>WETZ01000020.1:0-733257 GCA_011034095.1 Fusarium cf. aywerte
ATACTATTTCCCTTTTTAAAATACTTAATAGCTTAAATAATTAACTTTAGGAAGCTACTTTTATAATTAAAAATTTATACCTATAAATATTTAAAGTATAATTAAGCCTTTAATATTATCTTTAAGGACCTTAAAGATAATATTAAAGGCCTAATTTTATTTTAAATATCTTAAGGTATAAATTATTAATTATAAAAGCAGCTTATTAAAGTTAATACTTAATACTATTAGGTATTTTAAGAAGGTAATAAGTATTCTTATTTATAAGGTAGTCTTATTAAAGGATAAAATAAAATAACTTAAATAAAAGAATTAAATAGTAAGTTAATATTAAAA
This sequence comes from Fusarium cf. aywerte, assembly GCA_011034095.1. Taxonomy (NCBI): domain Eukaryota; kingdom Fungi; phylum Ascomycota; class Sordariomycetes; order Hypocreales; family Nectriaceae; genus Fusarium; species Fusarium cf. aywerte. The sequence goes on from WETZ01000020.1 coordinate 337, forward strand.
AGGGAAAAAAAATAAACTATAAAAAGGAAGGCCTTTAATTATAAAAGATATATTATAGTTAATTAATTAAATAGATATTAATATATAGGTAGCAGTTAAGTTATTAAGAAGTAATAGTTAAGGAAGATTAAGTTAATTAAGGGTTTAGTACTATAGGACTTATAGTAAGGCTAGGTATAATATAAAGACCTATTAGGAGGTACTTAAGGTTATTATAGAAGAGTATAGTAAGTAATTTTAATTAATTTAATAAGCTATAGTATTATTAAAAGTAATTATATTATAGAGGTAATAAAAAGTGGCTTACTTACTTATTTAGCTTACCTACTTATTAAATATATTACCTCTATAAATATAAATTAATATTAAAATATCTTTTTACTTAATAATTAAAAGGTTAAGGCTATATAGTAAATAATATAGTATCTTTTTATATATAGCAGTTAGCCTTAATATCTTGAAGCTAATTAAATATAGTAACCTTTCTATTAAAGTTCTTAATAATACTATAAATAAAGCTTAATAATAGCTTCTATTTTAATAACCTTATATTTAATTAAATGAATAGCCTTAATTTAAAGGTTATAAAAATAAAGTTTCCCCTTTTNATATAAATTAATATTAAAATATCTTTTTACTTAATAATTAAAAGGTTAAGGCTATATAGTAAATAATATAGTATCTTTTTATATATAGCAGTTAGCCTTAATATCTTGAAGCTAATTAAATATAGTAACCTTTCTATTAAAGTTCTTAATAATACTATAAATAAAGCTTAATAATAGCTTCTATTTTAATAACCTTATATTTAATTAAATGAATAGCCTTAATTTAAAGGTTATAAAAATAAAGTTTCCCCTTTTACTTAATAGAATAATTACTATTAACCTTTTAATATAATTATTATTAAAAATAACTATAATAATTATAATTATAATTAATTATAATACTTTAAATTATACTATATATTATTAGCCTAAATAATTATAATAGCTTAAGTTAATATAAATTCCTTTTTTTATTACTAAAGATTTTATTAATTAATTTAACTATATAATAATTAGAAATTAATATAAAATCCTTAAGAATAATAACCTTATAATTAATAACTTACTTTATATTAAGTAGTAATAGCTATACTATTAAGTTAATTTTATAATTTTTAGCTATATTATAATCCTTAAGAATATTTATATCCCTTCTAACTTAATTAATTATATTAATATTAAAAAATCTACTTTAGAAGCCCTATTAAGAAGGCTAAGAATTAAGTTACTCTTCTAAATATAAAAAGCCTTCTTTAATAGTATTAAGCCTAAGAATAGTCCTAATTTATATTAAGGATAATTTATAAAGTTAAAGTATACTATTTATATAATTAAGCTCTATATATATATATTTAAATAAGTAAATTAAGAAATAGAAAGTTTTAATTATTAAAGAGGAATTTAATATTAAGTTAAAGGGAAAGTTATAATTAATAAAGAAATTAAAAGTTTAAGTTATTAATAATAGTTATATAAATAACTTAAATTTAATATAATTAACTTTATTTAAGGTAAATATTATTATTACTTTATAAGGTGTAATAATATAATATAGCAATATAGTAAGTTAATATAGTAAATATAAATAGTATATTTTAACTTTATAAACTATTCTTAATATAAATTAAAATTAATTTTAAGCTTAATATTACTAAAGAAGTCTTTTTCTATTAGTAAAAGTAATTAAATTCTAAGGCTTTTATATATAGCTTATAAGGTATTCTTTTTAATAATAATATAATAATAAAAGGCAATTAAGATATTAAGGTAGCTTTAAAGGATATTATAGCTAAAGATTATAAAATTAATTTACTATTATAATTATAGCTACTTAATATAAGGCAGCTTATTAATTATAAGGTTATTATTTTTAAAGTCCTTATATTAAATTATAATTATTTAATTATTAATTTAATTAATAAGGTTTTTATTAATAGGGAATTAAGATTTATATTAGCTTATACTATTATTATTATCTTAGCTAGTAATATATAGTATAATTTAANAAGGCATTCTTTTTAATAATAATATAATAATAAAGGGCAATTAAGATATTAAGGTAGCTTTAAAGGATATTATAGCTAAAGATTATAAAATTAATTTACTATTATAATTATAGCTACTTAATATAAGGCAGCTTATTAATTATAAGGTTATTATTTTTAAAGTCCTTATATTAAATTATAATTATTTAATTATTAATTTAATTAATAAGGTTTTTATTAATAGGGAATTAAGATTTATATTAGCTTATACTATTATTATTATCTTAGCTAGTAATATATAGTATAATTTAATATATTTTAGCTATTTATAATTATAATAATTATAGATATTTTTACCTTAGTTAATAATACAGTTTTACTATTATATTGCATTATAGTAATAAAGAGTTATAATATAGTAAGTCTTTAAAAGAGGGATATATAACCTATTATATACCTTAAATCTATTAAGCCTATAGGCTAAAGTTAACCTTTAACTTTAATATCTAACTTATAGACTCTTTTATAGACTTTAACTTTTTTAGATTTTCCCTTATCTCTTCCCTACACTATATATTAAGCTCCTATTATTATATACTTATAGTCTTAAGCTATAATAAGTATACTTATATAGTAACTTTTAATATAGTAATAACTTCCTTATTAAAGATTTTATTAGCCTATATTAGCTGGTATTTTAAGGCGCTATATTAAGCTAAATAATTTAACTTAAAGGCCTTAATAAAGGCATTATTATTCCTTAGGGTTAACTCCTCTTTTAGCCTCTTTATTAATTTCTAAAGACTCTTAAGGTCGCCTTTTAGCTTATAATAGTTCTTTTTTATTAAATTATTATTATTTAATTAATAGTATTAAAAGGAAAAAAACTTATAGCTAAAGGCAATTAATTTAATTAGAAAATAGCCTTTTTTATATATCTTATAAGGTGCTATAAGGCCCTTAAAATCCTAAGATAAATTAATCTTCTTAAGGTCTTTAGCCTTATCTTTTAGCCACTTAAGCCGCTAGCTATTATTATATTAAATAATAGCCTTTTTAACCTATAAGTAGCTTAATTACTAGCTTATATTAATAATAGTATTATTAAGGTATATTTTATTAGTTAATAACTATAAAGGGTATTAACTATATAGATTAAAGTATAGGTATAATTAATTAATTAATTATAATTAAATATAATTAATAAATTAATCTTACTTTCTTAACTAATTAATTAACTAATAAATAGGTAATTATAAAGGTTGCAATTAAGTATATTAATTAGGCTAATTAGTTTAAATTAGTTAAGGGATAAAAGAGGAAGAACTAGCTATTATATATATAGTAGCTATAAGTTATATTTATATTTATCTTAATTAAAGTTTAATTACTATATATAGCTTTTATTAAGTTAATAAGTTAAAAGTTTTAACCTACTAAAGAGTTAAAATTATTATTAATATTATTAAGAAGATTAAAAGACTTAAGTACCTATTAAAAGTCTATAAAATAANACCTACTAAAGAGTTAAAATTATTATTAATATTATTAAGAAGATTAAAAGACTTAAGTACCTATTAAAAGTCTATAAAATAAATAAATAGATATTTTTAATAATAATTATATTAAAAGGTTAATAGTAGTTATTTTATTAAGTAAAAAGGGAAACTTTATTTTTATAACCTTTAAATTAAGGCTATTTATTTAATTAAATATAAGGTTATTAAGATAGAAGCTATTATTAAGCTTTATTTATAGTATTATTAAGAACTTTAATAGAAAGGCTAATATATTTAATTAGCCTTAAGGTATAAAGGCTAATTGCTATATATAAAAAAAGTACCATATTATTTACTATATAGCTTTAACTTCTTAATTATTAAGTAAGAAAATATTTTAATAATTTTAATAATTAATATAAAAGGTTAATTAATCCTATTATTTATAATTTAAATTAATATTACTTTATAAGTTAATATTAAGAAAATAACCTTTTAATTAATTAAATTATTATAACGTACTTCATAAGCGACCTGACTATATAAGCAACCTGATCACTCATATTTCCACCTTAAATCGAGATTTTTAAAGATTTATTAAAAACTTATATTAGGCTTAAAATAGCTATAATTTTAATATCTTATATTTAAGTCTTAAAATAAGGTTTATTATTTTTCTTAGACTTATAGAAAAATCTTATATAGCTAGTATAGAAAAATACTTATTCATACTGTATAAATAAGGTTTTATAAGTAAAATAAAATAGCTAAAATTCCTTATAAATTATTATTTATAATAATTAGCTATTCTATCCTATAAAATAATTAAGTTAGAATTTTAGCTATTTTATTTAATATAGTATAGATATATAGGGTAGGCTATTTCTTAGTGTACAGTGCGGTGATTAGGTCGCTTATATGGTTAGGTCGCTTATGAAGTACGTTAATAAGTTAAAATAAATAGATAAATAATAAAGTAAGTCTTAAGTAGCTAAAGCATTTTAATTAATTAATAGTTAAAAGATTAATTAATCTTTATTATTTTTTAATTTTTAATAGTTATAAAAGTTACTATTTAATTAACTTTAGTAAATACTATTAAGATTATAAAATTATTATACTTTATATACCTATTTATATATTTTATTTACTTTAGCCTCTTAATATTAAGTATTCTTTAATATTAAAAAGTATTTATATTTAAAAAATAAAGTATTTAATTAAATATTTTATAATTTATATTTTAAAAATTTAATTCCTTTTAGCCTTTTATATTACTTTTTAAACTATTTTTATAAAAAGTAATATTTAAGAGGCTTTTAAAGGAGTTAAAGTAATAATATATATAAAGTTACTTTATTAATAGTAGAGAATAAAAAACTTTAAAAAGTAAATAAAATATTAAGTTAATATTAAAAATAGAAAAGGATTAAATTATAAAAAAAAGGGGGTAATAATTATATAAAAGGTATTATAAATAATTAATTAAATAAATTATAATAATCTTACTATTTAAATAATAAAAGGTATATAGAAAAGTATAATATTTACTTAACTATAATACTTACTTATTAAATATATTAAGGGTTTATTTATATTATAATAAGCTTTTAAAAAAAGCATATAATATTTTAAGTAAGCTATAAGATAAGTCTTATATTTATATAAGTAAATATATTATACTTAATAAGTAAATAACTTAAATAAGTAAGTAACTTAAAAATCTTAACCTTTAAGTTTAATATTTAAATAAAAATACTATAAACTATTTAATTAATTAAAATTACTTACTATACTTATTTCTAAAGGCTAGAATATCTTCTTAATAGGTTCTTATATTATAATCGGTCTTCCTATATATACTATAGTATTAAATACTTAGTCTAATTAACCTTCCTTAATTACTAGTTCTTAATAATTTTATAACTACTTATATATTAATATCTATTTAATTAATTATTTATAATATATTTTATATAATTATTAATCCTCCTTTTTATAATCTTATCTATTTTACCTTTTAATAATAGCTTAATATCCTATTTACCTCTTTAAGACTTTAAATTTAATCTCTTAATAGGATAACCTTATATATAACTACTAATATTACTTTTATATTTAACTTAATAGCCTAAATTATTAATTTTAAGGAATTACTTTTATACTTAATAACTTATTTAATAAGATATTTAAATTACAATTAAGCCTTTATTATTATCTTTAGGGTCCTTAAAACCTATAGATTTAATAGTTAATTTACCTCCCTAAAAGGCATTAAGGTTTATAGCTATATATTAAGCTTTAAGATAATAGTTTTTAAGTTAAAAGGATAAAATCTAATTCTCCTAAAAGCCCTTTAAATATTACTTTCTATAAAGGTAGCTTAAAAAGTAATATAAAAGGCTAAAAAGAATTTAATCTTAAAAATATAAGTTATAAAATATTTAATTAAATACTTTATTTTTTAATTATAAGTATTTTTTAATATTAAAAAATACTTAATATTAAGAGGCTAAAGTAAGTAAGATATATAAGTAGGTATATAAAGTATAATAATCTTATAATTTTAATAGTATTTCTTAAAGTTAATAAAATAATAACTTTTATAACTGTTAAGGATTAAAAGATAATAAAGACTAATTAATTATTTAGCTATTAATTAATTAAAATACTTTAGCTACTTAAGACTTACTTTATTATTTATCTATTTATTTTAGCTTATTATAATAACTTAATTACTAAAGAGGTTACTTTCTTAATATTAATTTATAAGATAATATTAGCCTAAATTAATAATAAATAGTAGAATTAATTAATCTTTAGTATTTATTATTAGAATTATAATAATCTATTTATAGTTTTCTAATTATATTAATTTTAGCCTTTTTTACCTTTTTAAGCCTATAATAACTATTCTAAACTATATAAGGCCTATTATAAAGCCAGTCTTATTAAAGTTCTAAATATTATTTAATTAAATACTATATTTTATAATTATATTTTATATAAGCTTAAACTAGCTATAAATAATATTTAAATCTTTATATTTAGCTCTTTAATAGTTATATCTTTAAAAAATATATATTTTTAACTTTAGTTATTACTTAATAAAGTTATAAGCCTAATACTTATTAATAGGTAATATATTATAGTTAATAAGTAGAGAATTAGCTATTTTTTCTATAAAATATAATTATAAAGGAAATCCTTATAAATTTAAATTAAAAATAAATTAAATTATAGTTTATTCTTTTAAATTAAATAGTTCTTAAGATTTAAAGATAGAATTATATTATAATTAAATGCTATTATAATAGTATTATAAGGTATAATAATAAATATTATAAATAGTTACTGCCTATTAAATACTTAAATTTAAGTTATTTTAAAGGGCCTAAAAGGTAAAAAGGATTCTAGGTTTATTTAATAATTAAGATATATTTAGTTATTAAGAAGTATTTAATTAAATAGAAATATTATAAGATAAGGGATTTTTAAGTTACTTATTTATTTAGGTTACTTACTTATTAAGTATATTAATAGTTAGGATTCTTAAGGTAATAAATTAAACTATTTAAAGTTTATATTAATAAAGTTATAAGGTATAATATTAAGTTTTTTTAAGTATTATATTACTTAATAATAAATATAATAGGCTAAGTATATTTAAGTAAAAAAGTCTTATTAATAGCTAATAAGTTAAGTTCTATTTAATATTAAATAAATATATATATATTTAATATATTTATATATAATTAATAAGGTTAATATATTTAATAAGTAAGTAAATTAAATAAGTAAGCAGATTAAAAATCCTAGCTATTAGATTTTAATTACTATTAAAAATACTATAACCTATTTAATTAATTAAAATTACTTACTATACTCTTCTTTAAATACCTCTAAAAGTACCTAATAGGTCCTTATATTATACCTAGTCTTATTATATATATTATATTACTAAATGCCTAATCTAATTAACCTTCTTTAATTATTACTCCTTAATAATTTAGCTACTACCTATATATTAATATCTATTTAATTAATTACTTATAATACCTTTTATATAATTATAAGGTCTCCTTTTTATACTTTTATTCTTTTTAACCTTTAGCGTCAGCTTAGCTTTTTATTTCCCTCTTAAAGGTTTTAAATCTTATTTTTTATTAAGGTAATCTTATATATAGTTCTCTTTATTGCCTTAATAAAAGACTAAATAGCCTTAATAATTAACTTTAAAGAGCTATTATAATGCCTTTTAATTTAACTCTTAAGGTATTTAGTTTAAAATTAAGCCTTATTTACTATTATTAAGGTCTTTAAAGNGCTATTATAATGCCTTTTAATTTAACTCTTAAGGTATTTAGTTTAAAATTAAGCCTTATTTACTATTATTAAGGTCTTTAAAGTCTAAAAAGAGGAAGGTTTACTTACCTCCTTAAGAGGCAATAGGGTCTATAGCTATATATTAAGCTTTAAGATAATATAATTAGGGTTAAAGAGAGTAAGCCTAGCCCCTTTAAAACCTCCTTATATATTACTTTTAATAAAAGTAGCTTTAAAAGCGGTATAAAAGGCATTAAAGAATTTAGTTTTAAAAATATAGGTTATAAAGTATTTAATTAGATACTTTATCTCTTGCCTATATGCCTTCTTAAGTACTATAAAGCACCTAATATTAAGAGGCTAAAGTAAATAAGATATATAAGTAGGTATATAGAGGGTAATAATCTTATTATCCTTATAATATCTCTTAAATTTAATAAAGTAATAACTTTTATAACTATTAAGGATTAAANGTATATAGAGGGTAATAATCTTATTATCCTTATAATATCTCTTAAATTTAATAAAGTAATAACTTTTATAACTATTAAGGATTAAAAGGCAATAAGAATTAATTAATTACTTAGCTATAAACTTATTAAAGTGCTTTAATTAATTAAGACCTAGCTAATTATTTATCTATCTATTTTAGCTTAATATAATAACCTAATTGCTAAGGAGATTATATTCTTAATATTAATTTATAAGGCAATATTAGCCTATATTAATAATAAATAGTAGGATTAATTAACCTTTAGTATTAATTGCCTAAATTATAATAATCTATTTATAGTTTCCTAATTATATTAATTTTAGCCTTTTTTACCTTTTTATACCTATAATAACTATTCTAAACTATATAATACTTATTATAAAGCCTATCTTATTAAAGTTCTAGATATTATTTAATTAGATATTATACTTTATAATTATATTCTCTATAAGTTAAAATTAGCCCTAAATAATTATAAGATTTTTATATTTAGCTCTTTAATAGTTATATCTTTAAAATAAATATATCTTTAGCTTTAATTATCGCTTAATAAAGTTATAAGCCTAATATATTTTAATAGGTAGTATATTATAGTTAATAAATAGGGAATTTATTATTTCTTCTATAAAATATAATTATAAGGGGAATCCTTATAAATTTAGGTTAAAGATAAATTAAATTATTATATCTTTTTCCTAATTAATTAGTTTTTATAAATTTAATATAATATTATATTATAACTAAATGCTATTTCGGCATTAATATAAGGTAGTAAAAGGCATTTAGTAAATAGTTACTACCTATTATATACTTAATTTTAAGTTATTCTAAATAGCTTAAAGGGTAAAAAGAATCCTAGCCTTATTTAAGGACTATAGTATATTAAATAGTTAAGAATTATCTAATTAGATTAAAATATTAAAAGGTAAGGCATTTTTAATTTACTTACTTATTTAATCTACTTACTTATTAAATATATTATCTTAAAATTAATATTAAATAAGGTAGATTAATATTAATTATTAAGTCTTAATATTAATAATAAAAAATATTATTACTATAATTAATATAGAAATATAATATTATAACCCTTGCGGTTATATTATATATAACCTATATTTTTATCTAATTAACTAAAAGCTTACCTATATTAGCATAAGCCTTATAAAGCTTACTTATATAGGCATAAGANTATTTTTATCTAATTAACTAAAAGCTTACCTATATTAGCATAAGCCTTATAAAGCTTACTTATATAGGCATAAGACTTACCCTATAGCTCACTCAGTATATTATAAGCCTTCTTTAAAAGCTTACTTTAATATAAATAAACCTCTATATATATATATATTTATTTAGCATTTAGATAGAACTTAACTTACTAGCTATTAATAAAACCGTCTTTATAGGAATATGCCTAACCCGCTTTATTCCCTATTAAGTAATATAACACTTTATAACGCTTAGCATTACGCCTTATAACTCTGCTAATATAAACCTAGAACGGTCTAGTTTATTACCTTAGGAACCCTAACCGTCATATGTTAATAGCTCTTATTTAGACTATACCGCATAAACGCTAAGTAATAACCATATAATGGCACTTATTACCCTAATTCGACCTACTACCGCTCCTTACGGCCAGCAGTACCCCTAGGCTATACCACCTAAGAGCTAACCTACTCTTTAGTAGGAACTTAAAGTCCCTATAGATATAAGTGATAAAAAAGAAGAAGATATTATACTAGCTTATCCTAATACTTATAAAGATAAGGTTAAAAAACTTAAATAAAAAATATAAAAACTAAATAAATAATATAATAACCTCCTTAATGCAGCTAAATTTAACTTTAAGGTAATTAAGATTAAGATTAAGAAATTAAAGGAAAAGGTAATTAACCTTATTAGTATTATTAAAAACCTTAGCCAGGAGGTTAAGAAAAGTTAAAGACTCTATAAGGAATATATCTAATATATTATATCCCTTATTGCGCTTAGAAAAGACCTTAGAGAAATCCTTTAACCTTATTAGCCTAACCTATATGGCAATAAACCTAAGAAACTTTAAGGATTCCTTATTAGCCTTTATAGCTACTAGATATACTATCCTATTTAATTTAATACTAATAAACTAAAAGTCTAATATACTATAAGCTTTCTTAAAGATAAAGTATAAAGACTTATAGAACCTATTATTTATAACTTTATTAATANCTAAAAGTCTAATATACTATAAGCTTTCTTAAAGATAAAGTATAAAGACTTATAGAACCTATTATTTATAACTTTATTAATAACCCTTACTATATAAGGAAGGATATAACTAACTATATTTATAAGAAGTATAAATACTTTAAAAAAGAACTTACCTATATATTTAGAATTATAAATAAAAAGTAAGAAGTAGAGATAAAGATTTAATAACTTACCTAAAAGGGGTTAATAGTAGCTTATCTTACTAAATACCGATTCTAGGCAGCTAAGCTTAATTAAAATAAAGTAGCCTATATAGCCTAAGTTTACTTAGGCCTAAAAGCTAAAGTTAAAGATATAATAGTTTATATTTAAGATAAACTTAAAAACTTAAATAAATTGGCAACTATTGCAGTAGAAATTAATAATTAATAATTTAAATAAAAAAAGGAGAAGTAAGCCAGTAAGTATAGCGGCTCTTATAATCCCAATTAGAATAAGAACTACTAGAACGGAAACTGCAATAACGCCAACTAAGGGAAATTAAGATATATTAATACTTCCTATAGAACCTAAGTAGGGCCTATAACTATTAGAGCCACTTAATTTAATAAATTTAAGCTTATATATTAAAATTATAGCAAAAAGGGTTATAAGGAACCTAAATGCCGTAACCCTATAAAGACTAACTAAAAGTATAAATTAATATCGGAAGGTAAGAAAGCCTAATAAATTAACTTATAGGAAGATAAACCCCAAATGGCAATTCGGACTATATAAAGAGTTGCTATAATTAGGTCTAGATATAATATATAACCTATTAGTATAGTTACCTATGCCATATGACATTAGGACTAAATTAAATAAGAATAATAAACTTAGGCAAAATAATATAAAATTTATAATAAAAAACAGTAAGCACTATTAGAATAATATAAGAATAAAGAAAAAGAAGAATGCTAAGCTTTAATTAAATAAGGCAAAAAAGAAAAAAGAGAGAAATACTAAAGATATACTATAAAGAAAAAGAAAGCCTATAACTAACTGCTAGAAAATTAAGAAAGAAGGAATACTTAAGCATAAGCACATTAAGTAGCAGAAAAACTTAGGAAATAATAATAATAGGAATAGCAACTTATGCCTAAAATAATAAATAAACCTAAATAATAAAGGATTGCTATTATACGTAAGGGAAAGGAGATTGCCCCTAAAGAGGATAAAATGCTTACTCCTAATAAAGCCATTAATAATATCCCTATGCAAATAATACAATTAAGACCTAATAGACACTATAGAGACCTTAATTATCTTATAAGCTGTAGATTGGTAGTAGCGCTAGAAATAATAAAAATTAAGGAAGAAAACCATTATAAGAAAAAGCTATATAAGGAAGACCTATAGACTAGGGATTTTAGTAAATAATATAATAAATAGGACCTAAAAGAATAAGCAGATAAGGCTAAATGATATATTATATAAGCATAAGAATAAGCCGAAATGGCATAAGATAATGATATCTATATATAAGCCACTATATTTAATAAACTATATAGCTTAGAACTTATAAATAATCCTATTTAAGCCTTTATAGATATATAAAGATATGCTATAGATCTATATTATAAATAATTATCCTAGATATCCTATATAGCCTATAATTGCGCCATTTATAGATAAAATAAAATAGCAAATAATTATTTCCCTTAACCTATTTAGGAATACCGATTCTAGAAACCTTACCTTATTATTAAAACAATAGGTTACTATCTATATAAGAGATATTTAGATAATAAAATAGTATACTTTAAGGCCAACTTAAAAGAATAAGAAAATGCCCTAAGGTACTTAAAAAATAGAAAAACTATTAACCAATAGAGAAAATATACCGACTAGCCTATAAAAGGATTACTAGACCTAGAAGTAAGAAATAGGGATAATAAACGCCTTATATAACAGTGGCGACAATATAACCTAAACCGAACTAATATACTAGACCTAAAAACGCTAAGAAACTAGGAAGAACTAAAAGAAGATAAATTAAAATAATAATATAGCCTTATCTATAGCGGAAAATACCTAGATAACCTTAACTATAAAGATTTTAATTATAAACTGAAGTATCCCTTAATAATATAGTAAAAATATAGAAATACTATTACTTACTATAGATATATAGAGATATATAAGAAATACCCTAATAAAAGTAAATGACTTTAATAACAATAGAGATAAAACATATATAGTAACCTTAATAGAGAAGCTACACCTAAACCTTAAACCCTAAGGCAATATAAACTATAGAGCATATTAAAAGAAAAAGCTTAAGATAGGGTATAATATAAACTTAAAGAATAATATAAATGCCCTAATGACCTAAACTGCATTAAAAGTAATTGCAATTTAGAATATTTATACCTATTAGAAAACGATAAAAGCTTATTATACTATTAGAGCTATAGTTAAGTAGAGCTATAAAAGGATATTAAGAAGGATCCTTAAGAGCTTTAAGAGCGACTAAAAAGAATAGTCTGCTAGACTGCCTAGAATTAAAAATATAAATTAAGGGAATATAACTAACCGCTTTAGTAGACTATAGAGTTACAGTTAATACAGTTAACCCTTATATAGTTAATAAGTTAAAGCTACTATAGAAATATAAGACTTAGCCTTACCTATTAAGAAATTTAAAAGGAGAATTATTTACCTATAAAAGAGGATAGATTACCTAAGAGATTAATTACTTAAAGGTATTTATAGGAATATAAAGATAAAATATTAACTTTAATATTATCCTTATATTAGGATTTAACCTAATATTAGGATACCTATAGTTAGAATGCTATAACCTTTATATTAATTAAAAAACTGGCTAGATTAGTAACCTTATTAAATTTCTAAAGGATAAAATAATAGATTTAAAAAACGATAAATAGAGATCTTAAACTTTAATCGATATAACCGGTAAAGTTAGGCGTAAAGATATAATAGATACTTACCTACCTCTAAATAGAGTATAATATAAATATAAAAAAGGCAAGTTATAATAAATAGTAAGAATAATTATAATATTTAATAAATAACTATATAACTTAGAAAGAAACCTATAAATATAGCTAAAACGATTAGAAAATAATAATAGACTTAAGAATATACCACTAAAGTATTATACCTATAATAAATTATTTAAGGAAGAACTTAAGATAAAAGTACTATAGTATAGCCGCTAGGACTATAAAATCGTACTTAAATTAGATAACCTACCCTTTTAGAAGATCTATAACCTTAATGAGATAGAATTTACCACTCTTAAAGAATATCTAAAAGAAGAACTATAAAAGGGTAATATATAAGAATTAATATCTTTAGTAGGATTTCCTATTATATTTATACCTAAGAAAAACGGAAAATTATAACTTATTATAGATTACTAACGGTTAAATGCCTTAATAGTTAAGGATTAGACCTTACTCCTGCTTATTATAAAACTTAAGGACTATCTATAAAAAAAATAAGTTTTTACTGCCTTAAACCTTAAAAGAGCCTATAACCTTATCTGCATTAAAGAAGGTAATAAATAGAAGACTGCCTTTAGAATTAAATTTAGACTTTTTAAATATTTAATTATGCCTTTTAGCCTTATAAATATATCGGCTACCTTCTAAAGGATAATTAATAATATCCTATAATAATACCTTAATGTATTTATAGTATACTACTTTAATAATATCTTAATCTTCTTAAATAATAAAAAAGACTATAAGGAATATATCTATAAGGTTCTTAAAGCACTATAAGATATAAACCTATTAGTAGAATTAGAAAAAAGTTACTTTTATACTAAAGAAGTTAACTTCTTAAGATATACTATCTTATTAGGAGAAATCTAAATAGACCGTAAGAAGATATCGGCAGTATAAGATTAGCTAATACCTACTATAATTAAGGAAGTTTAAAGCTTCTTAGGCTTTATTAACTACTACTGATAATTTATTAAGGATTTTAGTAAGATTATAAACCTACTTATAGAACTTATTAAAAAAGAATAGAAATTTATATAGATATAAGACGTATAGAATGCCTTTAAGTAATTATATAATACTATATTTAGCGAATTAGTATTAATTATATTTAACCTAATAAAAGAAATTAAACTTAAAACCGATTCCTTAGACTTTACTTTAGGAGGATAGATCGGTTAAAGGGATAAAAAAGGACAATTATACCCTATTGCCTTCTATTTATATAAGTTATATAGAGTAGAACTTAATTACCCTATTTATAATAAAGAATTCCTAGCTATTATTAACTATTTTAAGGAATTTTAATACTACCTTATAGGAAGCCTCTATTAGATTAAGGTCTATACTAATCACCAGAATATTATATACTTCGCCATAATATAAGAATTAAATAGATGATAATTATATTACGCTAAATACCTATGTGAATTTGATTTTATAATTATATACCGTAAGGGATCCGATAATAGATGTGTAGATGCTATTAGTCGGAGGCCTAACTTTAATATAGGAGCATCTAAGGCTAAGGAATAACTCCTAATAATAAATGACAAAGGAGAATACCAATTTACCTAACCAGCTAAAATAATTGCCATAATAAAGAAATCCCAAGAAGAGCCTAAACTACCAGTAGAGTTAACTCTTAAATGGAAACTTAAGTTTAACTAAGCTATAATAAATTAGGAATATGCAATAAAAGTAAGAAACCTAGGAGGAATTAAGCAATTAGATATACCTATAGTCTAAGAACTACTATATATCCCTAATAAAATCCTAGATAAATATATTAAATACCTTTACCAGACAGTTAAATATAGAGATAAGCTAGACAATAGAGAATTCTAATTGTATATCTTCCTAAATTATAATAGAGGACTAAAAGGAACTAAAAATAATTGGCTTAACTATCCGATTTATAAAGATAATTAATATATAGACTATTAGAACTATAAACCGAATAGAATCGCTTATATAACTATAATACAGTAGGTACTAGATAAATACAGAATGGAATTAATATAGGATATATATAAATATCCCCTATATGGCCACTAAGGCATTATTAAAATAATAAAAAGACTAAAAGGAAAATATAAAATAAACTAAATAAAGAAAATAGTATAATAAGTTATTAGATAATATGACGTCTATATGCAAATGAAATCATAACGATATAAGCTATATGGCATACTATAAGTATTATTAGTTATATAACGACCTTAGGACTTAATTATAATAGACTTTATTACTAAACTGCCTATTTTAGAAGAACCCTTAACCGGTATCTTCTATAATAGTATTATAGTTATTATTAATTGACTTATAAAATTTTCTTATTACCTACCCTATAAAGAAGCAATAGATACAGAAGAACTCACTTATATCTTCTATTGATATATTATTAGTATATATAGACTACTATTAGAAATATTATTAGATAGAGGACTAATATTTACCGCCAAATTCTAATAGGCACTTACCTTTTATATAGGATTAAACTATTGCCTTTTAATAGCTTTTAGACTATAAATAGATAGATAAACTAAATATATAAATTAAGTATTAGAATAATACTTATAATACTATATTAACTATAAATAAAACGATTGGATTAAAAAGCTACCTATTATATAACTAGCCTATAATATTGCCTATAATAAAAGTATAAAGTTAATACCAGCCTATGCCAATTTTAGATTTACCCTAAATGCATACTATAATGCATAAGAAGTAAAAACAATTAACCCTACTGTAATTATTAAAGTAAAAGACCTTAAAAATCTATATAAAGAAATAAAAATAGAATTAGAATTTATTAGAAAAAGAATAGAAAGATACTATAACCCTAAGAAGCTAAGAGGACCTACCTTTAAGGAGGGAGATATAGTCTATCTATTAATAAAAAATATTTTAATAAAACAATTAAATTATAAACTTAATTATAAATATATTAGACTATATAAAATTAAAAAATAAATATTAATAAATAATTATAAATTAGACCTACCTTTAATAGTTAGGATCTATTTAATCTTTTATATTTCCTTACTTAAATTNGACTATATAAAATTAAAAAATAAATATTAATAAATAATTATAAATTAGACCTACCTTTAATAGTTAGGATCTATTTAATCTTTTATATTTCCTTACTTAAATTGGCAGCCGATATAATATAAGTTAAAATCGGTAATAAACCTAAAGAAATTAAAGGACTAGAGACCTATAAAGTAGAAGACATTAGAGATATATAAAAAATTAATAGATAAATAATATATTTAGTGAAATAGAAAAACTACCTAGAAAGTAAAAATATATAGGAACCATTAAAATACCTTATTAGCGCCTAATAACTCCTAATAAAGTTCTACTAACGTTAGAAAAAAAATCAAGGAAACTAAAATCCAATATATCTAAATATATTAATATATTAATATCTTTTACTGCTAATTGCTCCTAAATGGACTTAGCCTTCTCTATTTCTTCTAATTCCTCTAAGGAATCTAGACCCTACCGAGTTATTTTAATATTATATATAACTAACTCCTTCTTCTGCTTCCGATAAGACTTAAGTTAAGAAAGGGACTTATCTAACTCTTATTATACTACTTAAAAAGCCTCCCGATAAGAAGATAATAATTCTTTAGCAGCAGCCTTATGCTCTTTAAGACACTTTACTTTATTAATAATTTAAGTAACTATTTATTAGCACCTAAAAATTAACTACTTTAGATATAAAAACTTATAAGAATTTAGAGGTATACCGGTTATATTATAAGGACGACTAAAAGAAATATATAAACTATACTTCCTTTTACTAGCAATCATTTTATATATTACTTTGCGCTTTATATACTAAGAATAAGGCATAACTTTAACACTAAACTATGCGATACCTTTAGCAGCCTTATGACATTTTTTTATAGAAGTTAAAAGGATATTATTAAAAGAATTTACTTTTCATTTAGTAGAATATTCCGATATGGCAATAGATATAGGTTTAAGTTAGGCTTATTAGAAATATATTGCTAGATAAGCTAGTTATATAGGTCTTAAGGATAAGACCTAACAGAGGGGAGAGATTATATTATAACCCTTATGGTTACGTTATATATAACCTATATTTTTATCTAATTAACTAAAAGCTTACCTATATTAGCATAAGCCTTATAAAGCTTACTTATATAGGCATAAGANTATTTTTATCTAATTAACTAAAAGCTTACCTATATTAGCATAAGCCTTATAAAGCTTACTTATATAGGCATAAGACTTACCCTATAGCTTACTTAGTATATCATAAGCCTTCTTTAAAAGCTTATTCTAATATAAGTAAACCTCTATATATATATACATTTATTTAGTATTTAGATAGAACTTAGCTTACTAGCTATTAATAAAACCGTCTTTATAGGAATATGCCTAACCCGCTCTATTCCCTATTAAGTAATGTAATACTTTATAACGCTTAGCACTATGCCTTATAACTCTGCCAATATAAACCTAAAACGGTCTAATTTATTACCTTAGGAACCCCAACCGTTATATATAAGGTATATATATACTAACTATATTAATTATAAAATTATAAAATTATAATAATAAGCTTTTATAAAGCTTATATTAATATAAGTAAGCTTATAATTAATTAAATAAAAAATAAAAAATATATATAATATAACTATAAGAGTTATAATAATTATAATATAATACTTTAATAAAAAGTATACTTTATAATAAGAGATAAAATACTTATAAGGTAATAAGCCTATATAAGAAGTCTACCTTATTTAATATTAAGAAATAAAGATATAACTATATAAAGTAAGCTTATAGGGTTAATATATATACTTATATATTTAATAGGGTTAAAATACCCTTATCTTGCAGATAATATAATGCTGCGGCACTTAGATATTTAATATTAGCGGTATAATTATATTCCGATGCAGACTGTAGTATTTTATATATAGAGAAGTGAAGTTAAGCCTTCTATTACAGATTGCTCTCCCTTGAACTCGGCTGTTAGCCTTGATGAATGTTCCCCGAGACTAGCGTGAGAGGGTTCGACTTGCCATAGAACACTGTTGCTGGAGCGGTAATGCTGGTCCCCTGTGATAGGCCCATTGTTGAGACTCCGGTGACAGCCCGTTGTCATTCTACTCGGGTGCTGCGTCTGGGGTGATGTTTTGCGCAACAGATGCCAATTCTGTAATCTTCAAATCGGCACTGAAGTAGATTGATGCTTCAACTCTCTTTCCCAAACTGCATGCCAACAAATTCGATTTGAATTGAAATTAAGAACTCCAGTCATTATGAGCGGGGTTTCCCTGTACTTGCCCTTACTTTTGGCCAAAGGATTCAGGCGAGCATTTTCTCAATTTACACCACATACTTTCAAACACTGGACGTAGCCCCCATATTTATCTCATTCACTGAATTGCTCCGTCTGAGCTCACATATCTATCATCGTTCTCGTCTCTTGGCCTAGCGCCTACTCTCTGCAGCGATATAACAAGTGCTGTATAGATTATATTTAACGTACCATACGATTACTTCCTGTTCACATCGAGCATGGATAAGGTTGCTCTATGTGCCCGACATATTGTGATAACGCGACTGTACATATAACGAAGGAAATGCTAGACTTCAGTCTTCAACTCCAAAAATCGCACCACAAAACCATCAATATTTCTTTACTCACCCACATACAATAAGTATCTAAACAAGATTAACACAAACTAAATCTTTCACTTCGTCGAATAATCAGCACGCGAATTCGCAATTTAACTGCTGTACACCACCATAAAACACTGATTCATTAACCAGCTATACTAAGCTTTCAATATAACCTGGAACCCAACCATACATTGACCTTCGATAGGCAGCGAGACGTTTTGCATAGTCGAAGGTCGATTCTCCTTCTTGTATCTCTTCAAAGCCATTCAAATTGACTCTCACCTGAATGGGTCCCCGCCATCGTCCTGTCTGTGCTTGCATTCCAGGTGTCGGTACATCACTGCCCCCATGGAGGCGCAGCTGGTCATTGAAACGAGCAACGAGCAGCCATTTCCTTACCACTTTCGACCTTGTCAGCTCCATAACGCTAATCCAACCATGCTTGCCATAATAAACTGGATTCGCACCCTTGCGCACTAGGAGTTTCACAGCAGAAAGCTGGCCGCAAGCACATGCTATCATCAGTGCTGACCCCAGAGGGCTACCCTCAAAGTCAATATCAGCTCCAAGAGACAAGCAATTCTCCATTGCGCGTATATGGTTCATGGAAGCAGCCCGACAAAGAGGACTCCAACCCTTCGTAGGGTTCATATTCAACCATCGCTTCGAAGATTCGGAGCCAAATAGTTTGTTCACGGAAGCAATATTCTCTCTTAAGAAACTGAGGTTTTCGACCTCAGCAGCCTCAATCAGATGCCATGGGAAGGGCTGGGGATCTTCAAGAAAAAAACCCGAACTGTGTAGATACTGAGTTCCTTGGCGATCAAATAACAAGGATACATAGTTCTGTTGTGGTAGATCCTTTCCGGAAGCATAACCTAGGTGAGCGATCCCGATGATTGGACCACTGATGGCAATCTGTATCGGTAACATAGCATCGGAGGACCATTCTAACGCCCGAAGGGTATGGTGTAACCCTTCATTGAGTATGACACTGACTAATAGATCCACAATACTTGAGGAAGCGTTAAGCCATAGAGCCACGAGGTCATATGCACTCTCAGAGACTAGCGGACCTAGCGACATACCAAAACTCAAGAGAAGAGCTACCATGTCTTTCGTCTTGGCTTCTAGCAGCACAGAACTGCCACTAGAATCGAGTCGATCAATATCCACACCATGCTGAAGAAGAAGTTTGACAATTTCCAAGTCATTTCCCCTAACTGCATAATGCAAAGCACCATCGATTTTGTTAATTACTCCAGTGATGAATGTGTCTCTGTCTGAAGGACACCTGAACGATGGCATTAGCACAATAACTAATACACGAATAACCAATATTGACCTACATCGACTTGTCCAGATGGACTTTCAAAAACGACAAAAGGACTTCGAGACCTGGACTGTTCACGTTTGATATTGCTTCCCATATGGCACCCCAATAATCCGCGATCCAGTCTGGGGTTTGATTGACGTAATGATCAAGCAGAGTTGGAAGAAGCCCTACTAACTCCGTGCGACCCGATGCAAATATAATTGCTGAAGTAAACCCAGGCTGGTACATCGAATATAATCTTCTGAAAACAGATACTCCGCGATCGAGAAGCCAGGTAGCAATATAAAGTCGATTCTCATTGAGGGCCAGCAGCAGAGGAGTATAGCCGTCTTCCAGAGGCAAACCTCTATCGAGTGGGCAGCCTTCCCATTGCAACCTCTCACATCCCTTTATATTTCCGCTGTAAATTGAGGATCTTAACCTTTTGAGGAGGGTTCTTGTCTTCCGGGCTGTGATGTTCCCAGCCACGTTGTCGTAGAATGCTGAGCCCAATTCTTCTTCCAACATCGTCACTATCTCATTGCAGCCTTTCCTTGCAGCCAAGGTCCGCGCGGTAGAGTAGCTGTTATTGACAGTATCAAGGGCACCTAATTCGATCAGGGACTTGACAGCGAAGAGATGTCCGTTGTCAGCTGCAAGATGTAGGGGTGTGTCACCAGTATCGCTATATACAGTGACTGAATGCCCCATTCCTACCAATTCGTTAATGATGGCCGTATTCCCGCTCATTGCAGCGAAGTGCAATGCTGTAAGCCCCCTCGATGCTTTCTTTTCCAGGCTGGCATTAGCTTCACTTAGGAGAAGTCTGACGCATTCGTGGTTTCCCTTACTGCAAGCCATATGGAGAGGTGTCATCTCTATCTGACCAACGCTCCCAGGAAGCTTCATACGATAAATGGAAGGTCTTTCCCAATCAATATCCTGCTTCTTTTGTTGATGTAATCCCACGAGCTTTTTCAAGAATAGAACATTCCCATGGCGTACGCACTCATGCACAACCGCCCTCGCATTGTGACCGACTGTCAGGTTTACATTCGCGCCCATGTCAAGGAGCATTTCCGCTACAACAAATGATCCCATGGACACGTGATGTAATAATGGAGGGATGCGGAGATTAACTGGTGCATCTTCGTCGACCCCTTCAATGTCAACACCTTTTCTGACAAGTTGAGTGACTAACCAGCGGAGCCCATCATGTGCATCTGAGTTTGTTTCTTTGCACAAAGTCCAATGTAGGAGATTTCTGTGCGAGCAAAAGTCGTTAAGCTTGCTCTCTTGGCTGTGTTCAAAGAGGGTAAGATAGATAGGTTTGCCGCTTTCCACAAATTGTGATAATACTGGCCAAAACATGCAAGCGTAAGCTATAGTTGTCATGCCTTCTAAAGGCTGATGTACGTTCACACCGTGATTCAAGAGGGTTTCAATGACATCTTGACTCGCACAATGAAGTGCTTCCCGAAGAAATCTGATAACGTGTTCGGAAGAAGGGTTCCAGTACAGAGACGACTCGATAGCTACGTCCAGCGTACGACCGGATATAATATCACTGAGTAGGCAACACTTATACTTCGCTAGGCGGTAAAGACTCGGAATCCAAACGTCCAACCCACATTGGCCGGTGTGTTGTTCAAAGAATTCCATGGCCCTCAGAGATATAAGTGATTCCCACACGGAGTTGAGCTGATCATGATCGATTGGTTGGTTCCAGTTTATGTATCGCTCGGGAAGTCGACAAACACACTGCCACGGCATGATGTTATGCTGATCTTTTGAGGAGAGTATCTCGTGAGAACTGAGCTCAGTTACTATCAGCTGATTCAGTGATGCCTTTTTCTCGATCACGTTGCTAAAATAGATCTCTAAGGGAAGCCTATCCTTATATCTTTGGCCTATGGCACCCGGGAACATAGTTTTGAGGAAGCATACCCAGGACGGTGATGCCTTGAGAGACAGACGATGCAAGGGAGATGGATCGTTTGTCGTGAGATTGGTGGGGCAGACACCGAGATCTATCAGTTTTTTCATGATCTTGATTGAACTAAAGTCGAAAGCCATAGTGAGAATCGAGTCATGCTTAACCCAAAATTGGGGAACACTATTACAGTATTCGATGAATTTCAATGCTTTAGCTTCCCTGTCCTCAAAAGGCTGACCGTATTCATAATCATTGTTTGCGTCTGAACTCCTCAAAGCGATGCATAGAGGTGTCATGCCAAATGCGGTCATAGACAGCATGGCCTTCCGACTTCCGTCGGGGTTGGTGTGAATGAGAGCATCAAAGAATTGTGGATTGCTGGGTTTCAGCGCAACCATATGCCAGAGATTTGCTCCGTCGGTGTTCGGTTTGAGCATATCCACGCCATGGCGCACCATAGTATTAAGTAAACTGCCATCTCCCTTAGTATCCATTCGTGATATGGCGTTGTCGCCATCCTCGCTAAGGGCATAGGGATCACTCCCCAGACCTAGCAGAATATCAAAGCATCTACCTGCACTATGCCATGCTGCGTCTTGGAGCAGGGTTGTTGGACTTGTACTGTCTGACGTCCAACAGTCTTCAATACCGACACGTCCATCTTTTAGAAAATTTCGAAGTGCTTCGGCATCATCGTTTTTTACTGCCACTTTCATTTGAGTTCTAAGCCCATCTAATGAAAGAGAAATTCTGGTATCTGTCTTGGCAGGGTCGCCGGTAAATGACATCCCCATAAAAACAGCTGTGGACCAAAGTAAACTTCCAAGGTCGAATCCCCACGTCATCTCAAGTAGTGACGTGTCATGTAAGAAATTGTTCAACTTCAAAAGGGCCGGTTCCAACTGAGTTGAAATCACAAAGGTATGACGCCATTTATGAAAGTATATCGTCAAACTTTTCAGGTCTGTATCTGTAGGTGCCCCACCCTTCGATAAAAAGTCAATGATGGTGCTGAAGTCTTGAAGATGCCAGGCAAAGAGCATCATTCCGGCGAAATCGATCTCTGTACTAGCGGAACGTGTCGCGCCAGCTTCCACAAGGTACTTTGCCGTGGCATTCCGTCGTATTGAAGACGGAAGCACAAGCATGAAAATTGTTGAGTTTGGTGTTAGGAACTCAACGTTAGGCTCAAACAACCCAAAAAGAGAGACCTCCGAAGCCGACAAGGATGTAAGGCCATTGCAAAGGCAATTCAAGTCGCAGCCTCTGCCTAAAAGTGCCGAACAAAGCTCATCAAAGTTGAGGGCACAGGCAAAATGAAGGGGATCGAGTGAGCTTTCGAATGCTAAGTTTGCCGCAAACCAGTCTTCCTTTTTACGGTCCATGCTATCCTGTTCTGTTTGTTTTGGTGCCTCAGCCCGGATAATTGTTGCGATAGTAAAAATCCATAAACGGAAACAGGGGCTACAAGGACGTTGAAAAAATCTCGTGGCAGCTTCATATGCCGAGTGTTTATGTAGATGGTCCGAAATGAGGGTTATCCAGTACCGAGCGGCATGTACGTATAACGTCGAATGTTTTATGACTTCCTTGGCCCTCAAAACTAGCTCCAGAGCACTTGAAACTGGATTGTTGAAGTTGGCGAGCTGTAGAAACCTTAAACATTGCAATCCCATCAAGAACCTGCTCTCGGATGGAACTGGCATGAAAAAGGCAAGGTCTGGCCTCTCTGAGACTTTTGAACTTCGAAGGAATTCTAAAACCGTGAAATGAGCTAGTTCAAAATATATCCCGTCTGCTGATTTGCGTATGAGACTGCTACAGCTCCCTGCAATACTCCTTTCAAGCACTGTATTCCTTGAGTCCAGGTGTACCCCTAGTGTTTCTGGAACAGATACTACGTGGCACAATTCGTTTATGGTCAGGCGTCGGGGGAAAAAGGAAATGAATTGGAGGCAAAGCTGCACCATTTTTCTGATTTGCAGCGGACTTTCGCTGACCTTTTGCAAGATGCGTTGGTAGGTAGATGGTAAAGTGGGTGGTAGTTCGGCGAGAGCTTTTTGACGATGTATATCTGTGGCGAATTCGCACAAATAATCTAATTGACAAGACACCCAACGGAACCTAAGTTTTATGAGTGATGAGGTCAGAAAATACTGGAGACGCTGTACGTACATACCGTGAGCTCGAGTAATAAGCTCGTGCTCAATTTCATCCTTGATGGGCATGGTGTTGATTATGAGTCGACCACTGATTCGACGTCGCTCCATCTCAGCCTGGACGTAAGTAGCGATGTCGTCTGTATGAGCTTCGATGGTAATGGTCTCAAAGTCTGTTTCCAGTCGAACCCTGATATCCATCTCGTCACGAGAAAATAGCGCCATACCAATGTTGGCGGACCTATCGGCCAACTCCACCAGTGAAGTGAGAAGAATTTGACGGGCCTCCTCATCGCACTCGTCAATTCCGTCAATAACAATCAGAACCTGAGAGAAATATGAAGCCATTTGGGTAATCCGGGTCCGCAACTCGTCGACATCAGGCTTACTACTCAGGTTTCGCTCTGGGTGAAGGTCGGTGTAATAGTTTTCAAGGCAGATGAAGCATTCATCTTTTTGAAGTGCCAACTGAGTTGCAATTGTTCCAAGGATATTGATCGGTAATAGCGTATTTTCTTTCTTATAGTCACAAAAGAAAAACGCTCTTCCACAATCTAGCAAGTTCCGTGAAAGTGCTTCCTGGATAACAACGCTAGCCAAGATAGTTTTCCCCCCTCCCGCTATGCCCTCCAACCAAAGATGTGACCCCGGGGTATCAAACCAACCGTTGACTGCTTCTGACTCTAGGAGCCAATTTCCAGTTGTTGGTTGATGTAGACTGATGTTCTGTTTTAGGCTGGATTGGGGATTCAAATCAGGCTCCATGAAAAAGTCTAAAATCCTCTGCTTCTTTGTATTGAGGGAAATAGCAGTCGTAATTTCGATTTTTTTGTATGCATAATCGAACAGCTTCATTGTTTCTTGTTGATGCTTGGTTTGGAGAGAAAGAGAAGCTTGAAGTTGGCGCATAGTATCCGCCGATGCAGCAAGAGAGATGGTGTCTTTGTACCGTGCAATTTTTGAAAGTAGCTCACTGGTCTCTGACGCTGAAAAAGGCCATTTCAATTGTCGAGAAAGCCCCGGCCACCTCGCGGAATTGTCAAAATCATTGACAGCTTTCTCAACACTTTTTCTGATCTTTTCAATGGTTTGCTGGCATTCGATCAAATGCCGTACGTTCAGCGCAGGGTCGTGCAGTTGATTCTCAGTCTCTAACACAGTTGCAAGGGCGTACAAACTGCGCAGTACGGTAGAAAGCGAGTTGATTTCTTGTGCAAGATGTTTTGCATCGTCTCTGGCGCCCAAAACGCCTCGGGTGTATCTGAAAACATAATGATACACGGTATCAGCAAGGCTGATAATACCTGCAATACTTGCTGTAACTCCAAGAACATCCGCCATAGTTCTTGGCAAACTTTTAAAGACTTGTGCAAATTCTGTAATAGATAAGACTAATTGATTAGAGGGTTGTAAATTTAGGTGGCGGAGTATTTAATGTCTGGTCTAGGGTTTTGATAATATCTCGCAATAAGACAGCGTACGTAACAATTGTATGAGTAGAATGCCTGAACACGTAAGTAAGGCTGACTTTGGGACGAATGGTGAATGCCTAATAAGGGTTTCCACATTATAATGAATTTTTATTGGCCTGATAAGGCTAATCCAGACAGCTAGGCATTTTACAATTGGGATTGTTACTAGCCCCACTTGGAGGCTGCGTATTGAAAGTAAATTGTATTACATGCTTGTCTCGGTTTCTTGAAGTAGCTGGAACTACACAGCTAAGGAATCTGATATATCTGATTGGCTTCTTCTTCTTATAAAACCAATGAAAACCTAGTAGTTGGGCTCTGGTAGACCAGGATATCTAGAAATGTTCCGGGTATCAGTTCACTGCCGATTGAAAGCGTAAAGCTGTTGCATTGAGTCACCAAACCTGGAACCTCTAACAGAGCGTTGTCATTCTCCCCTAATTCCGTAAACCACTTCCATACAATTGGGGAAGAAACGCCATGATCAATGTTTCCTGTTTGATAATATGCGACCTTCGATCTGAACTAAGCTTATACAAGCGTGACCGTTATGGGTTCCCAGGCATCTGTTTTATACTCTACTCCACTCTGTCTGTAAACTCCAACCCTCCGGTACATCTGTGGGCTGCCATCAAGCTCTACTAATAATCCATATGTTCCCTTAATATGCAAGCAAAGCACGGGCTTTTGCGCATAACTGAATGCTAATTTGATAGTATCAAAGACGAGGTCGAAAGACCCGCAACGGAGAATTTTGTCCTGCCCATGGCTTCGACCTGTGTCGTTTCTCTTCATCCACCGTTCCTCTTCGATGAACTTTGCTCCGGCCCACCCGAAGTAACAATCAGTGCCCGAGTTTAAAGACGATACAAAGCCGTGTGACGTGAATGCTTTCTCTCTGAAGAATTCTTCTTTGGACAAACCCCAAGAGCTTGACAGGTGAAGTGCTTTGCGGTCATACTCCCTATTCAGTTCTTCATATCTTCTCCATACATTCGAATGGAGGCTGTAACCGCCGAAAGCATCTTTGATTCCCATCGCTCTAGCAACCTTTTCTCCCGGCGATGGATTCCAATCAAGACGCTCACCGACCATATTCCTTGCCAGGGTCCGGACTTCTAGCTCCGCTTGCCGTGTCCGGCCCATGGATAGAGACCTGGGCTCAGTTGGATCAATAACAAACCTATGTAAGGATGCGTCTGGAAGCCTGTCCATGTCCACCGTAGAGCTGGACGACGGCGGAGTGGCACATACAAACTCGACTCGGCATTCTGTAGACGCCCAAGACCACGACGGTCCACTACGGGTTTGCTTCGTACGACATTCAGGTCGCGGCTGAGATCTCTTGAAAAGAAGGCCAGTAAGGATGTCATCTTTCCAGAGTCCAGAAAAGTATTCGTCGCCTGTCATCTCTTGAAATTTCTGCGCCAGTGCCCAAATAGCTGGCAGCCGATCCTCAGATCTGGTAAGGTCTTTTTGGCTATACTGCGTGACCATCTCGTACCATTGTCTATAAAGTTGGCTTTGAGGCTTTTGGTGCGACGCTCCGCCACTCGTTTGCCCCGAGATGATCTCCTGATCACCTGAGCTGTCTGGATTAGTTCTCAAAAAGTTCTTTGGGCCATTTCGCGTCACTGAGACTGTTTGGAACGGCAAGACAACTTTCCCCACAAACTGTTCAGGTCGCCTAGCTGGACAACAGTAGATCGATTCCCTAGCCGACAGTTCGCGACATTCCCAGATAATCTCCCCTGGAAGAAAGTGCACTGTCCTCGACGAGAGCACATTCTCCTGCAACACCCAACCTCTGCTGATGAGTGGCAAGGGCCTTCCAAGACCTAGCTTGCCAAATTCAGTCTGAGGATCGAAGGTCCAACAAACTTGTCTAGATTGCATCCATTCTCCGCAAGTATTGTGCGAGGATACTGGGTCAATCTGCTGCTTCCAGGAAAACGAGGTGACATGGTGCTGGGTGCGTTCTAATAATAAACCTCCATGGCTGTCTGAGGAGTAGCTCGCCGCAAGATTCAGGATGCCTTTTGAATAGATGCTTGCCATGTTGGCACTTTCACGTTCCCAGTCGCTTTTATTGCCCTGGATGATGCAGAGGGAGTCGATCCAGAGGTACGTAAAGCCCAGTCTCCTCGTGGTCGTAATAGCATCCTTGAAAGTCCGTGGCAAGTCCTTTAGGAAGATCTCCAAATTTCCACCAGTAGCCCTACGAACGATATTGGCATCCTGACCCCAACAGTGACTCAGCGTCAGGTACGGCGCATGAAATCCATTTCCAGTCTCTATGAGATGAACGGTACTAGAGTCAAGCGCACCTACGTCGAC
Source organism: Fusarium cf. aywerte (assembly GCA_011034095.1). Lineage (NCBI taxonomy): Eukaryota > Fungi > Ascomycota > Sordariomycetes > Hypocreales > Nectriaceae > Fusarium > Fusarium cf. aywerte. The sequence continues at coordinate 28,798 of WETZ01000020.1, forward strand.
TAGCCTTGTAGGCATATATGTCGTGGAATCCATGCGTCATTCTTGATGCTCAGCCTGGCATCGCCGCAGCCAGTCCCCAATCATGTCGAATATGGCGTCGGGGATCCCGCCGGTGGGATGGTAATATGTCCGAGTGAGCTGTGACAGAGCATATTTGTCATCTGGTCCGAATATTAGCACGAAGATGGCGAGCTGGAACACAGCTATAGATACCTTTCAATCCTAGCCGAATCTCGGTATGTTCCTTGTCAACGCTGACATCGAAGGCATATTTTCGATCGCGCGTGTTTCTGATGTCAAACTTGAGCATGACAGGCACGCTGGGATCGACAGAAGAGATAGTGCAGTATGCCTCTATTAGATTGCACAGGTGACACCCGGCTCTTGCGGACTGCCTTAAGCCATGGAAGGAGTCATGGTGTCTGACTGGATGCTCCGCTAGCCTGTTGCAAACCAGCACGTAGGATTCGTCGCATTCGCGGAACATGTTTCTGCACGTATTGTAAAATTCCAAGGCTTGTAAGAACGCTGATGAACATGTTGCACATAAATTGTCTATGCCATAGCTTGTCTTACCAAGCTCAGCGCTTTCGTTGCGTTGCTGCTGCAATGAAGACATCCTAGAGTTTTAGTTCAAGGTCGATGAAATAAAGAGGAAATGCTGGTAGAAAAGCGGATGCTCGGTGGTGGTTGAAACATGGCTGAACTGTCGGAGGTTACAATTGATATAAATATACATCCTGCGTTTGTAGTGTATTATTGAATGGTAAGGCAGACAGAGTCGAAATATGCACCTTGCTATACTGATGCTTGAAAATGCGGTCTTCATTGGTCAACGTCAACCAGCCTGCTCCGCCCCATAGAAGTGGTCAGAGGGGCTCCACTGTGTAAGGTACCGTTGGCGTGAAAGAGATGGCTGTGTCCGCCCAACGACGGATTGGTGTTTAAAACGAGGCGGAAAATATGGCATCCATATTCTCCATAACCAAGATGTAAAAGACTCTTGTAATTTACAATTCCAAGGTTGACCCGTGGACAGATTATACATCGGATAGTAAAGGAATTTCACTCGGGTGCCTCAAGCCACACGAGGTATGAACCAGTAGCTACTTTTTGTTCCAGAGAGACAAGAAACAGACTCTAAGATACGGGGCAAGTCGCCCTAGAGGACATCTACCGTCTGACGCTAGATACCAGAATATGGGGACGATCTAAACCAAACACCGCAGGTGTTCGTCGGTCGCATAGGCGAATAACTGTTGGTGTACCATAGGTGTAATCGACGGCCTATGATTAATACAGCGTCAGGTATCAGCTATCTACGCAGACGCACGCTCTGTACTTTGGTCTTATCCATTCCTGTCTTACGTACACTTTGCCGTCACGGCTTGCTGGATTTGATAACATGGAAAGGTTATACGATCTCGGACGGGTTAGGACGTTATGTCTTGATAAATGCCAAGGTTACATAGGCTCCATATTGCTGTACAAAACCTTACATGAAGTTGGCGACTGATTAAGCGATACAATGGATGCCTTTACTGTGATCTCAAATCAGCAATGTCAATGTATATTAACTCAAGTGAGGTTGTCTTTTCATACTTCGTTCGGTGTTGTTTCTTCCTGTGATACGAGCAAATTTGGTATATCTTCGAATGCTCACCCTCAAAGATTAGAACTATACTAGTAAGGGCAACCAAGAAAAGTAAGAATGACGATTGTTGTTCAGGAACTCATTTGGGGATCATTGCAGCGGCACTCCTTGTATCGTCCGTCTGGTAAGGTCCCTGAAAAGCCTGTCTATCGTCAGATTTGTCTGAATGGTGAACCGCGGTGGCTGAACTTGTCTAAAACAGTCGTCGCGGGCTAAAAATGCTTGCTCTTTTCGATACATCTCCCGGCTTTAGATTGACAACACAAGGGTCGACATTGGCGAATGATATTGGTAACCTACATAAATAAGCAGGCCCAGAATGAGCGGACTCAAGACATTTTAATGCTTGGTATACCTCAAACCCCCTCACGACTGTAATGTTCCCAGCCAAAACCCTGTCAAGTTTCAATCTTTTGAGCTCCAACTCTTCTCTCACCCGTAGCTCTTTCAAACCACTATGGTGTCAGGCTGTGCAGCGGCAAGTCCATCGCGTCGATCCTTGAGCTCATCAAGCGTCTCGAAAGGTTTGTGAGCAAGTGAGAGGCCGGCAGTAGCGACTGCTCGCATACTCTCTGCGAATCGCTCAAGCTGGGAATCCGGTGAGACCATATCGAGATGAGAAGGTTAGTTGGTGGAGAGAAGAGTCTTATAGGCTGTGACTGCTTCGTGGCGCGCGGCTTCTGCATGCATCGATGAACGTTGACGGCTCGGCGGCCCAATTTTCAAGTGCTGATCGATCGCATTCGCTGCAGCATTTAAGTATCCCAGTCAGCGCATCGTTCCGTCATCCATGCCTGTCGTCGACCGAATAGTCCCTTCTCCAAACACTTCAACCAAGGAAACCGTTAGCATCTTGACGCCAGAGAGTAAAGTGCCATGATTTAGTATGATGAAAAGAGTGGAACACATGATTAGCGATGGAGTGCTGCACTGTTTTTTGAGGTGCAGGGGAAAGTGGAAACCCATATAGCCAATCAGCTTAGGGTTGTATGCCAGTCAGGTGGGGTCATCTCCTATGCGGCCAATCACTTCAGGGTTATCTGCCAACCGCGTGATGGGACAGCTGTATTATAATTGGCTCGTCTAGCACATTCCCTGTCAACAAAGCCAATTTTACAGGCACTGGCCCAGAATACGGCAGGCATAATGTTACGATTGGTCCCGTAACAGCGCTATAAGGCTCTTGTAGGTAGCTTAGATACAATCTAAACGGCTTATCTTATTTTTTATCTCAACTTTCATTAAAATAGGTTTAATTACATTTATTATTATTGCTAGGGCATATATTGTGCTTTTTATTAGTTTCTGTCTTATTTATCCGTATCTAAAAACGATAACATATACCTCCAAAATCGGAGACTAAGGCAACGAAAATGGGGCAACCTTAAACACGCGACAAGAACCTACGGAAGAATTAAGCAGGCTGAGCCTGTTGTAGTGGGGGGGTTGTTGAAGGTTGCGACGCTATTGATCGATAAGAGTCCTTGTGGTAGTTGTACCTTGAAATTCGTAGTCCTCAACCTAATCATCAGGGTTATCGTGAAAGATCGCTGCTCTCCTAGAGACTGACCAAAACTCGTTCCTGCATGGCTTCGTCAAACATGATTTTATCTTGAATCAGCCCCAGACTATCTATTCCATATTGTCATCTATCAATGTAATGCTCGCGACACGAAACTTTACGCCTGCAGATCAACCAACACCCAACAGGCTTTCTTCCTGGTCGCAGTCATCCTTAAACATTCAACAAACCAGCAATGACATCTTTCAGTGCTCAATATGCACGAAGATAAACTCTTATCGCGCTGCATCATTTTCTTTCTTTGGGAAAAATGGATTTCATGACGTAGCTCGTGACGTCTTCAGTACGTGCTGATGATGCTTCTCCTCAACCTGTCATCGTTCGTATGCGACACTCATCCTCAACACCTTTCACAAGAGTAGAACCACCTCATTGCAACGTTAACAAGCTTCTCAATATGCCGAAAACAGCTGTCGTCAGTGGAGGTGCTCGAGGCATTGGCCGTACTCTCGCTCGCTACTTTCTCGACAAAGACTACCGCGTCTTCATTCTCGATATCGACGAGCAAGAACTAACTCACACAACACGCACCCATCTTAAGTCCTATTACGACGCCAAAGCCGTCAACTCGGCACTATGCGACCTACGCAACACGGATGAGATCTATGAAAAAATCCAGCAAGCAGCAGAATTTCTTGGTGGGAGGATCGATGTGCTGATTAACAATGGCGGCATCGCCGCACCCCACTGGAAGGATGGCAAGACAATGCTCGACCGCGAGACGTTGAGCGAGTGGCGGGCATATATTGATACGAATCTTACTGCACCATTCGCTGTCTCGCAAGCTTGTCTGCCGTTTATGAAGAACGAGAAGGATACAGGTCCTGTGACAGATGATAGTCACAGCGCGGCAGGGCCGTGTATTATCAATGTTGGATCGTTCCGTGCAAAGCAGAGTGATCCTAACCAGGAAGGTTATGCATCTGCCAAATCTGGTTTGTTGGGCCTCACGCACAGTATGGCTGTCAGTCTACAGCCATATGGTATTCGTGTGAACTTGGTGGCTCCTGGGCGGATCAAGGCTACACATGAGTCAAAGGAGGGCGACGAGAAGGGAGTTGAGTGGGCGCATCTAAACGAGGATAAGGATGTTGAGGACCATCTTACCAACCGCGCTGGGAGGCCTTTGGATATCGCTCAGGCTGTTGAGTATATGGTCAACGCAGGGTTCGTCACTGGGCAGGATCTCATTGTTGATGGCGGAGCAGTCATGATTAAGTAAATACGATTACCGAATCATCTCGCAATACATTCACGAGGAAGCAAGCAAAAGACACAAGTTTTTGTCAGATTCGTTCATATTCGTATTATACTCATATTCGAGCGTTAAGAGTTACAGTTAGAGTATTGAGTGGGGTTGTGACTACATCGGTAGTCGGGGTATAGGTAGCTCTCTCAGAGCTCATTAGTCGGTTAAATTATGGTAATGATCAATCGTCAAGTCGTCTTTCAGCCCTGACGATGGCTGGAGTGGAGTGGTTGTGTGTTTGGTGTTGTTCGTAGATCAAGCAAGGCCTCCTTCTTGATCGTTCTGTTAAATGCATCATCCTTAAAAACGCCGCATATACTTGTACATGTACTTCATATCATTTCTGTTGCGTGCTGGACTGGTTTCCTTTAGTCGACGCCGCTGTCGCTGTCTGAACTGTCACTGTCGTCATCAGCTTGGGGTGCGGGCTTGCTGGCTGGTGGTGCTGGTGCTGCAGGTGCTGCAGAGAACCGCATGGGTCCGAGACCTGGACCAAGACGGGCTCCGGGAGCGGGCCACTTGTTGGGACCGAGGATGGCAGGCTTGGCTCTGTTTTTGTTGTTAGTGGTGACTCTGTGCATGTGTTCAAGTTGGGGATGCATACGCTTGTTCCTCAATGAGAGCCTCCTTTCTCTTTTGGTCCTCCTTCTGTTGCTTGCGGTGAACGCGTCGAGCTTCCTTCTCCTTGCGTTCGGCGGCTCGCTTCTCTCGCTCAAGGGCCTTCTCCTCAGCACGCTTCTTGGCCTCGGCGATCTTACGCTGCTTGACCATCTCCTCGGCCTTCTTCTTCTCCTCGGCCTTGCGCTTCTCCTCCGCGCGTCTCATCTCCTCCATCTTTCTCTCCTCTTCGAGGCGTCGCTCTTCCTCGAGTCTCTTCTCCTCCTCTAGCCTCTCGCGTTCACGTTCTTCCGCCTTTCGCTTGCTCTCAGCTCGCTTCCTCTTTTCCTCTTGTCGTCGCTTCTCCTCGATGAGCTTCTTCTTCTCCTCAAGTCGCTTCTTCTCCTCGGCCTTCTTCTCCTCCAACCTCTTCTTCTCTTCAATCTTTCTCCTTTCGCGCTCAAGGGCCTTCTCCTCAGCACGCCTCCTCTCTTCGGCCTTCTTCATCTCTTCCATTCTCTCCTTCTCACGCTCCTTTTCCATCTCCTCGATTCGTTTCTTCTCCTCGGCCCTTCTCTTATCCTCGAGTCGCTGCCTCTCGCGCTCATTCTCCTTCTCGCGTTCTCTCTCTCTAGCTCGTTCCTCTTGCCTTTCACGTTCTTGCTCTTGCATCTTCAATCTCTCCTTCTCAGGGTCCGGGCTTTTGATTTTCGATGATACTCGTGTAGGGTCAGGATCCCGGTGTCGATGACTTCGACTTCCGTTCTCCATTTCGCTGAGGTGTCGGCTGTTACGTCTCTCCTGGCGTCTCTCTTCACGTCTCTCGTGGGGGTCAGCACTTCTTGAATAAGTACGTTCTTTGACCACATGTTCAGGATCAATGCCCCTCATAGGAGTAGGAGGCTTGCGTTCGCTATGAAGTCGTCGACGCTCAGCACGTCGCGCCTCTCGTTCCATCTCTTCTTCTTGTGATCTGGGAGTCTCCTTTCGTGAAACTCGTGACGGTTCACGGCTGCTCTTGTGATGTCTCCTCTCACTGTCGACGCGTGAAGATCTTCTCTCTTTCTCGCCAACATCATACTCGCGGTGTCTGATTGAATATGAGGTCGAGTGTCTCTTCTCCATGGGAGGGCGATCTCTCTCAGCCCGGCGTCGCTCTCTGGCCTTGTCGTAATCATCGTCACTGCGACCACCCAATTTCCGTGACAGCCGGCGAGCATCCTTCTCCTCACTTCTTCCTTCCCTCTCCTCCCCCTCACGTCGTTTTGAGCGTCTGTGTCGTGTGCTTGGGCTGCCCTCTCGACTTCTCTCTCGAGTACGGCGTTCCTTTTCAACGCGATCACGTTCTTCGTGCTCCTTGTGTCGACGACGACGTTCTGATCTCCGAGCATCCCGCTCTTCAGCTTCGGGGTCAGATCGATGACGTCTCACCTTCTTCTCACTTCGTAGAGGTTCCTCCGGTTGCTCCGGGACAACGACTTTGTCCCTGTTAAGCCATGACCGCCATGAGGATTGACGCTTTTCTGGGACAGGCCTCTCTACAACTGGCCTGTCCGTAAGCGGTCTACCCAACGTGGGCCTGTTGAAGACAGGCCTGGGGTCGTCAACCTTGTAAGGAGGAGGAGGGGCGATGAAGTCAACAGTGTTTTGCGACGCTTCGCTCTCCGACTCGTCGTCCGTAAAGACTTCCCAGTCAGACACGTCACGGACGACAGGCTCTGGAGCTTTGGCAGTTGCAGTTGCTACTCCTGGTACTTTGACTCGGCTTTGTAGAGGCATATCCTGACTCTAACACGAACCGAAACTGAACATTGAAAAGCAAGTATTAGTAAATGATACGACTCTTCAACATCTAACCTGGAGTGGGGGTCATTACCTAGGCAACCCAAGGACGATGTAAATAGTGCGTGCGTGTGCAAAGTTGAAGATTCAACTGGCAAGGGGCTTGATGCCTGCTTTGAAGTTTTGGTCTGGTCACTCGACTCACTGACGCGACACGACAAGGAACAGGAAAGACCGGAAATTACTGGTCAGCCACGTGGGGCGTATTTCTGCAAGGGTCTATGTAAATATATTGGTCGCCACTAATTTCCTGGCGTTCCAACGGCTCGCGACGCGAATGAGTATCCGTATCTATAATTGTTTGTTTGTTTTGTTCTGTGAGACCAAAGGAAATTGTGATATTCCAGGGATCAAATTATTCTTGAGTATCCAATTCAGCTTGGAAGTGCTGCCGGTAGCTTCAAGTAATGGACTTTCAAGAAGAGCGGTGAGCGTAAACAAGTCATGGGGTATGGAAAAGGTGTGGCTAGATCGGTCATGAGGGGAGAGAGGAAAAAAGGTCCCTAGTAGGGGAAAAGGGAAATGGAAAGGATATGTCTATGGCGGGGGAGGGGAGAGGGAAGAAACGGGAGGGAGGGAGGGAAGGATGTGTGGCTGGGGAGATTGCGCAATTTAACCGTCTAACAGTCAGATAACGATAACGATAACTGTCCGGATGCTTCTTGTTTTGTTTTGTTTGCTTTTTCTTGGCTTTCTGACCTGATTCTCAAGGTTGAAAAGAAGGAAAAGAGACCATCGTGAGACTGACAGTTATATACTAACACCAGATGGAGCCTTTGATGGGGTATCGTGACTCATACTGGGTCATGCGTCCATGAGGTTTTGGGGTCATGCAATGTACCCGTACGTGTCAAGGCAAGCTAAAATAAGTCGTGTCAAAAACCAAGCGTCTTTAAGCCACTATCGTGATCTACAATAGGCTAACAGATCTCGCTTGCGCTTGAGAAGTGGACCTTCGGCAACAAACGGTCAAGCCTGATCCTGTTCCCGATGGCCCCCGACCCGAGGCAAATCGTTGTAGCCGGATACTGTATGGATATCTGTTTCATGTTGAAATATGCCTCATACATTCCTTGCTTCTTTCCATGACGATGACTTCTTGACTGGTCTGATCATCTAGGGAAGTTGAGGAGAATCGAATCTCCAGAACTAAAACTATGATCACGAGGTTGATTGTGTTGAACCTTGGTTTGGTCGCTCTATGGAAATGCATTGCTACCTTGACCGCTCAGAACAGTCCAACGTTGACAACGTTTATGCATGGCTGCATGTCGCACAGACCATTGTGCAGATCTTATGCAGAGTATGCAAGCACTCTACCAATTCCAGGATTATTCTCATGTAGCTCTGCGTTGAACAGTTTCAATTCGCTGGTGACGGAAATTTGTAGACGCAATAATGGATACAGATGCAGTAGCTTCATGCATTCGGTGTTCATTACTGTCTTTCAACTCTGAAGCGAAGAGGAGAGACAACGGAACACGATACCTCTGTGTTCTCAAATGTGGCGCAAACTAGTTATCCGTTTGAGTTATTGTTCAGTCTAGACACCACAACATATATGACAACATGGTGATCTTTCATGGTACTCGCGACGACGTTTCAAACAGAAAAGCTAGAAGATGAGAAACTTCAATTTTTGCATTTGAGTATTGTCAAATCCTTACACATGACGAATTGCTGACGAGTTCAGAGTCGAGGAATCTGATGACTATAGGGTAACCCATTATCGATTGGTCCGCGTCATGATTGATAACTTGGAATCTCGCGTCAAGTTGGCGTCGTGATGTGCAAGCTCCAATTGGCCATAGCCAGCAAAGACCGGAAAAGAAATTACCGCAAGTCAAACCAACATTCCATTCTAGCGCAATCATCATCGACATTCGAGATATGAAGCACGTCACACTGATTTTGAAACGTCAAATGAATTCATGGCCCTAGGCCTAAGATACGTATATATACTTTGTAAGTAAATATCTAGAAGTGCAAAGAATTACAAGCTATTCAAGGCTGAGTAGCCTCGTTCTCGCTATAAACGTGCATGTAGCAACGGACGCGACTGTTGCCGAGGCATTGCGAGTAGTACTCGTTGACCTTCTTGCAAGAGCTTCCAGCTGCGCATTTTGTAGAGCCGGAGAAGTTGGCACCACCACATTGACCGTACATCTGCACAGTAGAAGACTCAGAGTCGCTGGAAGAAGACTCCTTGGAGGGAGTGGCCTTGGCAGGAGTCTCCTTGGCAGCAGCCTCAACGATCTCCTCCTCGTCGCAGTCCTTCTGAGGAGCAGCAGGCTTGGGCTCAGCCTTAGCGGTGGGCTCGACCTCCTCGTCGCAATCAGCAACAGGGGTGGCGCTCTCAGCTTGCTTGGGAGCTTCAGGCTTGGTATTGTAATCGGACTCTTCGTCGCAGTCGGCCTGAGCGGGGGTCTCCTTGGAAGCAGCGGGCTTGGACTCTGACTTAGTCTCCTTAGGAGCGACGGGCTTAGACTCGGACTCAATCTCATCATCGCAGTCAACTTGAGGGGCAGTGGTCTCCTTCGAAGCAACGGGCTCGGAATCGTAGTCTGACTCTTCGTCACAATCGGCTTGCGCAGCGGGAGACTCTTGCTCCTTAGGAGCAGTGGGCTTCGAGTCGTAGTCAGACTCCTCATCACAATCGGCCTGGGCGTTGTTCTCCACAGCCCTGGGGGCAACAGATCGGACCTCGTACTGAGACTCATAGTCACCCTCCTCGTCGCAATCAGCCTGGGGCGCAGTGGACTCCTCAGCCTTGGGGGCCTCGGGCTTGGACTCGTACTCAGAACCGTAGTCAGACTCCTCGTCACAGTCGGGGACGGGGGTGGAAGACTCCTGTTCCTTAGGGGCAGGCTTGGACTCATAGTCGGACTCTTCGTCGCAATCAGCCTGAGCATTGCTCTCAGCAGCCTGGGTAGCGACGGGCTTGGTTTCGGACCCAGAATACTCAGGCTCCTCATCGCAGTCGGCAACAGGGATAGATACAGTCTCCTTGGGAGTGGCCTCCTCCTTGTCGCAATCCTGCTCAGCAGAAACAGGGGAGGATTGCTCGTAATCGTTCTGGGGGGCAGTCTCCTGAACGGGAGTAGACTCAGAAGTAGACTCGGCGGTGGTCTCAGAGGCAACAGGAATGGTCTCAGCGATCTCATTTCCAGACTCAGAGCCTGTGGCAGGAGCAGAGCCAGAGCCAACACCAGCGGGTCCAGCCTTTCCGACAACAAGAGCTGTAACCTTGCTGGCGGAAACAGGAGTAATCATGTTGTCCTTGTTCTGAGCAACAGCGTTGAGACCGCTCTCGCCCTTCATGACAGGGAGATCGCCACTGGCTGTAGCAGAGTTGGGCTCGCAAGCACGGCCAAGGACAGTCTGGCAAGCAGCAGCGGCGCTCTCGTCAGGAATGAAGAGTGTATTGACGCCAACAGCCTCTTTAGTAACAGGCTGGTCAACGCCATCGAAGACGTTACCCTCAATAATAGCGTTAGCGCCCTGATAGGCGTCGAAGGCGTGTCCCTTCATGTTCTGGAAGTAGTTGTTGGTAGCGTGGAAGTAGCCGTTGGTGCCGGGCTCACCGAGCTTGGGGGCTCGACCAGCGACATCGTGGAAGTGGTTACGGTCAAGAGTGACCTTGTCACCCTCACCATAGAACATCATGGTCCAGTAGTGGTTGCCGTTGCAGGAAGCAGAAGTGTCCGTAACACCGTCGAACTCAGAGTTGGAGATGGTGAGGCGGGAGCCGTCGTAGTGGCTGACAATAAACATGCGGCCAACCTTGGAGAACTTACAGTGATCGATCCAGACACCATCGTTATTTCCGAGAAGCGCTAAAGCATCTCCTCCCCAGACGACGCCAGGGTTGAGGTTAGTGATCTCAATGCCTTGAACGATAACGTTGCTGGAGCCTTTCTTAATGGAAAGACCCTTGCCCTTCAGGACGGCCTTCCCGTTACCGATGATACTCTTGTTGCTTCCAACAGGCAGGGGTTCGGGACCAGCAGCATCGTAAGTGATAGAGCTAACAGCAACATTGTCCTCACCACCGCAGGACAGATCTCCGAGGTAAAGTTGACCGCCGTTGGAAGCACTGCAGCTCTTGCGGTCGCATCCAGGACCAGTCTTGGTCTGACCAGTAAAGTCAAACTCCTTGTCAATGTAAATGACACGAGGAGTGTCATCAGCAAGAAGCTTAGCGAGCTCCTCAGCGGTAGAAGGAGTGACGGCCTCGCCCTCACCACCAGTAACACCAGCAGCGAAACCGTACGCCTTGCCAGCGACGGATTGGGCGGAAGCTGTAGCAGCAGCAGCCAAAAGGGCCGCGAAAGAAGCTTGAAAGCGCATATTTTTCAATTAAAAAAGAACGTGGTAAAGCCGTGAGAAAGAAGATGAACGAATGACTTAGGCCGGCCTAAGGTAACGAATGAATGAAAAGGTTAAAGAACCTTGGAAAAAAGAACGAAAGTGTGAAAAATAAGAGCAGGCAGCACTTGGTGAGAAAGAGGGAAACAAAAAAAGTCCAGACGAGATGAAATGTTCTTATAGCTGGGGTTGATGATGGGCTTTGCTAGTCCAGGATGGTAGAATGAGCCGAATGTCCGACGCAGAATGTCTCATGCCCATGCTTTGACAGCTCAAATGGTTAGCTGCCAAGATCGCTTGAAACCGAGACACGGAAAATTATGCTTATTTTGATGGTGCCAAGACATGATGATTTCGGTGAGGAAGTTTTGTTTATAAACGAGATTGGTCTCATGCTTTCTCAGCGCACTTATGAACCACCAAAAGCGCCAGACAACTAACAAAACTTGATTTCAGAACGAAAAACTCCGATAGCTACCCACAAGAGTCAGTCATCATATAATATTTTCTCATGTGAATTCTGTTAGCGACAAGGACCTACTCTACAGCTACGCGCTTAGCTATACGCGTATATGGCTTCGCCTATTGGCCCGCTTACGAGAAACGGAACCAAACTCGCGGCGCGATACCCGTTGCAGACTCATTTCCAGGAGATTCCTCTGCGTTTCAGGTAATAGGGCACAGCAAGGTCGTCACCTGAATGGTGGATGTTTACAGAAGTTTGACAGCTGAAAGCACACCAGCATAGTGGTGAACCCTTGGCGAGAATGAATCAATTTCACAGTCTTCCGCCGATGTAACCTGTACGGCGGCAAGTGGAGAAGATGGGCTTTGAGTAAGTAAGAAACTTGGCTGATGAAAGCCTAAGAGACAGAATCAGTGAGTTGGTTTATGGTGATTTTAGAGTATGGTCTGAGGTTGTTTATTTTTGCATCCTAAAATTCAAAGGGTGGCATTTCTATCACCACGTGGATGAGTAAGAAGCGAGGATGGGGATTGAAGGTTGTGTGTGTTTATGGATGTTGATCATCGATTCGGAGATCGGCCTGTAGGAAGATTGACGCAGGGTTTTTGCATGGAAGGTTCCTCATCACTTTCCAGACCAGTGTTTTGCTGATCACTACAATAGAACAGGGTTGAATGATATTACTTTGTCTTTGCTGCGTGAACCAACTGGACTGTTTATTGAACACCCACCTGTAGTGTTCGTAAGAGTCTGATAGGCTCGGGGTGACTCAACAGGCTGTGCTCGACGTTAAGAGTTTACCATCAGCAAAATTGACTGAATTGCACACAAACTATACGGAAACTCTCACAGGCCTCAGTAACCAGTTGCACAAGATTGCAGACAGCCGTGTTAGTACGAACCATTACCCGATAAACCGTTTTGCTCGATTGCGTGTATACCGAATGTCCTTACAGCTTTGATGAGATATTGCTGGTCAGTCAATTTGCATGAAAGTATCACACTCACACTACAAAGTCTCCGAGCTGACGCATAAAAATACAAGGAGAATAGTAGAGATATGGTAATCGGCGAATACCGCACTACTCACGTGTCGAATAATTACAGTAGCGGTAAACGTGGGGCAACGCGTCGGTCTCGTAAATCTAACTAGAGACGGCAATGCAGCATATTCTATCGATCACGAGACTTCATTACGTCTTTATATGGGTTTGAGTAAGCCGTTTGGACGAATCGCAATAGTATCGGACCAGGTCCGAAGGCTACAAATTGTATCGGGGGTTTTCCGTCCGGAGCTCAGGAATGCCCCTCAGGATCTTCGGACTCCACACGAGGGTCTAAACGGGTTGAGCCCACGACAAGAAAGCCGGGATCCTGCTATTAATAATTGGGAGAAAGACTTGGTTTAATTCTTTTTAAAAATCCGAGACGTTGAACCAATTGATAGCCTTAGTATTCAAAAAAAAAAAAACATGTCCGCCCAAGCACACCCAGACTTCGATGATCTTCCTCTGGACAAGACAGGTCCTCAAGGCAATGCATGGGGCCTTTGGGGTCCAGATGACCAACTCGGAACTCTCAATCATTTGAACGATGAAGTGGTCGGCCAAGCGGCTAGAGAAAATATCAAGACAGGTTCAAGGCTGTCATTGAAGTAAGCCAGCCCACAAGTACGGGGCCAAAGTCTGACAACGGAACAGCTGGTCTATGACCGGAGCGTCGTATCCAAAGTTCGCCCGTAAGAACCTTGAACTCAAGCTTATCAACAAGGCGCCTGTGAAACATGCGCATGATGATGAGGTAAGCTTCTCAGCTCCGAACCCATCATTCGTAGCTAACCTCGAGATTCTAGTGGAGTTTTAATTCACAATGCAGCTCTCAATGGGATGGCTTTAGACATTACGCCTATCAGGACGAAGCTGTAAGCCTCTAGTACAAATTATGATAGGAAGTTTCTAAAAGCCAATAGTCATACTACATGGGCCGTAAAGCTGAGGAATTTGCTGCTTCGGACCACCCAAATAGCATTCATCGTACGACCACTTTCAACATGAGAAGAATCATGGAGCTGACATAGCCGCAGATGTCTCAGCCAAAGGTATTGCTGGACGCGCCGTGTTTATCGACTGGTATTCATGGGCTCTTGACCAAGGCATCAGAATTGACGGCATGTCATCTCATGAGATTCCGTTTGACCAAATTATCAAGACTCTTGAACATCAAAAAATGTCACTCGAATCGTTACGAGCAGGTGACATTATAGTCATACGGTTCGGGTATCTGGCCCAGTACGAGAACATGGACGCTGCAAAGCGTGAGCATCTGAACGAGCTGTACAAAACACAAAAGCCCGACAACATCGGACTTAAGCCGTCCAAGGAGCTACTGCGGTTCCTATGGAACACCAAGATAGCTGCTATATGTGGCGATGCAAGATCCTTAGAAGTTTGGCCATGCAAAGACCTCGAATGGCATCTACATGAGTGGCTCTTGGCAGGCTGGGGCATGCCGATCGGTGAGCTGTTTTATCTGGAAGAACTCGCAAAGAAGTGCAAAGAGTTAGGGAGATATACATTCTTTATGTCGAGCTCGCCTATGAATGTAAGTTAAAGCGCCCTTGAGTAGTGGTTTCAGATGGCTGACTGAAGATAGGTACCGGGAGCTGTTGCTAGCCCACCGAATGCGCTTGCATTCTTTTGAGTTGGGCAATACGCTAGGCTACTGAATGGTATAAACTGAGCCCAATAGTTAAGTCTAGCACAAGTAGTTACAGGAAACTATGAAGAATATTTATCATCTAGTCTTATGAAACTACATGAGTGAAAATGCCACATAAGTAGCTGAACCCGGGAATGGGCTTCGGAAATGTTGTTAGTAGTTACATATATCGTACCTGTCAACTTTTCTTCTGTTTGAGGAAAAAAAGAAAGACTTCTAGATGGCGCACAAGAGTTGTGGAATTATCTGACCGAGATTCTGTAGACTTGAGGCTGGTTATCGACTTTTGTTGAAGCAATCGATGCCTAAATCTATAGACAAATGCCACGAGTTTGCGAATCCTGAGACTCGGCCTGGACATATCATTCCACTTAGTGGCTTCGTTACAGAGTGTATTTGTACAACGGGCTTCGCTCTCCCATAGCATCCAACTCCTCCTGAGAGTACTTCTGTCGAATCTCTGGCTCTGAAAGCTGAGCCCGGGCCTTGTTCGATCTCCACAGACAAAACTCCATGAGCAAGGCGCAAAACGTCCCCAAGCAAATGATGCCAAGGGAAGTGCCGTAGCCGGTAGGATAACGAGGACCCTCCCTGTCGAGGAAGATGTTGGTACCGATAATGCCTAGATGTTGTTAGGTGAGGGCTTTGTATGTGAGGTAAGAAAACGTACTTCCGAGGTTTCCAGCGGCCAGTAGCCATGCAAGGCCAATAGAACGCTTCCATGATGGAGCGAGGTTGTTGCCTGTCCAAGCACTAATTCCAGGAAGTAGTGGATAAGTGCCAATTTGGGCCAGAATCACACCGATGTACATGGCAGGAACATTACCGGTAACGTCCTTCGAATAGTTGAACAGAACAGCCATAGCGACCAGAAGCACCAACATAGGTCCCACGATGAACGGCATACGCCAAGCAAGACGATCCGAGAATCTTCCCGACAACCACGCAGCAATTCCACCACATACGTATGGAGGCATAGTCAAGAGTTGAGCATTGGCGGTAGAGAAGCCGAGTTGCTTAATGATCTGGGGCATGGTGAATTTGAAGGCAGCGTTGGGCACAGAGTTGGCCCACGCTAGGATGATGCCCAGCATAACCTTCCAGTCAGTCATGGTTTTGAACATCAGCTTCCATGAGAACTTGTCGCCTTCCTCAGTGTTTGCTCGAACACCGGATAGTCTGAGGCGCAAGTCAATATAGCGCTTTTCCTCATCGGAAAGCCACTTTGCTCTCTCAGGGGTGTCAATGATAAGTAGCGGCATCAGTAGGCCAGCTGCTACCGTCACAGCCCCTTCGATGAGAAAGATCCAGCGCCAACCGGCAATACCTCTTGCACCATCCAGACGGGCGATGCCGAAAGCAAGTAAACCGCTGAGCGCACCAGAGAAGGCAGAGGCGGTATAGAATATGGCGAGTCTTTGTTGGAGTTCGTGTCGGGGGTACCAGCTCGAGACGATGAAGACAGCTCCGGGGAAAAAGCCAGCCTGGAATGCTGTTAATTGACTGTGCAAGCCTTAGCTGGATAACAGACCTCGAATACTCCAAGAATGACTCTGCAAGCCAGAAGACCTTGGAAGTTCTTGACGACGCCCATGAAGGTCATGGTTATTCCCCAACTGAGAATGAGGAATGACAGCCAGATGCTTGGGCGGACCTTCTTGAGGATGATGTTGGATGGAACCTCTGTCATATGTGAGTATAGCTAAGAAGACATGACCGGGTGGCCGACACCTACCAAAGATGATGTAAGGAACGAAGAAGATGGTACTCGCAATGTTATACTGATTCCCAACAAGGCCGAGATCCTTGTCCATTCCCTCGATTTTGGCGTTGCCAATATTTCCTCGATCGATGTGTGCAAGTAGGTACAGAATGGCCATGATGGGGAGAAGTCGAAGATCGATCTAACATGATTAAGTAAAGATGATTGATTGAATGGGGTGTAAACCAACCTTTCTCACAACCTTTCTACCAGCTTTGCCTTCGTATCCTCGCATAAAGTCGGCATCTTCAGGCAATAACCCCTGGTAGACATCTGGGGCATGCTCAACGAATTTGTCGTCAACTTTGAAAGGCTCTGGGTCTTTGATGGTGCTCTGATTCATGGCTCAATACCGAAGGAACAGCAAACTGGATTGGTTAAAGTTGCTGTCCAGCTTACCGACTTCAACGCCATATATACGTCAGGAACAAGAAGGACATCCGGGGGTTTCGCTCGTCGGAGGAGATCCGATGGACTGCCCTCTTCCCCAGCTTCGTCCCCATGGGGACCCCGCATCACCCATGGACTTCCTTATAGGGTTAGAAAGGCTTTAGCTCTGTTCTCTTGACTCGTTTGTCTTTACTCGAGTTGATGGTTACCTTACCTGTTTGGCGACGGCGCTAAAACGGATTGTGGGATGTCGTCGGAATTTTTCCGATGTCGCGAGAACTGTGTTTTGTCGGTGCACAATACGCTTGGCAGTGTCTATTCGATTGCCGAGATATCCGGAAAGATCGTAAGATAATGCTGGCGAGAATTCATCCACTGTAATGGATCTATTAAGCCTTTCCTTCGAATAGCAAGACTCGGTCAAGTTAGCCCATAACTTCGTCAGCTAATTGTATGAAGGGGCGGCTTACTGTAACGAGATAGATACACCATGGCCCTTTTTGTGAGTGATGGTCGATAGTTTATACAAACAAATACGAGTGTTTGATGAAATGCTGGCACTGATCGCGTCGTCGTCGTCAGGATAGATAGAGAGAGAGAGCAGACGCTGTTGCTCAAAGGTTGGTGATCTATCCAAGTAGAGGGGTATTGTAGATGAAGTAGCTGAGCCAGCCAGTTGTGCCAGACTTGACAGAAGACGATCCCGCGGAAGTGTCAAGTCCCGAAATTGATTCAGTCATGAAGGAAGTTGGAGGAAGACTCTGCCAGAAAGCTTGAACAGATGAAGGATCGGACGCTGTTCCAGGGACAACTAGCAGTTGCGCTCGTCGTAAGCTTTGTTATGATCGTTAGCAGCGACCGAAGGAAGGAGTAAGATTGGTATTCACCTGACGCGCTTGGTTTGCAGGGACCTGCCAGCGTATCCGAGACTACGCATCGTATCAGCTACTGGGAAACAAATCAGGATTCCTGGCCGCCATGAGAGTTGTAGCTGACATCTTACAGACTATACGCGGCATAGTATGCTGAAGTGGCCGAGCCTTGAAGGTAACATGCCTGTTGGATGGCGTTTGTTTGAACACGAGCAGGCTGTGACTTGTTCATGCTGAGTCAAGAAGGCGGGTCGCTAGATCGACATTCTCCCGCCTGTTAGTGCGTGACATGCCCTCAGGACCTCAGAAAACTTGGCTGGTGGAGGCTAAGAGACGAAATTACCAAGTCTTTGTTAGGTATTTTTATGGCGGACTCTTAGCCAATTTACCTCCCGTCATACACTGAGTTTAGAGGTCAACGTTTCTGTCCCCCCCAAGCATAGATGCTTAATGTTGCTGGCTCGTAGCCATCCAGGCAGTCTAATAGGCTAACGCTAATCCAGTTAGCGCTTGAGGCCTTGAGACTGTCAGCTTGGGCGACCAAGGCGAGGTATTGATGCTACAT
The DNA here is from genome assembly GCA_011034095.1 of Fusarium cf. aywerte. Lineage (NCBI taxonomy): Eukaryota > Fungi > Ascomycota > Sordariomycetes > Hypocreales > Nectriaceae > Fusarium > Fusarium cf. aywerte. Next base: position 46,863 of record WETZ01000020.1, read on the forward strand.
TGGATTGAAATTCCTCTGGCTGACATCTACACAGGATAGTATCCATCTCGACATCAAAACAACAGCTGTTAGTGACCATTATGAGTTTGTTTCCGTCGATACATGTCATAGCTATTTACTTACCCATCTGGCTTAGTCGAATCGTGCCGCAATCCTGTCAGCCCTAAAATGCCGAGATACCCATGATAGCCTTTGGAAGGATTGCCGAAGAGTGCTATTTAAGGCGAATAAAAGAAAAACCACCCAACACTGAGTCCCCTTGCTCATAGACCATCTCATAACCACTAAAGTATAGACATTACCGCGATGGTTCACCTTCTCACTACTTCCGCGGTGAGTCTTTCTGTGGTGAAAGCTTTGAGTCAACCTACAGTGGATTTGGGGTACGCAGTCTACCAAGGGTCAGCCCAAGAAGTAAGAACAACATTAACCATGTTGATTCCTTGCACTAATATACGTTATGAAAGGGATCGTCGAATCTGTACAACTTCTCGAACATCAAATATGCAGAACCACCGATCGGAGAGCTGCGATTGTACGTACGGAATCACATCTTGCCGCATCCGCGATACAACCGAGCAGCATCTTCATGGCGCATTGGCAAGAGTGCTAACTCGATAGTGCGAAACCTGTCGCACCCCGAGGAAGGAACACTACCGTCGACAAGAGCAATATTGGCCGAATCTGTTCGCAGGCCATGGCAGCCTGGGAAGGCTACACCTCTTTCACCGGGTCTGGTTTCCTTAACGGCAAGATCTCGACTCTCACCCAGGCACAGAGAGACGCCCTCACTGAGCCCTCCGACTTGAAGATCCCGGTGGATCCCCGAGAAGCAGAGGACTGCCTTTTCCTAGACGTTGTCACCCCGAGCGACACCTTCGACAGTCCAGTCAAGAAACTGGCACCTGTGATCTTCTGGCTTTCCGGAGGTGGATACACCACGGGAGAAAAGGGCTAGTTCGATCCAGCTGGCCTCATCAAATCGAGCGATGCTTCGAGTCCGGAGAGACTTGTATTTGTTTCTGGGAATTATAGAGTGAGTGATTGTGAGATTTTGAGTAGAACAAGGAACTGACGCCATGCAGCTCGGCGCTCTCGGTTGGCTCGCTGGCTCTAAACTCGACTCTGGTGCGCATATGCCGCGAAATCTTATTACGACCCACGGAACTAACGCGAGCTTCAGAGACTATGATGGCGAATGCTGCTCTGCAAGACCAGTGACTGGCATTAGAACGGATCCAGGAGAATATTCATCACTTTGGTGGTGATCCCAACCGAGTGACGATTATGGGCGAGTCGGCTGGAGGTTCGTAATGCCCCTGAGAAGACTGATTATAGTGCAGGGACTGATCCGCTACCTAGGCGCCAGTATCTATCATCATTTGACCGCCTTCGGAGGTAAAGGCCACGCCAAGCTTTTTCATCGCGCTATTCTACAGAGCACCGGCTGGTATGGTTCCCTTTCTACACCATAAGACTGTTAGTTGACATGTGTAAAGTTCATATCTCAAGCGACGAGTTGGAAAATGATGTGGTCGATAAGTTCCTTGCTTTGGCAAGTGATTCCGACATGCAGGCGGCTCGAAAACTGTCCACCGAACAGATCCAAGAAGCGAACAGGCTTCTCATCTCGAACTCGGCGTGAGGAACAACTAGCACTGGCCCCTTTGTCGTTGGCGCTTATGTTCCAGAGAACCAGTCAAGTTTTTCGCAGAAGGAAGACATGTTCGTGATGTGAGTTGTTGATCGGTTTTAACGAGTACGAAGGGTTGATCTTTACCTCGCCGGAGGTGACTGATGACAAGGGATACCGGGGGTTTCTCGAGACGACTTACGCCAATGCTAGACCTGAGACTTTAGACCATGTCGCATCGAAGCTCTACTCGCCCGTATTTGATGGCATATACAGCTACATGAATCAAACAGCGCGCGCCGCACTCACTAAGTTCGAGTCGGAATTTACATGTAAATATGCGTTTCTACAAGCTGCGTACCGCAACAAAGCTAAGAGCTACCGCTTCAACGTGTATCCTGGGCCTCATGTCAGTGAGATACACTATACTTTCTTCAATGGCCCAGAGCGAAATACTGAGGTGAACACGCATGTCGCTGTTGGGTTTCAAGAGCTTTTAACGAGCTTTGCGGCGACAGGTAATGCGACTTCAGCAGTTGTTGCTGAGGGTGTACCAATGTATGGTGATGAAAGGAAGATGCTCTATATTCATAATGGAGGATTTGATGTTACGACAGATCAGACTAGTGAGGAGCGTTGCAAGTTCTGGCAGAGTGGGTTATACCTCTAAGCATGATCCGGGACACCAAGAACAGGGGAGGCGATAGATGAACAATAGTCTCTCAAATTAGAACATAGGATTATAGATGTTTAGTAAAGAATCGAGTGCTGTTGAGCCGTCACGATTTCCCTGTATTGTTACCAAGTGAATAAAGAGTGAACAATTGGCTGTTCTATTAAGTTGCGTTCTTAGTGTGAGCACTGATATGCAGTGCTAGTGCAGCGGTTGTGACGCAGACCACAGGCATTTGTGGCCACCAGTCTCTCTAGGGCATATATCCTTTGGCAAGCTCATCTTTAGCGTGATAAAAACAAACCCTCTGCACCAAAGTTTTCACATCAACACCACAAACACTCATCAAAACAACCTTTACCACTACTACCGCGATCGTCTCATCAGGCGCGGATCACCATCGTGATGGCTGAACCAACCCATAAGCCGAACTCGATTCGTCAACTCACAATCGACAATGCCTGGTTTTGCAAGAACCCCCTCCTCTGGACGGCGGAGCACCTCGATCTCTTCAAGATCCGCTTCCAGCAATCTAAGATCATCCTTACGATCCCTTGCCTTTACCATAATGAGCAAGAACCTCTCTTCATTTATTCTAAGCACTTTGCTGAAGGTCTCACTCCTGAGCTGAAGACTGCTGCGCTCCAGAAGATGCTGGGCCTCATGCGGGCCCCCATGTATCTTGCGTGAGTGAAAGCTCTATCGCAGCTTGTCTTTTCTGCTAACGATAATGGTAATTAGCCATGATAAGGCGACTTTCATGTTTGAGGGAAAGGGCATCCACGTTTCGACTTGTTCCGTCTTCACCTTTGGTGTTCCTATGATGTACGATATGCCCATCGTTGGATACTTCCACTATGAGGATGTGAAGTGGGCTCGTCTCCAGAATATCCTCCCTCGAGACAACCCCGGCGATGGCGGAAACGCTCCCATGGCTCGTGTCTGCCGCATTCGACTGCGCAATGTCACCCCCGCCGAGTGGTCCAAGGACCCTTACCTCGTAGCTATGATCCTGTCTGTGGCCCAATAGCAGTGGAGCCAGGCGCGACATCCCGATGTTCAATTTTTTTCTGTACGCCATAACCTCTTTCGAATCATAACGTTTCTAACAAATCCTTGGTTTAGGTCCGTCTACTTGTCACTACCAACCAGGATCCGCAGAACGCCCACATCTTCAAGGCCAGGGTCAGACTGCGTCTTCTGGAGTGTCTGCACAACCCGGCGCTCAGCTTGGAAGGTGTCGCTTGGCCAAATATTGAGCATGAATTGTGTCCTATGCAGCCATACTGCACCTTTCCAGACCGCGTCGCGCTCGATCTTATTGGCACGCGCATTTATTAAGATCGACTGACCAGGTCGCCCAAGCGTGCATGCGGCGAGGAAATATGGGCAGAGGAATGGAGGGTGCCTTCTGGATCAGGCACGGAATTGCTGTGTTGGCTCTCTATCGGCCGTTGGGTTACTGAATGACGAAGGTTGCAAGTTTGATGTACTGATGGCTATCTATTTGAGATGGAGCCCGAGGTTAGGGCAGTATGGCCATGGCAATCTAAGATCATCGAAAATGCGGTCATGGTTGAATCAGCAGTGAAAGCCATCAACCAATACGGTGCTCGTCTGATACATATGGGAGACTGGGATGAAACTATTCGGACAAGTCGTTTGTTCATGAGTCAATTTACTTTACGGCCTAATTCTTCTGGGGTGAACGCCTGCGGCAAGCCGCCCTACACTAGTTATATACATGACCATAACACGTCCCATATCATGCCTCCTCCTTCTCCTCGTGCTTTGCATGACCTTTACCATCATCGCTGAGTCCCGAACCTCTCCTCCTTGATGCTATCACAGCAGCCCTGGTATCCCAGTATAGGTATGTGGGTTCACTATCATCATCCAAATCGCCGTGAAGCTCATCATGCGCACCAACTTCAATGATGTGCCACCCCGCCCTTCTGACTCGTTCGCGACAAACAGCGTTCATATTCGCGAACCGTACCTCGGTAGTGTCTCCACCATAGCCTTTGATGTTAGCGACAAGGTTCCTAAGGTATGTGACAGCTGTTGTGTCGAGCATGTTGACGCGAGAAAAGTCTAGTACCACAAGTCCGATCTCGGGTAGTGAGGATGGATCGGTGATATTGGCCTTCTTGCGCAGGCGCGCTATCCTCTTTTCGCTCACGACAGACCAGTTGCGCTCGGTTTCGGGCCCATGACTGCCACTATAGTAGGCTCCATGGTAGGTTTGGATCTCGTCGAGCACCTTGGTGGTGTTATAAAAGGCATTGGGGAAGATGAGCGATTCGTTGAAGGTGAAGATCCTCGTATCCTCGGGAATTGTAAGCGACGATGTGTGATTGTTTTCCAGTGCCCAAGAAGGTCTATGACTGGATTCGACGTCCGCGCCAGTTGAGCTCAATCGGGTGAACACTTGGCGGAGCAAGATGTAAACAATGTTGAACCCAACAGCACAGCCAATACCGACTTCGCTGGAATGGAAAAGAGTGACCCAAAGTGCAAGCATGGATGCGATAAAGTCTGCAAGCGAAGTCTTCCAGTACCGATAGAAAGTCGAGGGTGGAGAAATAAGGCCCCAGACAGCAGTGATAATAATGGCAGCAAGGGTAGCCTTGGGGATCCAGTAAAGTGTGCCAACGAGCTCATAGACACAAATAAGTACCACAGCCATAGTAACAACACCAGAGAGGGGAGACTTGACGTTGCAAGCAGAGTTGACAGCTGTACGGGACATGGCTCCACCGACACCCATAGCATGGAAGAAGCTGTTGAAGAAATTGGTGATGCCAAGGTAACAGAGCTCTTGACTTTGATCCGATGAGTAGTTATTCTTCACTGCAAATGCACGTGCGATAGCCAAGTGCTCGACTGAAGACCCTATAAAGACTGCAATACTCCTGCTAGCGACTTCAGGAATAAGATCCGTCCTTGGCATCTTTGGAGCTTGTTGACCTTGAGACTGGACTTTGACCACGTCGAAAAGGTAGTCCTCACGGTTCTTGTTGACTGCGTAACTGACTCCTGTGAACAACACCAGTGTCAGGAAGGCTCTTGTTGTAGAGAGCAGCCAGATGATCTTATTATCCTTGCTCCATCTTTTGCCCGACTTCTCGAGGATCACAAGAAACAAAATTCCAGTGAAGCCAATAAGACATGCCCAGCCGTTTGCGTTGGGAAGTTGATTGAAGATATCGTGGATCTGGGTAGCTGTACCGTCGCCTACGTTCTCCTCTCCGAGGAGGGAGTCCATCTGGTTGAGGATGATGGTGATGGCAATAGCGGTAATGAAACCACTTAAGACAGGGAGGGATATGAATTCGAGAAGGAAGCCGAGTTTGAGAAAGCCTAGGATCATGCCGTAGATACCCATAACCATGGCTGTTGCTGAAGCGATCTCAGAAGGTGTCCATCGGTCTTGTAGGGCGTGAACGTTTTCGGATGTGAGGAGACCGATAAGGGACGTTGGACCAGTTGATACATCTGAATATGGTTAATCGTCAACTAAAAGGATGAACTCCTGTTGGGACAACTCACCCTTAGTAGAGCCCATGAAAGCATAGATCACAGCTGGCAACCAACTCGACATCAGGCCATACTCGACGGGAATATTCGCAATCTTGGCGTAGGAGAGACCCTGGGGAATAAGCATCAAACCCAATGTGAGTCCAGCAATAACATCATTGATGATCCATCGTGGATTATATCGTGGTAGCCAACCAACAATAGGGACCTTGTCGATGATGTATTGGGCTGAGCCTGAGGGCAGTGCTTTAGCTCCTTTGACGCTAAGCCGAGCTACTCTATTCCAAGTGGCATCGTTTCGGACGTCTGACTTGACTTTGTCGAGAACTTTCATTTTGACTTGTTTAAATTTGCAGGAGTGATTTGAACTGATCTGAACAAGAGAGACTCGAGTTAACTAGTGACTTCCTTGGGGTTAATATAGACTTTCACTACTATTAACAACACATAGTGCTGTCTCAAAACATACTTCCAAGTGCAGCAACTCTATGCACCCTATCTACTACCCGTCATGTGCCAGTTCGCACATAAAGACATACATACGTAGCATCACAGCCGTCAACATCTAGAGTCTATCACATCCCACTACATACCATAGCCATTCGCCGTACACCCTTCTACGCCCACGCTGCACAGGGGATTGGGCACACTTATAAGTGTAACACTCGATACGACGGGCGTATAACCTCATCAAGGAATCATCTGCATCGATACCGAACACCGACAGATATCCATCTTATCCGAGATTCAAAGACGCCCTTGAATTGAGTTTGGGAGGGAGTGTCTGTCTGTGCAAAGAGGCTATCGAAGATCCTGTAAGCTGACTATACCTGGAAGGTGTTTGCGGCGGTCGTGTCACCGGCATATGGGGGGTTACGCTGACGAGCGTGCTTCATCCTACTGGTCGAATGATATGACAGCCTTCGTCAATGTGAGCCATAGAGATTGGATAAGTCGTAGTTGTTGCATGGGGAAAGATGCTAAGAGACTTCATACACGAAGCTCGCTTACATCGACGACTGTCGATCTCCCGCCACTTTGAGACCCATGCTCTTTCTTTTCCCCGAGACAGGGGATATGAAACACTTTAGGTCGTCTACGAGGAGTGTTCCTACACGGAACTCGGCCATTGCCCATGACTAGGTATGAACTGTATCAGACTATCTAGTCTATCTCTTGCTGAGTCATAAAGATCTTTTGTTCTATGTTATCGCCGCTTCCTTTACGAGCGAGCTTCCTAAACTAACAAGCTGCAGCAAGCCGCATTCTAGATCATATCACAGCATTTGTACTAGTCTACACATGTCGTTACATCGCTAGCCAATACCATGATCATTCAGGAAGACCCCTCATCTGCGGGCCACACAGCCCATCCAAACATGACCAGTAGTTTGAGCAACGCTGCAATCCATAGCGCCCCCGAAGTCCCCAGTTCGCTCTTCGCGATCAATCCTCCAATTATGGCACCAATGAGAAGGAGAACTGGAGCAGCCACGCGACGGTTTCTCTCCACATTGACAGTGATGCCCTCGAACAGCCCCGCATCTGAGAATAGATCGCAGTAGATACTCGTGAGTACAACACTGGTTAGAGCGTTGAACTTAAGCGCCCTGCTCGCGACAGCTTGTCCGCAGCTTTGGAAGGCGACGAGTGCGATGGGCACAATCACATACCAGGGCACATCGTCTGGACCAGCGCCTTTCGGGCCCCAGGTCAGGATGGACGCTGCTGCCACGATAAAAGCTGTCTGGATGCCGAAAGATAGACAGAATACCCATTTTCGTCGTGGACTGGTTGTAAAAGCCCGGTGCAGACGACTAAACAGAAACGAACCAATGGCAAAAGACAGAATTGAGGTTCCAGACTTTTTCCAGCGGTTCGTCCCGGCCGTTGGACCAAGACCAAGATATACAGTATTTCCTGGGAGATATGTTAACGTTATAAGCCCAAAATGCGATGTGAAGCTGTTACCTGTCTGCATAGAAACAAAAGCACCCCACGTGGAAATAGAAGCGCTGTCGAGAATGCCTGTTATGATATAACATGCGAGAAGCATAACATCTGCCCAATCTCGACGGACATCAGCACCTAATCTCCTGCGCAACCAAGATCTAGATCCTGGTTTGGGTGCAAGCAGAGCCTGCGTTTCGTCATTCTGAGTAGAAATGCCATTTTCTGCTCTGCTTTCACCATTGGAAATTGTGCCGTATGGTTGAGACATTTTTGCCTTTGTCTTGAAATGATGATGAATGAGTGATTGATAACTTGAGCGTCCTGATGCTGCTTTTCTTCAGTGTCTTCCTTTGCCGGTAAAATGGTTCATGAGGGGGTAAATAAGCAACAGGCCTAAGGTCAAACTACTGTGGTTCCCGCAACCTAATTGCCAAGACATCCCAGCAAGTTACAATAAAGCCCTGTTCTCTCACTGCCTAGTACAGTAGTTTACCATTCGTACTAAATTAGTTACCGCACTCAAATGATCCTAACCCCGCATTTTCACCGAGGTGTGTAACTCTTATCCTTCTCAGACCAGGGGCCAGGAATATGATTACCTTGCCAAGTTCTGACACCAAGCGGCTAGTTCGGCTTTTGAAAGAACACTATCTGTAGAATCGCCAAGATCAACCATTATTCAGCTGTGATAAGCGGGGAACAGTGGATTTTGGCTTATATCCGATTTACGTTCCCGCTACAGATGCATGGTTTCATCTTGATTGTAATACCGCGTCATCTTTTATGATATTCACCCCCCTCTCAGCATCATCTATTTCCCCTCATTTTAACTGTTTTAAGCAGCTCAAAGTAACACAGACGCACCATCGCTGTCCACAACAAGAACCGAAAACCGCCTCTCAGCGTCAAATGAACCTTTTCGGGCTTTTCAACCCATGTGCGTGCTGCGTGCTTACATTCAACAATCGCTGCTCTTGCAGGACGCTATGTGCCGAACATCCGTTCACACGGCAGCCGTCAGCATGGCGATGCAATGTTACCTTACGCGGATTTTGTAAGCTTCTTTGAGAAATCCTGCTTCGGTGATGAGCCGGCTATCGCTTTCTCGGCGTCATGAACTTTCGTGCCGGCGGGATCTTGGCGATAGAATTCTGACAACCTCAAATTGTACTTAACATCGGAGCTGATTTAGCAATTGAACTATTCCAACCACTCAATTGTGTTAGCAAGACACACTAGCAGACACAATTCCCCTCCGACATCCTTGACGTCACTCTTTCCATCTGCAATTGTCAATTCTGCAATCATGCATCTTCATCAAATCGCCTTTTTCTCAGTCCTTTTGGACATTTGTGCAGGCGTCCCTGTCCAGGACAGCCCTCGTGAGCGACTGCTCAAAGGCCTTGGTATCCCAGACAACTACCGCGGAGTGACTGGTGGCAAGAAGCTCCCCTTCACACCAGGATACAAAGATCCCTATGACTCAGCCGTGGACTCTGTTGGAGAGAAGCTTGATCCTCTCCCCTGGCGCAATGGTCTGGGTGCTTCAGTCCTGGGCCCCTGGAACGAGGCGCGATCACGACAGAACCCAGATCTTGTCAGACCACCCAGCACTGACCATGGCAACCTTGCCAACATGAGATGGAGTTTTGCCGACTCCCACATCCGCATTGAGGTTCGTCACCTATTCTTGTCGATATGACAGTAGTTAACCTTGAACAGGAAGGCGGTTGGACTCGACAGACCACTGTCCGTGAGCTTCCAACGAGTGTTGAGCTTGCTGGTGTGAACATGCGTCTTGGCGAAGGTGTTTACCGTGAGCTTCACTGGCATAAGGAGGCTGAGTGGGCTTACGTGCTCGATGGAGAGGTGCGAGTGACTGCTCTTGACTATGAGGGTGGAAACTTTATCGACGACTTGAAGAAGGGAGATCTATGGGTAAGTAATCATGGTCGAGTGTCAAAGCGCCACTGACAATTCTTTAGTACTTCCCTAGTGGTGTCCCTCACTCCCTCCAGGGTCTCAGCCCAAATGGCACCGAGTTCCTCTTGATCTTCGATGATGGCCGCTTTTCCGAAGAGTCAACCTTTGTTCTCACTGACTGGCTCGGTATGTTATATCCTCGGTAATTTGCAACTCTATCGCTAACACACTCAGCCCATACACCCAAGTCAGTCATCTCCAAGAACTTCGACCTGGATCCCGAAGTCTTCAAGAATCTCCCTGCAGGCGAAAAGTACATTTTCCAAGGTCGCAACCCTGGCAAGATCTCAGATGAAGCACCCAAGGGCAAGAACGCCAAGAAGTCCAAGTATAACTTTACGCACCGCATGCTCGACCAAACACCTCTCAAGACCAGCGGTGGCCAGGTCCGCATCACCGATTCCAAGAACTTCCCCATCTCCAAGACTGTGGCCGCTGCCCACGCCATAATTGAGCCCGGTGCTATCCGCGAGATGCACTGGCACCCTTCCGCGGATGAATGGTCTTTCTTCATCAAGGGTCGCGCTAGAGTTACTATCTTTGCTGCTGAGGGTACTGCGAGAACCTTTGACTACGTTCCTGGCGATGTCGGTATCGTTCCTCGAAACATGGGTCACTTTGTTGAGAACATTGGTGATGAGCCCATTGAGATGCTCGAGATTTTCCGTTCTGATGAATTCAGAGATATCTCTCTATTCCAGTGGATGGGTGAGACACCAAAGAAACAGGTCATTGATACCCTCTTTGCCAACGACCCTAAGAACGCTGAGAAGTTCTGGGATAAGATTAAGGATGCTGATAATGAGGTTATCACTAAGCCTGACTTTCACAAGTCCAAGGAAGAACCGGTTGGCGACCTGTAGTTCTTGATAGGAAGTGTATTACAGCCGCTATTTTCATCAGGCGGCCGATTAGGATCGTTGGTGTTCAATTAGATTGGCTCATGAGAAGACAAACCAAAGATCAGTGAGACAAAAATGTGATTCCGCCCGGGACTGAACCGTGGCTCACTCGTGCAGGGTAACCCATCTACCCATGCATCTGCATCGACGACAACTTCTTGTCGCCCAGGCCACGCCTCGAAAGCAGGAATATTTAAAGAATATCTGGTATTTACATATGGAATGTGTCTGAAACGTGTAAATGTATTCTGTTTGAGTCACTCCAGCTGTAAAAACCGGGTGCGCATACGTCCAGATAGTCGAGATGCAATGAAAATGACGCTCTCGTAAGGACACACTTGAACAGGCTGAACATACTTCAAAAAGGGTTTCCTTTTGGTATTAGAATGCCAAGAATGTGCTATTTAGATCATAAAAACGTCTTTATCGTGTGGAATAATTTCGTGTCTGTATGGTTGATGATCGGCATCTACAAATATTAAACATCTCCATGCTTCCAACTTAGGGTCCCATGATGCCTCGTCTTTCTCAATCAGATAGAAGCTGAGGTTGCGTGGTCTAGCCGGTTATGGCATCTCGCTCACACCGAGAAGGTCCCCGGTTCGATCCCGGGCGGAACCAGTCTTTTTATATCGCGGCCTCCTTGCTGGAGAGCTGTTCTTGCTTTTTGCAACCTTAGAAGGATTACATATGCACAATAGCACGCAGGAGTCTGTCCAATATATACGAGTCGGAGCCGGAACGAAGCGGTTGACATCAGCTCATTAGACCTGTGAGAGAATCATGGAGTACGATCATCGAGATTGGGACGAGATGTTTAATATTAAGCCAAGGTCTCATATTTAAGATCGTCCTAAAGCTCCAACTCTCGCCCAGGGTCATCGTCCTCCTGGGACGTAGACTTGAGAACCAGACTAGCGAGATACTCTACGAAAGCGTTAATAGTAGCAGCAAGCCGGTAGAACTGTGCAGCGAGCTCGTGAAGAGCGACTTGATTGGTTGTGTTGCCCCTGTCATTAGCATTCGAATAGCCTGGCGAAGACCAAACAGAGCTCTGGGGCGCTGTCAAGATAGAATCAGGAGTAATGACGTTCTCTGGGTTCGTGGGAATGGGACTGGCTTGGCTTTCACCATTTTCATCATTCACTGCTGAGATCGTGTCGTAGATACTGTAAGTCCTTTGCCTGATGTGATGACTGAAACCACCACATGAACCTTGCTGCCTCCCTCTGCAACTCTCAGTGCAATTCCCGTCTGATAGACGCATGCCATCAGGAGGCTGAATGTCGGTGCAGAAGCATCTGTTATAAGAAAGCATCAAATATCTCTTTCCCCCCTCTTTGCACAGCTGATGACACTTTCTAGCCCCGTTCCATGATATACGATAGTGCTTTTTAACATCATCAGGCATGCCTGCGTAACAACCCAAGTATCTCTGAAGCCCCTCAGGCTGCCTTTCCAGAGTGTGCAGTAGAATCGATTCATGTTGACCATATCCTGGGGCGAGATCTAGACCGGTATTGGTAACAGTATAGTGCTCTCGTTCGCGCGTTGAACCACATGCATAGAACGAGAATCCGGGGCACGGATCGTCGCACCGGTCATCGGTGACCAGCGTGTCCATAGGGGGATACGTGTCTGCACAATAGCACCCGGAGCCATGTACTAGCGCCACGGGCTTGTGCTTTTCATCTTTGCAACGTCTGCTGCAATAGTCCCACGAGTTCTCAATCGTATGTTGCAGTAAACTCGTCGTATTTGAGACAGAGGTGAAGCAGCCTTGCTGACTGATTATATTCAGAACAGCCTGTTGGATCGGGTGTTGTTGGCCGGGTCGTACAGGCCCTGGTAGCGCTATAGCGAGCCCCAGAGTCGACCAAATAGCTATAAGTGCTTGGTTTGGTAGGTGCATTATGCTGATGTGAGGTAAGGACAGAGCCTTTCAACAGGAAAAGTCGCGAAGGAGCCAGGCACTTGTTGAACTGTTGGAGAATGCAATCAGTGTTGCGTTGGCGAGCCTCTCAGACGTCATTGGTTGTCAGCGCTCAAGAGCGCAGGGATGCTGGATGAGATGGTGGACGGATCAGGGCGCTGTTTCGTAGCAAGATATCTTGTCTACTCGTGGCGGATACAAAAATGATTAAATAAAAAACCGACAAACTCAATATAGTATGGTAGGTTGGTAAACGTCTACAGTCGTAAAGGTCCAAGCAATCACAAGTAAAGTGGATGTTGACAGACAAATTTTCGGTCCTTTTTTGAGCTGCTCTCAAACTCCACTCATGAGACTATCACAGGTTAGGACAGGTCCAAGCTTTTGGACCACAGTCCTTTAACTTCGTTAACGAGAAGTGGGCTCGTCTACCAGGTACTGGAACCGACTTCTCCTGTCAGTCGGCTAGCTCGGACATTTTATGTGCCACGGTGGGCATGGTATGCATTTCTTCGAGCTACAAATTGTACGTAACATAATATGTTTCCGACCCACCACCGTTGACCACTCTCGACAGGATCTTTCCTACTCCAGCCGTGCCACATCTCACCAGTTGAGAGCTGACTTGATAGCTGCTGCAAGCAGCTTTCCACCCTGTGCATGAGTAGCAGCATTGGGATGGTAATCGCAGCCCGCTTCTGCACCTTGAGTGGGCCAATCTACAAAATGAGTCTTGATACCACTCAGCTGTTGCATGGCGTCTTTGAGTACCTTTATATTGTTGCTCTTCTGCGCATCAGCTTGAGTAGGATAGTAGTCACTGAGTAAGGGCGAAGAGACGAAGAAGAACTGTGCTTTCGGATAGTGCGACTGAATGTTCTTCACTAGCTTGACCAGTGCCTTGGTAAGATCCGCTGGATTGACTGGATCACGCACGTTGAGATAGCTGAAGTCGTTGGTGCCAAGATTGATCACCACTGCATCAGGTACCCAAGACATAGGAAAGGTGAAGCTGTTGTCCTTATCGTTGGCCCCATAGCGTGTGTAGAGAACAGGCATTGTTGGTGAGGTGTCGGGAGGGGAAGAGGCATAGTTACGAGTGAGGCCCTTGCCGCTCCAAGCAACAACACTATAATCCGCGTTCAACGCTCGAGCTGCCACGGCACCGTATGTTTTGCCGTTATTTTGCAAAGCAGCAGTGTCCACGCAGGGCAAGACGCCATCAAGGCCGTAACCAACAGAAATCGAATCACCTATGATCTCAATCTTCCGTTTCGGCGCGGCTGTATCGATCAGTTTGCCATCCGTGGTGATGCCTGTGATACCAAAGCTACCAAAAGAGGCTTCAGACCGCTTGCGTAGCTCAACAGTATGAGTACCCTTTGGCAACTTTGGAACAGAGATTGATGTGCCATAAACGGTGGGGATAACAACTGGAGCCTTCCCATCAATGATGAGGTCTGCACTTGATGTTCCAGTAATCATGTTGATGTTGATAGTCGCTTCAGTTCCCGTGAAGGTGAAAGCCACACCAGTGCTCGGCCATGTGAGCTGCTTGGTCGTTGGGTTGACCCTCCCAACGAATCGGTAGCCCTAGTATTTCATGTTAGAAGTGCTACGAAGGCACTGGCCGTTGTAGTCTTACCGACGATTCAGCGGCCACGACGGCATATATCCAAAATGACAGCGCGGTCAACTTCATCTTGGTGATAGCTGTATATGTTACCCAAACGCTACTCAGATCAACACGATCGATCAAGTATATGATCTTTCAAAGGAATAGAAATAGTCTTCCGGTGCGCGTACTGAGGGATATTTCTCCTTTTTACATGTCTCGCGATCTTCTGTCCTCGGCAGAAGCCATCCGAATTGCCTAAACGGGTAATTTTTCCGTTTCAAAAAGTCCACCACTCACAACGTAACAATGTTTTGCAGTACCTAGCAAATACTATATGCAAAACTTGACTAGTTCATGGATTCTAGGTACGAACACGTGGCTTCCTGTCTGATTTAAACCTTTCTTGTGTTCCTTACACCTTATTGTGATCGGATGTGCGATACTGTTCGGGAATACTGTTTGACTCACCAAGAAACAAACATTACAAGACCGCATGGATATTTGAACATCGAAGGGAACGAACATAATCATGGATCCTACTACAGTGACTTTTTCAATCGTCCTTCCCTGTCGCGGCAGTTCTCAACGGATGATACTCGGTAGGGTGAGCTCCTTCCAAAGGCCCTACAGCCGCCACCCGTCGCGCGTTCAACAGACCCAAATCAATTTTTGGTCCAGTAAATGTGTTTTTCTTAGTAGCCACCCAAAGGACAAGGACGAAGCCTACCAATCCCACAAAAACTATAGAGACATAGCTCATGTTCTCTGCCGTGACAGGAACTGTTGTTGGGAAACAGTACAGAATATCGAGAAAGACAACCCAGATGACCGAGATTCCATTAATGACAGCGCCATACCTACCCAGATTGAAGTATCGTAGAGGCAAGACACGGTCACGTCCTCTATATAAGAGTACCGCTTGGGGGATGATACATGAGGTTTGCAGAAAGATGATAGCGGCGCTGACCATTGCTGAAAAGGCGGTGGAAGAACCAAGGAATATAAGACCATATAGCTGTAGGAGAGGTCAACAAGGGATCACGCTCAGCTTGGAATGTATACTGACTGTGATGAAAGTTGCGGAGAGCAGTAGAGCATTGACGGGAACCTCAAATCCAGGATGCACACGTTCCCAGAAATGTGAATACGGCAAGGCGCCATCACGAGAAACTGCCCATAGTGTTCGCGATGATGTTGTTGCTAGACAGTGTGAGCTGGCATTCTTGGTTGTAGGAAAGTACTTACCATTAGCCACAAGGTTCGCAAAGAAGCAAAATGCGAACAAGGTCATCAAAACTGTCGCTGCTGACCGAGATCCCGTTCCCTGAAAGTAAATCTCAAACAAGGGCAGTCCCGTCGTGGTGTTGAGCACAGCTGAGACATCGGATATAGCATACATCAGGGATGCAGCAAAGGGGAAGGCAGTAAGTAGCCCCATTAGCAAAGGATAAATCATCACCTTTGGCACATTTTTAGCTGGGTTCGGGATCTCTTCGCAGAGATGAGCACCACAGTCACTGCCTAGAAAGGCGTATACTGCGTTTCCAACAGCTAACATGAAGGCAAACCCATCATTTGACCACCCCGTTCGGTTTGTCAAATCAGTGAAAATGAACTTTGAAGAAGCATGATTCTTCGTCACCACGAAAAGCGTGATTGTTGTGGCGCTGAGGGTTAAGACTGATAGGACGAACACGATCTTGTTGAACAGCGGAATCCATCGTGACATGAGTATGTTCGCCAATGTGGCGATCCAAATTAGTGCAACGTATATCAGATATTGATGCCATCGCTCCTGCTCCCATTGTGGATGCCAGGCACTCACGATGTCAAGGATCATAGATGATACAAAGTTGGACACTGAGCTTGATGCGAGCCACCAGCCAATGACGCTCATCCAGCCGTTCCTAGGAAAAGGTCAGCGATCTACAGGCTTCACAAAGCTAGCTCGAGATACTCACAGATAAGATGCGAAGGGCTTGTAGTCGTCCCTCGCTACCATGAACGACCAGTAATACTGTGCACCAGCAACTGGGTACGCAGATGCAAGCTCTGCCATGCCCAAAGAGACGATGGTAGTCATAACTCCAGCTATCGGAAGAGACCACAGCGTCCCAGCTGAAGAAGCTTCAGTCAAACTAATCCCTATCGAGGATCCAGTTCCGAGCCAGGTACAGGTCAAAGTAAAAGATAATGCGCCTAGAGACCAGAGCGAGAAGCGGCGAGGCATAGCCTGCTGATATCCTGCCGCTTCTAATTCTAGGGCATCACTGTTGCTTGATGTGTGCGAGGAAGATTGCGCCATATTGTCCATAATCGATTGCTGGAGTCGGTCTGGAGCACCGAAAGTTTGGCAACGTTTGGTAGCAGAGATGGCCGTGCTGGTCACCGAGAAGACTCTCAATGGGGCAGAAAAGAGGCTTTTTTGAAGACCCCTCACGAAAGAGGATGCTGATCACGAGAGCGTATTTCGTTGGAGTGACACAAAGGTTCCGAGTGACTGGGTCAGATCCAATGGGATACAAGATGGTGACAGAGATAAGAGATTGTGCGACCTGTGCGGTGAAGCAAAAGTGACTACTATTGCATATGCTACTAACCAGCCTATTGTGAGACAAAATGATGCAATCACAACCTAAGTTACTAACCAGTGTCAGACGTTATAGAGTTTAGCATTTTGGTGTAACTGCATGGCCCTTTAGCATTCTGAATTTAACCTGTCGCAAGGTTTCAAGGTCACAGGTAAGTGAAGCTTGCAAGGAAAAAAAGTTTACTTAGGAACGAAATCCTCTCATGTGCCAACAGGTATCCGCTCGGGTCGCTGAAACCTCCGGCGCGAAGAATCTGAGTATTTACAGCCATATTGTATTGCATATATTGTATATATTGTATATAGAAAGACTTAATTGTTGTATGTCTTAATGGGAACCTCATAGGTGAATAACAAAAGCATTCAAGCCAAATACTCGATTTGGGATCAACAGAGATGTACGAACACCAATGCTAAGCATCTCAACAGTCACATCACAGAAGTCATTTTGCGCCGCGGTCATATCATGGCGGTGAGATGTATCAGTGGTACTATCCATCTGATCGAGACATGGCATGCGGTTTCAAACGATGTAAGAAAGAAAAAGAAAAGCCGGGATCCAGGAATAAAAACAATCGACCAGCGGGTATTGTGCATCCATGTAATCAATTAAACCACGCCGAATATCTCCAATATAACTTGTATATAGAATAATGTTATACTCAGTCTGGACTCCGTTATTCCGTAGTCGATCTCGTTTAGCCTGGCGTGAAAACCACACTCGGTGAATGTGGTGCGAATTAGCAATATTTGAGCGATTTATGGAACTGGAGTAATCATTCGCCAGGACGTTCCGAAGAGATTCTGCAAGGTTCGCAGATAGCCGACACATAACATGTCCAATATGTCCCTGATAGACAAAACAACCACTGATATATCGAGTCAAGGTTGCCGGGTGCGTTAGGGCTAGAACTTGATTGGCGTTGCTGAGAGATTGCTTAACAATGTGGGCTGCAATGACTTCGAAAGCGTAACGGCTCTCACCCGAAAAAGAAAATTAATCACGTTGTCATCTTGGAAACAAGTTTATGTGATTTTGCTTATTCCTCGCATGATACGAGTCTTGTTGGTCAGACCTGCATATTTCATGCTTGATCCTTTGCTCTAGCCTAATGGAACCTTTGTCTGTGGATCATATCTGCGATATCATTCAACGTACAAGTTCGCAGGGCTGAAAGCACCCTGGCATAGCTGAACCAGAATACTCCCCCAGTCTTACCACTCTTGCCGACCACCCAATAGGGGATCGTCTCAGTTTAATACAACCGCTTGGCGGTAATGCCTTCGTATTGATGTTCAACAGCCTGCATATAGACTTACGTCTTAAAACATCCCCCGGCTATATCAGTCGTATTTACATAATTACACGCTCACACGCTGTGTTCAGATCCCATATCCCTTTCACTACCATAAACGCATCCCACAATGTCCGACGTCTTAACCGGTAAAAGGCTGACAATTCTGCCACTAAAATACCAAAGTCAAGATATAGATCGCTCAGACTGGGTCGCACTCCTCACCCTCTGCTTAGCTCCTCTAATCGCGCATATCATAGCCGGTGTACCATCCCCAACATTCCTTGACAGAAGCCGTCCGCGATGGCATGAGCGGATATGTCATTACAACCCAACCTCAATTCTTTGGCGATATGCTGCCATCACAGATAGACGCATCCGGGCCAAATCCTGGGATCAAGGTGACCTTGCTTCTACAAATGCCATATTTTGGACCAAACGAAGTTGGAATGGCTCTGAAGCTATGACAGTGCAGAGTGCTGCCTACTGTTACCACCTGCCTGACGATACGAGGATTTCGATATTTTCCCGGGAGATGATCACAACAATTATTGTCACCTTTCAAGGAGTTCAAGCTACATTCCTACTGTTAGGTGCACTCGATAAGAATAGCAACGCCGGATTCACAAAGTGGATGGCTGTTGACACTATCTTCTTCCCACTTGCCATGATTGGTCTTTTGAGATTATGCTGTGCCTTTTGGCTAAACGATGATTTTGGGTACTCTACCGCTCAATCAATCTCTCTGGAACCTCGAGCCGACTCCAATGAAGCATCTACTACTAGTTTACTCGAACCTTGTACCTCACATCCACGACCCCGCTTTCGAAGACCGTCTTCCTCCTGGGGCAGCAAGATCTTTCGTGTTATCTTTCTCCTCGCAGTGATAAGCATATGGGTACTTGACACATTATACCTCATTCGCGGCGGGAGGCACACCGCAACGACCTTCGCTGTGACCCTAGTTTATTCATTCTTCCTGGCTATAACCACGATTGTCTTCCTATGGTACTTCTGGCAGGGCGCAACTACGTCTACCATTATACCATGCATCACTTCGACAGCGTACAAAGTCTACACCGGCATGATATTTACAATTATAGCGGTGACTATCATCATCTCGTGTATCGAAACGCGGAGGACGCCTTGTGGGAAATATACAAGTGGCCCGGGTGTCGAGGCTGATATTCGTGCTTGCTGGACTCAAACGATTGACTTAGTGTCTCTTCATGTGGTCTTCAATGAATCCTCAGCCAGTCTCGTTGTCGATGACTTCGCCATTGCTGCCAAGGAAAAGTTTGTCGTTGTGAACGATACAGCGTCGTCAGCAGTGGACTTCACGGGAACCTGTTTTGGCAAAGCACAGCAGCAATGAACAAAGGCAAGAAGACAAACAATACTATTCAAACGATGTCTTACCGTCATTCTCTCCTGCCCTCTCAACCGTTGAAGCCATCTCCAAGCGAGATTCCCAAAATGCGATAATCCTGGTCAAGATCTGCGGCAAACGTTGCATCAAGCTGCCGACTGTAACCTACGTGGCCCTCTTCTCCACTGATATTCATCCACAGAGTGGGGAGTTATGCAATGTGAGATAAATGATTGACCGCCCTCTGAGGTTTTTTCTCTTTTCTTCGCACAAGCAGTTTTGTGTTTTTACCTTCGAACCAACAGGCCAAGCATTCGCCTGCCATCCATTGTCTCAGATATAGTGTCGCCTGTTACACCTATCTACTTAATCGCCACCCAAAATGTCTTCCCCGAAGACACCAAAGACACCTCAGTCGCCCGAGGAGGCTCAATATCCGGCAGTGCGGCCTGAAGATGGCCCAATTGAACCTGTTAGCCACTACTTCAGCCCTATGTACCCAGTCTGTCCATCTCATTATGTCCTAATGCTCCATACAGGATACCGATTCTGACTCTTCATATACTAAGTCGTAAGAATATGAATCCTCACATTACCACAAAGCTCGTTAACGCGGCCAAGAACTGGGGTTACAGATACCGAATCGTTAAAGTCCTCCATTATGGAATACAAGTGGGTTCATGGCAGGCGTTTCCACGCTTATGGTGACGGCACTTACTGGTAAGCGACGGTGCCTTATAGGTCCAGTTACGGCAGCTCAAATACGTGTTTTTAGGGGTGCCAACGATGATCGTCAACAGGAAGCTGAAGATCTGATGTAAGGGTTTTTGTTGAGCTCCTACTTGAGCTCCGTAGATCTAACGTAACTTCAGTCACGAATTATTCCGTATCGTCCTTGGCGGTAAGCTTTACGAAGCGCCTATAGGCGAAAACCCACAAGTCAGTCCAGTCACCTATCGAATATGTCTCGTCAACTAATGAGATTGACAGAATATCCTGGACGTTGGATGTGGTACAGGAATCTGGGCCATGTAAATCCCGACTAGAGGTCAAAAGGCAACTCCCTCATGCTAACGTGAACAGTGATATGGCCGATCTGCATCCCTCTGCCGAAGTTGTTGGTGTCGACCTCTCGCCTATTCAGCCAAACTTTGTGCCCCTGAATTGCAGGTTCGAAGTTGACGACATCAACAAGGAGTGGACCTTCTCGGAGAACAAGTTCGATTTTATTCACATTCGCTATATGACGGGTACAATTCCCAACTGGGCTGAGCTTCTTAAGAAGGCCCAAAGGTAATATCAGAAGCTTCACAACATCAATCGGAAACTAGCGAGCTAATCCATATGAAGACATTTGAAGCCTGGTGGCTGGATTGAGCACGTCGAGCTCTGGGGCAACGCGATGGCCGACGACGGAACCATGGCTGAAGACTCTCCACTCAAGACATGGGTTAAGATCTTTGAGCAAATCGGAGAAAAGATTGGCAATCCTTTCTTCTGGGACCCAACCGAGGTGTTCCAGCAAGCTGGTTTGCAGAACATAAGCGAGCGAAAGGTTAAGGTGCCTATTGGCACTTGGCCGAAGAACAAGGATCTTAAGCAGTGGGGCGCCTGGAACCGACAGTTCTTGCTGCAAGGCTTGGAAGGGTTTTCTATTCGAGGCCTGACCGAACTTCTAGGAGTATGTTGCATGCTATTGCTAATCAGTGACTATGAGAAGGATAAACGCTAATGTCGTTGATTTCTAGTGGGAATATGAAAAGGCACAAGTCTTTCTTGTGGATATGCGCAAGGAGCTGTTGAACCCCAACCTTCACTCATACGTCTTAGTGTACGTCTCTTTTCGCTACCAAATCTCTATCACATGTCACCCGATGCTAACAATGCACAGAACCGCTGTTTGGGGTCAAAAGCCCGAAGAATAGTGTATATAGAAATTGTCTTAAGTCTGAAATGCGACCTGAAGACTGTATCTTTCATCCCACAGTGACATCTTCAACCAGAATATCGGGAACTTGGTCCATCACTAGAACTATTGCGCCTACCTCAGGGATCCCTTCGTTCATCTCGGGAAATGGCTGGTTCCCACAACCGCCAACGACGTGAATATCATATCTCGTTACAAGAGTTGCAAGAAAGCTTAAGGCTGACTGTTGAACCAGGAACCTGCCATAGCATAACGTTAGACCGCCACCAAATGGTTTGACAGTTCTCCCCGTAGCCAATTTTGGGTTATTGATGAACCTTTTGATATCGAATGTTTCAACATCCTTTCCCCATCCTCACTCATTCATGTGTAGCTGACGATATGGCATTATGATATCATTACCAGCCTTGAAAGTGTAGCCTGCGACAGTCGTATCTGAGACCACGCGACGGAAACCAGATGCACCTCCCTGAAGACGCAGTATTTCGTAGAATGTGGCATTGAGCTTCGGACATGTCTTTAGATATTCAATATCAGGTTGTCTATGAATGCCGTTCTTGAAAGCAGGAGCAACTTTATCTCTGAGATCTTGCAGAAGATCGGGCGTGTACAGGACTCGGGCAAGGATCCAAAAGGCTATTGGAGATGGCATTCCATTGATTCTCACTCAGTGTTAGAAGCAGTCTCTTCCAAGTATCATATGGGTGTTTTTGTAACTTACCCCCAGAAAATCTTGGAAAATAGCGCTGCGATATCTCGAGAGCCAATTCCATTCTTCCGCATGACATCTTCCCCTTTGAGAATAAACGCAGCAGCATCTCTCTTCTTTCCTTGGGGCAAGTCGAAGTACCTTGTCAAAGCATTAAGGACAGATTCTAACGCGTTGCGACCAGTATTGAGGAGGAACTTTGGCCCTGGAATCATTATTTCCCATGCATGATGTTCGGAGGTAGGGAAGTCATCGAATATTTGAGGGGATTGTTGCAAGAGGGCCTTGCCGAAGCACTTATTGGTCGATGCCATGGTGATAATATCGCCTGTGAATTTAAGCAGACTATGAGTGTTTCCTTCTCCAGTCGCCAGCGGAATACCGGCTTGTAGAGCATCATCCAGTTCTCTTTGTAATTTGTCAAAGGAAGGCTGTGAGGCCGCTCCGGGCGATAATTCCTCCCGCATTCTGTCGAGGACATAATTTATCATTAGTGCGGCATTGTTAGGTTTCGTATTTCACACAATGTCCCTAGTCGTTCGGGGCACGCCAGCACGAACCAGCAAGTGGTCAATGAATGGCTCGTATACAATCTATTCAGTCTTCTTATAGGCTTCGGTCATGTGGCGGTAATCAAGTATAATGTAGGTTCGGCAACCTCCAATCAATAGACTGAAAGGTTGTGCGGTATTCTTGAATCAATGGATGATGCAGATGTCGAGGCGACTTGTTGTAAAAGAAAGATTGACAAAATAATAGATCGCTGAGTATTCTTAACATCGCCCTTTTAAGACCTTGGGAGCCTATTAGGAAGCCGAGTGAGATATTGTGAAAAGCCAACTTCACACATATTGCCTCCCTGTGCTCCCTCAGCAAATGTCGACAGTCCTATCACTGAACTATCTGCTTGTAACTGAATGCTCCTTGGTCACTTCTGATCACACATGTCCCACCCTGTACATCTCTTCTGATTAAATCAATACATAAGGTTCCGGCCAGCATCTTAGGAGCACTGGTGCGCTGTAGTACCAGACGGCAACTATGCAAAATAACTCAAGTGAGCCGCTTTTCAACACACATGTACAGAAGGGTTCCCATCCCGAGTTTCCGTAACCCATACAAGCCCAATATAGAGGAACTGCACAAATTGCAGTTCCTTTCTCTGTGTGAGACATAGCGTTTGAAGAGATGGTTCAGTTGAGTGTTGCCAACGCGAGGTTTGTGCTTGTTTAAGTTGAACCAAGGCATGTTCCCAATGCTTTTGAAGAGAGATCGGACTGAGGAGTTTTTAAGTGTTTATAAGAAATGCTGCTCGCGTATCGTCTTGAGACTGAGTTCAGTACATGACAGATCATTTAAGGTTGTCGTTTGCGGCTAAATGTTTTGCAATCATGAATGGGGGCGTTATGCATTTGCCAGTGTTCAATTGGAGAGTTACTATTTTGCGGTGAACTTTTATCACATATGGTAAGGTGCGTTTACGGCCAACACGAATCGGGCCGCTACTGTTGTCACAAGTACCATCAATAGATCAATGCAAATGGAGAAATGGGATCGTGGGCACTGAATGGATGCCACAGACAACTGCAGATTATGCCTTCATAACAGATTGAGGCTTACGCTAACTTAGAAAAACATGTACAAGGTCCCTTATAGCTTCTTGCCTGCTTCGATATCATGCCCCGCAGTGTTGGTGTTGACGGGAGTGATGACCTCAACACCCTGAAGCTTGTCATCCTTGCCAGGTCCGACAATCTCGAACACTGTGTCATAGTTAGCAATGGTCTGAGGAGGAGCGGGCATAGTAACCTACAGTCAACAGGAGTAGTTTCAAACTTGCGGGCGTTGACCTTCTTTTGGAAGAGGTAGTCAAGGTCGGCAAAGCTACGGTTCTTGGTCTCGGGAAGGAAGAAGAAGATCCAGACAGCCCAGATGAAGCAGAGGCCGAAGTAGAACATTCCTGTCTTGGCACCCCAGTTCCACGCATCGCTGCTGCTGTTGAGCATACGGGGGTTGAGCTGCTGGACGATGATCTGACCGCAGACGTAGACGGCACGGCCAATAACAATGGTTTGGGCTCGGACACGGCTGGAAGCAGTTTCGGCGACAACGACGTAGGTGGTGGGACCAAGGGAGACCTTGAAGATACACTGGACAACAACAAGGAAGGCAGCAGTGGTGATGGCAACACTGTCGCCGGTGGAAACAAAGCCAAGGATACCAATGATCAACATACATGCGCCGATACCAGAAGAGCCCCAGAAATAGAATGTGCGACGACCAATCTTACCCATGAGGGTAATGGCAATGGCTGTGGCGAAGATGTTGACTGATTGGATACCCATGTTGTAGTTGAAGGCATTCTCGTTACTCATACCAACAGACTTGAGAAGGATGGCAGCAAAGCTGGTGATGGATTGACCGTTAAGAATCTGGATGATCCAGGCCATGCAGACGATACCGGTTCGGCGAGCGTTGGTACCACGGAAACAGTCCATGAAACTAGCATCCTCAGCCTCAATCTTCTCCATCTCGTTGGTGTGATTCATGAGAGCAAGAGTCTGAGCCATGGTCTCGTCAGTGTAGTGGCCCTTGCGAGCAAGGCGTCGAAGGCTCTTCTCAGCATCCTCGAGTCGACCGCGTCGGATGAGGTACCAGGGACTCTCAGGAGCGAAGAAAGCGACAGTGATCAGAGGAGGGATCCACATCCACTGGAGACCATAAGGCACACGCCAGCCAGCATCGCCCTTGAGGTCGAGAGAGCCACGGAGGACACCAGTGGCAAGGAAGCTTCCAGCTCCCCAGCACATAGAGACCCAGGCGGTCAGGTAACCACGGAGGGCTGCAGGACAAATCTCGGCGGCGTAGGCGGTGGTGAGGGTCTGAAAGATACCCCATGGGATACCGCAGAGCAGGTTACCGATGAGGAGCATTTCGACACTGACGGCGAAGAAGAGAACGAAGATGGTGCAGGCCATAAGAGCCATAGCGAACTGACAAGACGTTAGTATTATGCAACGGTTGAATTGAAAGTTAATCGTTCATACCATGTAAACACGTCGAGAACCGAATCGCTGCTGGAGGAAACCGTTGAGCAACAGACCAAGGATAGAACCACAGTTGTTTCCAGCACCGATAGCGCCCTGCCACTTTGTGGAAATGTGTTGCTTGCCATCAGCATCGGGCCAACCAAATCGCTCCAGATAAGCAGGATGGGCGAAGAAGTTGTTGATGAGACCGACATCCATTCCCTCCATGACCAAGGCAACACTCAGAAGCATACTGAATGTCACAGCAGGCCAGTATCGGCTGAATAGCTCCTTCTTGGGGATGAGAGCTTCAGCATCGCTTGCTGCGACGGCGGCTTCGATAAGGTCGACTTGAGAATTATTGCCCGAGTACTCGGTATGGTGCACGGGGAGCTTTCCACCGTCTTCCACGTGGGCGGGATCCTGAGAGGGCGCCATTGCGGATGAGAATTAGGGAATGGAAGAGAGGGGGAGATAAAGGCTGTCAAGAATGCTCAATGCAGATCTGGGGAAAGAAGGAGAAGAAAAAAGGGAATGGGGAGGATATAAGGATAGTTATAAGCAACCAGTCTCCGCACCCAGCGCAGTGGGCCTCTTGTTTCTCATACCATGCCATACTACCTCAGCCCTCGTCCGTTAGCAAGTCCGGTTATTCAACAACAAGAAGAGAGAGAGAGAACATCTTTGCCGGGGAAGAGTTGAACTAGCCAGGGAACCAGGATTCTCGGTGGTATTTCCCCACGGGGTCCGCGAATCAGTTCCCCCCAGACCTAGCAGCCACGCCTGACATTCCCCGCATGGACACAACGAATTGGATGGGAGACTAGTTCGCTAGCATTCACCCGAATGAATAGACCAAACCGATTCAAGCATAAAATACAGTGTTTCGGGGAAAGTAAGCCCGAATGATTGCTGAAATGCTATGTCACTGAAGACAAGCACCCAACGCTGGGGGAAAATCTCAACGTTTGTGAGCTAAATTTATGCGGGGGGACGCTTCATTAAGGTTGTAGCGCCCTCCACCCCCAGAAACAGACGATGGGGGGGTTCCACATGTAGTGGACTGCCCGGACTCTCACGGCATCAATTCTGGGGTACGAAACCAGATCAGTGATTGATGCAAATGCAGATAAGATTGAAGCTTGAGACCATCACGGAATTACTCTTTACCCAGGCAACTGAGATACTAAAACTATCGCTACCTCTTATGGAACAATCCTTTTCCATGATTGCCACAGCCCTTCTTATTCTAGTGCGATGACCTCGGCTAACCATGAGTCAACGGGACAAAAGCCACCATCTCCAATTGGTCGGTTTCCAGATGACTGACTCTCTTGGCCGACGGGTTCGACCAAGTCTAGACTCGCTGTTCTCTCCGGTACCATCACATGAACCAACATCCCAGACTAGTTTTTGTCACAATGATGGCAGAATCGATGATAGTTGATACAAGACTATTTGACTTGGCGTTACCTGAAGCAAATGAAATAATTGGGATGTTTACGGGAGACTCAATATGGCCAAGAA
Source organism: Fusarium cf. aywerte (assembly GCA_011034095.1). Taxonomy (NCBI): domain Eukaryota; kingdom Fungi; phylum Ascomycota; class Sordariomycetes; order Hypocreales; family Nectriaceae; genus Fusarium; species Fusarium cf. aywerte. The sequence continues at coordinate 73,544 of WETZ01000020.1, forward strand.
CTCTGAAGGTTAAGTCAGAGAGATTGAACAGTAAGGATTAACTTACAAACCAACCCCCATCAACCCTCCATAAACCACACCTAGTTTCCCCACAATGGGTCAACCCCAAAGGTGCCCGCTCGCCCGCTATTCTTCAGCATTCAAGCTTATTTCAACACACAACGAGCAACAGAGTGCGTTCAAAGAACAAAGAGTGTGGTGACTACTTTAGCTTGGCTTATGCGTATACGGCTTGATTAAAATAATGGATCCTAGTGACATTTGCCCCTCACTGTTTGTCTGCCGTAGCTAGTAGCGTAATGCTTTGCCGACAAGTACGGCATTGCTGACCGGTAATTGCCGGGCTGTCATAAACGGCAGAGATCGGACATGGCACCGGGCTTCGATCACGTTCAAAAACATGAATAAAATATTGGCAAAGGTGTTCTGGCGAACAAAATTAATTTTTTGTATCATTCTGCGAAGCTCATTCAACGCGACTTACTACTCGGACGTGTGTCAAATCCTCATGCATTCTCTCCTTCGGCATCTCGGTCAATCTTGACGCGTTACTCTCACCAACTCCAACTGTCCAGGTCTCTCACCTCGCTAGCTCCAAGGCATGGATGGCATGTTTGGGGTTATAGTAGAGCTAGTCCCCCAATCTTTCCCATGTCATCTACCTGCCACCCATCACACCAAACTGTATCAGCCAAGTGATTATGCCCAGATTTCTTCACATCGTGCAGTGTCCATAATGCACGTCTTTCCTGTCTCGGTACGCGTCAAGTTCGTTTTGAGCATGGATTTGCATTCGCTTCGGTGACTTCCCCCTTTTTTGGGGTTACTCTGGCATTAGTTACAGTGGCCTGCGCACCCCCGCATTCCGGGGAAAAGGCCGTGTCACGATGATCCTCGTGGAACTGTAGACTCATATATTTGTCCTCTATCAACGCTGGAAAGGACCCGGGCGGCTGGATCGATCACATGGAAATATGCGCGTTCCGCACGCTCTTTGACTGTTCTCATATCAGACAGTGTCTAGCTGAAATTGCTGGTTGCCTTTCACCTGAATGCCAAGCTGCGCCGTAGTTAGCCTTCAGTGACATCCTCACTTCTCGGTGTTTCGAACCCCGAGGCTTTCACCAGTGGCTTTGTACATAGCAAGGATAGGATACAGTCATGACCTTCGCATGGCTTCAATTCAGGACCTATCGGTTGTCCGGCTCCCTGAATATTACCATAACGGCGTTGGCATGCAGGCCTAGAGTGTCAGAGAATACTGCCAGCTGGGCCCGATGCATGATACTGTGCAGCCTTCCGAGGCCACATCTTAGCTCTGCGTAGTGCTCGTAGGCAGTGACTGTGGCAAGTCCCAGCGTCATGCTACAAGAGAGGAACAGACTTTGACGTCCAAGTATTGTTGGGTTATGGAACGAAATGATCTTTGACAATCATTCGACCTTGTCACTTCAGATATGTACCCATTGTCTCTTATTATGCAACTTGTAGCCCACACTGCAGGTGTGTTTTTGTATTTCTTCCAACGAGTGAGACAGTCATGTACCACAATCTCTGAGGGCTTGGCGGCAGATCTTCCCATCACACACAAGATTTCCCCAGATTCACAAGCCATCCGCCTCGAAACTAATCCATAGATCAGATGTGACATTCCGCCGATTTGCAGGGCGTTCAACCTGGTTTACATGTGTTTTGTGCGTGTACTTCTAGGCGCTCCAATAGTAGGTAAAGGATTGCGGCGCAGTTGCTCAATTGCCAACCCACCCACATTGTTGAGATGCAAATTATGCAGAGAGCAATTCCAGGGGTGCAGAAAGACTCAATCAAATGCTGGGAAGTCGAAGTTTGCCAGTAATTATGGAGTTACAGTTTGAATGGATGTCGTTCATTAAGCACCCGGAGTGCAGCCCAAACGCTCCTTGCGTGGAATTGTAGTTGTGTTAAAGCGTCACACATCGAAGCCAAACCATCATGTCAACAACTCATGAATCAATATTTATCTCACAATAGATGACAACAGTACATAGTCATTAAACATAGTAAATCGCTGTCTGTATCGTATCATGTTTGGCAACTGTCGTGATTTAACAACATCTAGGGTAGCCCTTGGGCTGGTCAGAAGCACGTGACTCTGATCTTTCCATGTCGCGTCGTGGTTATCCTCAGGTGGCTGGGCTTCTCTGCTTTCCCTAATGAATGACGACGTGTGCTTCAACTAGTTTCCTCAGCGCGCGCACGCCTGCCATCTATTCCCAAGCTGATCTACGGAGATACTGGTCGGAACTTGTCCTGCAAGATGTTGGTGGTCTCAGAACGGCACGCGATGATTCCGCAAACACTCAGTACCTCCCTCTTCCTCTCCCGGGACACCACTGAAGACGCGCCGACCGAGATTGTAGCACTCGCGCAGGATCCGGTTCAGAAGTGGACCGCGACACTCGATGCTGCTCAGCAAGGTAGGCATCTCCAGCTCCTATCCGCGGTTGACTGGGCAAGCAGTTGAGCAACCGCAAGGTCTCCTTCAGACTGTCCACACGCCCCGATGCTCAATTGACCTGCGCCCCTACGTCAATCATCTTCCTCGGAACCGGAACTTCCTTCCATGTCGTCGCGTCGCTATCGACATTTCGCACTTGATACCATTATGATCGCGAAAGCCGACTGCATTACATGCAGAGAAGTCATGCACGCCTTGAACTGTGTGGCTACCTCACACTATGTGGATTCGCTGTTTGGCAGACGATACCCAACGGCCGATCGTAACGTCGTATTGCGCGCCACCGCGCCACGATAATGCCCGAGCACGAACTATATACAAAGAACCACGACGACTCGTACATTGCACGATACAGCATAGACACGCCGTAGCACGTCCGAGATACAGGGCAGTCGCTGTCTCAACAGTGTCATGGCGACTCGTCTGCTGCAACGCATTGCCGCCGCTAGAAGATTTGTTCACCTTGGCTCAGTTGCTACTTGGCCACCATCTCCGGTTCACCTATCAATGTCCAGATTCAATGGGCTTGGTCCTGTGACTGCACCGTCATGGCGATATATTCCACACGCTGTCTTGAAGGTCTTGCATATGCTTCGGCCACTGTTGATGCTGTATCGTCCCACCGCTGCCACTGTGATTGCCCATGACTGAACTTGCACACGCCGTGTTGCATCTTACTTCCATGTTCACTGTCCCTCGAGCTCTGCTGATCATCCGACTTGACCTCAGACCGTGTTGTTTAGCCAGGCGGGATGTCCCGACACAACCCCTAGGGAATGAAGTTGCGCTAGGTGCAACTGTCTAGACATCCACAAATCCACCGAGGAACCTGACCAACATGATCATATCATAACCATGTCCTCATTTTGAAGCAGCGCACTTACCATTAGGTCGTCCCCATGGTATAGTTGGACATACATGCGAATCGCTGGACACTCTACTCTTGCTCTCAGCTCAATCCACCAAATACTCCGCCCTGCTTTGCGATACCACAGATACAGTAGTGTGAGAGCCACTGGGTCTCTTTCGAGTAGTAGAGCCTTGAAGACACTGTCAAGCCTATGTGTGAAAAGCTGTGTGTGACCTGTCGTGACCTCACTGTCTGGAAGGTTCAGCACCCGGGAGACTGCGTGCGCGGCATGGAAGTAAGGGTTATCATCTGCTGTAGATTGGTCGTGTAGAAGACACACCTCAGCCAGAGGCTCGGGTATGCCGTGTATCCCGACTTCAGGCAAAGGTGATTGCATCTGAGCAAACGTAATGGCCATGACATGAAAGAGACTATCCACACGTAGCGGCTCGACCATTTGCCACAATGTCATCTTTCCGTTAATCATGGACACCCAATCCAGGTCATCATCACCAGAAGACTTCAACGGCCACGAATCTTGAGGTCTGCAGGCATCCGGAGATGCGAACGTCAGAACAGCAAGAGCAGCTGCAGTGCCCCAGATAGGGTCTTTATCCCTTGCCTTGATGGGCTGTCTCAATTTTTCGTTGAAGAGGGCCGTGCTTTGGGACCAGTGGAAGCATTCTTCTAGACTGCGACGAGAACCCGACTCGGTGTTCAAGTAGCGGTCATATGTGAGTGCCACGGCTAAAGAGGCATGCATCAAGCAAGGATACTGAGAGGGGTCAGCTCCAACTCGACCCCATATAAGGATGGTCCAGAACAAGTCAGCTACTCCTTTGGGATACTCACATTAAAGGCGAGTCGAAAGAGACTTTGGTTAACTTTCAGCATGTTGGAATCATCAGGTGTAAGAAGGCTCCGTCCATAGTATCGAGTGACAAAGTCCTGACACTTGACATTCAGCTGATATCTCGAGAACTCGTCAGATGTCCAAATGGCGTTTGTTATAGGTCGTCGAGGTGCTGGTTTGCACCGAACCAGAGACCTTCCTGTATCGGAAGTTGTGGGTTGCAGGTCTGGGATGCCGAATCCAAAGTTGCATATCACGCCAAACGAAGCACACGCATGACAACGAGGTTTAGTCTCGTCGCACTACAGATAAAATCAGGCCTTAAACTCAAGATGGTTTAAGAAAGGGGGTTTGCTGACCTTGACTTTTCTCAGTTTGCAATTTCGGCAGCCATGTCTCGATCTCCGTGGGGGTTTCCCCTGTCTTGCTTGTCTGATAGAGTCATGCATACTTGAATGATTGGATAATGTGTTGCTGGATAACAGTAAAGCCTGCTTACTGAGAGAATTTACATCGAGAGGAAGATAAGCTGCAGCAGCATGTGGATGCGTTGATATTCCTTCAGTCCCACTTTGTTCTATACGCTAACCTCGTGTCGCAAAAGAGTCTGGACGCTAACCATTCTACGGAAACAGTCAGCGCTGATTGGTTTATGCGAATCTGGCACCATCGCAAGTAACAGACCTGATAGTGAACACCTTCCCTTGTGAGCAGAACAGCAGGTATAAAGTAGACGAGGCACCCGAACATCCATTTTTTGTCACCATCATCAGATCTGACCGACCAGCTCCTATCACAGCCCCCATCCCCCCCAAATATCACAATGTCGACCCATCGTGCCGCTGTCCTAACCGGCAAAGGCCAGCCCTTCCAGATCCAGTCTCGTCCCACTCCGAAACCAGGGCCCGGCGAGCTCCTCATAGCCATCAAATCTGTTGCATTCAATCCTGCCGACGCCATTATGCGCAGCCAGGGACTCTTCATTACCGAATATCCCACCGTGACCGGTTTTGACATGGCAGGTCTTGTTCTCGAGATTGGCGAGAATGTCCCGACTGGCGATGACAAGATACCATCTTTCCAACCCGGGACTCGAGTTGCAGCTTATTCCGCCTCTGCTTGGAGATCTTGCGCTCCTGAATACGGAGCTTTTCAAGAAAAGTGTCTTGTTCCTTGGCAACATGCCGCGCCTCTTCCAGACCAAGGAATATCCTGGAACCACGCTGCAACTTTGCCCGTGTCTGTTCAAGTGCCCCTCAGTGCTTGGGACATGATGGGCATTTCAAGGACGGGTGAGTACGAGACCACATCAGGAAGTCCAGTTGAGAAGAATGAGGTTCTTCTTATCTGGGGCGCATCCTCGAGTGTCGGCACAATGGGTGTGCAGTCAGCACGTATAATATGCCAAGATCCCAAATCCCCTTTTGCAGCAGTCTACGCCACAGCCGGATCAGAAAACCACGAGTATATACGCTCACTGGGCGCCGACCGTGTCTTCGATTATAAAGATCATCAAGCTGTGAACACAATGGTGTCCGCCGCGCAGAACGACGGATTAAATATTCGGCACTGTTTCCTCGCCATGGGTCAGCTTTCCTCTTGTCAAGCTGTGCTCAATGTGTTTGCAGAAGCTGGAAGAAAGGCCAAGGTTGTCTCAGCACCGCGCCTCCCGATAGATACGAAGGATGTAAATGGTGTAGAGGTCATGTTCGTAATGCCCTCGATGGTGGAAGAGGAAAGGTTGAGCCAGTTTCGGTACTGGATGGGTACTTGGTTGACAAAGACTCTTGCCAACGGAGCCATCAGGCCAAGCCCAGAGCCAAAGGTTGTTGGGAGAGGCTTGGAGTTCATCAATGAGGGCTTGGACAAGATGGCCCAAGGCGTCAGTTGTGCGAAGTTGGTGGTCGAGATTGGTGAATAATTGGCCGGTGAAGTATTCATTGTACGTTGATAGACTTGATCTGGTAACGCAACTAGAAACACAATTTATGGTATTAGCATATGTTCATTGCAAAGTGAACCATCATACGACAGTGACCATGTTTCGCTTGTTTGATCTAGACGAAAAGATTCGATCTTAGTTGTTGTCACAAAACAATTTTCTTTAACCTTGTGACTGACGGGAAGTGGATAACGACGGCTTAGTTGTCGAGATGTCATTGTCATATCATACCTGTATCATTCCGGTTTTCGGCACCAAACTTCCTAGAAAAGTAATAATCCAAGTGGCATCAACGCTTGTTCTAGCCAAGCAGCTATACCGTTAAGATGCTCTAGCGAGAAGGACCACCAGTGGGGCTATGCAATTCTTCTGTAAAATATTCCACTAATACTCCATATTATACACTATTGGTCTGACAACTTGCATGGACAGGGTCGCGTGTTCAAAGTCTAGATTTAATTTCTTCAATTAAAACCTCTTGAACCTATGAAGAACTGCTTGTGAAGTCATACAAGTCGTGCTTCAACGGGTTTATCCGCATTGGGTACGTCAGGTCTCAACGCCAGGTCAGCCACGTCTTCTCTCATTCAGCCATTAAGTTTCCACAATGTCTTAATGACAGATAGACTTATGTTAAGCTTAATTCCTGCCACGTTCTCCCCCCTTGATTCGCAATGTTTGTTTCTACCACACCAATAACATGATGGTGTGCGAGCAACTTCGCTACCACGAATAATGCGTTCATGCGCTGGAAAGCACAGCTATTGCAGGTCCAACTTTACACTTCAAATCGAGATGCCCCATCAGCGTTACATCTTGTCCGGCCTTGCCCGAAAAGAAGGACTGAAACTGCTAACTGGACATGGAATAGATCAGCAGATTCCATCGATTTCATGCTCGTGATGACATTCTTTTAGGCTTAGGTCGTCCCGGCATATTGGTCAATGCGTCTGGAGAGAAAATGAAAATCCGGGGAGGTCCAACAAACTTGTTCATCTCACAGACTGTCGGACCGACATCTCGGACCGACAAGATGGATCAGTTAGCTACTCCATGGTGAACCAGACCATCTCAAGCACAATATCCATCGTCGGTTTTGCACAGAATATCATGGTCTGACTAGAAATTGGCAATCCTGTCGGTCCGACAATGTATTTCCAACGATCTTGAAGCCATCACGAGGCTCAGCTCTTGGCGAAGATGAGCTGACTTCTAAGTCTCTCGATGCTTGTGTTGCCCTCGTCGGTCCGACGACACTGTTCATATTGGTTTGACTAGGCTGTTCTTGGCATTTGCCCCTGGCGCCCCCAGCTTTGAACCTTCAGAACGTGGAGAGACTTCTCGTTTCTGGGGTTTAGCATAAGAATCCCCAGATTCCCCAGCTTCTGTCATTCTTTTCATCTTCAGAGCACTCCTTCTCCAAACAACCCCCCAGTCCATCCCTTCATTACACCAAAAGGGTTTTGCTTGGGATCATCCTTCTTTGCCCCATTCTCCCTTTATCTTGTCTTGCTTGGGCGGCGTACACCTACACAATGTCCGTTTCACCCAAGGATAACCTGGCTCAGGTGGAGCATATCGAACCTGACTCCATGATGGATTTCCATGAGGTCGAGAAGCCCGCTGCTCGCGAGGCCAACGATCGCGAGCACACTCTCACTCTGCGCGACAGTATTCGGTTGTATCCCAAGGCCATTGCCTTTTCTCTGCTCTTCTCGACTGCCATCATCATGGAGGGTTACGACCTGAGTCTTCTTGGCAGTTTCTACGGTTATGATGCGTAAGTGTTCGCTCATTTATTTCGATTCAAAAGTATGATACTAACTACCAGTGTGCAGATTCAAGCAAAAGTTCGGTAACGAAGTCGACTCGGAAGGCAACCCTATTGTCTCGGCGGACTGGCAGACCTATATCCAAGTCGGTGGAATGTGCGGTCAGATCATCGGTCTCTACATCAACGGTTGGGTCTCTGATCATTTCGGCTACAAGAAGACCATGATGGCTTCCCAGATGCTCATGATTGGCCTCATCTTCTTCCCCTTCTTCGCCCCCAACCTGCAGGTTCTCCTCGCTGGCAATATCCTGCTCGGTCTGCCTTGGGGTATCTTCCAGACCCTCACCCTCGCCTACGCTTCCGACGTCGCTCCAGTTGTTCTCCGACCCTATCTTACTGCCTACGTCAACCTATGCTGGGTCATCGGTCAACTTATCGGTGCCGGTGTTCTTCGAGGTTTCAGCACCATGGGAGGTGACTGGTCTTACAGAATCCCCTTTGCTCTGCAGTGGGCTTGGCCTCCATTCATCATGCTCGGTACCATTTTTGCTCCCGAGTCCCCCTGGTGGCTTGTCCGCAAGGAGCGTTACGAGGATGCTAAACGTGCCATCCTTTCGCTCGTCACCCAGTGTGAAGTTCCCTTCGATGCTGATGCTCAGGTCGAGCTTCTTAAGGCTACAAACCAGATGGAGAAGGAGAACTCTGCTGGTACCAACTACTGGCACTGCTTCATGCGCAGCGATTTGCGACGAACTGAGGTAGCTTCCATCACCTACACTGCCCAGGCCCTCTGTGGTAGTGCTCTCATGGGTTACTCCGTCCAGTTTTACCTTGAGGCTGGCCTCTCACCTGAGAAGTCTCTTGACTTTAACGTCATCCAGTACTGTGTCGGTGCTGTCGGCGTTGTTCTCTCTTGGTTCCTGATGTCCCGCTTCGGTCGCCGCGACATCTACATCTGCGGCATGGCATCTCTCTTCTGCATTCTGATTGCCGTCGGTGCCCTTGGCTGCGTTAAGAAAACTGAGAGCATCGGCTGGGCCATCGGTAGCTTGCTCATTGTCTATACCTTTGTTTACGACATGACCATCGGACCTATCGCCTACACCATTGTTGCTGAGATCTCATCTACCCGTCTCAAGGCTAAGACTATCGTTCTAGCCCGTAACTTCAGCAACATCGCCGGTCTCGTCACCAATACCCTCATGCCCCGCATGCTTGGTCGAAACTCGTGGAACTGGGGTGCCAAGACTGGTCTTTTCTGGGCCGGTTGGTGTCTTCTGATCTTCCTCTGGGCTTTCTTCCGTCTCCCCGAGCCCAAGGATAGAACCTATGGTGAGCTCGATCTCCTCTTTGAGCACAATGTGCCAGCTCGTAAGTTCGCCACGACCCGGGTCGATCAGTTCCCTACTTCTGGCTCTACCGAGAAGGTTCAGGAGCAGTAGAGTTGTGGCAATGAATGAAGTCGGCTGGAATGCACGAAACAAAATACCATTATATAGTCCTTAATTTGAATCAGTTCATGAATACTGTCTCTCCGAACGGCTGCTTCTTTTTACTTGTTTCCTGTTCCCAGGTGTATATCTCAACCCACATGACATTCTCGGTTTTAGTCAGAAAAAGAAATTAGTGTGAATGGAGGACTGGGTAACACGGCTAATGGCCATAACATTATAGGAGTGCAAGAGAACACCACTTCAACACTAAATAGTGAATGCTCTCTGTGATAGTCTAACGTGGATATGACTCATCGATGACAATCCGCAAAATTTATTCTCGATCCTGCATGTGCTTAGACATTGTTGGTTTTTTACACTGAACAAACTACCTCAACATGAGTGACTTTATTGCCTGGCAGCTTCAAAAACTTTCTCAGAAGTGATTGTGATCTGTCTATATGTATAAATATCCCTGTTCCCCTCAAGCTGGACTCGATCTCGACTCGATTAATAGCGTTCAGAAAGAATACAAGCTTTCAGCTGATTATTTTGTGATTACATAAACACGCTTACCCCATACGGTATCCACAAAAACCACTCACTCCTTGCGTCACTAGAGGCGCTAGTCACTTCAACCATAAACACACCATCACAAGCTCACGCACACACCACCTGTCAGCTCAGACCCTCCACTATCAAGACCACTTCAAAGCCCGCGCAATAGTCTAAACTATACTCTATCGCGTCGCTACAATGGTCGCGATACACCCAGCTCATCATCACGGTGCACCAACCGACTTGCTCGCTCGTTGTCCTGACGTTCTCATTGTCTCCATCCTGGAAACACTTCCCAAGCATGACCTCTGCAGCGTGTCGCGTCTGAACAAGCGCTACCATGCCCTTGCGGATGCCGTTCTGTACAATACGGTGCAATGGCTAAAGCCGGAGCTTCACCTCATCTTTAGTCAATCGCTCACGCGCCGTCCCCGTCGTGGCTCAGCGATTGAGGAAGTCAAGCTAGCCTATCCGGCATCAGAGCTAACGCGGCTCATATCTGACACGATAGAGCCCATGAACAGTGTATCTCAAACAATTTCCACCATGTCCAATCTGAAGACTCTCGATATTGCTGTTCCGGTCGGTCTTCTGCACAGTATAGGTAACCTATTCAATGGCCCTTTTGATCTCGCTTGCTTGCAGTCCTGTACCCTGTTCTACCAGGATGAGGACGATCAGTACTGGGATCTACAGGAGAATATCCACATCTTTACACATCCTACCCTCGAGACACTCGTCATCAAGAGGGCAAAGCTGGACGACCGGGGCTTTGAGTTGATCGAGCGTCCCCACAACACAGCTTTGAAGACACTGCACCTAATAGAATGCGATATTAACGACGATACACTTTCCGACGTTCTGATGTTTCCCGAAGGCTTGAAAGAGTTTGTTCTTACACAAAGAGAAGAACCTGAGCCTGAGCTTGAAGAGAGTTCAAGCAGCATACGAGATTACATAATGGCGCTCAAAGAGCAGTCCCATTCGCTGGAGACCATTACAATCGATTTCCCAATGTTAGCTAGCGGCAGACCACTGGCACTTCGAGAGTATGCGAATCTCAAGACATTGCGACTGAACTGGGACTATCAACTATTTGGAAAATCGACAAAAAAGCCACGGATGCACTCCGTAGGTTTACCGCCCGAATTAGAGACACTAGAGTTTTTCAATCCACTGGGTACCGATGAGGAAGTGACGGATCTACTGGCAAGCGCGATTCAGAGTCTTCATATCACATGTAGGAAAATGAAGGAGCTGATCGTGCTTGTTGAAGAGACTGAGATACCAAAAGATGTGTTGGAGGCCATCAAGTCACAGCCACAATTACATCTAAGTGTTATTGGAGGGGAAGAAGATAGAGACGACCCTGAATAAAGTTGGATAGACTAGATTCGCGTTGGATATTCGTCATATTGCATAGAACATTTAATCAAGATACCTACGAACAATAAAGTCATTGCGCTGGTCGATGATATAGCTGTGAGTCAAGTCGAAGTGCCATGTATACCGGAATTTTCCTTCAAGACCCTGCTGCTGCCTCACAGCAAACTGGAGGAGCAGACAAGAATGCGGCTGGCTTGGCCACACTACCTAGTTTACAGGACGATGAAAAAATAAAATATATAGTGCTTCACAAAATGTCCTATCATCAATTAGTCAGCGGGTTTAGCTCAGTTGGGAGAGCGTCAGACTGAAGTCAAACTTCAATCATTCGATATCTGAAGGTCGTGTGTTCGATCCACACAANTTAGCTCAGTTGGGAGAGCGTCAGACTGAAGTCAAACTTCAATCATTCGATATCTGAAGGTCGTGTGTTCGATCCACACAAACCGCAAGAACCTTTCTTTTTTGTCTTTGATCTACTGTACACCATGATCTCCCAGGCAGTCAGTCCTTTAATAGACAGACAGACAAACGCAAAGAAACATGGTCGTTTTTTTGTCATTTTTACCACTGTCGAGCGTCTTCTTGGTTAGTCTACGATGACACTGGATCGACGGAATTATCTATTGGCCTTCTCTCATCCCTGCAGCGGAATGGGGTTGCATTAGAGGCGCCAACCATCGAATTGCACTTCGTTCTCTCTTCCCTTTCTTTGTTGATTTCAAAGCGTAATGACTACCTATCCTTTTCCGGACACTCGAAAGATAAAAAGTTACTTTAACTACCTAACCAGTGAAGGTTATGTAATTGTAGTTGCCCCACCTTTGGTCGCGTTGACGCGATGCGTGATGGCCAGAAGGAAAGTGTGTCTCATCTGCCTCACATCACTTACAAATAACCGACCTCCCTCATGTTTCTCATCATACGCTGGCACATTTTTCACGTAATGAAAGATTTTATAGAGTCATCAGCCATATGGTAGAGGCCCGCCCTCTTCTATCTGCGCCATGCTCGGCAAATTTCGATTGCAGCCTCCGTCATCTACACCAAGACCTTCATGTCTACCAGAGCCACTTCATGATTCTTACCACCTCGAGTCTTGGTTGCCGGTCCAGTATATGAGCTATGGACCACCAGACTTGACATTACGTCGCCTCAATGTATGCACTTCGGCATAACTCATTTATCGTCGACCTTAGCTGACCTCACATAGGCTATCGAGGCATTCCTCTCCTTGATTGCCACGGCGACAAATGCTCATGACGCCCAATCAATGTTCGATCGTGAAATCTCAAAGTTCGACCCAAATGACGCTCAAGGTCTAATAGAAGAGGTGCTAAGACGAACCCCCGGCACTGAACTTTACCGATTTGCATTTGAGAAGCAGCAACGGGATTTGAGGAGTGGACAGACAAGGGCTGGCGACACAAGATCGAGAAGCATCGCATGGCTAGATGAGCAATGGGGCGGACCGCATTGGCTTCCACCCGATGTCCGCGCAGCCAACACTTACGCCGGTATATCGGAACCGACTCGAGATCTGATTTCCGAAATGATAAGGATTACGAACTTGATCAAAGCAAGGCGCATTAACCTTTTACTATTGTGGAACCATGGCGGTGCTTTGAGAGACGAAGTCTCTCGTCGCGCTACTAGCAAGGCCAAACGTTCGGGAATTCCACAACCCACCACGGCTCGGTTCACGAATAAGATGGCGAAGTCCATTGCCGACGGAATTGCGGATGGCACAATTCCACCTGTAGCTGGATGGAATGGATCTCAACCACTACCAATACCTGTCGACCCCAACCTTCGCCGTGAGAGCGGCGTACCAGCCACCAATAACCCGGTCTCTGATCAGCAGGGCAGTGACCCGTTCGCGGAACATCAGGTGAACCTTCATCTAAGCAACGGAAAAGCAGTGAGTGCCGATGGTCATACAAATACCATGAGCGCAATGGGCGATACCGAGGATGGTATGTTCATACCAGTGGATCTGGAACATGTTGACGAATTGAGTGGCGACACCTCACCTGATCATCCAGGACAATGCGATGTGAACAACCATGAACATATCGTTCGGAAATGTTTGATATCACCAGCAATAAGAAATGGGACCATTCCCCCAGTGACAAACGAACGTACCTTTGACGAGATGAATGGCACCCTTCCCCCATCATACGAGAAATACAAGACCTTCGTGGCTAACCTCAAGATTGACGACTTCAAGCTTCTCCATAATAACGCTATCAAGGATCTTGCCCAGGCCGAGACAGAGAAGGCTGCGGCTGATTTCGCGCTGGGTAATCTAGAGGGACGAGAGGACCAGATCACAGAAATCCAACAAGAAGCTGAAGTAAGCGCGCAACAACACAATGATAGTCCCGAGGACGCAGAGCAGGGAACAGCTTCACGGGAAGGCGCGGCACTATCACAGGGAGTCCTGTCAAGTGTAATAACAATGACAGGGAATGTCTTTATCGATGGGGTAAATAGACTCCGCGACTCCTTCATAAAACCACAGCAAGAAGAGCCTTCAGACAAGCCAGCAGCAGGCCAAATTCGTGACCAGCACGCACAAGTAGTCAAGAATCTCGTCGAAGCGAAGAAGCGCGTTTCGACTCTAGGTCATATCGAGAAAGCACGGTTCATGCAAGAGAGCTGTAGGGAGATGAAGGACTACAGACGTAAATTACGGACATTGCTGAATGAAACCGAGGAGAAAGTTACATCGATTGAGAAGGCGTGCGACGAGGCTTTTGGATGTGCTGAAGAAGAAGGCTGGGCTTCTTTGCTCGCTGCGGAGCGGCGGAGAGCGGATAAGTCATAGACTAACTACAAAGACTTTGGCGAGGCAGCCAATATTCGGAGTCTTGCAGGATGCGCTGTTGTGCGCGAGGCCACTTCGAGGGATAGACAGGAGCACCAACGAAATATTTTTACTATCAAACATTCCTGTCTGGACAGACACGGCATTTGATCACGAGACCTTGGGTGTAAAGTTTAAGATTAAAGTACAATTAGCCTTTGTCTCTGTCACTTTTTCTCGATGAATGGTAACCAATCAGAGCGTCGAATCTAACACGTGGGCCTAACCACCATCTGTCTTTAACGACTTGGAAAAATACGCATTTCAATTTTATTAATTCTTGAAACTAATTCCTCATCCCTTTGAAATCTTTCCAGAAGTTGCACAATGGAGAAGTACTTGGATGGAATCGCGCAATGGCTCGCGGCTTCTTTCAAGGCCCAACCCTACGTCTGGTGCGCTGCTGCTCTCACCTTTCTCATCGGTGTTCAATTAGCTTTGGCAGCGTCTATTGCTCATGGAGATGAGGCTACTGTCCGCAGGCAGCTTACTTCTCTACAACGTATCGATATCGATAAGGCACAACCTGGAGGCACTGGATCGGAGGGCGAGAAAAAGTTGAAGACAGTTAGCCCTGTTGCATCATGCGCTCCTGTCAAGATTGACACAGACGCTCACGCGGAAGCTCACATTGCATACAACGATTATTATATGCTTGCTCTTGAAACCACCGAAACAGACCCGCAAGGATATACGATGTGGAAATCACTCAACCAGCAAGATAACCCACAACTGCCCAAAATCAAGACCGAAATTTGGATCCCCAAACTCAACGCCGACAAGAAAGACCCACTGGTTCAATCTGGTGGGTGCATCATCATGTCTTTCCCCGACCCCAGTATTCCAAGTTGGCTGGGCATCGTTGCAGGATATACGGGAAATGCATTTGCGACGCCGCAGGTTGCTTGCATCCTGCCTCTGGAACTTACAAAAGAAGATATCGAGGAGCACAAGATCAAGATGAGACCTTTTAAGATTGATGGGGAGGATGGCAAGGGCTTAGACTTGGAGGGACTGCCCGCTGTTTCTGATATCATGTCTAGATTGAGATTGTTCCTCGGCGTGAAGGATCGGCAGGGCTTTCCTCAGGGACTCACGATCGTTAAGCGCGCCTAGTTTGAGGCAATGGATGAGAAAGACCGTTGCGTTCGATCAAAACTATAGCTGTAATTAACACATTCTGACCCACTCCTGCTCCCTTCCTTTAAACAGACTCCCGTTCGACTTCTTGGTATGCGGATCGCAGCCTTGCTATTTCCTCCTCAAACTTAATCCAAGTTCTAGGAGGAAAGCATCCCTCCAGCCAGTAATTGTCTCCATGATCCTTCCCCTTTATGATCATGACATTCTTCGACATAAAACTCTGCTTGGCAGATGCAACGGAGACTTGAGTCATTTGACCAGGTGCATTTCGTCTCGTCTCATCGGTATCTCCTTGCCGAATAACCGCTGCGCCAAAGTCCGCTGCTTGTGTCAACTTTGCTTTGGTCCAGTTCGTGATAATGATGAGAAGCATGTTAGGTTCCCCAAATAACACAGCGTCTATCCCCTTTTGACTGTCGGTGATTAGTGTTCGCAGATAAGCGCGGATCTGTGACGGTGTTGTCTGCTCTGTCAAATGCTTGCGATTCTCTAAGGCGATAAGACCGAGGGGACCCCGAACCATGCCTGGGGAGACAAAAGCAAAGGTACAAAGTGCGAGGTTCTGTATGTATACCCCCGCTGCGTGTTGAAGAGAAGCAACCCGATATCGTAAGTTGACGGCGTTGAGAATGGAGACTGGAAGCCGACGTGGATCCGATGCAGCGACCAGCTTAGCCGTCCAGGCCGATAGAACATCGCCTTCGCTGATGAATGGTTTCTCATTTTCACCATTTCCGTTTGAGACGGCGATTTCCTCCATAGCTTCCCTTCGTAGTCGTGCGATTGTCGCCTTAGGCATAAATATCGTGCGAGACTCGGACCGTCCGTACCAAAGCAGTTCCCACAGGAATCGTACGACAAATATGAACATCTTTAACCCAACAATACGCTTGGACGCGATATCAAGCTCTTCTTCTGGAGAACGACTTCCGGGTTCTCTTTCGATGAACTCCTCGGCAATATCGTGCGTGATATCCTGCATCGCGCCAAGAACTGGCAAGACCTCTGAGTCACGGCCTGCGAGCACGAGCGACCAGTTCTGTAACAGGGCTTGCAGTCCACCGGCGTCCATAAGCATATGCGAGCAAACTAAAGAGACTAGTGTTGCGTCATTGAAAGCAACAATGTTGAGGGCCATCTGCGGTTTGTCACCCACAAGAAGATCCCAGCCGTTGACAGGATCGTCAGGTGTTGCAGCAAGATCTTTGAACGCGTGACTCCCAGCAAAGAATCCAGGTTTCTCACTTGCTTTGGGGAATTGGCGCCCTGCCGGATGATCTCCGATATTCATGTCGAATACCCGTCGCGAATATCGGAAAGCCGACCTTTCTTTGGTGAAAGTCTTGGGAACATGGAACTCGGCCCTGTCTTGGGCCTTTTATGCATCTCGAGTCAGATGAAGATAGCGTAGAGGTTTAACAGCACTCACATTGATCCTGTAACGACCGCCTAACTTCCTCCAGTCGCCGATTTCGAGGAGTCTGGCCAGGGAATTACAAAGTTTCTCTGCATCCAGGACATCGTTGAAAAGAAATGTCCAGTGCAATACCATGTCGCGAAGCGAGCTGGTGTCATCTAACAATGTTGCGGGGTAGATATGATCGTCCTCGAAATTCAAAGCTCGTTGTTGGTCTTCAGCCTTTAGGCCGAGAAGGCCCTTGACAGTGTTCATGATGCCTCTCACCCTTCTTAAGATCACAGGCGGCAAGCAGGAAGAAGTTCGTTACAAAATTAAGCCATACGAGGCTGAGATGTTGTGTCCTACATGACTTTTAACCGAATTCTGCCTATTTCTTATATAATTCTCCTGCACTGCGCCGTCTTGGCCTTTTCCCTGCAGCTTACTTATATCACATCCGAGGTATGAGGTATTAATTGATTCCTCCACTATGAACTATATGTAAGCACAGGTGACTATATTTGAACCTGGTGTAACCTTCGCCTCTTATTCAATCGCCTATAACTAACTTACAAAATACATATTCCATTGAATAATTTGTCAATCAGTGGCCAGCAACCTCCTGGTAGTGCTATGTTTAGACCCTTGCAGCTTAGCTGTGGTACTGTTCAGCTTCCACATGAGTGCACTGACATGTCAAGCATCTAGGTCAAATGTTGGTTGAGGTTGGATCTAGAGCCTCATTGTCTTTCGCCATATGCTTAACACGTCATCAAACTGATACAGCGCAGCCCTTGGGTCCTGACGGCAATTAGTCCCATACGCTCGAGTCTCCGATTTGAACCACACAACTTGTTGCAGAGGATCCCACGCCTCATCTTCGTTCTCGGCGCCGCTGATGAGTTTGAGGCCCGAGGAAGGATGGTCGTGAATTCTCAAGATTACGTTAGCCAAATGCAATATCTCTCGGCGGCGGTTCTTGCGCTCATCGCTAGTTCCATCTTTGTTCGTGGTATCATTGCCATTATCACCATTGCCCCCTTCTTCCACATGCCGATTGGGTCCTTGTAAGCCTTGAGACATTTCATTGGCCTTTGTGCTAGGAGATGAAACGTTAGCTTCATCCTTACTCAGGACGCCCTTCGTATCGTCTAGCGAGTTTTCACTCTCACTTTCCTTCCTTAGTGACACCGCTCTTGCTTCCCCCTTCTAGTCCTTGTTTTACAAGACTAATTCATACATGTTCCCCCAAAGAGGCTTCCTGCCGGAGGGTTTCGCGGCCGAGCTTAATGTCCTCTGCTCAGCCGGGCCTATGTGCACTTCACTGATTTTCGGGTGTGAGTACGAGCACATCAAGACTTGGTTATCGACAGCCAACTGGGCCTCGTCCTCTTGTAGCCATAGTAAGGTTGAAGCCACAATGATGCAGCCAGCATGGCCGGTCAAGGCGATGAAATCGATGTCGTCTTTCTGCAAAGCCGCATACACCACTGAGTAGATATTCGCAAGCTCTTGAACAGATGGCGTTGCCCACGCTTCTTTCATCCAACCGTTGGAGGGGTTTGAGTGCTGCCGTAATGCTGTGACCACATTTTGCACAATTGCGTTTGGTGCGATGCTATCCATATAGCCTGACATGGAAGCTACGACTTTACTCAGTTGATCCCGGGAGCATCGAAGATCCGGTTTCCTATTGAGTCCGCGGCACGCCAGCATCTCATGCAGAACATGGCCAATTGTCTCGTCCCCAAAGAAAGGCTTCAGGCTGGTAGCCAAGTAGGAAGGTCGGTATGCCTTGCGTCGCAGTCTCGCGGACGAAATACGCGACACCCCCAGAGGCAAGCCCGATGGTCACAAGCGTGTCTTGAAGTATCTGGAAACGACTGATCTTACCAAGAGCAGCTTTTGCCTCATCTATTCTGTCAGGACAGACCATCAAGCTAGACCCTAAGGCTTCCAAAGACATCACCGCCGAATTCTGGACGTCATCATCTCGAGCGGCTTGGAACAGCTTTCTCAGGATGTCTACACTGTTGAATATGGTGTTGTCAATTGACCACTGAATTTGAACGATTGCAGTCATTTTGATGCATGAAGAACAAACAACCTGACAGCGGGGGATGAGGCTGCCCTTTTACTGTAGCTTGTCTATGGTCATGCTTACTGGGCGAACAAGGGAGTATCGTTTTTGCCTTATTTGAGATAACTGGACTTATTCTTGGTCCAGTAGTATTCGTATTTTTATCGCCTGGTATGCAAGCCTTTCGGTGCGTGTAACACAAGGTGCCCAGTTTATGAGGGAGTCTGACCACCATAACATGGGAATGTAGCTCACTGGGCCGTCTATGTGGTTTCAACCCTTTGTGATTGTACCGGTCAAGCCAACTCAACGCCTCATCATGCATGGGAAGACAACCATCACACAGAGTTGCATTGCCAAATAAATGAGATGGATAAAGTACCAGCGATTGGTTGCCTTATGCGTCATTCCGACACCACCACTCTCCATGCTGCTACGTACATCCAAGGTCGGTTATCAAAATACCAACTTCTCCCTGTTCACTCCAAGCTGCTGCAGCACTCTCTCAAAAGAGGACTCCCGATCGGAAGCGCCAGTCTCCTCCTCGTCAGCAAGAATTCGCTCCCGGCTCTTCAACAATTGTAGCGCAACATCGCGCCATTCGACCTCTGTCCTGTCCTGCTTCAGCTCAGGCGCTAGATTAAGATCAAGCTTAACCGATTCCAAACGTCCATCTCGCTTCCTGAAATGACCGTCGACAATCACTGCATCGATATCGGAAGGAGATGAGTGGGCGATTATAGCGCCGATAGGGTCCTCTTCAGCTGCGCAGATCATTCCAGGGCTGAGAGTGTCCCATATAAGAAGGTCAGCGACCTTGCCTTCCTCGAGGGAACCGAGTTGGTCTTCCATGTGAATAGCTCGAGCGCCTCGAATTGTTGCCAATTGGAACGCTTCCTGGACATGCAACTGAACTCTTGCAGGAAACTTCCCGTTACCTAGAATTTCATTGTTGCGGCGAGAGCGCTCTGCTTGGACTGCAAGCCTCATTTGAGTGGCGATACTACCGCTGTTACTGCTGTGGCAGTCGATGCCTAGGGAGCTGATCGACTTGCAGTTCTCCTGGAAGCACACTGGCCAACATGAGACATTTGCAATTCGGTCTCTGGGGTTGAAGATATAGCTGCTCCCACTCTTTTGAGCTTTTCAGCATCTGAGTCGTTAAGTGGGGTTGCATGAGACAGAAGAATATCTTTTCCGAGTAGGCCATAGCCTTCCAGTAGGTCTACGATTGATTTCTCTGTACGTCGATTAGTCAAGTATGACCTTTGGCATAAAAAGGAGCTGCGTTTATGCGGCTTACCAAGTAGACTGGACACGTAATGGGACGTGATAGTCTTAATTCCTAAGCTTCTAACTTTGCTGAATATGCCGGCGAGTACTTCCTTTGGCAAAAAGTAGAAGTCAAAACCAAAGCCCATGGTGACACGTCCGTCGCCAAGAGGGCCGGCTTGACAAAGCTCAGTCAGTTGTTCGAAGACCCAATCTGGAATGAGGGTATCCTCGTTCGCAAAGGGTTTCCAGCTCTTTACCCTTCCAGTAGGCGTGTAGCAGTACACAGACCGAATACCAGATGAGATGGTTGCTGACAGCGCCGCGGTATCTTATCATCATGAGTCAGTACACTTAGAACAGACGGTTGAGTCTACTCACTATGCTCAGGAGTGTATGAGAGATGAGCATGGTCGACAAGTGTGGTAGTTCCAGCTTGTAAAGCTTCAAGACAACCGCCAAGTTGGCCCCAAAAAATATCCTCGGGCTTGTAGCTGGACACTGCCATAGCTCCTGGTGTACCAATCAGTAATTTGTGGGTCAAGATTGGTTGGGATCATACGAACCAGGTGCCATGTATTCAAGTAAGCTGTGGTCAGCATGTCTGCCTTTTATCTGCGTCTGCCAGACATGATGATGGGTGTCGATGAAGCCGGGTGTGATGAGCTTAGCTGTGCAATCAATGACTTCGGTCGAATGGGATGGTGGATCAATCTTGGCGGCGATACGAGTGATCTTGTTACCCTCGATCAAGAGCGAATGGTTTTTGAGGGTAACGATGTGATCATCTCCTGGAGCACGAGGGACCAACAAAGTGGCGTTCTATAACAGAATCGATGGCATTTTTTCGGAGTTTGATGGTAGTGCGAAAGGTGTGACAAACATATTAGAACAAGTTTCAGAAATAATGCCGGTTGTGTTGGTTGCACAGGCTCTTAATATAGGCTTTTCCAATAGCCTACTCCGCCGGATCGGATGGACATTTCCAACTCGATTCGGACGAGGGGCTGGCAAACAATGGTGGGTAAGTGGGTACACGATTGGTTGTCAATAGCCTATTGCTCGTTACCGCAATTCCTTCTGCATGTCAATTCGAACAAAGAAATCAAGCAGTGAATGGAAGCGACCCGAATACGTCACGTCATCCACTCAATCGTGACTACCTCTATCTTACAACAATTGCTACAATATGCCGTTACTTTACGTTATGATCCATTGGCTAATATGTCCGAATATGGCCGAATTACAAGACAAACGGTTGTTCGCTACCTCCGACTCCTACTTACGGCCGTTAACTCCGGTCGACTGTTGACATCGTTGATGTTTATCCATTCTTGATGCCGGCTGCCTCGGAGGTCCTTTGTTCTGATCGAGGCCACTAAGTTGCGTTGGCTATTGGCAACTTCCGTCAGTCAATAGCTGTAATTTCAGAATAGCAAGGAAGCCCGCTCTGAAGAGCATCAATGGTTTGACCAGAACCGCCAGTTCATCGCAATCCGGTGATAAAGATGGCATTTACACTATAGTTGGAGTTGGTGGTGACCACTATGATAATTAAGCGTAAGCATATCAGCACCATGATCTAATTTGGTAACGTTTGACTGGTTGATGCCAACTCCGCCTTTTTTCTAAGATCACTCATGAACATCTCCCAATTTCTTACAAATGTAGGTATGGGAGTACCGTGGGGGCGGTGAGCATTGATAGTAATCAAAACTGCGATCCATCATTCTTTAGAATGAAGTCAAAGTCGTGTACCCGCTCACTTGCCGTCTGGCCCTATGCGTTACACTACGGAATGAGCTTCGCGAAGCAGGAATACTGAACTGTATAGTAGACTATAAAGGCGAAATTCATAACGGGGGCTTGGTGTAGGGGTATCACGTTCGCTTTGCATTGTTCCAAATGCTTGCGAAAGGCCGGGGGTTCAAATCCCTCAGCCTCCATTTTTTGCAGGTTGTCATCCTGTTTCTTTTCTGATCAGATAAGGTTCTCCGGTGCCGTTTTCGTTCTAAGTCATAACAGCGTAGAGAATCCTGTTGGGGTGAATGTTGCCGAAAGATTTATTTTGATGTCCGATGAAGGTATCGTGAAGCTGAAAAGCCAAGCAAAAACTGTACTGCCGTTGTTATAGGCAAACGCTACGGTATGAGTCTCTAAAGTTTGCAGAGGAATTTTCAATCTTCCGTCTGCCTCCAGCCACCCGCCACAAGTTTAATTCGTATAAGAAAATTGTAGAATTCAGCCAGGTTTCATTGCCAAGGTAACCGGCCGGTGTAATGACAATACAAAAAAGAATATCTCTATAACAAAAGACAACTCCGGTGCGGGGAATCGAACCCCGCTCGCCGCGGATTTCCATTAATGAAAACGCGGAATGATAACCGATACACCACACCGGATGTTTCGATGTTAGTCAGCATTTGATTATGTTTTATATACTCTACAAGTGATTTCAGTTAAGCCTTGGAACTTTCAGCAGTGTTCGTTCAAGATGTCTGATAGAAGAAACACTACAAGAGTTCTCCTTTTCTTTTGTCCCTTAATCTTCTTTCCTCCTCCATCTTGTTTTTGTGCTTCTGGATATGCTGGTTGAACCTCTCTTACATGCTCTTTGTTCCAGCGGTAACTGAACGCAGAGAAATAACATGTTTACCTACCATTCGCCGCATAGCAATATTTGAAATCGGAAAGAAATATTATGAGATCTCTGCCCAGAAAGTACTCACCATTATAGCATACTACCTCTAGAACATATCACGTATGGCGCGAATGACAAGCACAAAGATGAAGCATTTTGGTTGGTCCAGGGTAGGATCGACAAGGGTACGTCTTCTCCGAGATTATCGCTCACGAGCCTGAAAGTCCAAGGATGGATAAAGTGTAACTTGCATTCTCCACCAAACTAACATTGAACCTCACTGCTTGTCAATTAGGTTACAGATAAGCTATAGACTACCTTAACCTTGAAACTGTGCAACCTCGGCTTCGGAACAGCAACTCACCTCACCAAAAGGGTCACGCTAAGTGCCACCACAGCCGTGAACTCCGCCCGTGGTCCCTGCCCTGTAGGGCTGTGATCTAAGCATTCGGGACCGAATGTATTCAAGGCCCCTGCTTCAAATCACTCGGGACCGAAAAGACGCCCAACAACAGAAAATCTTTTTACTCTTTCTAGGACAGGGTCAAGATGTTTCTAGATTAGGAAGGAGGGATCCGAGACGCTATTCAACGGCTCCCGATTAATCTCCTTAGTTCACTGGCTCGTGAATATTTCATCGAAATTTGATGTTTACAATGAAACGGTCGGTCTCTCACTCTAATCAAACGGGCACAAACCGCTGGAAACCTCGGGACCGAAAGTGTATGTTCAAGTGAGCGACAATGGAATATATCACCAGTGGTGGCGAGGTTGGAAAACATATATATCTAGTCCAATGTCTTGACTTCCAGTAAAACCATACAGCTCTAATTCCTCATACAAATTTACTCTTCTCTTGCTTCTATTTCCAACTTCTCCTGCAATACCCTCTCCCTAAACCCCTTCACCATGAAAGGCAGCTGCTCTCTATTGCTTGCAGCCAGCTCCTTGCTGAGCGCTGCAAGTGGTTTGCAACTCAACAAGCGTCACAACCCTGCCGTCCTACCCGTCACCTTCGATAAGAAGATAAGACAAGCTTCTGAATCTCTAAGAAGACGAGCCGATGAAGCTGTGGTTGATATGGATGTTGATAAACATGGCCGAATCATTGCCTACTGGGCAAATTTTACCATTGGCACGCCACCACAGAAGCTGTACTCCGAGTTGGATACCGGCAGCGCGGATCTCCTGGTTCTCACTGACGAAATTGAAGTTTGCAAGAATAAAAGCGAGTGTGTCGGGAATGTATTCAGTACTGGCAAGTCAAGAACCCTACAGTGGGTTGATAGCGAACCTGAAGTCTCTGGCGCTTTTGGGAGTGGAGAGACATGGTCAGGATACTACGCCAACGACACTTTCACCTACGGTGACGCGACGATCGATGGGCTTCAATTCGTCGCAACAACTGAATACAACAACACGGTTAGTGAGATCAGCAGTGTCTTTGGCATCGGTCTTCCTGCCCTTGAGAATGCTGTCGACAAGTACGCCAACCTTCCTTACGCTTTGCGAAACGCTGGCCATATCAACACTGCCGCGTACAGTCTCTGGCTGGACAGCGATCAAAGCGGCCAATTACTATTTGGCGGCGTCAACAAGGCCAAGTACACTGGGCCTCTGATCACCTTCCCCATGCCCAAGAACAACGATAGCAATATAGTAGACAAGTCCCTGATCGTCATGGAAGGTTTCGGCACAACCAACAACGGGAAAACTACCAAGCTCGACTTCGAACCACGAGCTGCGCTTCTGGACACAGGCACTATCAAGAGCCGATTGACTCTCGACATGACCATGCACATGGTCGAACATCTCGGTTTTGTTGGCGATGTTCATAGCGGTGCAGTGATACCTTGCGACATAAGCGATAAACACACACTCGACTTTACCTTCGGAGAGCTGACTCTCAAGGCGCCCTTGAAGAACTTTCTCGCTGATTTCGTCGGTGATCTTGGTCTTGATGGCGTTCGTTACTGCCCAATCTTCTATGATCCGAAAGCCAATCAAATCGTCCTAGGTGACGATTTTCTTAGAAGTGCTTACATTGTTTTCGATAATGAAAACCGTGAGGTCTCTCTGGCTTCGTACAACCCGGATGGAGGCGAGGACGATATTTACGAGATCGCCGAGAACGTTCCAGGGGCTATTGCAGCCAAGAATATTCCTATGCAATTTGAAGGCTACAATGGAGTGGAAAATGGTAACCCAACATCAGCCCCCTTCAGCATGAGTACTGTTACCATCACGGTTCTCAGCGGTGAGACCGCTTCTGCAACGGGAATCAAAGGTCCCGACTCTACTGGCGAGGGTCTGAATTTCGGGAAGCCTACAGAGACTGGGAAGGCCGATGGGAAGGGCGATGATGACAAGGACAGCGCGGCAGTGAGAAGTCTTGCAGGATCTGCGGTGTCTGCTGCCGTGTTTGGACTCGTGGCAGGAGCAGCATTGCTCATGTGGTAGGGTTAAAATGTATAAAATGAATAAAATGAGATATGGCCTTATGAATTCAATTGTTGTTTACAAAGTCTCGCATTGGGTACATTCTGTTGGCGAGTTACTTAGTATGTGAAGATGAGGTTCTGTTAATAAATCTGAGAAACAAAAATGGGATGGGGTTGATTAGACACAACCCAGGGCAAAAGAAATTGATCACGCTGGGGATCGAACCCAGAATCTTCTGATTCGTAGTCAGACGCCTTGCCATTGGGCCACGCGACCTTGCTTTGCGATGAAACATGGGTGCAAAATTATGATCTATACACGGGATACGACCGGGTCACCTTATAAAACAGGACAATTGCGCCAAGAGTAAAGAGAAACCCCAGCTTTAAAAAGGAGTCCAACTTCCCGGTCAGCAAAGCACAGATAGTGACTTGTCATCCAGGGCTGAACGGGGTCTCAATCATCATTGATCAAGTACAAAGCCGTGCCGTGCATTTATCGTATAGAGCTTAGTCTCGATTGGTTGATTGAAAATAAAGTTCACGAGATCCTTGAGAGGGCAAAGAGCATAATTGAGATCAGCCTGTTGGGTTTCAGGGCTGAGTGAAACCCTGTACAACTCTGAGCGTGATACGACGCACAACGCGGCCGGCCTGTCGGCGCACAGACAGCCACTCAGAGACGAAAGGACCAGTCCAAGGCAAAGGGGAATATTACAAAAATGCCACATTAATTTAGCTGTTTAGCTCGTTGTCGAAGGAACGGTACCTCGAAACTCTGGGAATTCTGGTACATCATAGATCAAATCCTGAGCCAGGCCATGAAACACGCACTGCGTATTCTAATGGGTATAGCATCATCTGCGTGTCGTCTCATTCAGATCCCTGGCGAATCTAAAGATCAAACCTTCAAGGTCTTGTTTACGGTAAGTCAGCATTACTCCCTACCTGAGACAAGATGTCGCTTTCCAGCATGGGCAGTAACACCCTTAACCTTAGTGGCTCCCCATGGCTGGAATGCTGAACAGCGTCAATTCCAGACCACAGATCTAGTCCTCAATAGCTCGAATTGTCACAACAAGAGCATCGACGCTATTGTACCAGATCCGGTCATAAGCGCATCCATATCGCGCTTTGGCCGCCCGTAGTTGGTTGGACAGCATGTTGGGGTTTTAAAAGATCACCGCCAGAACTGATTATCTAGAAGGCGATAGGCGGAAAGGCCAGGCCCCTGTCTCAGAATCGTCGCCAAGCCCTGTATACCACACGGCATATTAAGAGAGAGGCGCCCCGTGGTCGCACGCGGTCATCTGAATTTTGGTCAATCTTGATGCATCTAAGTCTGGGTGAAACAATCAGCAGTCACCACTTCATGATTGCACCATGATCCTGGCCCATGGATTCGGCGCATTAGCATTATGTCTTCTGCTATTTTTGCAATCCACCCATGCCGAAGAGCCTATATCCCCCGGCGGGCATTCAATCAACACAACCTCGCCCTGTGTTGTCAGTTCGGACTTCGGATTGGACTGCTTCCATAAATGCTGACTCGAGCAGGTATCATGCCTCGAACTGGTGTTAGAAGACAACCCACACCACCGACAAAATAATACCGAAATATGCTACGACAAGAGCGTCTTTCATCAATTACAGTCCTGTGTGAACCAAGATTGCGATGTTCGGGGATTCTTCAGTAGAGCCAATTGTTCATGACGTCTATGCAGAATACGCACACTAAGTCAACTTAGGGTTTCATTACGGGACACAGAAAAAGTGTCATTTTCCAGTTACTGACCGAAGACGAAGAATCAATATTAACTGTTTGGTGATGGGAGCTGTAGCAACTGTGTTTTTCAGCATGAGAATTGCTTCAAAGATAATTGGGTTTGTCCCGTATGGCTATGATGACAGTCTAATCATGGCGGCCTTCGTAAGTAACTGATGTAAGACTACAGAGAAGGTCACTGACCTTCAATAGCCATTTATAATCGCCTATGTAGTCGTTTCTTTTATCTGTGCGTCGGTGCCAGATCAAATAAGAGAGGAACAAAGCTGACGGCGATTTTAATCCTAGCAACATCAAAAGGTCTTGGACTCGACATTTGGAATGTTTCAGACAAGGACATTACAGAATCGTATAAGGTAAAGCAATCTATCCGTGAGTAAGAATATCAATAACCGTGGTTTAATTAGCTCATACTTGTCGTCGAATTCATATATACCATACCATTGGCTTTGATCAAGCTATCGATTTTGGCATTTTTCCTTCGAGTATTCCCCGACTACAAGTTCCGACGCGTGGTACTCGTAACGATGGCTTCTATTCTTGTTATTTCCACCATCTACTTCGTCCTAGTCTTTCTGCAAAGAAAGCCACTATGGCTTTTATGGGAGGGATGGAAAGATAAACACCACCGCGGCGTACTACTGGATACGAACGCTTTGGCAATAAGCCACGCTGGACTGAATGTTGCTTTGGACGTCTGGATGATGATCCTCCCAATGACACAATTATGGAAGATTGGGATCAAACCTAAGAAGAAACTTGGGATCATGGCGATGTTCGGCGTGGGTGCTTTGTAAGTCTGGAAACATGCTCATATCGATAAACAGCCGGGTTCTGACGAACGTCTTTAGTCTTACAATTGTCAGCGCTATACGCATCAAGTACGTTATAGAGTTTGCAACGTCAATGAACATTACCGGTATGTTACGTGTGCACTGGGCTTTTACAATACCACTCTTGCTAATCTATGACACAGCGGACACGGTAAACTCGAACATCTGGTCTATGATGGAATTATCCGTGGGAATCATGGTAGCGTGCATGCCTGGTGTACGCCAATTTGTGCGAGATGTGAAGTCGCGGGTCAAACAGAATAGGTCTAGCAATGCGGATAGCCGACCTGACATCTTTGTTGAACGGTCGTTGGCAACGATATTGATGACAAAGCAGCAAACAACGGTGGGAACTGAGAGCTCTTTTTCTGGAAGTTCTGCCAAAGAAACTGCGGGAACAACATTAGGCACGTTTCATTCTTCGACAACCGTTTAATCCTACATACTTTAATATTACCCGCACTTTTAGTTCATCTATTACTAATTCAATACCGTTATAAAGTAGATAGATGTTTTCATATAACGTGAAGTCCTATCCTCTAGAATGACTATTACCAACCAGGCCCACAGCAAAAGACCCGCTCACGAGAACCAATAACTAACGTTGACGATTTGTAATACCGCCCATAACAAGACCTGACGATTTGGACTGAATAAAAACCGTGCCGGTCAAGAATCCATGTATTAATACATGACGACAATCAAAGTTCATTGCCACCAGGTCAAAAGTCGATAAATAAAGTACAAAATGTCGTGGGAAGCCATCGCTAAAGAATCACAAGCCAACGTTCTACTCTCCATTCCAGAGCGTTGGCGGATAGATGCCAAGAAGTATAGTTCGCTCAAGGACGTTACCGGTATACCACGCAGTTGCGGCCTGTTGAGTGAGGAGCAACTCAATATCACAGAGCTTACAGCCACTGAGATAGTTGAGCGACTTGCATCTCACAAGCTGACTGCTGTCCGAGTATTGGAAGCGTTCGCCGGACGCGCTGCGATTGCTCATCAATTGGTGAGCCAGTTTTACTAGTCACTGGCTGCGGCTAACACGACATAGGTCAATTGTCTCACCGACTTCTTTTACGATGAGGGTCTCGAGCAAGCGAAAGCGCTCGATGAAGCATTTCACCGGGATGGACACATAAAAGGCCCCTTACACGGACTTCCAATTGCTCTCAAGGTACGCTGACTATTTTGTCAAGACCCCGTTAAGTAACTGACCAGCTGGGTGTAGGACATACACGGCATAAAAGGCCATGCTACAACTATGGCCTGCGTGTCAGGCAAAGATAACATCGCTCAGCAAGACTCAAACGTTGTAGCAGCTCTACGTGACGCTGGCGCCATCTTCTTTTGCAAGACCACAATGCCTCAGTCAGCGATGGCGATTGAGACTGTAAGCAATCTCTGGGGACGCACGCTGAACCCATTGAACCGAGATCTCAGCGCGGGTGGTAGTTCTGGAGGCGATGCCGTCATTGTAGCTATGCGAGGAACGCCCTTCACCCCATCAACTGACCTAGGTGGATCCATTCGCGTGCCCGCTGCTTTCAATGGTCTTTACGGGCTCAAGCCAACCTCTGCAAGAACACCAAAGGGAGGCATGCCAGACCTTGGCCAGAGTCTGATACAGGTTTCATTTGGGCCTGTTTGCCATTCCATCGAAGATATGGAGTTGCTTGCTAGGGTTATCAACGCATACCCTTTTAACAAATACGATGTGACTTGTACACCTGTCCCATGGAGAAGCCGAGAGGCTGTGCAAAGAAAGCTGAGGATTGGTCTCATGAAGTGGGATGGTGTCGTGATGCCTCATCCACCGGTCCTCCGAGCCCTGGAACATACTCGTGAATTGCTTGAGACAGCTAGCCACGAGGGTGAGTTCAAATAAGCTTTGCTTTCTGATTGCAGAACTGATATAGATATACAGTTGTGGATTTTGAGCCGCCTTTCGACTGTTGGCAAGCCTTGAAAACAGCGGTAAGTCTTCCAGCCAACAACTTTCATCATGGTTACTTACACAAAAAAGTTCGACATATACTACCAAGGAGGAGCTGGTCAGACTCTGGCTGCACTCTCTGCTTCTGGAGAGCCGCCCATACGGGCTTTTGCAGATTTACTTAAGACTTTCAACGTTCGACAGCTCCCAGCTTCGGAGATACTTCAGGTAAAAGATCCTTAACGTTGAAGGATCTAGCCAGAACTAATGATATAGCAGTTAAGCGGCAAAGTGAGAGAATATAAAGAAGCTTTTCTCGAAGCCTGGAACAATACAAGCAAGAACGGCCGACCTATCGATGCCTTGATTTGCCCCCCAGCACCAAGTACAGGATATCCTCACGACTTTAAAGCTTATTGGGGGTACACGGCCTTGTTTAATCTGATCGACTACCCATCAGCCATCCTGCCCGTCCACAAGTTCCAGTGTAGTGTCCAAGAAGACTGTATCAACGCTGATTACCAACCGCTTGATACGAACCCTTACGACAAGCCGAACCATGACATATGTAAGTCAACTACCACATGTTAAGAGCGGTGCCGAAGAGCTGGTGCTGAAACAATATCGCCGACAGATAATCCAAAGTTGTTCTTGAATCAACCAGCGACTATCCAAGTAGTCGGGCGTCCTTTCGAGGACGAGGAACTTGTTCAAGTCGCTGCGGCGCTTGACAAGCTTTTTCGTTCTCTCTAGAACGATTTATGCAGCGATGATTTCGATGGATAGTAGTATGCCTCACCTGTTGAAGAGAATTATTGAAGGAGTACAGAATTGAGTCTGTTAGATATGTAGAAAATAGTGATCTGAAAAAAGTAAATATTGATTGATATATAAACTGGTACCAAAAGAACTTTATATTAACCTCCAGCGGAAGCCTTGCCTTGAATCCATTAACTCTATATCCGAACAATAAACCGTAGACTGGATCACTCCCGGTATTTCCCCCATTTTCCAAGACACTATGCACTACTGCGAGTGAAAGCTTCTTCGTTCCGAATCCTGTTCAGAAATCTCAAAACAGCTGGTGTGACCTCTTCTGGCTTCTCAAGTTGGGGAGCGTGTCCGGCACCCTTGACAGCGACAACTTCGCTATCCTTGAAGTTGGAGGCGACCCAACGAGCTTCTTCAAGAGGATCACTCCAGTCGGGATCAGCATCGCCATAGACAGCAAGAACGGGAGCCTGAACCTTGCTCAGGTATGGTTCGACAACGGCGTGGTCGGTGGACAGAGTAGCATGGAATGCCTTCCAGCGACCAGGACCTGTGAGCATCTTGATGGATCGATCTACTCGCTCTTGCTTCTTATCGCCAAGACCGGGCCAGAGCTTGGGGGCATATGATTTCCAGATGATGGGTCCAGTAGGACAGTTCATTGAAAGGCGGAAAAGACTGGCGACGAGCTTGCCAGTGCCTGGACGAAGGAATGCACCAATGAGGACAAGACCCGCGACCTTGTGGGGTTGGCTTCCAGAAGCGATAGTAGCAGCGGCGCCAGACAGTGAAGCACCAACAAGAACGGCAGGACCACCTCCATAAGCATCGATAAGAGTGATGAGATCATCAGCTGTGGCCTCGTCGCCGTAGCTCTTAAAGGTTGTGGTGCTGTCGCCATGACCGCGAAGATCGACCATGGCGACTCGGTAGCCAGCTTTGCGAAGCTCGGCAGCGAGAGGGTCGTATGCATCCCGAAAGTCGCCCATGGCAGGGGAGCAAATGACGAGAGGGCCTTCACCGGAAATGTCAACGGCGAGCTTACCACCGTCGGTCTCGATGTATGTGAGAGGCATTGTGGAGTTTGGGTGTGTGTGTAAGTGGGAAGATGAGATGTGATAAGATAAAGCAAGACGAGATGAATCTTTTGCGAGGATGTATATGGATAGTTGTTATTATTTTTGTTTGTTTGTTTGTTTGTTTCTTTGTTCGTTGGTGATGGGAAAAATCTCGAATGACTCGAAGGAAACATGTTATATATAGTCATTTGGATGGCATCAACTACCGACCCGTGCGGTAGTGTTTTCGCACTTATGAAGGCGAGACTTGGCCGATGTGTATTGTACTTATCTTATGCAGGGCAGGGGTCTCATGGCTGATTGGGTGCGAAAAAGCACGAGAATATGCCGAAACTAACGCGAGGGCGAAGGACGAGCGATAAACCATTTCTAATTGGTCATAATCACCGGACAAGTATTGGCCCGATTCCGCCGCGATATTCTTGGGCAGCGGAGATAAAATAGAGAGTGTTAATTGACTCCGCTTTTGCTTTATTTCCTCTTTGTAGTACTAATAGAAGGCAATCCAAATCCGAGGAATCTTTGCACACGTCAGCGACTCTAACGATAAACAAGCAGTGATTTTCTCCGATAGCTCAAAGTTAATCGCCATGAACTCATTTCTCGATATGCCACGGCATGTTCTGCCGAACTTATGAGCTAACCAACTATCTTATGCGCACTATTATGAACCATATATGTAGCAGACAATCCTAGACATTCACCACCTGTTTCCAGTGACCACCTTCATATTGAGTCTCGAGTAGCCTCAAGCTGCTCTCAAAAGCTAAGTTTCTGCCCCGCCTGTCCCGGAACAGTAGACGCAACCTTATCGGAACCAAGGAGAGTAAACTTGTACGGGATCTGGTTCGCGCTCAAAGTACCCTTCGGAGCTGTATTCTCGCTTTGTACACCAAGCACCACATCATCTGCAACGACATAGCCCACCTCGGAGCTTGACTCACTAAAGATGGCTTTTTTGCCCATATTAGTGAAGGCAGATGATTGAATAAGAGCTTGCGCATTCATGCGGCTATTGAGGCCAGTATCCATGGTATCGTAGTACTGGCTGTGGAAGGCGTTAGTTAAAACGGAATAGTGGATCATGGTAGAGGGATTGAAAGACAGACTTGAAAAGGTGAGCTGTGCCGAATCGAAGAAGGGGACCGCGGCTTCGGACATTGTAAAAGTGGTTATTCGCATATGTTACGTGGAGTGTACCGACGTCCTCTGCAGCGTTCTTGTCAGAATGGCCAACCAAAGACCCTTTG
This sequence comes from Fusarium cf. aywerte, assembly GCA_011034095.1. Lineage (NCBI taxonomy): Eukaryota > Fungi > Ascomycota > Sordariomycetes > Hypocreales > Nectriaceae > Fusarium > Fusarium cf. aywerte. Next base: position 106,340 of record WETZ01000020.1, read on the forward strand.
GACTAGAAAAGACAATTAGTATGTTTCGCTTACGTGTCTCAAAGACTACTTACATGGTCATGGAAATAGGTGTGCGAGATAGTGACCCAATCCGCAGCATGAGAGAGATCGACCAAGCCATCATAAAAGTCTTTGTCCCCGTCTCTCACAGCAGATAGATCACAGTGATCAACCCAGATATTTGTAGACTTCTGGATAGTGATGGCATCGCCGTAGGTCGCTTCGACTTTTGAGATCTTCATGTTCCGGATGATGACATTCTTTTGTCCATTAATCGTCAGACCGATACCGGTAAGAGCTTGAGGGTTATTGTCAACATATTCTCGGCTTGAAGGAAACTTTACATACAACTGCCCGTCTTGCCGATGATAGATTTGTTGGATCCAACTTGGACCTTGGCGGCGCCGGAGATACTCCCCTGCACGAAGATGACTGAAGGGCCAGCAGCATTTGCTGCTGCAGCCAGCTCGCTAAGGCTTTTGACAGTCACTTGCGCAGAGTTACCGCCGCCAGTCGTACTGAAAATGTCAGGAGGTTGCATGAACAAGGACCGTATGGGATCTTATCACTGACCCTCCATTCTGGGTACAATAGCCAATGTTGCAAGGATCGAGGGCTGCTTCTCTGACGTGTAGAAGATATTTTGGCGCCGCAGTAGCGAGTCCTGAAAAAAATAGAAGGATCTGTGGTCTCATGATGATCATTGCTGCTGGCGAGGCTGGCGGTATTCCAACCAGATTACACCCAGGCAAACCTTGCCTTTAAATACAGCTCGTGCCTCGACCGGAATAAACTGCCATCACAAGCTGATCTGCCATTAATGAAACCTGCCCCCAATCTTGAGGTCTCTTTTTTATTAGAACAATCTATACTTCGTCGCAGTCACGCTCATCCTTATGGTGATGTCAGGGGGACTATCTTACTTTGATTGGTGGAAAATCTTGGATGAATCCTCCATTCCTCGAGCAGTCCCCCAAAATCGATCCAACACACTCGTTTGTCTTCTTTGTAGATGTTTGTGAGGTTGTTTCTCTTCAGTGCCAATTGGTCCTTAAAATATAAAAGTTACACGAACCGGAAAAGCTTGTTCCGCAGGTCTGTATTGGGTCCATTAGATATGCGAGCTGTCGTGGGGTGGTTGGGGATCACACCGAACCAACAAAACTGGTGATTGGGACTGGTTGTGGAACACGTGAAATTATGTCCTTCACTGAGCGTTGAAATGCAGTAGTTGGAATTTGCTTCTCTTTGCGTCGCCCTGGTCCTATACAAGACCGATGATTTCCCAAGGGGAAATACTCCAAGAACTGTCGACCTGTCTGCCAATAGAAAACAATGCCGCCACTGTTTCTTCAGTGACTATTGGGTGTATAGTCCCTTGAGGATTATGTCGCTGAGGAATATTAAAGCCTTCGGTCGTATTGGTTACTATAAGATGACAATGTATATCCACACATCAGTTCGCGCTGGTCTTTTGACTTGTGTCAAGACGCCAGTAGAAAGGTTGTATCAGAGCGCCATTGGTCCAATGTTCGATTACTGTCAAGTTCAATGGCAGCTTCGTCGGGTCGATCCGCTACGCAGGACGCATCATCAAAGTGCTGCCTATGTACAATTCCAACGGGCCAATATTCGTGCGAGACGAAGATTGATTACCACCCAATACCATCGACGTCGATCAATTTAATCAACAGCGAATAAAGTGTCATTTCTTTTCCAAGAGGTGACGCACTCTACTCGCCGATAGGTCTTTGCTTGATTCAGGTTGCGCATCTTTTGCGGGGAACACAGACAAGGATCTTTTGTTCAGACGATTCAATCCCTGTCGCAGACACATCATCACCTTCCGCATTAGACAATGGTCCGAAGATAGTCGACTCTTAAAATGCTACTTAAATGGACAACACTACACGCGTTGATCTTACATGTTTACCGGTCGACGGAACTGACTGATCGGAATCCCAATGCACTTTCTTTCGATATACCATATCATACCAATTACTGTCGCAGCTTGTGCTTCGTTCTTCCTGGTACCGTCTGCTTTGTCGATGATGTCTGAGCGAAAGGTAAGCAGCAATGCAGGAATAAGTGTCCCAATACGTATATATGTTGACGTGCGCTTTACAGGAAATTACATATTCTTTTGTCACGATCGAGGATTGGCAAGCGTCGTTGAAAGAGATAGATGAGTATGGAACTGTACTCTTGATCGATGGCAATTGAGCTAACGCCTGCTTTCTAGGCTCGTGAAAGAAGACACCGGTGCCGAGCGTTGGAGGAGCACCAGGACCATACCTCCTACATGCTATCCTCCGTACGTGATATCAGTTTTGTTTCAAAAGCATAGCTAATAAGTTTATGGTCAGACCAATGACGCAGCAGGCCATCGAAAAGCTCAAGGAGTTCAAAGGGACAATTGTCAAGGACATCTCTGAGATGTAAAATAGTCATCATAATATTTTGCTCAGGCCTATATGTCTGAGAGTTAAAATGGATTTTGTAACAATTGCCAAGATTGAGGAAGCATTAAAATTTAGTCCAAAGTTTTCAATTTATTTCCTATAGAAACAGTAATACTCAGCTTCAACGCTGGTATCTTGATCCCTAACTTACAGTTATAGCCACATCATACTGTTTACTGCGAAGAACTCCACCAGTTCAGAGTTTTTGAGCTTCCTTTAGTAGATACCTTGGTATAAAAGTTTCAGGCAGCGCGTTCCTACTATCATCAACAAGTCGCACTATAATGACTAGCTTTAGGCCTAATATTTCTTATAGTAAATCATCTCGTCACACTCGAAAGGGAATACAATCATACACAGGCCATTCATAGTCCATTCTAGATTATTCCAACATATGTATTTGAATATAAGCTATGTACAGAGTTCAAGCCCTATCATCATTCCTAACAGATCGTTCAGAGTCATAACTTCTCCAAGCCCTTGACTTCACTTCAATCCAGCTACTCGATCCAGCTTGTTACAACGCGTTTAAGCGTTGCTGTCAATCCAAGAGCGGAGAGTACCAACGCGGGCGTAGACACCAGCAGCGTTGGGTCGGGCACATCCATCGCCCCAAGAGACAATACCAACAACAGTGTTGGAAGAGTCAACAATGGGACCACCGCTGTCACCCTGGCAAGCATCCTTGCCACCCTGGGTAAGACCAGCACAGAACATGTTGTCAGTGATGGAGGAAGAGCCATACTGAGATCGGCAGGTGGAACGGGACACAACAGGAACCGAGACCTTGAGCAGGTTAACGGGGGTGGTTGCGCCTCCCTCAGAAGTAGCTCCCCTGCGCGGTGTTAGTCCTATTCGTGAATGTTTCTTGATGGAAATACATACCAACCAGCAACGGTGACAGTAGAGCCAGCAGCAGGGTCGGAGCCAGAAGCGGCAAGACGACCATAAGAGATGGAACCACTAGCCTGGATGGGGGTGGAAAGCTTCATGAGAGCAACATCGTTGTTCAGGGTAGAGCCGCTGAAGCTGGGGTGCATCTTGATGCTAGAGATGCGAGAGGTAACACCACCGGATGTGCGAGACTGTTAGATATGTATTAGTTGTATGTATCTATGGACTCATTTCGTTGGGGCTTACCAGAGATCCAGCACGGATAGCGAAGGCGCTGGCAGAGCGGCCCTGGACACAGTGGGAAGCGGTCATGACAGTGTTGGCGTTGATGAGAGTACCACCGCACCAAGGACCGCCATTGTTGGTGATGCTAACAATGAATGGGAACTCTCCAGCGCTGGCTGAAGTCCCACCAACGATGTTGGGGACCTCCTGAGGCTTGGGAGCAGCAGCGACCAGAGGGGCTGCAATGGCAACGAGAGCGGCGATCTTGACCATGGTGACGATGTGGAAGTATCCAAGAGTAGCGAGTTGAAGAGTGAAGAGAAGCTGATGAGTGATGTTTTATTTTCGAAGGACGATTTACCATCCTTTATATACACGATCATGAACCTCCGTCCGTATAATAACTCTTTAGGTATCTTGAGTCAGTCATCTCAAATGAGTCTAGTTCTGTCACCTCCCTGTGTCCGGTGGATACCCCGCGATAGACTTGTTTTGTGATATCGTGAGAGTGTGCATATTGGCGTACCTGCCTTTCTGGTATTATTGTCCGTAGCTCCGTAAGTTAGTTTAGTTCGGCATTTATAAAGAGCATTATAACCTTATCATCCTCCCGTGCAAGTGATCGGCATATGTGAAGCTTGGCGACAAGGATCAGTATCCCGATGAGGAAAGTCGATATTCGTGTCGACCATTGAGAATGTGGAGATGGCCGGCTAAATACGAGTGTCGATGATGACTGAAGGGACAGTAATAAGAAAACAATAACAATAAAGGGAAGCCAGGCGTCGTGGATAGATAAGCTTCTTTGTTGACTGATACGATACTACAGCCCGCTAGTTTTTGGTAGAGAAGTAAAGACATCCATTCCTGAACTGCCACCGGAATTTCTCAAATCCGTCTTATCGCCAAGCATTAAAGCGCTTCTGCACTGCTACTCTAGGCGGGGTTAATTCCTTCAATGCGGTCATGCGCCCAATCGATCACATTGGCCCAGCTCCAGCGCATCTGAGACAGGTCAATTAAGCGTGAGGATCTTTTGTAGTTCTTCCCTTCTCCAAGCAATAACCAGGATGAGATAACGCAAGTACGCATTGACCCCATGAAATCCGACCGCTTTGGCCTTGGCTAAAGGCTTCTGTGCATTGCATCTTCAAATCGCGCATGCTGAACAACGAGCGAATACCGATTACCATATCTTATCTACCTTCCAAACAGGGCAGCTATAACCGGCTTATCTCTTGTGACCTCGTATATCTATTTGATTCGTTTTCAGAAGGCGGTATGAATCCAGTGCACATAGTCGAGCTGAAAGGTTGCTGTAAGGCATCGCAAGACGGGCCTCATCTGGGAAGGTACTTTTGGTTTGGAAGGACGCATTCCTGCTTCTATGGAATTATACGGTTTTTTCATTGTTGACATGTCAGAATACAAGGTCTGCTGATACATGATCCTATGTCTCTAGCAATCTATCAAATTACTTGTCATGCATGAACAGCGGGTTCTGGTATGCTTAGCAGTTGCCAATAAGGGAAGCTATGCATAGGTTTTCGACTTCAGGTTTTTAGCAATAATAATTTGTCAAAGTCTAAGTCGTTGATAGCTTCGAGGTATCTCTTCGTAGTTTGTATTGTATTCTAGGACTATGAATCATAAAATTTACGAAGCTAGGGACTTTCATTTATGATGTGATATTCATTCTCATTCTACATACCTTGCTCTAATCCACATTGTGACAGATGTGCGGCGCTTTTCAGCATAGATTAACAAGTCTACAGACATCATCTTAAGTTCAGTAGCTCACCTTTCGTAACAACTCTCCGCATATTTGAAACTACCTATTATAGAAACAGACTGTATTTGTCTAACCCGGAATGTTCGACCTGAGACGTGGTGTATCTAGTTGGCATTCGAGGGTCGATGCTGACTGCTGTAATTACATTACTGTACTGCGTTATCTATTGGATAGCCTCAAGTCTCTGGGTTTCAGTAAGAATACTATGCTGATATTGATTGAGGTTGATGTCAGATGTTATGAATCTTAACTTCCGTGCAGCCTGATGGAGATGCGGGATAATAATGACATGTTTCGGTGAATGGAGAGCTTGTAGCCTTTGACGTGAGATTCTCGGTTGCTTTCTTGCCTTACTGAATTAATCGCTAGTAGCACTGCGTAAGCTTCGTCAGTATTTTGGCATAGGGTTTCTCAAGCCTGGTAGATAATATGATAATATGAAAGACGTTCTGGAGATTAAGAATAATGTAGGGTAGAAACTCTCGCTTTAGCGATCCACTTAATACATCATCGAGCCACTTCATTTCCCAGGCGTTAGCTAGCATCTTCCAACCAATAACATACTCTGCGCCCCTGATAGCCCCTGTCGAGCTAGAAAGTTCAGCTGCACACTATTGAAAATAGCCCCCCCCAACTGGCCTCCGATTGCTCCAATTAGATCATTTGAAGGATTCATTTTCGATAGTTCTGTAAACGATCCAGGAGAAGGTACCAAGTCGAAAAAAGATTGCAGCGAAAAGATGGCAAAGAATAAGACGCTGATCCCCGTTTCAGACTTTTCGGTTTTGTTTCACGGGATATCTCGAATTTTGTAACTAAGAATTCGATATCAAAACCGCAGAGATGGCTCACCATCTCGTCCACTCGCTTATTTTGACTGCGGTCCTCAGCTCACTCGTTAATGCAGGACCGTGTCGCCCCTCATCCAGTTCCACTCTTCCTGTCGCGACCACTCAATCGATTGTGACACATTCAACTGCGACCAGCGACTCGGAGTCCACTGTCCTCTCCACGACCGTTACTGAATCTGAGGTTACGACCTCTGCTACCAGTATTGAAGCATCAACTACCACTACTTCATGCTCCACTAAGCCGTTTCCGTGGGAAATCAGCTCCTCTGTCACCACTACAACTTCCGACGAGGCTACCACTACCACCACTGAGGCCGCCGCAACTACCACTACCCAAGAAACATATGACTGCGAAAATAATCTTAAAGTCCCTTCTCCTGCCAAAGCCGCATGCGGAGCGTCTGGATACCACGTGACAATCCCATCAAGTTCCAAAAGCATAGGGACTGCCCCTGTGGGAACGCTTCTTGATTGCTACAAATCGTGCATGGCAACGCGTAACTGTGCATCTTTTGCCTACCAGGAAAACGGCTTCTGTGAGTTGTGGAAAGGCACCGTTGGTGAGACGGATGGTTCGAATACAAGTTTCGAGTGGTATGAAACACGCTGCTTTTGCGATACTGGCATCGAGCCGATACCGACCTGCGAAGATGAAGATCTCATCGTAAACGGTGGCTGGGAAACCGGCAAGTTTTCGCCTTGGAAGTATTACCCTGAGGCTGAAGGCCGAGAAATCGTCGATTTCAAGATCAAGGCTGGTGGTGCCCCTGGCGATGCAGGATACAGATTCCAAACTGGCAACTTTCACTATGATAAGTCCATGTGGATCTATCAAGACGTCGAGGCTTGCGCTGGTATCCGCTTTCGATGTTCGTTCAAGTGGTGGTGGGATAAGTACTATGCGATCAAACAAGACGACGGCAGTTCCTTGGTGCCCTATGTTCGCATATACCAGGACGACGATACCTATGCCCTTATCAGCGAATGGCCAGAAAGCGAAGCTGATACTATGCGATGGGTTGATTCAAGCAGCTTTTACGTCACTGTCCCGGAAAGTGGCGAGACGAGAATCTGGTATGTGGCTAGCAGTCCGCAAGGTGGATGGATCAACACTGGCACTGGGCCCTACAGCTCGAACTGGGTTCATAGGACTAATGCCCTTGCTTTGGATTCGCTTGTTTGTCGGCCTGCGTAATGCTCTACGGATCAGCTTGGGAGATCTTTGGGCGGGTGCTGAAAGCTTTTTCATCCTTTATAATCTTAATGCTGAGATATATCCTTCTCTCTAAGATTCTCCATCAGAAACCTTTCACACCATGTGTGAAATACCCAGTATCACGGCATATTCTAATGAGCTGGGGAAGCTAGCAGATATTTGATGGTAATATTATGCTCCTTGCTGTACGGGTGTTCGAGCCACACTGGTAAGTATCGCCAGTTTTTAATTTCTCCCGTAACAAGGTTCATTGCCAGCTCGTCGAACGCAACGATGATATGATGATGGAGTGGATAGACTTCACACGTTCTTCAATCCAGACATGTCACTTTATCGAGACTGGTATGGGCTCCAGAGGATTGTGAAGGCCGTATATATGAAGTGGACGAACATAACTTGCGAATCTACCACAAAAAAGGGGGAAAAAAAAAAGAAAAACCAATCTTCTCATACGACATCACTTCGTTGGACAGATAACCTACGGTACTTTATGACAGACTTGCGATGATAGGCATTCATTGACATCATGGGTGTTGTGCTGAGTCATCATCTTGTAGATCTTCACAAGCCCATATAATGCCGAGGCTAAATACCCCTCCTAACAATAACACCTGCTAGTGCCATATTGGAAACACTGAACCAACAGAATAATATTCACCTGAATTGGTTTTTGGTCCTCCTGCTCCCTGAGACCCCAACATGGCAGTGTTATCGCCTTTAACGCCCGTGATCATTGGTGTGGGCGAAATCCGCCAAAAGGACTTCACAATCGAAAAGTGCTATGAGCCCGCCGAGCTTATGTTATCTGCAATTCGAAATGCATCGAAGGATTCCACGATAGATGCCATAAGCCATATCGACAGTATCTCAGTTGTGCCACCTTGGTCCTGGACCTACGATAATCTGCCAAAAGTCCTTGCGCAAAGACTTGGCATCCAACCTTCACATCTTGAGCTTGCCAACCATGGAGGAAATACACCTGCAATGCTTTGCGATTCTGCAGCAGCTAGGATCTCAACTGGGAAAGCGAAGATTGCGGTAGTCACGGGAGGAGAAGCATTAGCTTCAAGTATGGAATGTGATGGTTATGATGTAAAATGAGATGACTGATGGATCTACAGTATTTGCTTGTCAAAAGGCTGGGCGTATACCTCCACCAGGCTGGACTGAAATGGACCCTGATGCCAAAAGATACGGCCCAGGAGACAGTTCGCTCCTGAGAGGTGAGCCTGACAATGTGAACCGGCTGTATCGAGATGCTAATATAATATAGGGTCTGGCGCGATGCATTCAATTGGTCACCCAATTCAAGTTTATCCTCTTTACGAGAATGCATACAGGAATCACAATGGACAATCTTACCTCGAGAATCATCATGAATCGGCAACTCTATACGCTGAATTTGATAAGATCGCATGCCAGCACCCCAATAGTTGGAGGGCAGGGGAAACCCCGAGAAATCTTGATACAATCAACTCAGTGAACAAGCATAATAGAATGATATGTACACCCTGTAAGTCATACATCCAGGCTCCTGGAATAAATATTAATTATATAGATCCACTCTTGATGAACGCATTCAATGGCGTGAATTTAGCTGCCGCCTGCATCATCACCTCGGTTGACTATGCTGCAAAGTTGGGTGTGCCGCGTGAGAAATGGGTGTATGTCACGGGAGGTGCCGGCTCCAACGACAGTGCGAATTGTAAGGAACCTTCTTCTTACTCTTTATAAAATCATCTAATGGCTTGAATTGCAGTCTGGGAACGATCAAACTACTTCTCAAGCCCTGCCATTGAGTATTCTATCGACAACGCACTCAAAGCCGCTGGGCTCAACAAAGACGAGGTCGAATGCTTCGATTTCTACTCGTAGGTCAATTATCCCAGACTTGGACCATTGCTGATATAACAGGTGCTTCCCCATCGTGCCAAAGATTGCATGCAAGCATGTTGGGCTTGACTTGCTGGATCTGAAGAAGCCTATCACATTGCTTGGCGGGTTGACCTCATTCGGCGGTGCCGGCAATAACTACTCACTTCACGTGGGCCATTTCCACCTTCCACTATAGATTCATCTAATCAGAGGTAATAGGCAATTGCAGAAATGACTAGAGTCATACGCAACGGCAAGTACCAGAACGGTCTGGTGCTTGCGAACGGCGGCGTGTTATCCTGGCAACATGCCGTTTGCCTATCTGCGCAACCACGAAACGATAGCTCACCGTACAGGATGCAAGCCATTCTTGACAACGGCGAAAGGCCACAAGGCCCTGAATTCACTGACCAGGCCCAAGGCCAAGCTGTTATTGAGGTCTGTGTACTGTTTCCATGGCTCGGCGTATCTAACCTACTTTTAGGCATACACCGTCGATCATGATCGAAGCGGTCCAAAGCTAGGCCATATTGTAGGACGGCTTGTTGATAGTGGGCGTAGGTTTCTGGCAAATCATGGCGATGATCTAACTTTGACAACGCTTGCAAGCACCGAAACTGAACCAATTGGTACGAAAGGCTTCGTCAAGGTTGGTTCTGATGGTAGAAACCTTTTCACTGTTGATCCGAGTCCGAAGCTGTAGTGTAACTTTCTTTTGAGACCACATATTTCGAATGTTGTGTGGATGAACAGCAGTGTGTCAGCGCGGAATCTAGGATAGATACCCGGCTAATCTCAACACTGGAGCTCAGCACCATAGAAAGGTAAACAAACCGGAGTCTTCTAGAATGAAGTACATAGTAATACTATCCACTGTATTTGCCGATCTTGCTTGGATTCTGGGCACGTTCCCCGGAATGCATAAACACCCCGCACCAAGAGTGGCTAGTTCCCCGCAAACTGGCGATGATCCATACTTAACCTTAACAAGAACAGAAGATGCGCACCTATGAGACGTAATTGCCATGCATGTTGGAAAGCAGGACATCATATGTCGTCCTCAAAATCACTCCGCAAGCTTGTCTTACACTAACCGCGCCTATGAAAATCCAGCAGTTATGTCATAAAACTCCCCTGTTGGTTTTGAGGTTGCATTCTTGCACTCTTTGACTTGCTATTGTCAAGGATTGACAGAACCTGCTTCTAAGCTGACCTCAACTCGAGACTGAGGGTATATAAACGTTGCAATGGACACCTCAACACCAGCAGCTTCTGATACACGTGGTATCGGTCACTACAAAGGCTCTATAGTCATGGCAATATCAGCACTTACTTTTGCGGCACTTCTTTCCGGTATCGGCAGCACGTCCGGAAAGACTGTTAAGAGCAGGACGCCTGCATTGGGTTGGAATTCTTATAATCATTATAACTGTTTCCCCTCAGAGGACATCATCAAGACCAACGCCAAAGGGTTAGTGGATCTGGGGTTCTTAGATCTAGGCTATAGTATCGTTACTGTTGACTGTGGATGGCCATCAAGAGATCGTGACAGCGAGGGCAGGCTCCAGTGGAACGAGACTTTGTTTCCTTCCGGTCCAAAAGCACTTGGCGATTACATTCACGATCTGGGTTTGGAGTTTGGTCTTTACTCCGGAGCGGGATATCTTCAATGTGGTTCAGAAGACATTCCTGCATCACTAGGTATGCCTTTGTACACACCCTCCTGCCTTCTGCTGGATATGTGACTTACCGATATCCTAGGATACGAGGAGATTGACGCAAAATCGTTCGCTGAATGGGGGGGCGATACTCTTAAGTAAGACCCGCTCAACTACCGGAGAAATCTCTTTGTTAATATTCTTAAGATACGACAATTGCTATGCGACATCCAAGACCGATATGGTCGACTCAGACTCTGCTGAAGCAAAGAGCCCCGACCGCTTCATCAAGATGGCTGCAGCTCTCAATGAGACAAACCGTGACATCAAGTACTTCCTGTGCCAATGGGGTATTGGTGAAGATGTCCCACAATGGTGAATAGAATCTCCAAATACTATCGTCTTGCACTGACACCCAGAAGGGCTGCTCCGCTGGGCAACTCGTGGAGGATGAGCAATGACATTTTCAACGCATGGAGAGCAATCTGGCGCATCACCAACCAAGCCGTAGCTCACTCCAAGTACAACCGGCCTGGTGCATTTGCAGACATGGATATGCTCATGTAAGTCAATAGTGCAAGTATCTTTAAGGCCTGCTAACAATAGAAGTATCGGCCTTGGTGCTCTCTCTTACGAAGAAGAGCGTTTCCACTTCGGCATGTGGTCCATGATGAAATCTCCTCTTATCATTGGAGGTGTAATGGACGCCAAGCAAATACCAACCCATTCCCTTGAGATTATGTCCAACAAGGAAGCCATCGCCATCAACCAGGATGCCCTAGGCCAGGCAGCCAAACTAGTCATTCGGTATACAGAAGAGGAGTGGGATGTCTGGTCCGGTAATCTCTCGTCTGACCGCAAGGTCCTTGGCGTGGCGAACTGGAAGAATGAGACCCAGACCGTGGAGGTTGACCTGTCGCTTATTGGTGTTGAGAAGGCCAAGGCGCGAGACGTCTGGGCTCATGCAGACCTTACTATCTCAGGTACTGAGAAGTTTGAGCTTAAGCCGCACGAGCTACGACTTCTCGTCTTGTCCGATATCAGTCGGACCTCTAAGCCTAAGCCCGTCGGTTATCACACAGCTTCCAAAGCATCTTTGGAAGGCTCAGCAGCGCTTGTCAGCTGCGGTGAAAACGAGTGTCTACCGACTAACGAGAAGATCAAGTCTATCGGCAAAGACGCCAGAGTCACGTTCAAGTCCATTAGCGCTCCTAAAGACGGACCCCTGTATGTCGGCGTTGACTATATCAACCACGAATATCATCACACGATCGGCGACTGGGAAACGAACTCGCGAAACATGTCAATTTCGGTCAACGGAGAGGATGCTAAGCGCTGGGCTTTCCCGAACGCTGGTGGTGATTGGTTCGAGAGCGATCGAATGATGGTTCTTCTAGATGGTTTCAAGAAGGGTGACGATAACACTGTAACTTTCAGCGCTTCTGCTTCTGGAAAGTGGGCGCCTGATCTGGTCGGCTTTGAGGTTATGGCATGAGTGAAGGTGGCTGGGTTTTAGAAATTTCTGGTTATAGAATGTCCTGGAGCGCACACCTTTGGATCTGAATCCTGCTGTTGCTATACAATGTGCAATCGTGAGACAAAAGCCTTCCACAACTTCTGATATAGCCTAGAAACTTTCCTTCATTCAGGAACAGTAAGTTTAATTTAATTGCTCTATAATATCAGCTAATTAAAGTTTAACTGTGAATTTGTACTGTTCTTGACCACTGAGGGTCTTTTCCATTCCCTTCAACATAAAAACGCCACTAGTCTTCTTCGGCGCTTTGATCAGGACTTCCATATTCTTCTTGTTTCCAGAAAGTCTCCAAGTGACCTCAATCTTTCCTCCAAAAGCAGTCTGCAGCCGTCCATGGGCATGGGTCAAGCCCATAGTCAATCCACTCTCTGGCCCAACGACCCAGTTCTTGTAACCATACCCATCAATACCCTTAGCAGGTCGGAGACCAGCAGCCCACTCGGTAAGTACATAAGTAGCTGCGCCTCCCCATGGGTGACCGAGGGATGTGAAGAGACCTAGGCCTGGGGTACCGTCGTGCAAAACGTATTCCCAGCTTGCACCGCTGGAAGTCTGGATGTTGTCGACCATGGGGCTCCAGAGCGTGTCAATTAGCTTGGATCCTCGCCCATCGGAGCCAGATTCGAAGAGAGCAGAGAGCAGGAAGCCGTTGGTGTTAGGACTGATACTGGCGGTAGGCGCGTCTGGGTCTGTGCGAGTGTTGTCAAGATATCCTGGACCGAGTACGAGTTTGTCCAGTGCCTTGAAGGAGCGCGTTGCCTGTGTGCGGCTAGCGACCTTGCTGGTTGCGCAAAAGGAGATGCCTGCGACCGAGAAGTCGGTTGCATTGGCAGTCGACAACTTCCAGACGCCAAGCTCCTCGTTCCAAAGCGACTTGCGAACAGCTTGAGTGAGTTTATCACCAGCTTCCTTCCACTTCTTCGCCTGATCTTTCTTCCCAATCGCCTCGGCCAGTTCAGCCATGGAGTGGAGAACCTGAACCGTCATACAGGTGACAGAAGATCCAGACTGCGCAGGACCAGTAAACGCGCCGTTGAGATGGACCAACCCGTCAGTCTTGTTGATAGTTCCGACCGACCACTCAACAACACGCTCGAAGTACTTCCACTCCTTTCTGAGTAAATCCAAGTCATTGCTGGACTGCACATAATAATACAGGGATAAGAGACCTAGAAGTTGATAATCCTCCAAGCCATATTCATCGGGGAAGACTGTGATGTTGGCTTGGTATCCGAGTGGAGCGCTCATGCCGAATAGTCCTTCCTCGTTCTGTGTTGGGATAAGGGACTCGAAGGTTCCCCTCTGGAGATCGAACCGCGATGTGCTAACGCCAATGATTCTAGAGGTGTGGTAATAGTCTCCAAGCCAGATAAGGCGGTCGCGCTTGGGCCCGTCAAGGCATGCGGCAAAGATGTTTTCTCTAACCCCGTACTCGTCCAAGATGTCGTCAGAGGTTAGGCTACTCTGATACACGACCTCCCCACGATCGTCGTCGTGAACCTTGACGTTGCGGTAGTAAGCCTTCTGGTCTTGATATGCACCGAGGCCAAAACGACCAGTAAGCGTAATGGGCTTCATCTGACCTCGAAACAAGACTCGGTAGGAAGTTAGGGACATGTTGAAAACCTTTGCTCCATCGATGGAGGCGCTGAGATATCCATCCTTAAGAGTTGTTTGGACCTTGTACCATTTGTTCTCGTAAACAGGGAACGGGAGGTCAAATGTCTTGAGAAGGTACGTAGGTAGGGTGGTTTGGTTGACTTGACCCCAGCCTGAAGTCACTTGCATAGTATTACGAGGGGAAAGAGTGTAGTTGTGGTTCTTGAAGGTAGTCGCCTTGGGCAGATCTCCAGTGATTTGGAGGCCGATTCCACCGCCACTTCCAATTTCCCAAGCCTATGAATCGTAAGTATTTCTCCAGAGCGAGGTACAACATCTTGACTTACAACACCATACCAGAGACCACCCCTGATAATCTTGGTCTCAAACTCCAAAGTGTGGTTTCCAACAACAGGTGACTTCTCGCTCTGAATGGGTCTCAAAGTTTCTACCAGTGCCCCGTTCTTAGGGTCAACGCGCCATGTCGATGGCTGACTGCCTTGCTCAAGGCACGAAGACTGGGCACCGCGCACACCAGCTTTCCAAATCTCATTGATTCGTTTATCGCTACACTCAAAGAAGCCAGGTTCCTTGTCAGGATCGACATTGGGAAAGGTTGCATGGAACCCTATGTTAGAAAACTGGATACTTCCCTCAGTCAGAAGCCTGAGAGACTCCCAACGCTGTCCACCCTGAGTGAGAAACACGTCATATCGGCCAGTCTTGGTGATATTCAGAGTTTCAATGCGAAAGTTGTTGGCGAGCTGATTTCCGTACAGCAGTGGACCATCGCTGAAAGGGTTCTCAAGACCCCCGTAGGCTTCAGTGTACTTGACCTCAATCTGTGCGGGCCCACTGAGTGACTTTACGTCAAAGAATGGCACACCGCCGACTTCGTGGCCATAGTCGAGAACTGCAACGGTGTTCTTTTTGGAGTCAAGGGTGAAGCTGGTGAATGGCTTTGTTTTGTAAGTTATTTTAGAACCTAGCGCGAGACCCTTCGGGAGAAAGGGTTTCTCGGAATTGGTCCTGAGAAGATAGTTAGTTCGGATGTTCTTGATCTAAACAACTATACATGTTGTTAGATGAGGTCATCGCAGGAAGACTTACTGTGCATCGCAGAGACCAGCCGTTCCTAGCAAGACAACACCAAATAGCTTCACAGGTGATAACACAGAAGGACCGAACATGGCAACGACGGTTCTTCGCGTTTTGTCACTTCTGCCGCATTTCAAAACGACTATCAGTGCCCTTTTATGTCCATATACCGGCTCATGCACGGTTCGGTTCGGAATCTCATAGATGAGGAGATGTGATGCCGGAGTAACATAGTGATTTCACACTATGCCTTTACTACATAGCACTACAAGCTAAAAAAGATGGCCAAGGGTTAGATGTACGGGGTAGGGAATATAATTTCGGTCTCTGATGACCCGAAGGATCATCGCTTCCCCAGATCACGCAGCACTGACCACTTAGAAGGCCCGATGTTGCCCCGCGTTTAAGTGCCGCTAAGAGAGCCGAGGGGAAGGTACCCTAGATTCCGAGCTCAGATGCTGGGGAAATGACTGATCAGCAATAGTGAACTTGTAGCTCCGAGATACAAATCAGCAGGAGATTAGCTTTGATGCATCTTTACTATGTGTGATATGAGTTAGCGGGGTGAATTTGTGGTCCATAAGTGTACTGTAAATTTCCATGGTGGTCTTGCATAGATAACGAAAAATAAACCAGTCAGTAACCCAAGTTGCCTTCTAGTTGTGGTTGCACGATTAGATCAACCCGGTTAAAGTTAGAGTGCGAGAACCAGTTGACGAATGAGGTAGACAGTCGAAGTATAGGAACCTGAATCTTGATTTATTCTAACTTTGTAGTCAAAAGTACTGGAAGAAACCCATTGGCCTGGTTATGTTCTATCGATGATAATTCGCTCTCCCGTGATGACCAATTTGTGTCCATGTACAGAGTAGCTAGCACCGGTTATCAGCCATAATATAATAACTGGGCTGTCTTACTGTGACACCATGACCCATCTAAGCGAGTAAGCTTTGATTGCAAAAAAATAAACTGGATCCCCGAAACCTGGATCGAACAAGTGACCTTTCGATGACATATAACAATTACAGTCGAACGCTCTTCCAGCTGAGCTATTCGGGGAGGATCTCCGAAACGGAGGAATAGCCATTGTTGCGATGGCGGGCGACAATTACTGTATAATATTGACAGTGTAGGCACAACGCCTGCGATCGATCGTTACAACTGTTCACAGAAAAGTGCAATGCATCCCATCAGGCGCAAAAAAGTCGCCCGATCATTTTTCGCCTACTTGGATACCAACAACGATAGTGTAAGTGTGAGAATTGACCTGTTGTGTCGTGTCTGCATACGCCATTGAATGACTCGGTTGCCAACAGTGACAAGCGATTCGACCGCCGTAGTAATACTATCTAAGAGATTTCAGTATGGTGACAAGATTGCCCGGTTCATCTTAAAAGCAAGAAGAAGGAAATGATGAGGAGAAAAAAAGATAAAGACGTTCTCTCAAAGGGCAGAAATGTTGGGAGAAGTACCATAACAGTTTTCGGCGGAATTTTCCTATATTCTGTNAAAAAAAAAAAAAAAAAAAAAAAAAAAAAAAAAAAGAGATTCGTAGCTAGCAGCTACTGGTTTCGATCCAGTGACCTCCGGGTTATGAGCCCGGCTGAGGAGTTGTTAGTGCGAATTTCGTATTGGAGAATTCGAGTAGACATACCGCGCTTCCACTGCGCCAAGCTGCTTTTTGTGCGTTGTTTTGCCACCCATTGTCATAACCTATGAAGCTTACCCAGTCAGCGTCTTTCCATGCCAATTTGTCTTCCCTCCCTCAGTTATCTACCACCCATTTTGACAGACCAGACACGTCGACTACTTTCTTTATTTCTTTCTAACTTTATTGTCCTTCTGTCATTGAGCCTGCAAATATGGCCCTACTCAATCATCATTACTCACGACAAGGGAATCATGAACCATGTACACCACCAAACTCATAACAGTATTACCAGTAGTACCGTCAAGCGCCCGCATCGCCAAGCAAGGTCAAAGCCACATATTAACCACAGAGATGTATTCTCGCGTCACATAAAATGAGTTGATTCACTCCAAACCAATAAACTAAGCCTTTGTGGCTAACTAACGGCACAGTCAGCTCCTTCTATACCAAATGGTCGGTTCAATCGCGTGGGACCGAGTCATGCATTCTCCAGTGGAGCTGAACTTGTTTTGCGGAGGAGGAGACGAGAAAAATCAGGGGATCGGTAGTCATCTGTCGTATGGGACCCTGGCGCCCAAAATTCGGGTCATGTCTCGCCATGGTTAGGGCCCCCTTTATTTATCCATGTGGAGTTGGGACTTTTCTTATTTTACAATCGCGTGCATGCACCCGTTCTTTTTCCATGGGCTTGTACGAAGCCCTCCGCCGTTGATTGATCGTGACATCTGGTGATGACGGATTGTGTCCCGCTATCCTCGGTCGCACGGATCCGAAAATTTGGACATGACCATCTGCTTGCCATGCCAAGCCAGTCGTGCCGAAATGGCTGATCTGATAGATGAGATGTTGGATGCACCAAGGCTATTGCTACTATAGAAGTTTTCAACGATTTAGTCTTCCATCACATGCATGCTGTGGTACCCAAGCTTCTCTGTCAGACGGGAATATCGCCTTTGCATTACCGAAAAGTTCTGATTGACGTTTGTAATAGTCAGGCTTTGGTTAACCTTTTCAAGACAAGACCCGACACAGATGAACATGGACCAACTGGATATGGAGTATATAGAATTGTTTAATTTCTAAAACTTACTGATGGAAAAGGCTATTATGAAATAGAATCAGGTGTGGCTCAATACTGACATTCTCGAACCACTTTAAACACCTACTGCATCCATTTATGGTCTTTCGTCTTCACTCACTCCTTGTTTCCTTTCGTCTTCCCCGGAGCTTCAACTCCACCCACTAAACCGTTTTTCGCTTCCGCAAATGGCGGCCTGCCAAAGTGATTTGATCGACTTGACTCGGGGAATGCGCCACAACAGTCAGATCCTGGTAGGCGTGTGAGCGATCCGGTTGGCAGATCGGAATCACTAGTACGGGGTAGGTCTGGAGTTCTAGTGCTCCTGTGGGGAATTAGTCCAGCAGCGGACTCATACCAGCTGTAAGGCCCAGGCGTCTGTTCGCTGTGTCCAAGTTTCTAGTGCAAACTCTATTGACGAGCCAAAATGATGTGACACACATATCCCCATTCATGAGAACGAGAGATCCCTTCGAGAGACCTTCCGCTTTAAGAGAATGAAGTGATCTAGTAAAAGAATTATCCTTGCTTCGTCTCACATGCCACGTGAATCGTTGGACATCGAGGGCGGAAGTTCTGCCTTGGTCTGCTCTATCAAAACATGATGCTGGTCGAAGAGTCGAGACGCATACAACCACTCTCGGGCTTGAACACACCCATACCAGCTAATGGTGCCCCGAGGATAAAGTAATGTCTACCCGCCTATAGTTCACTTCTCAGTAGGGAGCATCTAGCGGGAGAGCCAGCAGCCACTGTCATTATCAGCCCACTCAAAGCGCCAAAGCTAAAATCACCCTAACTAGTGCTAGAGTTTGACCCCTGTAAATGAAGGATCTAGCGAAACGCCATTCATCAGCGAGTCTCTCCCTAACTCAGCCACAGTCAGTTGGGGTTTGCCGAATCGACTGACTGGACATAAGATCAGCGGGTGGCAGTCGAAAAGTCGATCTTCCTTTGTTCTTTTCCTTCTCATTTGCCCTGTCACTTTTCTTTACCCTGAGACGAACAGTCTTGGCAGCGACCTGCTGCAGCATTGTGACTCGTCATGGATTACTTCGAGGTGTGCTGGTCGATCTTCAGCACCATCTGTCTGGTCAATGTCGTATTTGGTATCCTTGTTTGCGAAATCACCACCTTCACTATCTTGGCTGCTGTGCCTATCTTGTCATCTGCTGCGGGCGCCATCGCGAACGGTCTTTGCTATTACGTCTACTACCAGAAGCATGCTATTGTGAATGAAGTGGTAGCTGCTGTCTTTTCTGATTTCTTCTGGTTGGTATGTTATCCCCAATCTACGTCAGCCTTTCGAGCTTACTGACAATGTCGATAGTTACAAGAAGCAAGTTTGCTACTGTACAGTTATATAATCCTCGAACGAGTCCTCCGACCTAGCCAATGGCGCATCTTCTCTATTGTTTTCTGGACTTTGATGGTCTGCACCGCCATCACCCGTGTCTTCATCGCCATTTACCGCGCCAAATTTCTTATTGAAGGTGTACATCAGTACGAAGTCATCATCAATTATCTACATATCGGCTATTTCACTTTTATGGCTATTTCGGAATGTCTTAGCGCCTATTTCCTTGTCGTCATTTTCGCTTCCGCCAAGACTTCGAGTATGAGTGCCGCACTTAAAGTCGGCCTCATGCGTTATCTAACACGAAGTACTGAGATGCGAGTTGCTTTCTTGGCTTTGATTGGTGTTGTGCGAACTATCATTCACCCATTCCAAACACCAGGACAAAAGGCAGTCAATATTGCCAGTCAACTCGATCGTTTCCTCTACGCCCTATTTTGCCTCTACCCAATTGTTCTATAGTAAGCAATCCCGTGAACATAACCGTCGCCTAGCTAACTCCGTACCTCAGCTTTGATACCCTTGCTTCCAAGCTACGGTTCAACGAGGACCGATCCATTTATACCCACAGTGACCAGGCCGGTAACCCTACCCGCTATGGCATGAACACCCAGACAAGATGCTATACTACAAGGTCCAACTACGCATCGAAGATGTATGGAGGTGGTGACGCAGCAGAGGAAGGCAACGCCTCACAAGAACAAATCGTTCCACCAAACGGATCCACTCGATCAGGAGTTTCAGAGATGGAACTAGAAGATATGGATGTCGAGGGACTTGTCATTAGAAAGACGACCGAAGTCACTGTCACTTAAATACGATTGCCATTCACTATACACAAAGAAATACGATACACTTGATAATAGATAATACAAAGCGATTTGCTACACCAAGAGTGTCTTTAACGTGATGGAATATCTTCCATTGTTCTCAAATTGGCTTCCTTGGCCGGAGATACCAGGATGATTATAAAAACGATGCTTTGCAATGTGGGATTCCAGTCGCCATTCTAACCTCACCAACCTCATCTCTGTATTATGGGAGGACCTATCTCTTGAAACTATTGGGGTACAACCAAAAGGAAAAAGACAGCACCGCGGAATCCTAGCTTACACTTGAGATATCATGTCTGTATCATTGAAGGTTGACCGCAGACAGTTTCGTGCTTGCAACAAGAGTGGAATCGAACACCAGTTCCGCTGATGGCGATGCAGAGCTTGGGGTAGTCTCCAGAGCACTGGAGGTTATTAGGAGCCTCACGGCAAAGGACCTAGGCAGAGGTGGCAGAAGCCACGGCCAGAACGGCGAGAACGGTGCAGAGGTTGAAATGCAACTTGGCGATTGAACTTGACAGAAAGTTGTGATGGAGAGATGAGCTTTTGAACTGTAGGATTGTAAACGCAAACAACTCATGGCTAGAGGACCATTTGATGTCTTTTATATGTTTAACACTTCCTAACACCTCACTATCAGACTGTAGTATCTTCCATTACATGACTTATCAACGTTCACCGAACCGTGTTTAATCATGTCATGTATAGAAACGGAGGACTTGACCGTTTTGTTGTGACGTACCCTGCAGCAGGGACTAGGATGCTCTAATGATATCCTAGTCCCGCTGTCAAAACTGTCTTCGAGGTGCTTTCCTAATTTATTAGGAATGATGTGAGTTCCATGGATTTAGGAAGGAGGTAGTGAATCCACCGTGAAATGCAGCCCTATTGTTAATGTCGGCGTTTGAATGACCTTGCCTGCAAACTTCAGTGGTCTGTTTGTATAGTTACTTCTGCAAGTACCGCCGGAGATCATCAGGTCTCTTCCAGATTAACGGTTACGTGTGTAGGATAGCCGTTATCAGGGAAGCTTCCCTAATATTGAAGAACTTGATTGAGATACGCCTCCATGATGCTATCCGGGTTGTGCTAGTTCGGTGGACAGTTCGCGATTACTCTAGCCAGAGGGGCATAAATATAACAAGTTTGGGAGTGGTCAGGCCATGATCTGTGCGCAATTCTACGTCTCGGCCGAGAAGCAGGGAAGGGTGACCATTTTGTTCGACAGAAGCGACATTGCGAGCTTGAGTTCTTTTTACATGTAGGTGGTTGGATCAAGCCATTAGAGAATCATGCTTCTCATAGATCGCACGGCAATAATGACTCGGAATTGGACACTTCGAACACCACAATCCACATATAATGCATAAGACGTCCAAAACGTTCACCGTAGTAAACACAGCTTTTATCCCCGTTAGCATGCTCCTGTATAGAAACAATTAGGATCGCGTTATTCAAATTAGTGACTTAATTGAGAATGGGAACAAGATACAAAAATCTTCGCGTTCTGTAACTTGATTGGCAACAGTGTTACTGAAACTGTATTGTTGAAAACACCACAACCTGGCTCGCAGAGCTCGAAAATTGGCTACCTGATCTCCAATCAGGAACGATCGTTTGAAGACTGGACCCGCTTTGACTTACCTGAAAAGAGTATAGACCCTTGATGAGTCCTAGAACTCGTTGATATTCGCGCTACATATCTCACAACTTCCTTCCGAAGCTCCATATCACGATACGGTACAAGTCACCATCCTGTCGACAGGGTCACAATTCTCCTTCAAGTAACCGTATCCCTTAGACTTTGATCTACAGCTCGCCATTATGATCTCGTACAGCTGTCAAATATGCGGCGTGGATATGGCTATTGCCCGCATCCGCACAACTGAGGAGCCAATGAGTGCAGCCTGGAGCATAAACGGCGCCAACTATGTCGGATGGGTTAAATGGCTTGAGACCGAGGAGGAAGATGACCAGGCATGCCAAGATTGCACGACTACTGATCGCGCACCAGCCGATGCAGAGATCCTCGAGTGGGAGTCGCGACCTCGTTGGCTAGAGGCTGATGACCCAGATGACTTCGACTGGGTTCCCGACGAAAAGTCTTACACCGATGAGGAGCCTTTGGAATATGATTCAGAATTTGAAGGCGAACAATTTGACAGCTCTCCAAGTGAGAGCAACTCGGATGGAAATGCTCAGCAGGACTCGACAGAAAGTGTTGATGAGAACAGTGATGCCGGAAGTTCATGTGCTGTCTCAGAGCTTTGCAATGCACCACTACCTGCACGGCTTCCTCATGGGACATGGTACAAAAACATAGTTTATTACACAGGAAATCGTCAGAGCCCTATTCGTGGAGGGTTTCACGGCCGAAACGAGAGCAAAGTCCCTCCCGAGCACGTCGCTTCGCCCTCATGCCAGAGCCTGAAGGGCATCAATGCACATATGCTGGGCTTGGATGAAATGAAGAACTGCCGGAACCTACGATTTCTGATTCCCAAACCTAAAGAGTGGAAGCCTGAAGCAGAAGACCAGCTCTTGGAGAACGACAGCCTTTTCTACCTCTCAGGAGAAACCAATGGCTCCCATACAGCAGAGGATAGATATTACTTGCCTTGGAGATCCTTTTACCCACCAAGACACGGTGTGCATGAGGTGAGGTGTGACTGGACCATGGTAAATGCAGGCGTGAATGTAAGTCTCTTCAGAAAATTGTTGTGGCTCGATCTGATCAGAAGGTAGGGTTCAGATGTTCTATACCCACTACCAGTTCACTCTTACTGTCTTGATATATACGCCAAAGTATCATATAGTCGAGAGGGAGAAGTCGATCTGGATGGACTGTGGCATTGGCGAGAAATAGAAAGTGACCCTCATTCTTACATGAAAGGTCAGCAGCTCCCTTTGCAGCTCCCTTTGCAGCACCCGGCGGTACTGAGAGGCCGCGAGGACTGGAGTTGTGCGTGGGACCATTACCCTGGCGATGAGTGGCTTGCAGCGAATCCACTTGAGATTCCCGCTATCAGCCAGGCCCTCGCGTCATGCCAGAATCAAGTTGTTAAAACGCCCTGTCAGCCTCAAGTAAGGTTTCTAACTCTTCCAACCGAGCTAATCCATCACATACTCGAGCTACTCGACCTTAATGACTTGGGTGCTATTTCTCAGACTTGTCAGAGAATGTATCATCTCACACAGCCAAGGTTTAGAGATATTGTGGTCAAAGATATGGTTTGGTTATGGGAGATATTGGAGGGTAGCCAATATCCGGCCTCACTAGACAGACATGTGCTTTGGGATCCTCTTTGCCCATTGGGTATGGAGCCGCCCGAATTACCTGTTGGCCTTGAAAGTGAGGAAGCCGAGGCTAGCGTCTGGGCACAAATCGTCGCCGACTTCCCAGAGATGGAAGCAGTTGGCAAGGCGGTCAGGGCTGCCAACGGTCGACGGAGAAATGAGGTATCGGCTCCTTATCAGGCGAAGCTCGACTCGTTGTTTCAACGATGGCAAATATTCCGTGTTGGAGTTGAAAAATGGGTTTGTCAGTCACGGAACGGTGATGCTGAAGTCGATTGGAGGCGCACTTGGAGGCTGTTCAACCCCACAACGACCTCACTACCAGGCATCCGGAATCGAGCACGGATTTGGGACCGGTGTGAGAAAATCATGGATTGTGTGGCACTGGCAAGAGAAAATGGAGAAATTGACAACAAGCAGGGGGAATTGTTGGAGAAGCTGACAGATCCTACTCATCCAGGCTGGTACACAAATCCAGAAGTCGATGGATGGAATCTGTAGTCGCATCACTTCTTACTCTTTGTATGAACCGCCAGGGAAGCTGGGGTCGTTATTAAAAGTTTCAGATAGAATAACAGCAGACACCTTTAAGGTATATATCATTGCTTAGACTGCATAATAGCAGTCTTTATAGCCGGGACAAGATGTGGAGCTAGTGGTAACAAGAATGTAATGTGAGCGACCTTCAGACTGTAATCGCTTCATCAGTTTATAACGCGCCACAGTACAAAAGCCATAACGAGAGGCAAGCCCAGGATCAACAGCCAACGCCCGCCAGCTTCCTTGAATATTTGTAATTCCAATCCCTTCACGGCTTCAGCATCATTGAATCGGGGAAATGGCTCACCAGGAGCAGGCAGCTTCAGTGCGTCGCATAAAGGCTCCCAGCCCTGGCTCAAATCCATCAGATGGAATTTATCCGGTGGTGTCACCTTTCTCACATAATCGTTGTGTTCATCAAGCCGAGCTAAGAAAATCAGCGAAGATACTTATGCTAAGATATTTGACTTACTAGATGTCATTGGACCAAATCTCTCGATTTGCCTGGAAGCTGTCAGCGATAAGCAGTACATGGGAGCAGTGCAGTTTTACTGTTCACTAAATTGAGTGACAAGCTTTGGATACCATCGTTTCCCAGGAACAGGCATGAGAAACAGACCAAGAAACCCAGCTCCAGCTTGTTTGGATACAGCTTCCCAGCTCGCCCACCACTTTTCGCGGTCGCGCGTAACACAGATAACCTCTGCCTCTGGGTAAAGCTCAAGAAGTTCCTCGACGAAGCAGTTTCCAGGCGCATCCGTAATAGCAACGAAACCGGCTGTTGCCTCCCGCAATAGTTTAAGTAACCTAGGCCGGTCGTAACGAGCTGCAAAAACGTCTGTCCATAGCTTGACGTAGGCTTTCAATGTCAGTTGTGATCCTAGAGGTTCGGTGTTGTTCTTTACCGTCTTCTCTTCCGAGAAGCTGCGAGCCCCCGTGCATTACCGGGCCCTCTAGAAGCTGTTCTAAAGCGATTGCCATAGAAAGTGTTCCTGTTCTAGAGTATCCGGCACCGATGACCTTGAGTGACCGAGTGCGGTCTACAGGTACGGAAACAGTGCCTCCCATTTTCACTGTTGCAGATTGTTAAAGTTTGGCTGAAGTTTTTAGCAAGAAATGACTTCGGAGCAATCCTTCTCCTTCATATATGATGAGTGCTGTAACGCTGTCCTACTAGCGCTTACACGTTGCGCTCCATTTGCCCGCTTTTAGATATCCCACGGTGGAGTTTCTAGCGATAGTGTTGACTTGTGTGGCACAAGGGTTGTTGGATGCGAGGTCATGGTTGTATTTGATTGGCTCGGTCGCTCATCCTTGTACTAGAGTGAATCGAGGCCTAGAGATAGAATCCTCTCATACGCACTGTTAGATCCAGATAAGGGTACGCATCATGGCTAGTATTCCATCCGTGGAAGCATTGTCCCTTTACAAAATATTAGCCAAGTCCATGGGTTATGAGAGATGTGTACCTGGAGAATAACACCTATCGGATGTATCGCTTCTATGATGATATTTTTAGTATCTGAAGCTTGATGCACACACAGCCTACTCAGCATAGTGAGTTCAATGTCAAGATCTTGTTGGCGCTCTTAGACTCTAGCTGTCCTTTAAGATGGATTGGCTATCTTTGGTCAAGTCTTGTATGATATCCAAGCTTTGTGAAGCAGGTGGAGGTTCTGGATGTGGTTCCTAGATGATGAACAATTCTTTACTGAGATGATTCACAGTTTCAACGTATATAGCTGAAACAGCAGGCTTCCGATACGACAGTGACAGGTTGTAGACAGAATCAAATAAATATGGCTCCATCGTAGGGACTACCTTGGACTGCTCGATTAGTCAAACAATCGAGTATACAGTCAGAAATAACCATATAGGCAAAATGTGTTTTATTACCCACACGGAGATCTACTGTCCGGTATGCGAAACAGGATACTATGATATGCAGTTGAACAGCGTTTGTATATACCTTCCCACAGACGGGGCCTTCGGCGAATGCGGCTGGCCGCTGGAGCATATCTATATGAGGTCGCCAGGAACAGAATGCGACCCTTGCAGAGAGGCGCGGGAGGCTGAGGAAGAAAGGAAACGCCAAGAAGAGGAGGAAGAAAAGTCAGGAGGCTCTGCAAATGGGATAATCGGCATGAACGGGGTTCTTTGAGAAGGGAAATTTTGATTTCAAATTCAAGTGGCCAACTGCAGCGGAGTGGAATCGTTCGAGTTGAACTTGCGATCGCAGCTATACAAGATGTGATGAATCAGTTAAAGAACATGTTTACATAAAGAGCAATTTCAGATAGTGAAAGGTGGACAACTGTGTCAGTGCTAGATGTGTCAGCGTAAGGTATATAGCACAAACATATTCAATAACAAATATAGACAGAAACTGCTTACCATACAGATTGAATCTATAGCAGTCATTCGCGGCACCCATAGACCTATATACGCCATGGCCAGCCGCCGTCTTTTGCCTTTCACATAAATAACACGCTAGCTAATCTTTATTCTGGAAACAAATAGAATTCATAACTACGTAACAGACATTCTACCGCTTGGGGCATTATTGAAAATAACCATGTGTGTAACATACCACGAGGCAATGCGTTGCCCGACCTGTTGGAAAGAATATTACCACTATACATACTCGAATGTCTGCAGCAGGCTTCCTCGAAACGGGATTTTTGGAGAGTGCTCTACCGGCGTTATGGTTGTATCGAAAGACATATTTGGTGCCGAATGCGGCGAATGTAAGTTAAAACGGGAGGAGCTTGAGAGGATTGCAAGGCTTGGAAGTATTGAAGAAGAATCCTAGAGTAGCGAGCAATTTATATAACTGACGTTTCTCAAATACCAATCTATGAAAACAGTGTCAAACTACGATGAGCAACCTTTCCGATTCCCATGTCAGATCAAAGGTCGAGTAAAGTCATTTGTGGACAAGGATTAATCGGAAGCGATATGATCCGGGACCCTGCACTCAGATCATGTCATTGCGCTTCTCGTATGGATCTCGACTTTAATCGCTCATTATCTACCCGGCTCTATTTCTTGAGACTTAATCTGTAGAACCAGACGTCGAATCCTGTGGATCATAAGAAATGTCCGAAACCACTAAGTCATCGAGTGGAGCAGCAGCAGGGGCGCTCATGGCGGAGTCATCAGGTGCGACAACCGCAGCTATTTTAGACCCTCAACACTGGGCTCAGATGAGAGAGGTTTGTTCATGGCAACTCTCTTCCCTTACCAGTCAAATAGCTAACAAGCGTTCAAAGGGTGAAGGGCTGGACGAGGAAGATTTGAGTTCCGACTTGATATCCGACAATGACTCAACAACGGCATCTATCACCTCAAGCATCCTTCAGTATAGAATGATTCATGGTCGCACTTACCACAGTGAGCAGGGAAACGCTCAGTATTGGTAATGTCTTTTCGCCTTTTCTTTATTGACAATACTGACAACCTGGTGAAGGGGCTCTAACGATGAGCAACAGAAGGATATGATGGACCTTACGTAGGTTTGCCGCTCTACCCAAGGCAGAACATATGTTAATACGTAGCAGACACCACATCCTTACTCTCGGACTAGGCGATAAGCTTCATCTGGCACCCTTGAAGCATGGGAACATTCAAGTAAGTCAACGTAGTTCTATCATAATAGGGTACTGATATTCTTCAAGCAAGCCATTGATATTGGCACTGGTACTGGTAAATACTGCCTTACGTCGTATAATCGTCGTAGAGCTGACTCTTGTCTTTAGGTATATGGGCTATGTAAGCGACTAAAATCTGAATCACAATCGCTCCCAGCTAATCTTTCAACAACAGTGACTTTGCAGACCAGTATCCAAATGCCAAAATTATTGGAACTGACCTCTCTCCAATCCAGCCTTCATGGGTCCCAGCTAATCTCGAGTTGTAAGTTATTTCATCGGCAAAGAACCCCAACTGACGCGTTGAAAGTACAATCGAAGATTGCACTCGTGAGTGGACTTTCAAATCTGACTCTACAGATTACATCCATGCTAGATGGCTCATGGGCAGTATTGGAAATTGGGATGCTTTCTTCTCCGAAGCCTTCAGAGTCTGCAAACCTGGCGGCTGGGTTGAAAGCCACGAAGCCTCATCCAACATTAGCAGTGATGATGGCACCGTTGCGCCTGACTCAGCTATGGGTCACTGGGGTAAACTTTTCGTCGAAGGGAGTAAGAAGATAGGGACGAGCTTTACGGTAGTTGAGGACAGTACGCAGCGCAAGGCTATGGAGAAAGCTGGTTTCATCAATATCCAAGAATTCGACTTCAGAGTAAGCCGCCCAGACAGTGAATTGTTTTCACTGCTAACTATTGACTTGAACCCAATTGGGAGCTGGCCGGAGAACCCGACTGAGAAGCAAATGGGCATTTACACTCAACACGGCCTCGAGACGGATAGCGAAGGGTTTGTCTTGTTCATGGCTCATACTCTCGGTTGGAGCAGAGAGGAGATTAATGGTTACACTGCGCAATTCAGACGGGAAGTCCGGGCTGGCAAGCAGCATGGCTATTTTGCACAGAAGGTTGTTTGGGGTCAGAGACCGGAGACGGGTGACAGGGAGTAGTCCGAGGGCAACCACAACAGCGATGAAGAGGATGTCTAGCGCTATGCACATGTGAAAGCACGGTTGTTTGATTCATGCGCATTGTGGGCTTCTAAAGATATGCTATCAGTTGTGCTAGTTCATGCCATGGCTATGGTATAGAATGACACATTCTGTGTGACCTGACGTAAATGATGAGAGCCCATGTCAACCCGTCTCTTAAGCGGACTAATCGGCTCTTGTCTTTAGGCGCTGATCGTGGACCAATTTTCCGTCCACTAGATTGCTGGTTCGTCCCCCAAGGGGAAAATGGCCCGTCAACAGTTCCCTAGATTTTCTCAACGATGCCGCAACAAAATTATACAAGAGCTGATGTGGAAGAATTCTGTCAAGAGCATACATGCTTAAATAGTATGTGATACGCTGTGTCTGATGTTAACATGACTAAATGCGGGATAACTATCCAGCACTGCTCAAAACCACAGGGTGCGATTTCCAATTTGATAATATTAACATTACCCGTGCAAGCCTACCGGTGATAGACTATTTCACTCTCCATCGGGTAGACTAGATAAACGCTGAGGACGATTTAATCTTGAAGACTCGTGATGATCACCCCGCATCGCCAACCAGGGGTCGTGGGGTCGGGGATATCGGAGCCGAAGAGGTCGAGGTAGTATCAGATGAATGCGGGGAAACCAAGATTTCGTAAAATGCGAAGATCGACATGTCTCTAACTTTCTTTGGGAGGCCATCGTCTTCCCCAGGTTCCATCCCCCTGTATATCTCTACAATGGTGTCATTACAACAAGGTAAATATACGTCAGGTGGTGTTGAGAATATCTTGGGACGACTGATACTGCCAAGATAGTCGGTCCGCTCCGGAATGTGGAGTGTTTGTGAGCTTAAATGGGCATCATATAGCAATTATAAAAACATCAAGATCTGCATCTCCTACATCACTGTGAGGATCATCATTCTCTTTCAATTCCCCTTCGTCGCCCCTAAGATGAAGCATTTCATAAGTCCTCTTCTGGCACTAGGTTGCCTCATCGGTAACGTTGCAGCGGCATGGCCAAATGGTCCTTTCAAAACCTCTGGGAGATGGATCGTCAACGCCAATGGTGAAAAGATTAGCCTTGCTGGCGCCAACTGGCCGGGACATGGTGAGGTCATGGTCCCCGAGGGTCTTCAATACCAGTCTATCAAGGACGTAATCTCGGATATTAAGGGTATCGGCATGAATGCAATTCGTCTGACCTACGCCATTGAGATGGTTGATCAGATCTATGACAATGATGGCAAGGACATCGACATCAAAACTGCCTTTGAGCAGGGTCTTGGGAAGGAGAATGGAACCATTATTCTTGAGAAGGTGTTGAAGAACAACCCTTCCTTCACACCTGAGACAACACGTCTTGAGGTACGCTCAATCAGCCTATTGTTATGAAGACTACTAACAAACTAGGTTTATGATGCCATTGCTGCTGAGTGTCTCCGTCAAGAGGTATACATCAATCTTGACAACCACATCTCTGAAGCAAAATGGTGCTGTGGTGGTGATGATGCCAACACTTGGTGGGGGGATACCCAGTTCGACACGGACAAGTGGGTTCGAGGCGGTGCTTACATGGCAGCTCACGTATGTATCTTCCCAACAGTAACTGAGACATCTATACTAATAAAAGATAGGCCAAGAAATGGCCCGCTAAGATCTCTCAATCTCTTCGCAACGAGCCTCGTGAGCCTACAAACAACAACGAGCTCCGTGACAAGTCATACAACTGGAGTGACCTGTACAAGAACATGATAAAGGGTGCTAACGCCGTCCATGAGGCCGATCCTGAAGCCATTATCGTCATCTCCGGCATGAACTACGACACCTATGTCACTCCTCTCTACAGCGGAGAAGAAATGAAGCCCGGCGGTGAAGTCTTCAACCGCGACGACTTCAAAGGCTATGGCAAGGACAAGCTCGTTCTTGAGATCCACACTTACGAGAACAAGGGCACAAGCTGCCCTTCTCTGCGTTACAACCTTTATAACAAGGGCTTCCAGGCTATGAATGAGTCTGACCCTAACGTCGCTGAGGTCTTCCCGGTCATGTTGACAGAGTTTGGTCAAGCAATGAACGGAGCGGACTATGAGACCGCTAAGACCTATGTTAGCTGCTTGTCCGAGTACCTTCCCGAAGTTCAGGCCAGTTGGTTCATCTGGGTCATTGTTGGCCGATACTACACTCGCCAGGGTACTCAAGAATTCGATGATTCTTGGGGTTTGAAGAAGCCTGACTGGTCTGGGTGGAGAAACGACGAGTACATTGAGACTTATCTCAAGCCCCAAATTGAGGGTACTTTGAAGAAGTAGATAGTACCACGACTATATATAATCTTATGTTGTTGAAATCATTTTTACAAATATCTCCATCTAATATTTGTTGGATACTATGAACGTGTGACCTTTTCGATAATATCTAATACTATTGAAAATTCTGTATAATGAAATTACTGTTACATAACATACAGGCCGCCTCTATGCTTTGGCCACAATCTCAAGTGCTTGGTCTATGAGCGCTTTGACATCTGCAGGTACATCTGCGCTCTTGAGAGACTGCATCCTCTCTTGCCAAGTCTTCCATCGGTCCTCGCAAAAGCCTCTCCACTCAGCCTCGTTCTTTAGACTGGCTCCTGGCTTGGCCATCTTTCCATCGAATTGCTTGCCTTCCTTGGTAGCTTCCGCCAGTAAAGTACTGGCATAAATGAACCAGACGGAAGACGCTTTCAACAATGTTGGTGAAGTCTTCTGAGCGATTTCATCCGCTGCAGGATCCTCGAGAGCCTGGCGCAAGACCCAGATTGCATACAGAGTAAGATCATAGATCCCAGCTGCAGTAACACGAGCGAAAAATGCATTCACATTTAAGCAGGCTTCATCGGACTTTTGCTGGGCTGTTGTTGTCTTAGTAAATTGCCTGCGATTGTGAAAATGTAGTTTGAAACATACCAACGTCGAGTCGCTCTCGTGCTGCGGCGCCAAATAGAGGAAGCTCGTCCCAGCTTGTCTCATTGTCCCAGACAACAAATTTCTCGGACTTTTTGCCAGAAGGCGAAAGTGCCTTTATCGCATGCATGATTTGCACTAGCTTATCTTGTCGATCATGAGGGGTCTGCTCGGCAGCGGTGAGAATCGCCGACCACAGAGTGTTAAGCTCATGTTCAATCTTGGAGGCGTCTTCGCTTTTCTCAATTGCATTTATGCAAGGGCTAGCAATCTTTGAAGCAGCATCCTGGGCGGATGCACTTTCGTCTGCAAGGAGGCTTTTGACGCTGTCGGCCATGTTGTGTTGTGCGTGTTTGTGTGAAATAAATAAATGGATAGAATGTAAGCTATGCAGGTAAAGAAATGAAGGAGCATAAGATAACTGCGTTTCGAAGCGGAGATGTAACGGCGAGACAAAAGTCCACACTAGGGCGGCATGTCGTATCCGATTTGTCGCCCAATGCACCCAATAGTTGCGAATCATTGATAGCACATTAAACACATGGGACTGACTGAAACAGATATATGCCGATCCCGACCCGCTTCTGGTGCGGTATTTTAGTCCGACTGGCTGACACGACTTCGACTATGTGCCGGAACTACACCCGCATTAAGCAGGTGGTGACAGTATCTAGAACTTAATAGATTGCAGAACCAATGAGACTGTTGATATCAATCACCTGCCTTTATTTGCAGATCATCTAATTGTTTTTGATCACCGAGGTTGAGATGGCCTGATAGAGATAGCAGAAGTTTTGCGACTTATAAAAGGCATAAGAGACGGTGGCAAAGATATTACTTGTCCTGGCAAGCTGATCTCATTCCTTCGTTAATCGTCAATCTCCAGGTATACCGTTCGCAAGATGCTCTTCTTCAAGGTACGACCCGCAGCCAATGTGCAAACATCGGATCAACCGCTGACTCTGTCGATCTTAGTCCCTCGCCTCCATTGCAGCTCTTGTGGGCGCAGCTGCTGCCAGCCCTATTGAGAGCCGCCAGTCTGCCACACGATGTGGTAGCACCAGTTATTCATCTTCTCAAGTCCGAGCTGCTGCCAACGCTGCTTGCCAGTACTACCAAAGCGACGATACCGCTGGTAGCTCTACCTACCCCCATACCTACAACAATTACGAGGGCTTTGACTTTCCTGTGAATGGTCCCTACCAGGAGTTCCCTATCAGAACCAGTGGTGTCTACACTGGAGGTCAGTCATGTAGCATGTTGAGATATCCTCTTGTACTGACAGTGTTCCGTAGGCTCACCTGGCGCCGACCGCGTTGTCATCAACACCAACTGCGAGTATGCTGGTGCCATCACCCATACTGGAGCTTCTGGTAACAACTTTGTTGGCTGCAGTGGTACCAGCTAAGCTATCACGATTTCGAGTATATAGCTTTCTAGCGTTTAGTTACACGTAAATAGTTCTTCTTGTTATATTTAAACGCCATTTCCACGTCTTAACTTTGGTTCCACCTCGAGACTAATATCCCATGACCCAAGATGCCTCATGCTTAGCAATACATGGACCAACTGTCCAAGTCCATTTTCTTAATGATCTTGCTAAACCCGTCAGAATCTGCAGCAGCCCCGCTGGTCAAGCAGATCTTTTTCTTGTCTTTAGCCTTGACCTTTGGTGCACTCTTGGGATATTCAATGTTGAACACTGGCTTCCCTGCTGCGATGTATGGTGCATACAAATCGCACTCATTGTACTGGATGCACGATTCGTTGATACAGAATGCGACGTACGGAAGAACCTGCTCTGTGATGTCTCCACTGTTTTTCATGCCCATTACCATGTTATACTTTGCTGCTTCCGCGGATAAGAATTTGACGTATGAAACTGTATCGCCTTCTGTTAAGCCGAGACGATTGTCGTTTTGCTAACATTACCATCAGTACCTGTTCGAATGCTTCTTGATGAGAACTCACATAGCCGTCCATGTTGTCGGGATCAATAGCATCACAGCCTTTATCCGCTGCCAGCTTTATTCGCTTTGCCATAATGACACGAACGTCAGGACTGCTGATATTGACCCATCTCTCATCAGGCCACCCATCCATGGCTTTACCAAGGTCCTTCTTAGGAAACTCATTTTTGTCATCACGCCAGTTCTCCCATGATCCAGCACTAAAGTAGTAAATAACATGTTTTCCGGCCTTTTCATGGCAGAAAACGTGCTTTTGCTGTTGTCAAAGAGATCAAGATCATAGATGGGAACTGTGGAGTCTAGCTTGCTAGCACCACCTTTGGGTAACTTCATGACCTGAGAGAGGATTATCTCCCATTTGGAGCCAACTTCAGGTTTCCAGAGCTCTTTAAGCTTGGGTGTGCTAATGGCGCGGGGATTGAAAGCTTCAACTGTGGTCGCGAGGAGAACGACTTTTTGAAATGCGGAAGTAAACTTCATCTTGTCCTTTGTCGTGTACGTGATAAGTGCGATACAGAGTTTTTGTCACTCAGGTCCAGAGAAAGAGATACTTGGAAGGGCATTGGCGGACTTATGAAGCGTCTTACTATTTCCATTCTTTGATAATATCTGTGAATAAGGTCTTGGTCTCTTTCCAGGATGGTGTTCCAGCCCATTCCAGTTACCTTGGCTAGACTGGAACGAGCCGCTCGTAGGCATAGGCCGGCAATTCCAGTGAGACTAGCTAGGTTGGAATGTGGACTTGAGTCTGGATCTTCAAAATGCCTACGTTCTGTCCTTTTTCAGTATCCCTCGCGGCTGAGGTAAATGGGCAGGATTTGGTAATTTTCTTTACCCCTTCTTTCCGCTTGCTGTGTTATTCTTCCCATTCTGCATGGAATACTGAGCTCCACAGATTAAGGTCGGTCGGGACGGCCTCCAAGGACCATAAAGCTGAAGGAATGTATGAAAGGCCAGTTCTAACCCTAATCCGGACATAATGATTTGACGGTTGATGGTTAGCGAGTCTTTGAACAATTAATTCCATTGAATTCAATTTGTAAGTATTGGATTCTGATAATTGTGATCCGAGTCCCCGAATAAGCTTACGGAAACAACACGTAGAAAGCCATAACAACTGGTCGTCGCAACTAAATAAAGTATGTATCACCCAATTCTCTTTCCTGCTTTCGCAGTACAACTAAGTCGTTCATCGTAGTTCCTTGGCAACCTTCTGACTCAGCTTTACAGACCAATACATCAGAACATCATCATACTCAGCCGTATGCTCATCCTTACCGGCACCAAACCAAGACTTCTTTAGTGCTTCAATTCTCGTATGGTCCCCTAGATGTCCTAGCCATCGCACCATGGTGAGATATCCGCTGTCCAGCGCTCCTGAGATCCATGCATGGTGAGGGCTCAAGGCCTCTCCACAAATAGCAAATTTTCCTCCACAAAGGATGTGTTGAAACTCGGGGTACACATACTTGAACTGACCAGGGCCGAAAAGAGCAAAGGCACCACCAGTGTAAGGGTCGTGCGACCAGGCGTACGCGTGATGGGTTACGTATTGGTCCCTGAGAAAGTCAATTGTGATGTTTGGGTCACTCTTTGACCACAATCTTATGAGATCCTGGAAGGATTGTGTGACGACTATGTCGTCAATGCATGGGTCCTGTTTGGAGTAATCTGGGATAAGAGCTCCCATGCGAGTGGCGTCTTGTGCCCAACTGTAGGAGACCATGAGCACGGCAGGTTTGTCGCCGTCATCCCAGGACGGATACACAACGTTACTAATGGATAGGTCGGTACCTGACACGCCTCCAATTGTATCATGAGTAGTGGAGGTCTTGTACATGTCCTTCCACCAGCGCGTCTTGAACTTGATAGCCACCTTGCAAGCCCGATCGTAACTGAGAGCACGGATGCCGGTGAGTATCTTCTTCTGGTATGCCGGAAGTCCAAAGCCAGGAACTAATCCTTGGATATCCATGCGCTGCAGAGGTCCCATGGCGGTGGTGTTGAAGACCATGTCGTAGCTTTCCGGTTCCTTCTTGCCAGCTAGTGTCACCTCAATTTTGTCGCGCGACTTGTTCTCCGACATGGCCACGACCGGCGTGTTCTTCGTAACTTTCAGTGAAATGGGGTTGTGAGACACCCAATTGAGATCTTCAATGCATTCATTCATCTTGTCAGTGACAATGGACATGCCACCTTCAAGACGCCACCAGGGCTTGCTATTGGCGGCCTGGAAATCACTATAATCACACAGGGACTCAATGAATGCCTGGTCAAAAAGACCTGTGGATCTAGAAGAGGGAAAATTAGTCGATAACAGCCGATCTTGGATCGGGTACTTACGTCTCGGCTGACTCGGCTTCTTCCGTTTGTTCGTACGTCAACCTTGTATTGTAAGCATTGTGCACCGCATATCACAACTGTTCTGAGTTTTTTCTTACTTTGGTTCGGTGTGCATAAGCCAAGCTCGGGTAGAGTAGTTGTCGTCGTCGCCATCAATCAAGGCTTTGAACTCTTCGTTCCAGTTTTGGCTGAGTTTGGCAATGATGTTCGCGATTCTATCCTCGTAAGGCTTTCCGCTGCGCGCTATTAGTTATGCACCGCGTAGTTGGAACATGTCATACCTGGGAGCATCAGCTGGGTCATTGGAATAGTAATGCATTTGGGGCTCGCAGCCTGCGTTGAGCACATATTTCTCTTTAGGAAGATCGAGCTCTTTGATGAGACTCAACGTCCTACAAGCCGTATCAGTTTAGTTTCCAATATCAATATGTCAGGACGTACGATTGCATCGCTGGAATTTCTGGGATGCGCATCGCCCCAATATCGTAGTAATTGTGAGGACAGTCCTTATCGTCGGGGAAGCTGTAGGTATAGCATCTTCCACCGATTCTGTCCGAAGCCTCATAAATGTCCACGTTATTGATCTTAAGATACTTCAGCATCATAGCGAGGTACAGACCCGTAGCGCCAGCGCCGACGATAGCGATACGACCCTTATACTCTGTGACCTGGGATAGAGGGTCACCAGATCCGTGAGATGGAGCTGAATGGGATAGACTCTCATGAGGCAATGGCTCTGAATAGTCAACGTTTTCGTTAAGCTTTGCACGCAGCTTCCTCAGGTGTTTGTTGAGTAGATGTTGAGCGTAGGCGATGCGAAGACCTGCTGGAATCTCCGTACCGGGCTCCAGCGGCATCGCTGGGAAATGTTCAGCTCGAATAGCCATGTTGGTTCAATCGTTGTTTAGAAGTAGTGTGATAGATCAGATTTGACTTGCAACATAAAAATCGAAGGAACGATAGCGAATTTCGTCTCCCAAACATGATCAAGCAAAGAGCTCTTATAGCCATTACATTATGAGTGACAGGTGAACTTAGGCCGGGATGGTTAATGCAGGCTTACGGAGCTGAAAATATCACATTCCTCTCATTGGCTTCCCCGCGAGGTTGGCGCAACAATATTGATAGGATTGGGTCAAAAGTGGCGAGCTGAATGAATACGGTTGCGGGGAAGAAAAGCCCATTTTGGTGAATGTGTCTCATTTTGCTTCTAGACATGTGTATGGCAAGTTACGTGTCAACGGCTGGCGGCACGATTGAGGCTTTACGGTTTACCTGTATTCTTAAAGGGTGACTGCTCATCTTTACCTCCCACAAGACTGGTTAGTCTGCCGACCATTAAACAAGAGGTAGATATAGGCAACCTCTCATTCGAACTGGGGGAGTCTCTGATATTGGTCTTTTAGGAGTCCCATTCCGAGGTTTAGGGTATGCTCATTCCACCTTTGAATCAAAATTTCGAGCTGAGAAATGGCATTTTTAATGACGTCTTCATCCTGGAAGAAGGGCCACTATTGGCTAAACGACCCCGCAGGCCACGGCAACTTTCTTACCAAAGGAAGAGGTGCTTCTCATCCCAATCAACATCCTTACAGTATCACAGTCCAGACCCTGATCGACCTGGCTCACACATTCAACCACACCCAAAATGCCATCCAATCATCTTTTTCAATATTCCGTTGTCTCAGCCCTCATGGACGGGGTCGCTGAGACCGGCATCGCCATTTCGGAACTGCTCAAACGTGGAGACCATGGCTTGGGCACATTTCGACACATGGTCGGCGAGATGATCATTCTCGATGGTACTATCTACGATATGAAGCCTGATGGCTCGGTTATCGCCCTTGACGGAGAGGCTTGCGCGAACCAAACAGCGCCTTTTGCCATGATCACTGAATATCAGCCTACAACAACAATCTCCAAAGAGCTACGAACGAAGGACTCCCTGGAACATATCTTATCTGAGCTTCTACCCGGTACAAAGAACCACTACTTGGCTTTCAGAGTGGAAGGCAACTTCAAATCAGTCACTGTTCGGACGGTCGGGGGACAGCAATCGCCAGGCGAAAGTCTCGCTGAGCTTGGAAAACGTCAGGCCTCTCATACATTTAGTGACCTCCAGGGTACTATCATTGGGTTTCGGTCGCCAGCTTTCATGCAGGGCATAAGCGTTGCAGGGGATCACCTACATTTTTTATCGACAAACAAGGAGGCTGGTGGTCATGTCCTGGCAGTCCAAGGTGATGGAGAATTAAAGATCAGCGCGGCGCCCATCACGGCTGTTAACTTACAACTTCCTTCGGGCGATGACGCTTTCAACCAGGCCAAGTTAGCGCGAGATGATGAGGGGATAGCTGCGGTTGAAGGTTGATAGCTGGTACTCTTGAGGGCCTTATGCGAACCAAAATACAATCCCATAGCAATTAACAGAGACATGCTACTCCATATTTTATCAGCGAAAAAGGCACGTGGGTGGTATGTTATCAAAAGAAGGACTGCAATGAGAGGTCATTGTTACCATAACCCTATCTTCTAGGTCGGAGGATGGGCCCAAATTGAGCCAAACAACATGCAGGTACAAGCTTCTACGAATCTAGATTTAACCTGGAAGGTCGTAGTCAGGCGGTGAACAAAGAATTCTGCTCGGCTACATCACTTCTATAGGCAGGTGATTCCCTGTCAAACCCTTTACCGGATCCGTCTCTTTGTCGCAGAGTAACTTGAAGTGGGCGAAAGTCGCTCGAGTATTTCCTAGACATCCACAAATATGCTGTACTTAGATGACTGTGTGCTGAAAAAAGTAAATAGACCATGCTGATTTCTCGGGGTATACAGGCACCTTGATTATGGCAAAAACATTGACCAAATTGGCTCTTATAGGTTGGTAAGCACTATAAATTCTCCACTACTCACAATCCTTGCCAAGAGGTGTAGTAACACGTAAAAACCCAATTGTTTTACTGCGTCGATCGGCCAAGAACCCCTGTAAGCAAGACATGAAAGAGGGGAACGCTTAAATCTGAGTAATATTACTGGAATCTGTTATATAGACACCAACTCCTTGCCACTTTGGGCACTATCTCTCATCGACATTGCTGTGCAACATACCAGGATGCGCAACGTTCTTCTCGCTTCGCTCCTGGCACTGGCCACGGGCTGCAGCGCTACAGCACCTGAAAAGGCCAGCTGTAAATGCTTCCCTGGTGACTCTTGTTGGCCTTCAAACAGTGACTGGGATCGTCTCAATAGCACTATTGGTGGCCGTCTGGTGGCTACGGTACCGTTGGGAAGTCCTTGCCACGACCCGAACTATAACGCCGAAGAATGCAAGCATTTGCAAAGCGAATGGCTTTACTCATCTATCCAGTAAGATCTCACCACATACTTGGTGCCGTCGGCATCGCAACTGACCATTTGTAGTTCTCAATCATCTTCATCGATGATGGCTCCTCTATTTGCCAACCAGAGCTGTGATCCCTTCCAGCCCAGAGAAAAGCCATGTGCCCTCGGAAACTACGTTCGCTATGCCGTCAATGCCACCTCTGCTAAAGATGTTATTGCTGGTTTGAAGTTCGCGAAAGAGAAAAACATTCGTTTTGTTATTCGCAATACAGGCCATGACTATCTCGGACGCTCAACCGGCGCCGGAGCTCTTTCAGTCTGGACTCATTACCTAAAGAGCACAAAGGTCATGGACTGGAAAGACGATCATTATGAAGGCAAAGCCTTGAAGGTAGGTGCAGGAGTCCAAGGTTTTGAGGCTCTCTCTGCTGCTCATGCGAAAGATCTGGTCGTTGTGACTGGAGAATGTCCTTCTGTCGGCCTTGCTGGAGGATATACCCAAGGAGGCGGTCACTCAGCCTTGAGCACCAACTTCGGCTTGGCAGCGGACAACACGCTCGAGTTCGAAGTCGTTACTGCCGATGGCAAGCTCATCAAAGCCAACAGGAACAGGAACAGTGATCTGTACTGGGCATTGAGCGGTGCAGGCTCCGGAAACTACGGAGTAGTAATTTCAGCTACCGTACGGGCTCATCCGGAAGCTAAGGTCAGCGGTGCCAACTTTCTTATTACGGCTCCTGAAGGTCATCCAGAGTTAATCTACAAAGCCATTGATGCTTTCCACGCCGCTCTTCCCAAGATCGTTGACTCAGGCATGATGATTATTTACTTCTTCTCGGAATCCTTTCTCCAGATCCCTGCTTTGACTGCCTATGGCAAGACGGAGGCAGAGGTTAAGAAGATTCTACAGCCTTTCGCCGATTCTTTGGCAGCCCTTAGCATCAAGTTCGACCCGGCCTTCACGCACTTCTCGAGTTACTATGAACATTACGATCATTATTGGGGACCCCTCCCTGCGGGAAATATCCAAGTCGGAACTCAGATTTTCGGAGGTCGTTTGCTGCCTCGTGATAGTCTCGACTCATTTGCACCCACTGCCAAAAGGCTCGCAGAGATGGGAGTCATTTACATCGGTGTTGGGTTAAACGTATCAAAGTTCGGTCCCAATAGCGCTAACTCCGTCCTACCACAGTGGCGAGACTCTATCGCCCAGGTTTCTTTGACAATTCCCTGGGATAATGAGGCTCCTTGGGAAGAAATGCTAGCGGCCCAAGAGAAGATGACTGACGAGATTCAACCCGTTATTGAAGCTGCGACACCTGGCGCTGGAGCTTACATTAACGAAGCTGATTTCCAACAGCACAACTGGCAGGAGACCTTCTATGGCGTCAATTACGAGAAGTTGCTTAAAATCAAGAAGAAGTGGGATCCTGAGAATTTCTTTTATGCTACAGTGGCAGTTGGTAGTGAGAAGTGGACCGTTGCTGGTGATGGACGGATGTGCAGGGCAAAGGTCTAAGTAATCAGTCATTAATGCTGTGCCTTGCCTTATGCATACGACACAACTTTCGATGCTCTGCTGAGTTTTTGAAGGCTTCTGATACCATGTCTCAGACCTTCGGAGACCTCTTTTGTATAAGGTGGCTCAAGCCTGATGGCGATCATGGGTAACGTTACTTCATTTGTCTGGTCAGCTTTGGCGAACAAGAAACATTTCAGCAGACGAGGAAAACGAATCTCAACACATGTCGGAACCCCTACAACATGCAGCAGAGTGTCAGCGCGATACTCCAGAACAAGGTTATAGCTAAGATGAGAACACTCAATACCATTGTCGTCTTCAATTGAAAGACCCGATTGGCTGTCGTTGTTAGCATCCGAGCTTATTTCCCTTCCGTGGAAAACGGATGCCGAGTATATCTGCCGCTGCAATCCAAATTCTAACCCCACCTTACACATCTGCCGTCCTCCGAGTGACTCGGAACAGTAACAACACTATGACCAAGATATAATACAAGAGGACTTCCTTAGCTCTAATCCATTATCTTATCAAGTATCTCCACTTATCAGTTCACCAATGGAAACCGAAAAAGTCCAAGTCGTGATTTGCGGTGGTGGTTCAGCCGGTCTCACAGCAGCAATATGGCTAGCCCGTTTCGGCATCTCCTTCAAAATCCTCGAAAAACGGCCTGGTGCTCTCGAAATTGGGCAAGCAGACGGTGTTCAGTGCCGCACCGTTGAGATCTTTGAGAACTTGGGACTATCTATACCGCTCTTGACAGAAGCGTACCATGTGAGAGAAGTAGCCTTTTGGTCGCCGAGTGACATCGATGGCGGACTTCAGAGGAAAGATCTGGCGTATGACACTGAGGAAGGGTTGAGTCATCAGCCGCATGTCATTCTCAATCAAGCAAGAATCAATGATTTGATGTTGAAAGAGATTATTCGATTGAGAGGAGACGGCACCAGTGGAGTTGTGTATGATTCGCAGGTTGAGGGTGTGAAGATTGCGCATGATGGGGATGAATATCCTGTTGAAGTTGTTGCCACTCACAGCGGGGAGCCTCATCGCTATCGAGCCAAATACGCTATAGTAAGTTATAACCGCTTAACCAAACTTCGGAAAACTAAAAATACCAAACAGGGTTGCGACGGTGCTCACAGTACTGTCCGCAAATCGCTCGGCTTCAAAATGGTGGGCGACTCGACCGACTCAGTCTGGGGAGTCATGGACGTCTACCCGATTACCAACTTTCCCGATATTCGCAAGAAGGCTTTGCTCATCAGCAAGAACGACGGGAACCTCATGATCATCCCTCGAGAAGGCGATGAACTCGTCCGCTTCTATATCGAGCTAT
Organism: Fusarium cf. aywerte; assembly: GCA_011034095.1. Classification (NCBI taxonomy): domain Eukaryota; kingdom Fungi; phylum Ascomycota; class Sordariomycetes; order Hypocreales; family Nectriaceae; genus Fusarium; species Fusarium cf. aywerte. The sequence continues at coordinate 148,392 of WETZ01000020.1, forward strand.
CGGGCACCACAGCTCGTGACGTGACAGAGCAAAGCCTGATTAACAAGGTCAAGAGAATATTTGCACCTTATGATATCGATGTCGCCCATACGTCGTGGTGGTCAGCTTATGTTATCGGCCAACGACTTGCCGATCACTTCACTAAGGACTTCCGGGTCTTCCTGACAGGCGACGCGTGTCATACGCATTCACCCAAGGCTGGTCAAGGTATGAACGTCAGTTTACAAGATGGCTTCAACATCGGATGGAAAATGGCCCATGTACTTACCGGGCGAGCACCATCTTCTGTACTGGAAACATATGTCCTTGAGAGACAACAAACAGCAGAGAAGCTCATCGAATTCGATCGCTCGTGGAGCAAATTGTTTTCGTCGGAGTATCGGAAGCAGAATGGTATCACGGCCGAAGACTTTAGGGACAAGTTTGTGGAAGCCGGGAGGTACACTGCTGGTATGGCTACCAATTACCCGCCTTCGATCCTCACATGTGTAACCGACAACGATGAAAGTATTGCGTCCGGGCTCGCCGTTGGATCAAGGTTTCCTAGTGCACCGGTTGTCAGACTTTCGGATGCGAAACCTATGGAGTTAAACAGTGTTCTCCCTGCCGATGGAAGATGGCATATCTTGACATTTTGTTCTGGTACCTCCACCGAGAAACAACTACACAAGGTATGCGGAAGGCGATATATATTCTGAGGCTTTGCTAATCTTGGTAGGTGGCCTCGCAACTCGATAACCTCATCCAATTGTTTACTCCCGTTCGGGAGACTACTGATAAGGTCTTCAACAATACCCTTGTCATTAAAGCAGATCGCAAGACGATAGAGATCGATCAGCTACCCGAAGTCTTCTTCCCCAAGTCAGGTTCATATTCCTTGCGTAGTAAGTCGTCGTTCTTCATTTCTTATTCAGTAAGACTAATTGACGGAATTTGCTAGATGTTCACAGAGTCTTTGTCGACGATGCGAGTCCGTACATGTTGGGTTGTGGCGAGGCCTTCTCGAAATACGGCATAGACCCCCAGCAGGGTGGCATTATTGTTATACGGCCAGATCTATGTGAGTCACAGATCTGCATGAATTTCAGCAGTACTGATGCATACAACGTTAGACGTTTCTCTCGTTCTCGCCTTGACCAAGGTAGATGAACTATTCCCGTTCTTCCAAGGTTGTCTTAGTAGCACAGGATAAGCTAGCTGGAGGGACTGCTTTAACAAACCACAACTTCGAGCCATGCATTGTCCTGACTATCATGATACAAGAGAAATTAGAAGTTATATATAGGGAAAATCGTGTACACAAAAGGAATGAATAAAAAGCATTTCGCCTTATCCAAAGACCTCGATCATAAAGTGATACTCCAGCTTACTTCCGTCTTTCCATCCCCTCAACGTGAGTTCCCGGCACTTATCCGCGAGAATCTCGCCCACAACAGGCGCGCCACAGTAAAACACGCCAACCTTGAGCTCCTCATCCTCTTCGAAATTCTCATCCTCCTTGTCCCTCCTGTTCCTCCTCTTGCCCACTCGAAATTTGAGCATCTCTTCGTAATGCTCATCAAGAATGAGGTCAAAGTCAGGCCGTCCAAAGTGTGTAGGGTTGAGAAGGCCTGTAAGTGGGGAGGCAGGATGTTCGTCCGTGCGATGCATCTCGAGAAGCCAGCGATAGACATGGGTGGTGATCTTCTTGTGCTTCGCGGTTACATGCGTGTTGATACGGATATCGAGATGGGGATGCACTTCATGGTCGCGATGNGTAATGCTCATCAAGAATGAGGTCAAAGTCAGGCCGTCCAAAGTGTGTAGGGTTGAGAAGGCCTGTAAGTGGGGAGGCAGGATGTTCGTCCGTGCGATGCATCTCGAGAAGCCAGCGATAGACATGGGTGGTGATCTTCTTGTGCTTCGCGGTTACATGCGTGTTGATACGGATATCGAGATGGGGATGCACTTCATGGTCGCGATGCCAGTCTTGGCTCATAGATACATCGTTCAGAAGGTCGGAGAGCCAGAGAAGGTAGTTACGTTCACGGACCATCCAGTGGAAGTCCACTCGTCGATAGTCGTCGGCAAAATTGCCAGCTCTGTCAGCTTGGGGTTGTTTTTCTTTATTGATGAGATCTGGACCAACACTGCCTTGACGAGTTGGTGTTTCGGGTACGTTGTCACTGGTCGTTGCTTCCTCGCCGCTGCTTGACTCTGATCTGCGACCAGATGTAGGAATGGCAGTTGTTTCGGAATCATGACGATGATGCTCAACTTCGTGGTTTGGTCCACCGTGATCGAGATCATCATTGTACTGTAGATCGGCCAGGATACCAGAGAATGGGGTAACGCCGATACCAGCACCGATGATGATGGAGTGGTTGAAGTCATAGAAGCGCTGAGCAGGTGCACCGAAAGGGCCATTGATGCCAACCTCGATTTCTGACTCTCCAGAGTCACCTCCAAGCTCACGGAGCTTAGCAGTCCAGTTGCCGTCAGTCTTGATATGCAGCATCATCTTATTACCACGGCAGAACGAGACGGTGAAGGGGTGCCATTGGAAGAAGCTAATCTTAGGCACTTGAAGGAAGATATACTGGCCAGCCTTGTACTTCCAAAGACGTTCGCTAGGGATAATTGCCGTAATCTGGACAGTCTCCTTGTCCAATACCTTCATGGTCGCTTTTATACGGTGGAAGCCGAGACCAATACGGACCACGCGCTCCACAAGAACTAAGAGCGTTGGAAACGCAAGAAAGTATCCAAACATCGGCCACTGAAGCAAAGCTGCAGTACCATGGGCAATCATGAGACCGATGATTGGGAACATGAGTAAGTGTCCAAGTTGGAAGATCTCGTAGTTCCACTTGCGCACTTGTGGGATGCTCAGCAGGCATAGAATCCAAAACAGGCCAAGAGCAGTGATGCCGGTAAACCCAGGGAGCGAGCGAACATATTCAACGTAAGGGCGAGGAACCATATCAGGACCAAGCACGTCTGCAACCGCATCTTGATTCCCAGGGTCACTTCCGTGAACGAAAGATCCCGTCAAGTGCCCAATAGCATGTAGCGTTGCAAGCAGGATAGCAACACAAGAGATTCGGATATGAAATTCCTGCGACAGATCCCAGTTAAAAAATCGCGAGATATGGTACGACCTGCGTAGCCACGTAGAAAAGTATCGCGACATGCTGAGGATCAGGAAGAAGAAGGTTGGATACAATGCTCCAGCGCAGGTCTTGGCCATGACCACGCCCCAGCCAAAGGCAGCGCGATAGCCAGGCGTGGTCTGGTACTTGACGAGTTGCCATATCCCAAAGGCCAGTTGCATGCCAATCACAACACCAAGAAAGACAATCTCGGGTCCATGAACAGCCCAGTACGAGCGGATTCGTCTCCAACCTGGCAATTTCTTGATATAGCTTTTGTCCTCCTCCTCTTCCTTCTTCGCCTGCTTCAACGACGGTATCTTCCACTCTTTGACCATCTTCGCAAACTCGTCTCTTGGAATACGATCCGTATCGGAATCGCCCATCATCCTGCGTAAGAAGGCATGGCGCGCGCGGTCATCGTCGCCGTGGTCTGTGTGGATGACGTCGTGGGCGCTGGGTTTGGGGACTAGTTCTGCATGTTCCTGGTCGAGTTTGCGCTCAACTTCGTGGTAGTTTATGTACCCATCGTTATCATGGTCGAGATCGTCGAGGAACTCTTTGATCTCTTCGTTGGTGAGGTATTCAACGTTTTTGGAGGAACGGATGGGATGGTCTGCTACGATGGACTTGCGATGGTTGTTACCAGCCATTGCAGGACAGACTGTACGGAAGCTGCTTCTGAAGGAAGATGTTGAGAAGAGACAATGGCAGAAACAGTGAAGTCGAAAAAATGGTGTCTCAGGCAGGGCATGCGCAATTTACATAGCATCAACACGCTTTGTCTAGAAACATGCCCAGCAATAGTCGTACGTCAGCATCTGGCGACGCCAAGAATACTAAGCATCTTGAACAACTCAACACTAAAAGCAACCTTAAATCCCCGATGAGCATAATTTCACGTTTTGGCTCTGCATCGCCTAACAATTCTGCAGTAACTACGTCGCTGAGCAGCGGCCAAGGCTTCGTGTGCCCTGATTTTCGTGCTGGTGGATGACGGTGCCCAGTAAAGAAGCTGAATTACCGGTAGCCACTTCAACCAATGGAACGAGTTACACATACGCCCAAAGTCTTGGGTGAGCTTCTGCGCCAAACTTGGCGATCTTGGCTCTGACTTGGCTTATCGGAGGAACATCATTGGGCGACATTGTTCGGCAGTCTTGTCGTAGAAGGTCATAGCGAACGGAAAGTACCGCATTCTTCGGTGAGAACGTTACAGAAACCTTGGCAGATCACTTGTCTAATTCCGTACAGTACCAGCGCCACTGGCTAAGGTCATTTAGGTGATCGATCCGTCCGTGGGGAGTTTGTCCTAGCGCATCATCAATCACATGACGATAAGATAGTGTACTAGGGACTCGATAAGATACTATAAGATAAGATAAGATAGGATATGATAAAGATCTCTGGCCGGCGGTTCTAGGGTAATCCAAACATCTAAATATTGCAATATCAGGCTCTCCAGTTCTCTGCTTGAGCAATAGTTCTGTGTACTGGTAGAGTGGTTCGATAATTACCTTTATTTTTTGATATTTGAAGAATACTAGTTTTCAATCACCTTGTCCTGTGGCAACCCCCTGGCCCTTGTGTACCATAGACTTGCAGAAGATGCCGCCGGCAATTAGGGAATTAAATATCGACAATGCTAATTCAGGGGTCGATCCACAAGAATGCAACCTCAGGAAAAATTGACTTGGGAGACGCATTTACGAAAATTAGAAACAACTGCATATATCTCGCCCAGGCTCAGCGATGACGTTGACTTGTTTTGCTAACAAAGCCCATTAAACAAAATAGGGCGACAGTGCAGTTCTAACAGAATTAAGCTAATTTCCTTCATAAAAGGATGATCGCAATAGAACGGACCTTAACCAGAGCCGGAGATTTTAGTGAATCCATAGTAGCGGAGCCATGTGGTCATTTAGACACTAACTCTCGTATCGGGGATTGGGATCTCCAATATGGACCACTTGAGTCAGTCCTGATTTGTCAATCGGATTGCCCCCTGTCCTAGCTATCTATGCTTGACCGGTAGTTGGTTTCCTCTTTGACTAGGGGATGGGGTGAAACAGAGAATTCTCTCCTTTCTTCGCTTTCAATTGACTACGTTTTAGACTTTTTGGCCTTTCTTACCTTCTTCTAACTCTTCTGGAAGGTCACCCTTGTAGGTAGAGGCCGTCTCCTCTTCTCTGTCACCCACTACCCACTTCTTCCATTCCTTTCTCATGTTTATCCTATCCGCGACTGCTTAAGTGCCGAGACAAGCCCTTCACACCCTCCCTTCACACAATGCTAGATCCCAACGGCTTTACCTCATCGCCTTGGCCTTTGAAAGATGAGTTCATAGACAGCAAAGCTGGTAGCAGCGGAATTGGCGACAGAAGATCATGGCATCGTCTCGAGGATCTCCAAGCACCATTTGCGGCGCAGTACGCGAGGCTCAGTCAGCCGTGGCTCCCCGGATTCTGGAAACGCTTCCCGTATCGTGGCCTTAGCATGTGGTTGCTGGCTTTAATAGGAACCATGTCAGCTGTCCTCATACTGAAATACAGCGATGGGGTGCCTGTCTCGGACTGGGATGAGCATATACAACCAACCGTCTGGCTGGCTTTGACGTCGGCGTTGTCGGGAGCATTTCTTGCTTGTGCTTTTACCGAGGGGGCGGCTATCTCATATTGGAGGACTGCCGCAAAACCAGTCACTGTAGGTACTGGCGCTGTTGTTTAAGAGCATTGCTAATGAGTTCCAGTTGCAACAACTGCAAGCTGTATATGGCTCGTCGACGGGCATAATACAGGCCGCCATCAATCTTTTCACCTGGAAGTCAAAGACTCTAGGTATCGGTAAGACGACCGTCCTGATCACTCAATGCCTTTGTGTACTTACATGAGTAAAGCATCAATCTTGATGACATTGTCCGTCATGCGTGGCCCACTAATGCAGCGCGCCTCGTCAACAACAAACTATTATGAGACACAACAAGGAACAATGGAATTTCACATCGCACGAGAACTACCTGCCGACTACGCCTGCATCATGACAGGCCGTACTCATACCACGTCACTGCTCACAAAGAACTTCAGCAGTATCGCCCAGAGCTATAGCCGTCGTGACGATATGGTCGCCTTCGATACATCCTGCACTAACTGCACAACAACTATCCAAGGGTTCGGCTTTAAAGTTAATTGCACTGAGACAACACAAGACTACAACATTACAGTTGGAGCTGATGACTACAGCATGAAGCAGGCTATGGATGGGGCGAGTTTCTTTCAGGTTAACATTACGGAATTTAGGGAGCGGATCGTGTTTACAATGCCTTTCGGAGCCTTCTTACGATATACGACACTTTTCAAAGAAGATAATAACTGTTACGGAAAAACGAAGATCCAAACTTGTGATTTACAAGCTGGTATCGCCGAATTCCCTGTGCGTTTAGACGGAGACAAGGTTGAACTTGAAGGTACATGGAAGGATGACAAGTTCATCGAGCGCAAGTATGCCAACCATTCGATTTACCACTTTCAACTTGTGGCTAATGAGATCCAAGATATATGTTGCCTGCAAGACTGGTTAAGAGTGGCTCAGGCAACATCCTAACCGGCATCAGTACAATCGTCAGCTCTCTGTACAGCTCCACAGCCTACATGAGTTTCACCGGCGCAACAGGCTATGCCGTCACATGCGACGGTCTACCAGCAACTCAATATCTCACCATGAAAGGGCCCGTTCCAAGCTGTAACGACACGTGGTCGAACCCAATGGACGATATCATCGAACTCACTCGCAACATAGGCTTCCGCGCGAGTCTACAGTACGCAAAGTTCAACACAACTGACAAACAAACGGTCAATTACAATAGTGGAACAACGACGCTTGTATATAAAACGGACTACAGCAAGATGTGGATAGCAGTCCTAGTTTCCCTTATCGGAATTTTCTCTGTGCTGCCCACGTTTTGGGGCTGGTGGGAGCTTGGAAGAGATGTCAGTCTTAATCCGCTTGAGATTGCCAATGCCTTTGGTACCGTTGGACAGGAGTCACATATCATGAGAAACGTGGATCCGAATCAAAACGTTGTGGGCATCGTCAATGCGGTTAACGATATTGGGCCTGTGAGGTATGGCGCTTGGGAGATGAGTGATGGTGTCACAAGACTTGGATTTGCGGGTGCTGGGTTGGTGAGAAACCCAACCAAGGGAGAAAGATTTAATTATTAGTGTAAAGTCTGCAAGACTGATGTTCTATTTTAACGACCAGTAATTTTTAAGTTATGTTAATGATGTATATTTGATTTTTCAGAGGTGCCTTGTGTACTATATGAAGTGCTTGGAAAAGTTAATAAAGATGCAAACTCCAACCCCATAGTTGCTGTGGAGTATCGTGCGAGCATATTGACGCAAAATCTTGCATCAATTGCATTGGCTGCAAGCTAGCCCCTCGCCAGCTGTGAATTATTTCGGCCGATCATAGTTACACGCAAATTCTTTAATACCAATGTTTACATATCAACCCAGATAAGCTTTTTTGAAGGCCATCAAAGTTGTTCTGGAAAAACTACGTCTTCTACGATAACCTCATCGACATTTTATAAAAGGGCACGCCAACTCGGGCCAGCCTTCGAAATCATTCCCGCATCAAAGCCATCACCTCCCTCCATACGACTTTCTTTCAAGCCACTACGACACTCAATATTCACTTCGGCCCTCGCACACTAACAAAATGGCGTCTTCTCGGGATGATGTCCCAAGGGCTACTCCCCAACATCCGCAGATTCTTAACCCGCCCGTCGAAGCTGGTCCCTTTCATCATTTTCCCAAGCTACCGTATGACGCTCGTCACCTCATATGGAGCAAAGCCCTAGAATACGAGCGTCTCATCAAGATCGAACTGATCGACAAGCCAAAGCCAAAGCGCAAACGTCGGTATCGCCTCCCGGACAATGAGTCGGAACCCACCTGCGATATCCTCATAGAAAAACCAGAACAGATGATTCACGATCCAATGACTCATCCTTTTCTGGTGACCTGCTCTGAGTCGCGACACATTGCCAAGAACGTCTACCGTGTCCGACTGCCATGCCTCTACAAGAGACACAACCACATTCGTCGCCCGGGAGCACTTTATCTGTGTCCCGAGATGGATATTGTTCACATCGAATGTCCTCAGACTGTGTTCTCCACCACCTTGGAGCATCTTGCAGAATTCACCAAACTTGTCTACAACAATGACCCCAAGTGCAGGGGTCTTTTGAACCTTGCCTTACCAGCAGACGGCGATATCAGATGGGGAAACGCTTGTTATATCTATAAGACTATGCTCAAGACGGCTATACATCGGCTAGAGCGCATCATCTTTGTTTGCGACAAAGGCATCAGGCTCGAGTTATCCGTGTGCAGCTGGCGGGATAAGTCTCTCCCGCATGTCCGTCGGTCAATCCCAGTATGTGGGAATGTAACCACGTTTCAACGTTTACCCGCGGATCCCCGAGTTATCCAGGATGAGCTCAGGCATATCCATATGGGTCAGTTTTACTCAAATTACGGCTATCATCCCTGGTGTCGTTTCCTGAAAACGCTTGACATAGAGCCACTACATCTCAGTGCTAAATGGAGTTACCTTCTCAACTTCAAGACAAAGGCCACATTGAAGATTACCGATAGAGAGAGTGCGATTCAGTGGGATCGGGCGAGATCCCTGGACCAATTTTCTGGCGAAGGAAAGGCGCAGCTGCCGTCAGTGGTAGGGTTCTGGACGTTTCCGTTGGAACCTGTTCAAGCAAAACTTGATCAGGGAAACTTTTGTTTGGACCTGGCGGCTCATCCGCCCGAGTTGTATGTAGCCCACTTGGGTTGAAGTTGGAGAGATGCTTAAGGAAGAATGGGGTCTTTGTCCTGGTGGCTGAATAAGACGGACAAGAACAACACTCAGGCGGAGTAAGAAGAGTTGAGAATTTTTTCGTGATATTACAACAGAACATGTATTCTAGAACTTGGGAAGTGCTTTTTGCCTATCATCATCGTCTGCTATCAGTTGCGGAATACCCGGTATAGGACCCTTGATTAGATGAAGTCAGTCAGCCCTAAGTCAGAAACGGTATCCACTCTATGACGATCTCCTCAAAACTGCAACCTTAATAGACTCAACATTAGAAGTTTGATCACCAACCACACAGTGAGACAGTTCCCGCAACGCTCTAATGAACATCTTTCCACAATGCTTTGTAACAATGATTCCGCTTCTACAAATGGCACAACCTTTCACTTTTTGCCTGTTACAACTACGGAGCCCAGTACACGTCGCGAGGTAGAGCTACGCCAAGCCAGTGCTAGATCTCATCTCGCGAGAACGATCCATCGTCGCAAAAGGAGCAGCGCCAAGAAAAATACACGTACCAATGAAATGGATCTCTCGAGAGACCGAGATATGGAGTGCGTAAACCACATCGGTTCCCCGCATCGCCAGCGTGTCACGCCGGTGCTATTTTGCTCGGTACCAGATCAGGTTGTCGATAGACATACGCGCATGCTTCTACATTACTGCATACAATCCTTTTGGCCGGGTTTCGAGGTGGGAACAGCAGCATTTCATATCCCGTCTTTCGCACGAGACTTCAATATGCTCGTCGCTCAAGGTCCTGCTTTGGTCCACGCTCTTCTATGGTCTGCTGCCGTTAGCCTAAGTTACAGAAGAAAAGAAAGAGTCACCGACAAAGAGAGTTTGATGCATTACAACCAGGCCCTAAATTATATTTCTCAGGACATCACGAAACCGGTTACCGAGATACCGGAGCAGACCATGTATGCGATTCTCAGTCTGACCGGCCCTGAAGTGTCAGCAGATAATGGCGAGTGCATTGTCAAAAGAGCATTCAACCCTCCGCTAGCTGAGCTTTCCTGGATACATGTGTATGGTAGGAGACTGCACATCGATGCGCATGCTAAAGCCTTGATCAAGATAGTTCAACTGAAAGGCGGGATTCATAATCTCGAGTCTCCAGACTTCCAAGCTTCGTTTAATTATATGGATCTCACAAGGGCTTCACAGAAGCTGATCAAACCGCACCTTCCCGTCTCGAAGATGTATCGTCGAGTGTGGGAAACACATGACAGAAGGCAGTTCTTTGGCTATGCAACGGACCTTGCTTCGGGTTGTTCTGTTGAGGTGTCGATGGAAGCAATTGATAGGTTGAGAGAACTTGGGCTGTCGACAGATCTAGAAGATACTATCCACGATATGAGGACCTGGGTAAAAGTCATTGAAGGCTACCAGTGTGGACTATTGACGAACCCTGATTCTTCGCTTCTTACGGCTCACAGGGATCTGATACAACAGCGACTGCTTGCTACCCTTACAAACGAAGATGAGAACTCCCTTCATGGAGATGGTAGTAAAACTCAAGACGATGTTGGTGAATGGATCAACGAACTTGTTCAGACAGCCTTGCTTATATTCTCACTGGGCGTTACGTTCCCCATCCCGTACGCACCACCTTACCACCGACTAGCAAAGCGCCTCAAAGTTCAACTGGAACAACATACAGAGGGAGCGTTTGATCTGGCGTTATTTGATCTTCTGATATGGGTTGGTATGCTTGGTGTAATCTGTTCGGAGCAAGTTGGCGATAACCTCAAAGGGTGGTTCATCCGTTTTCTGATCAACGTGGAGAAGGCTCATACTGCCGGCCCAGATTCAAGGGAATGGGTAACAGTGAAGAGAAAGTCTCTTGAGCCCTTCCTATGGTCGAGCGTATCCTGCGATATAACAGCGAAAGGAGCATGGAAGGAAGTGCAAGAGGGAGAGGGATCGAGAGGTTGGGAAAGAATAGCATGGTTGGGAATGCTGGGGACTATTTGTGGATAGGATATGAGTAAAAGAACAACAATTCTACACTGTGATCCCTCGCTGTTTTGAGCCCAGTTTCAGATCTGGCAGACGTGTCAGCCCTGCTAGGATCGTAAGACAGCGGTCTCAATGTCATCATAGACCAAGCAAAGACAACGCTAGTCCTTTTGAGGCTGCTACACCAACTCCATCCATCTTGGAGATTCTGCGACCTCAGACACTAGACCTATTTGGGTATATACACTAAATTCAACTCACTAAGCCGATATCTCCAGCTGGGCTATACGTTAGTATGCGATATACAGATGGAGGGATGTCTCTCTTTTCCACCTTGGTAAGTCCGTTAGTACCCCCGGTTATTTCTTCTCGTTTCTGAGTTATTCATCCTCCTTCGTTAAATCCGGCAAATTCCTGCGCGATCAGAGACTCCGTCCTACATATAAATTCATAGCATTCCTCAACATTCCTTTGACCCAACCTCAAACCTCTTTCTCTACACTTCACTTCTCCCTCTTGACAAACCTTCCAACATCATGTCCCTCAATGGAAAAGTTGTTCTTGTTACCGGTAGCACCAAAGGTATCGGTAAAGCCGTCATCGAGCGTGTCGCTGCTGATGGTGCAAGTGTCGTTATCAACTACTCTGGCGATGGCGCCCTAGCGGATGGGATGGTCAACAAGATCGGATCCGATAGAGCGCTAGCCTTCAAGGCTGACGCCTCCAGCATTGCAGAAATCGAAAAGCTCGTGCAGGCTACGGTGGAAAAGTTCGGCAAGATCGACTGTGTCATGGCTAACGCCGCTTGTGCACCCATGAACGATCTTGAGAGCACAACAGAAGAAGCTTTCGACAAATCCTTTATGCTCAATGTAAAGGGTCCCTACTTTCTAGTTCAAGTGAGTACGAATATCCCGTTTCGTACAGTATGATGTCTAACAATCATCAGAAAGCCGTCCCTCATATGCCACGCGATGGGCGAGTCATTCTAGTCTCTACCGGCATACTACATAATTCCACTGTCGCGCCTCGCTACCTCCTCTACGCTGCTTCCAAGGGACCGATTGAGCAGATGACGAGAGTAATGGCAAAGGACCTCGGAGCCAAATACGGCATTACCGTTAACTGTATTGCTCCTGGTCCAACTGCGACAGAAATGTTCTTCCAGGGTAAATCACAGGAGATGATTGATATGATCGCGGGTTTCAGTCCTTTAAACAGACTGGGAACGCCACAAGAGATCGCGGAGGTGGCTGCTTTCTTGGCGGGGCCGGGAAGTTCATGGGTTTCTGGTCAGGTTATCGGGGCTAACGGGGGATCGTTTGTTTAAGACAGAACTACACAAACTTGGCATTTTCTTCGCAGGCAATGAATACCCTCTATACATCTGATCTTATATGAAACGAAACTGTGAACAAGTAGCCTTTGCACTCGCACTAACTGAACAACCAAACACCACCTCAAACCAACCTACTCAAACAAAGCTCAGGAACACACTCAGTCAGTATATCCTTGACCTCAGTACCCTGCAAGATATCCTTAGCCGTCTTTAATACACCTTCATCATCAACTAGTGACCCAACACATTTCATCGGGTAAAGCCAACATCCCATCGCTGGCTGGACCCATTCCCCGTGTTCCAAGCCTTCGCTTACAGCACGAGCCTTGAAGTTCTTGCGTTGACTCCGAACCCATGAAGCGGCCTGTTCACGCGTAGCTATATTTCTGCCGGTAGTCTCGTAGCTTAGCATGAAGCGATATTCGACCTCGTGCTCGTAGACAGCTTCTAGCGACTCGAGTAGGCGGAACCAACTGAGGGCGAAATGGATGGGGTTCTTGAACGAGAAATAAGGGCGGTAAAAGTCATTGCCAAGCTTTCTCGGGTCCACAGGCAGCTTTTCGAAGCTTGGAATGCATGTGGAGATGGGACCGGTACAATCCGGCTCCCAGCCTGTTCGTGAGCCAGGTGCTTTAGGCCCCTCGGTATTATTGCTCCTAGTATTGCCGTTGCCATTGCCTGAAACCTGCATGGAGTGAACCCAGGCCAATGTACGGCGAGGGCGAGGAGCAGTCCTTGGCTTCTCCAGGATGTGGGCAAAGGAGACATTTTTCAGCCTCAAAAGTACGCCTCTCAACATATCCCTTTGTCCATCGTTCATTTCCATAAGCTTATGGACGTTGCACTGCCACGGGAGTGTGAGGTTGACAAGGCCGACATATAGAGGATCGCGTTGATAGAGATTGAACGCGAAGTCGGAAAAGTGCTCCGTAATGCCGACTTGGAGATTATCGAGGTCAGGTTGGAAGTAAAAAGTCCCTTCTTGCGTTTTGTTGCCCCATCTATAGGTACACGGGACCTTCACACGGTAGAAGCGCTCGGCAGCATCGCGTGATTCAGTACATATATGGAAAAGCTTACTAATGGCGTAACGCTCTTCCAGGACGACACGAAAAGGCATGTTGGAGATACTCTCCTTTTCTTCTTCCTGTCCCTGGTATTTGGCCTTCTTTGCCTTCTTCCGCTGGTTCTTATTGCGGGAAGACGACTCTGGCTTTTCGAGTGTAATGCGAAGAAGTCGTTGGTTAGAGAGAGCTTGTTCCCAGATAATTGCCCGAGCATCGTATGGCATTTTAACAAATTGAGGGAACATGGCTCCCTCAGTTTCAGGGTTCAGGAGGTCAGTGCTTGTTTGAGATGAGTTGCTTGTAGCCGCATCACATTGAATCATGTTTCCTCCGGTCGTGTTGCTTTGAGCTGGCTCATTCTTAGCCGTGTTGCGTCGGGCTGACTTCCCGCGAGCCATGTTGCTAGTAAGAGAGATTGGTGAAACTGTGGTTTGGATTCTTGAGGATGGAAGAAACGAAGTAGTCTCTGACGGTGAGTACGGGAACGTGATCTCTTAAATCCAGCCTGCACAAGAAACCCAAAGGCTTTATACAAGATGGGAGGAGTAAGACATTTTAAACTGTTGCTAAAGCATAAGGTAGGTGAGACGCGTTCATTTACCGAGCGTCAGAGTTTATTTAGTGGAATACAATGACCTAAAAATATTAAACTCTACGGTTTTGAAGAGTAGGTTTATTGAACGGACTGTCCTAGCAACGCCCTCACCTTTCTTGGCGTCAAAGTGCGCAAATGAATACGGAAAGAAATGGCGATATCGTCCCATTTTAACTAGTAATTTGTTTCTATGCGTCCACTTTATCTGAAAAAAATCGCAGTCTTAAGGCTGAACATTCTGAAACCCACAGGTGAGTTGGAAAGCGGATTGTGGAACAAGGTTCTCAATTTGTGGGAAGTTATCTTACTTGGCCACTGCTGTCTTAAGGTAGTAGACTATATCGGTTATGTGATTCAAAAAGAAAAATCAAGTGCGACAAAGTCAATATCTATCATGCCCCATATGTTCTCTGGAACAAAAGGTTCCACCAATTGTTGCTCGAACCTTATATCAATATCCCTATAGGGACAGATTAAGGATACACCTTTTTTTTTTTTTTTTTTAAAAAAAAAAAAAAAAAAAAAAAAAAAAAAAAAAAACATCTTATATATACTTTGAGGCATCATGACCGACCCTTCAACACAATGTCTATACACACTAGTTCTCAGAAATCAACTTCCTCGCCGAGCATTTGAAGACGCTCCTGATCCCAAAAGTGATAGGCGCAACGAAGTTCTCTGTCAGCCTTAAGTAAGGCGTAGTCGTCGATGTATGCCCACGGGTTCCAGGTGCTGTTGCCGTGTGGCGCTATGCCGTGATGGTCGAGACTCTGTACAGTGATGATGGCAGGATGTTTACTGTCCTTTAGCTTGTAGAACTCTTCCAGAAGGAACTCTATCTTCTCATAGGAATCCATAGAGTGGACCTTTGTGAACATATTTGTGCCCCGAGACAGCAAATAATACAGAAATCTGCGGAATACCGCGGGGATGGCCTTGCTGAAGACCTCCCGCCGACGTTGACGCGCTTCTCCGGTTGTAGGTATCTCTGGGACTGTATCGTGGCTCATTGAGGTCACGATCTGGGGGTAATAGGTGTAAATAAAAGCCGCTACACTATGGAATCTCTGGACTGTATGCTGAGAAGAACCCATCCTGTCCCTGAAAAACTTACGGATCAGAGTATCGGTAGGGAACAAAACCTGGCCAGAATAAAAGAATCTTCCGCAATAACTCTCCTATAGAAATACGGAATTGAGACATCTGCTCTTTTCAGATCTCGAGAGCATCAGAGCTCCTGCCTTCTTTAGATGAGGCCTTGGACAATCCAGGAGTTCGAACAGGGCTCCATTCTTCCAAGCATCTTCTGAAAAGCATTCCACTACCACTTTCGCCTCCTCTGTAACGTCCGAGATGCAACGGAGTTTTGTCAGTGGCCAGTCTGAATAGCGGTGTTTGAGAGTGTAGCATTCCGCGAGGTGAATGCGCTTGATGGTCTCCTCGCTTATCAATGTGTATCTGGAATTTTGTTGTAACTTCTAACCTCTTTGCATTTAAAGGAATAATTTTATGCTTGAGGCACCTGTTTAAAAGACGAGAATAGCGATCTTCTGGGTCACTCGTACGATGCATAGACCAGTCTCGAGCGCATGAGCACAACGACAACAGCTCCATTCCCTTTCCCTCTTCCATTTGACCCTCTTTATAGGATATGAATGTAAATTTCGAAAACCTTACTAAGTTCTGAATCGTTTGTACAGTACATAGAATACAGATAACCACCTAACCAGCTGCCATTTTCGGTGTTCTTATCAGCGTGTGACTTATTTGGTTTAGTGACGTAACGTGAGGTATTGCCCCGCTTGTCGCGTGCCATGGATTACGAAGCGATCAAGCCGGCTCCCTTACTTTCAGCAGTGGTACAGAGTTGCGCACAAACAAGCAGGACCAGAAATGTTTCCAACACCCCAATGACCCTGACCTGCCCGAAAGTTCCTCTGCTCCCAATAAACGCAGGAAAATCCTCCCCGACTCCCTCAGAGAAAGATGCACCTCTCATGTCAGCGCGTCGCACCCGAACATACCATATGTCCCCCGCCCACGCTGTCGCATTAGCACAGGAAAGCGCCTGTCTCAGCACCCCAATCAACGAAATGCATGCCCACCGAGTCACCTACGAACAACGCTGAAGGCCCTCGAAACAATATTACAAGCGGTCATTTCATAGATTTACGGGTCTGATTCATGCGAACGTGGTACGGCATTCTTGCGCTAGAGATAACGACTTCCCGAAAAAGGTTCACTCCACTGCCGCAAAGCGTCTGTCTAAGCTTCACCCCAGGAGCATTTGGCATAGAAAGCCTGAACCTCCTACGAAAGGCTGATCGTTGGAGAACACTCTCGGTATGCGCGCGTACGACGATCTCGACCGTTTAACCATCCTCGATGCTCCGATAACATACTGATGACATCCATACTACCTGGTCGCGCCCGCAACCCTCCGCTGCCGCAGCTCGGCGTCTCACTCGTTTCCCGGCATTATACCGTCTCGGTCGCCAATCGCAGTTCGCAATAAAGATAAAGGCGCTGTCGTTGGGAAAATGTGTGACACTCTCTTACCGGATCATGTCGGCTGCTTTGACAGTCTGCGTGACGACCGAATCGGCTTGACATCAATCCAGTGAAGGGCTGTTGAAGCTGCTGTGCTTTTAATCGGGACGCAGACCCTGGGGCATACCTTGTTGTGCATTGGCTTGGGAATCGCCATGATTCAGCGACACACATTCCGAGATATCAATGTTTGCGCCATCGTCTGCGATCCTACAGGTCAGGACAGCTTCCAACCACCGGTGCTGACAGCCACTGGACGTCGTAGTTCCTCGCCTGGGAGACTAACCTCACCTTTGTAGCCTCTTTTGGGTCTTTGATGCAATTCATGTGATGCTATCCATTATCCAACTAATCAGAGTCCGAACTACTGCTACTCGTATCAGCCCTACCACTGTTCTTAAACTTGACATCCGGAATAAATAGCTTGGACATGTCATGCCGTCCACCACTTTCCGCTGCCTTACATGTATACCCCTTGTCAAAGCACCGCTTGCACGTATCCCAGTCCCCATTGTTGCAAATTCCACAGTAATAGAATTCGCCCTTGATCAGCACATTGCAGATATCGCAATAGTACTTGGGATACACTTTGACGAGGCTATGCTTCCCTTTTCCATCACACGTCTGTCCCTGCGCAAGACAATCGCGGCAAATATCGTAGTCGCCATCGTCACACTTCTTACAGTGCGCGTAAGGGCCGCTAATACCTTGATTGCAGATGTTGCAATCCAGACCAACGTCCCAGGCAGGATACTCGGCAAAGTCAGCAAAGTCTTCCGTCGCCCGGCCATGTCGCTTCTTCGCTTTGCGTTTATCTGCACAATTTGAGTCAGCATAATATATTCATTAAAGACCGTTTGACGCACCGATGCGGTCTTTAACAAAGAAGCCAGCGACGCCGCCCGCAGTGAAGCCACCTGCTGCCGCAAGGAGAGAAGAAGACTTTTTCCCGCCTTCTGGTAAAGTTGGCCGCGAATCTTGAGGGTTTGCATATTGTGGCTGAGGGGGGTGAGTCAATGTCTGTCCTCCAGGCTCTCTGTTCACCACATTAAGGCTTCCTGGAAATGCTGGCATGCCAGGCAGTGGAGGAAGATCAGATGGCGCTTGCCATACGCTTCTGCCAGTAGTTTCAACGTAGTACCATTGCTGGTCATTTTCTGACCAGTGCGCGATCCAACGAGGCGGTGTTGGGCATGGGAGAGTACTTGGTGGAGGAGCACCGTGAGGCGTAACTGCAGCCGGAGGGGATTGAACTGGATGGACGCCTGGTGGACTTGTCATAGAAGCTGGCGGTGGTGACCATGGTTGATGCTGCGGTGGTTGTTGAGCATGGTGAGCCTGCGGCGAAGCATTGTAGGCTGGTGGTTGCGGAGTATACGCCTGTTGTCCAGAATATTGTTGCTGTTGCTGTGGTGGTGCTGGCGGCTGATATGGCTGCTGTCCGCTGAATGACGAATGCCCGTTGTAAGGCGGGCCAGTGTATGCTTGGAAACCCGGGTTGTGCTGTGTTTGTCCCGAACTGTATGGCTGTTGAGATGCAGCATATGGAGATGGAGCATTTCCTTGATAACTCTGCTGGCCTTGATAGGAATTGGTCCCGTATTGTTGGTAATTGGGATTGTTCGCATCAGGCGCTGGGGAAGGGACGCCTGTTATAGGGCTCATTAGCACATGGTCAGTGAGTCTGGATCTCTAGGTTGGATATGTGTGATCCATGGATCACTTACCACCTGGCTGCTGGCCCAATCGCTCACTCAGATTGAGTCCTTCAAATTCCTTCCTAAACTTGTTTAGAAACGACATTCTGCAGAATAGGATGAGTTGTCCTGGATTCCGAGCGAAGAACAACGAGGTTATACAGCGGTGATTTTAAAGCTCCAAATCCCTGTCAGAGGCAGTGCTATTGCCTTCCACTAACGCCTGGGGAGATGCGTGGGGCACGTTACAGAAGGATCTGGTATGAAACCCACGGGCTTTATATCCGCTAGAATCGCTTGTGAAGGATGGCAGTCAGCTTACTTTGAGGGAGTCAGATTTGGACCTTCATTGGGATGAATCCTGTAGTGAGCTAATTGTTAGAAGATGACCAGATTCTCTGCTATTTTGGTGCAAGGGCGGTTGGTAGCGCTGCTACAGTGCAAGCGGTGCTATAGATCGCTAATGAAATGCTGAGACGATTGGATGTCTTGTACGCGATGGCGCTGGCTATTCGTTCTTCAATGACTTCATCATGCTTCTTTTTTTACGTGACTAGAAATCCAACATTAAAATCTGCATCATAATCCAGAATGCACACGCTGGGACTTTCTAGAGGCGATCTGTTGTGCTTTCGGAGGATTCATGGACGGTGGTAGGGTTGTTGTGGTTGTCAGCCCTGTGAGGCTGTGCTCAGACGGCTTAGCGAACGAGCTCAGCGCTGCGACACTCCTCCCGGTCTCTCAATGGGCATCCAAGCTACAGCGATAAAGAAGCGTGGCGTCCACACATCAGGGGCGTGCAAAAGCATTTGGCAGCAGTACCATCAGTCAAGCTAGTGCGAAGTCGCACAGAAAACATCATCTTGGCAAAAGTTGGGCCGGTGCTGCGCCCTGTACTGTGTTGGCCTGGTTGGAGCGTTTATCACATTGGTCAGCAAACCCATTAGAAAGCGACAGATTTCATCTCCACATCCCTTCACCTAGCGAACGTTCACTTATGCCAACAAGATCCTATTATATCATTGCCACTTGATAATTCGGCTAGCTACTTATCAGTTAATTCCCTGGGATTAATGAAAAGACAGGTACTGCAAATTGCAAAAAGGCAGAACATACAACAGCGGGGATTCGCTGGTCGTCACCGACCCAACTACTAATCCGCCCCTTACCAGCTTGACTATGGGAGAGCGGACGGGATNACATACAACAGCGGGGATTCGCTGGTCGTCACCGACCCAACTACTAATCCGCCCCTTACCAGCTTGACTATGGGAGAGCGGACGGGATCCCGTATTTTCTGGTAGGTATGGTCGTATGTGCTGGTTGTCATCTAAATTAAAATTATATAGATAACAAGACAAAACGCAACATCATGCGTTGAGTATCCAGGGTTGAATTAGACTGTTGCAGAGCACCTTGATTCTCAACTTGCCTCAGGCCATCACCCCCAGGTCCCAGCTTACACGCTCATTCCTTACTCTCGGAACAACGAGATCAGACCAACAGACCGAGACTGACGCCCTCAGTAGCTGTCGCAGCTACTAGAAAGAATCACCATCGCTTGTCTCCTTCAGTCTGTTTGAACTCGGTGGATTATTCGTGAAGTGCCACCTCCATGTTGGTGAAAGGCCTTTACTGGCCTCAATCCGTAGGATAAAAAGGAACATCCAACACCGAGCTAAGTTCTAAATTCTACGAGCCAAACCGGATATCATCAAACGTCTTCCCAAGTGACCACGGGGGAGATCCCCAGCCCGCGTGGAGGCCTGAGGCCCAATTTTTCCTACTTGCAATTAACTCTTATATACCAACATATCATATACCATTAATGAAGAGTGGTGCAGTGGTATCCGTCCTAGATCCTATAAGCCTTCTTTAATTCCGAACCTAAAATCCTAAAACTGTCACCCACTGCCCACTCTTCTTCTTGGAATTCCTGGGTTCGAGAATTCAAGTAACCGCATGTCTTGGCCTTGTATCTGATCAACAAATGCCCAACGCTCCAAGGCTGCTTGAACTGGTCAAGTCTAAATCTGAATACCATGGGTATTGACCATCACACTACAGATAAACATCCCAAGCCAGCTGCTGCAGCCTGACAAAGAATCATGTTTGAAGGATTCTGAAGGTAGGTATTTGGGCTATGGACAATAAGCGAAGCCTTGGACTGTTGGAGACGATTTGGAGAGGACAGGCATCCGATGGTTTTCTGGACTCGGCATTTGATGAGCCTCAACAGTGAGGGATGTGCACAGATGGACGTCGTGATAATAAGAGCCTGTTCATATCAGCTCTGGAGAGGTTACGAGATAATTCGTTTTTCTCTTTCTGGATCTGCTATCTTACCCTGTGCCACACACACAATGAAGTGCTTGCGTAATCACTAACAGCCATTCACGGTGAAAGGGCAAAGAACGGGTAGAACGGCAGCAATCACCTTCGGTAAATGGAATGGCTTACTAATAATTAAACTGACATGGTAATCCGCAGCTTCATTTAATCATTCTGGCTTCTGACAGGCCAACTGAATGGTGAAACGTCATGCGATCTCTCAAAAGCAAAAAGCATGACTTTATACTAGGTACCTACAATCAGAGGATGCCACGAATCTGTGATTGTGGGAAGGAAATTTCTGGTCGGGTCGCACCTGTACTTGATCCCTCGTCTTTCCAACTGATTAAAAGCCAGGTATGTGTCGGGCTAAACCTTCTTGCCAGCATCGTCTATTTATGGCCACAGGCATCACGTCTTTAGAGTTTTGTGTGAGAACATAAATACTCACTCGACCCTACGAACATCTCTTCGACTGTATACACATTCATTTAAAGATGCGTCAAGTTCCTTATCACGCAACCCAACCCATCATCATCTCCGGCACTTCGGGTGTCGGAAAGGGAATACTCGTCACCAAGCTCCACGAGTCACATCCCAAGACTTTCAACACAGTCGTATCACACACCACGCGTCGCCCGCGTCCCGGCGAGGTTCAAGGCATCCATTACCACTTCACTACCGAGTCTGAATTCCAATGTCTCTACGCACAAGGCATTTTTATAGAGTGCATTGTTTATAATGGCCACCACTACGGTACTTCGTTTCATGCGATTGGGGATGTGATGGAGAGCGAGATGGTGCCAGTACTGGATGTCGATATGGAGGGTGTAAAGGCCATGAAAAAGTTCAAGAAGATGAGTGCGAGGTATGTCTTCATCAAACCTCCAAGTCTAGACGCGTTGAAGACTCGTCTTCGAGATGGTGGGACAGAAGATGAAGTGAGCATCAAGCGACGACTTGCTCAAGCAGCGCTGGAACTTGATTACGCTGATAAATCTGGGGTCTATGATTTGGTCATCGTCAATGACAACCTAGCTACTGCATTCAAGGAGCTCGAAGAATTTGCTCTGTCGACCGAACCTCTTCCACCTAAGCAGAAGACCTTTCGGGAGAAAATGGAGACTTGGCTCGAAGTCAAGCTCAGATGGCTTCACTAAACCTCAAGTTACTGATATCCAACAGTTTTCTTATTGATTCGTTCGTTGCTCGCCATTCGTTTCCGAGCTCTATCCTTAAAACAATCTAGTGTGTCTGGTCCCTAACAAGTTGTGTATATTTCCTCGTAATTGATATTGTGTGTCGTCTGACTAAATGCCTCCCAGAACGCCATATTCGATATGCAAAAAAATGCCCAAAGATTCCCTTCCCTTGTTCGTAACTCAATTTAACGGCTGTGCTCTCTTCGGCGCCAACGTCGTTTGCGGCCTTCATGCAGTGGCATCGACTGGTGCTTGTTGACAGCCACAAGGTCGACAGTTGATTCGGTAGCGGCCCTTTTGATAATCTGTGTCGACCCATCGTCTTGGATCTCTTGGATCGTCATTTCACGCTTTTCATCCTCGATCAGCTCCAGCTTCTCGCCAACGCCAAGCACCCGTGGTGTATCAGATATCTTGAGCTTTCCGGACATGCCCATCCATTCCAAGGCCTTCTCCCATAGACCAGGCTCCGGGGGGCTCCACATGCCGACATCGAAGGTGTAGTGCTGTTGTTCGTCGGGAAGGTTGAGCCACACAAAGGGTCTGTTGCTATTGATGCGACCTTCAATAACGAAGTCGCCGATCTCTTCGGGAATCTTGATGCGTTCGGGGATCAGGATGGTTTGGTAGGCAGGGATGATGAGGTGCAGCTGCACAGGTCGACAATGCTGCCTCCTCCGCGCCTTGGCCATTTCTCGTTTCGTGATGCGCTCTCGAGCAGCGAGCATGAACATGAAAACTGTGTCGAGCTGGTTGGTGTAGCCGCAGAATCTCGGGCTTAGCGGCTTCTCCTCGACAAGATGGAAGAATTTGGGATACCAATCGGTGTCGGGATGGTAAAGAAAGAACCAATGGTCTCGTTCCGTATCGACGCTGGATTGACTGAGTCGCTCTCGAACCATGTCGAAAACATACTGGGGGAAATCTCGCTGCGCCGTAAGTGCTGCCTGAGCCTGCAGACTATCCGAGATGTCACCCAGCTTCGCAGCGATGAGATTCAGCGCTTGAATACCCTGATACGTCTGGATGATATTTGCCCCCGCGCTCAACGTGGTGGCGACCATGGAAAATTGTTGGAAAAGCCTCGCGCTGTCGACTAGGGACTGGCCCATTATGTGCATTTGGGGAAGAATTGTCTGGGCGCCCTTGACGGTCTGGGACGCGCCCGACAAGAAATCGTTGGCATGCTGGACGACTTCTCCCACCTTGGAGATCTTGTTCGCGGCCTGGACAATTTTGATGACGGGCGTCGCCGAGGCGCAACTGCTGGCGACCTCGAGGGCTGCTTGTTGAAATTTTCTGTCGCGGACTGCTTTGGTGAAGAACTCCTCGATGCCCATGTTTTGTTTTGGATAAAGCGAGAGACAGACAGTTGAACTAGAGAGTGAGAGACGATGAGATGGGTTTAGAGAGAACAAGCGTCTTGCGTGGGTACCTACTCGAGACTGTACCAAGCCAAAAAGGCGGTAACTGGAGATGGATACGCTTATCGAGGAGGCTACTCTGATTGGTGAGGTATGTTCTAGCGAGGGAGGCCGCCAATCAATGCTCGCCAGCTGGTTATTGCGGCCCAACGCAGTAACGTGTGTCATGGAGAGAAGAGGGGAGTCATCATGTCATGACCATTAAATCTCAGGAAACAAAGGAATAATGACGCAAGTTGGACAATATCTGGGGTTCCAGACTAGCTGAAGCAGCTTAAATGAGGTTTCTATTGTGGATTGTCGCGTCTCGTCAAATGCCCACCTTGACGATAGCGTGAGCTACCAGACAGTGGAGGGAGCTTGAGAGGTGGACCACTAATTTTCAGGGGTCATGCAAAGAACTTTACTCTGAGCTGTCTGATTTTTACGTCCAAGCTCCTAAAAACAGCATCTGTCAAGAGCCATAGGGTAAGGTACCTAACTTGAATAGCTGAGATATTGACAGCCATAACTCGGAATAGTGTCCATTCACTATTGGATGCTCGAGTACGAAAACAGCAGTGATTAACAAGCACTTTAGAAATTATACACAATATTATAGCTGGAACACTAGATATTAAATAAATAAAAAAAATAAAAAAAACTTCTACGCCCTCCAAAGGTACATAGAACGTCGTGTCTGCTTCTGCATCTTTGCCCAAGCAATTGTTCCACCCAGTCGAGCCCCAGACTCATAAAACAAATATGTGTTTTCTCCAGATGTAGCAACGTCAGGGGCTGCAACACGTCCGACATCCTCTCCCTTTCCACGAGACTGATAGAACAAAATCGGCTCCGATCCCACATCTCGTAGAGATGTGTCGATAGTGCGAGCATACATCTTACCAGAAGAACCGTGGTAAATGACATATCCCTGCCCTTTCCACACCCAATAATTTGCACCAGAGACATCCCCGCCCTCTATGCCGCCGCCTTTGACAACGTAGTCTGGGGCAACAACCCACTTGCGACCGTCGACAGACTCCGCAAGTCTGATCTTGCGCTTGTTGTCACGCTCATTGGCCATGTAGAACATAGCGTACTTGTACTTTGATGCTCCGTTGGGATGTGGAAATACTCGTGCGTAGCTGGTCTCTGTGGTGTCGGAGCTGGCCATATCGTTGGTGACTGCCACACCACCATATTCAAAGTCGATGCCGTTGGTTGTTTCTGCCCATCGTGTTCGCGTGTTATCGCCATGGAAGTAAAGGAACATACGGCCTGCTTCTTCGTTCCATGCAGCGTCTGGACTGGAAACATGAGGGACAGAATAATGTGAGTCCCACTTGTTCTTGATAACTGGGTTATTGGCGTATTCTGTCCAGGGACCCTCGAGACTGTCTGAATACACAAAAGAGATACCGCCTGGGTTGTCGTGTGGTGCATAATAGAGATACCACTCTGCAAGAGGGTTGTCTAGATATCGTCCAGCATGGAATATACTTGGAAAGATAAACTCGTTTGTGGGGTTGTATTTAAATGTCTCCTTGTTGGTGATTTGTCCTTTGAACCAGAACTTAGGCCATCCCGCAGGTGCAGCAGCTTGTGCACTTGCAAGTGCTACTAAGAGCGTTATGCCCAGCATACGGAGTGTTGTGAAAGAATGCATTATGTTGATTATATAAAGGAATTAGAGAGTCTTTGATATTGATACAGAGCAAGACTGATAACAGAAAGCTACGAAACGAAACAAGAACTCTTCTCCCTTTATATAGAAATTATCAGTCTATATGAGTCTATATGCTGTATAACAGTTCGACTGGCATCAATCGGCATCAAACCGACACTCCCCGATGGATGTGAGTTATGCCAACGCATGACAGGGCAATATTAGACCATAAGGGGGCACCACTAGACGTCAGATTGGCCTCTATGCGCAGCTCAGGGCAGCGCGCGTAGTGGTCAGAAGTAAAAAAGAAAGAACAAAAAAGAAGTGCAACAAGGGTCACCTCAGGTCAGTCTACCATGTACTGCTGGGCGGCAAGGTAAGGTTAAGTTGATTAGCTAGTGCAACGTCGGAGAGTATTGTTTATGGGTCTAAATCCAAGTCTGGGGTTCAGTACTTAATCGCTGGCAGTGTCTTTGGTATAAGGATAAGTATTGCCTGCACAAATGAAGGGGCTATTTTAGGCAATGATCCTTGATGAAAGTGGACCAGTTGTTTTGCAGTGCTGGGGCCGTGTGACTTTTACATGTGGCTTACTGCCCCTGCATGCGCTACGATGAGTATAAGGCCGAATGACTTGCTGCACGTTTAATGAGCTCTGACCAATGTTGGCAGGTGCTTGAACCCTTCGTTATAATGAAACCAAAGCTCGGATGATGTTGCCATAAATGTCATTTATATTTCAGTCACTGAAATTGAATGTTCAGTCAATCAGCTGGATTCTTTACTTAGACTATAATTGTGTGATGTTAAGCTATGGCTCGGACCCTATAATACCTAAGCAGAATGACGACTAACTACTCACAGGGAGCGTGAAAGGCCAACTACACCTAGCTGTTAGCCTGGAAATATAACGTCATGGAAGAATCCTATCTCATCCTTCCAGCTCCTGCAGTTATATCAGTGTTGCAAAGTCGAAAACGATCGTCCGAACTATCCGAACAACTCACCAGAACACTGCAGAGGCAGCACAGGTATACAACTCACTATGCGGCTTAGTCTATCAATCCTGTCAGCATTTCTGCAGTCATTCTCAGTAACGATAGTATTCCTGTAGCTTGCATCTTAGTAATGATACTACTCTGTAACATTTTTGGCAAGAACTTGCAACGTCGGTATTATGTGAGAGTTATTAATTGCATTTCCTCAAAGACGGCTTCGAAAGCTTCGAGGGGAACCACTGCCTTGATGCGGTTGAGAACTCAATCGTCATGAAGTATCACGCTAAAAGGTTGTTCCCTCGTATACTACGGGCATTGTTCATGCGTCACGGTTTTGCCTTTCGACTATTGTTCAGTCTAATCACCCTCCATATGACGGAAGAGGACAGCAGATCTGAAGTACCAAAAGCAATAATTACAACTGAGACTTGACAATCATTTAACCATACCCTTCATTGATTTCGAAACTTCCTCCACCGGCATTCCATCCAGTGACGTAGGCATCGTTCCTTGTTTCGCTACTGACGTGTCTAGCTGTAGTGCTTGGAACATGAAACACGGGAAGAACCTATATAACCAATGCATATATCCTCAGCGCGCCACGTTTCGAACGCGAAGACTTGGCGGCTGACACCGCCACGGAAATAAAGAATACAAGGTAAAAGAATCAAAAGAAACTTGGAAGAAAAGTGTTTTGGGGTTTCATGCATCGAATATTGAATTTTGCATGAAATGTGTCGACTTCCGAATGGCAATGCCTCTTGCTTTTCTATCTTTTGATACGTCATACTCTCTACCCGTTCATTATTGGACCAGAGCTGAACTGGACCAGAGCTGAGCATAAGTCACCCACGTTTGTGGAAAAAGCAATATGGGTGACCATGAAATTATGCTATGCTAACTGAATTGTCGAATCGCATATCACGGTATTCATGGGAGCTCCAAGTAATCTCGAAAAGCGTTGAATTAAAGCATACCAAATATCATTCACGTGTCATAAATATCCGTATCTTGTCCCATGATGCCCAGCATCAAGTTAATGACGACGGTCAATGGCCGCATCCAATCCCGACCAAAAACCTACTTCTTCAAACCGCAGTTGCTGACAGGAACCTGAGTAACAGTCGCATCAACCCGACCAAGCTTGACAGCCTGGCCATTAGTCAGAGCATCCATCGCCTTGGGCGAAATGTTGAATCCGGCAACGGTATGATCAATAGCCAATATATTGATGCTCTTGCCCTTGTAGGTAAGCTTCCAGCAGGTACCGCAATTCTTCGAGTTCCATCCGGCAATGGCCTGCGCGCCACCGATGTAGGGAAAATTAGGAATCTGGCCCTGTGTATTCCACTTGTAGCGTGGGATAAGGCCGTTTGTTCCGTCAGAGCAGGCGACGGCTGTCATGGCGCGGCCGGATTCTCCATAACCTGGGTCGTAGGATACTGGTCAAGTGTTAGGAAACTTGTTGGCACTGGGTAGTATTGGAGGGCAGTTACCAGTGATGGCTGACACGGAAGCCAGGACGCTGGTGAGACAGAAAAGATTGGTCAGCTGCATGTTGATTTAATTTGGTTGTATTGAGACTGCTTGAAACTGGTGCATATATTTCCGAATATTGGCGCATCTCTTACTATTTATCTCTTGACCACCCGGTGCACATTACATTCCAACGAAGCCGACCCATCCGAGATCAGAGAATAACCTCGTGTTGACAGACAACCGTCAGCAACAATCACCCCGCAGTCAAACGACAAAGCCTCGTGTTACTTGGGTGTTCTGGCCGTTCATGATGTGATGTGGGGTAGCTGGCGGTTCGGACCGCTACCTAAAGTTCGAAGTACCGGATCAGCTGGGCTTGAAATGGTCGTAATTGACTTCCGTAGTAGGGAATGCGGTCTTTTTGATTGGTTCAAAACTGTGATTGAGTTCTTATCCGGTTCGTATTGTCATGTTCTCGAACTCTCGTATATCTGCAGATGGTCATCAGGTGGTTGAATTGACGTGAGGTGTCAGATGAGGGGATCGTATTGATATGCCGAGGCTGTTTCTGTGACGTCAAGCGTGGTTCTAAAGCTTGAAAAATGGGAGGAATTTGAGATAATCATTTGTTAAAATGCTAAACTATCGTCTAGTCGAGTTAGCGCTTCGTGTAATGTAAGGTTGAACGACAGTAAGAGCTAAGGGAATAGCTGAGCAATAAGCTGACCGCCAGGCGCCACGTTTTATTGACTTTTTTGAACATCGTCTAACGTTTGGCGCAGCTGCGGCTGATATAGAACAGTCTAAAAGTCGGTCCATGTCATGTTTAACTGCTCAGTCGCTGAAGAGTTGGCAGCCTCACGCCTGGCACTTACTCGACTTCGCAATATGCTGATCATTCTTGAAAGTGTGGTGGCAGGTACTATCAGATATGTCATGTACATATTATTTCATTATCTTGGTTATCCGAGCTTCCACAAAAGCACTCACTGAGGAATGGCATCACTGGCTAGATGGCCCCTTGTCCCCAGAAAACACCACGGCCGTTCGTCCCGACATACACTAGACCAGCTTCGTTTCCACTTCCCGCCAACCTAGCCCCATCAACGGCTCCAAAGCCCATGGAACCTTGAAGGTCTGTCCACGTTTTACCCATGTCGGAGCTACCGTACAACTTTCGTCCTGCAGATCCTGTACCGAAGGCATATACATTCCACTTGCTTCCTGAGCCACGGCCTAGAGCAATCTGCTCTGTTTTACTCAACGACGATTCAATCTTGGTGAAAGAGTCGCCGAAGTCAGTACTGCGAAAGATACCAACATCAGTGGAAACCCAGACTTCACCTGCTTTTGTTGGGTGTGCTACGATGTCGCGGATTGACTTGGCTGAGTCTAATGATCCTCCTTTGGAAAAGGTGGATGCCGTGTTGTTGGAGAGGTAGAAGGTCGATCCCGAGGCGCCGTAGAAGTAGTCGTTGTCGCGCTTATCACTAGCGATAATCGAACCTGACGGCAGACTGGATACGGCAGAGAAGGACTCTTCCTTCTCAGATCTCACGACACCCTTCTTCTCGGTGGACCATAGAACAACATCTCCATCGGCAGAGTACGCAACAGAACCGCCAGTCTGTGAAGCGGCACCGCTGTGAGCCTTCCAAGACTTGCCCCCGTCAGTGGACAAGGCAAGTTGAGGTTTGTCACCCTCTGTGTTGCCTGCTCGAACGACGTTTCCAACCTTGTTTCCAGCATAGTCAACGCTTACTGATGTCGTAAACATGGGGTTATCCCAAGCAGACTGAGGCGATTTGTTGAGTGCGCTTTTATCGGCAAAGGTAAAGCCGCTATCGTCACCTACACCGGCAAGGAGCTCACTACCACCCGGGGCAGACTTGACATCAAGCACGGCGAACTCCTCGATTCCATCCGCCAATGACTCAACGGTGATGTTATGATCAGTATCCCACTTGGTAAGATCGTGTCCTCCATAGACGGTCAGACCAGTGCCATACAGCCAGTGGTTGCTGTCAAAAGGATCGATCGCCAGAGCTTCAACCATCCATCCCAGACGCTTAGTATCGACAGAGATAAAGTCCTTGTAGATCCAAGGGGCTTTAGGGGTGGAAATGCTGTAATGATAGTCGAGGTTGCCTTGAGCGTTGTAGTTCCAAATCGTTGACCATGTTTTGCCCGAATCTATAGATCGGAAGAACTGGACATCGGGGTACCAAGAGTTCAAAGCAGCAACTACAAGAGTGCCAGGCTTCTTCTTGTCAAGTGCCAGACCACCAAACCCATGGTAAATGTTTCCTGGTGGCGTGATGTCTTTCCAGGTGCTGGCAGCAATATCGTAACGGTAAACTGCACCTGAAGTTCCATCGTAAGGTCCAGAGCCATCGCTATAGGAGAGATACAATGCCTTTTCCTTCGCTTGGAATTGGCATTTATGAGGAAGGTACTCCTTAGGTTGATCGGCGACTGGCTTCCACGTCTTACCCGCATCAGTGGTAACATATACAGAAGCAGTCTTTTTATCCGCCACACCGACGAAGATTCTCGACGTAGCACCGTTTACCAGGGATGAGGTCGAATCAAAAGTGACAAAAGCCAAACCTTGGATGTCGCTGTTGTAACCAGATCCATCACTAGGATCAGGGATGTAGGTGCCCACGTTGGTGAAGGAAGTGACCATGGAGAAACTCTTGCCGCCATCGGTACTCTTCCAAAGGCCATTGCCACTTCGTGCACCGAAGTAGATGATCTTTGAATTTTTAGGATCAACGGCGAGCCGTTCGCCCATACCACGTCCTGGCATGTTGCCTCCGACCTTGAAGGGGAGTTGGGTGAAAGACCATGTGGCACCTTTGTCGTTGCTGATACCGATGGCCCCGTTGTTGGGATCCCTGTGACCAGCGTGAGAATATGATTTGTTGGATAGTATCGATGACCTACCAATTGCTAGTGTACATGCCCACTGCTGTGTAAACCTTGTTAGGGTTGTTAGGATCAAGTGCCATGGCATCAATGCCCCAGCGGTTCCTATCGATGTCAGTGCTGGTACCATTATGACTACAGGATGTAAAAAGACATACCATGTTGAGTCAGTAGCTGTATTATCGGTTACAGGCGTCCAAGAGTCGTCTGGATTGAGGCGATAGAGTCCGCCAATATCTGTTCGAGCATACGCGACACCCTTAGCATTAGGATGAAACTCGATACCAGGCACGAAGCCGCCGCCACCGCCCATACGAACGTTCTGCCATTTCAGGGCAGCTTGAACGACGTGTGCCGAAGTAAAAAGAAAAGAAAGCAGCTTCATGATGCTGATGTTTCAAGAATGACCATGCACTAGAAGAGCAGCTATATTATTGCCATATTATTACTCCTTTTTATAAGAATTGTCTCTGTAGAAACTGATCGCTGGCTACAGATTTGAGGTCATCTGCAGCTTCGGATATTAAAGCTCCGTGCCGAAACAGGAACAAACGCAGGGGTATTGGAATTCGGCAGCTGCTCGCGATGCTCAAAACTTAAATATTTTCGGAACATATCGACTTTGAACAGTTTTAGGTAACGGAAGTGTCGAATGAATTTTCCACCTACCAGTCGAAACTAGCATACCCAATTCGAGACAGTGGTGGCCATACGAGGCCGAGACCAAAGTCGGGAGGACGGCCCGTGATATACAGTGTGACAGTCCAACTACGGCATTCCGGCATTGCATTTCAGGCTGAAAGGATTGCTACGATTACCTTTCTGGAGAGTCAGGAGATCCTTCTGCATACTATCAAAAACTATACCGGGTATGGGGCTTTTTATGTTGACTTGATGGGGCCATCGGCAGTAGGACTAACTATTTATCGATCTAGGTACTCAGCTGCAGTAGCAACTCGCAAGGTCTTCAGTTAACCTTTCTCTACTTAGGAAAAATCTTTTACTTGGAGCTCTTCGTGGAAATTCTGGATCAGGAGTGACTGACTATGTTTTATTGGTCTAATTCCCACATATTTCCCTCTCCCCTGCGAGACACTCATGTATTACTAATCTATAATCGTTGGTATTTCGGAGATTGCTGGGCTAACGCATGCATTGCTCGGTCAGAAGATGATGATCACCAGCAGGAGTTCGCCATTCTCCTGTAAGAAAGCTTAGCATGAAGTTGAAGACATCAGTTATCACTATATGAAGAAACAGTGAAGCAATCGAGTGTGTGCGGGTTCGCTATAATCCTATATAGATTGGTGTCCGGTTTAGAGTCTCGAAAACTACCTGGCCAGCAGAGTTCAACTTGTTGGCGAGGGGAACCAAGGCCACCAGGGTTTCCCGGCCTAAGGCACAAAGTCTCATACAACCCTATAGATAAAATTGTGGTTTAAAAGTGTGACCTTGATTTATCCCTAGAGGGATATTGCTATGAGGTTCGAACACAGAACAAAGTCTCATAGGGAACGCATTCGTTTTAGAGACTTTCAACAAATGTCCGAGTCTTCCAATTTCCTTGATATTTTCCACTACAAGTTTGACCTCTCACGGCAGGTCAAAACTCTCAATTGGTCACTTCAATAGAAGTCGCACCCGGCAACCGAACTCTAATCAAGATGGAAACATATGTGACTCACACAGCCGCTGTATGCACAACAGCTATGGGGAACACATAAAAATAAAGGTCCTTGGCACTAGTTCACACAGGCTAATCTCACTTTTACCATCTAGACAACTTCAACTACCACGATATTTGCGATTTCAATCCTGACAATCATGTTGACGGATAAGAACTCTATCCAGGCTCGAGGTAACGACAATTGTTTCCATCATCTTCTTCTTGGTAGTCCTAACATCTCTTCAGCTGCTTCCGCCTCCGATCTCCGACCAATCATTATCTCCGGTCCTTCTGGTGTCGGCAAAGGCACACTGATGCAAATGCTCATCGAATCTAACCCGGGCCAGTTTTCAGCGAGTGTTTCTCATACAACACGCAAGCCACGCCCGGGAGAGAAGGAAGGAATCGCGTACCACTTTGTGTCTCCTGCCGTCTTCTCGGAAATGATTTCAAACGACCGTTTCATTGAACACACGTTTTTCAGCGGCAATCATTACGGTACAAGCAAGGATACAGTTGCCCGTCAAAAACGGGAAGGGTCTACTCCCTTACTCGACATAGATGTCGAGGGAGTCAAGGCAATCGTCGAGTTTGGAAGCTTCGATGCATGCTGTGTGTTTATAAAACCCCCGAGTTTCAAGACGCTTGAGGACCGACTTCGTGGCCGAGGAACGGAGACCGAAGCAAGCATACAGAAGCGGCTGGACCGAGCCAGGCTTGAGCTCCAGTATGCCGAGACTTCCGGAGTTTATGATACCGTCATCACTAATGACGATATTGGCAAGGCGTATAAAGAACTGGAAGCCTTTGCTTTTGGATGCCACAGTCAAGCTGGCTAGTTGGCAGAGATTAGAACAAGTTCACCAGATGGATAGTCGGATCCCACAATAAATACAACCGCTTACCAGTTCTTCTTTGAACCTCTAATTTAGGCCAAGATCGCCAAGGACGAAGGCATTGCTTATCGAGACGCTTATCTAAACGACACAATAGGGCTGACTCGTCGGCAAAGACCCCACTCTTAAACAACATGAACAGGGATTTGCTGAATCCTTTGCCTCACACTGCTAGGGTTTAATGAACTGACGCTGAGGCTGTGATGTCAACTCGACAATTGATTTGCTAACTCTGAAATGACATCTCTGGAGGATGATAGATTTCGTCTGGCTGCCAAGGTGTTTTGGGGCAGCTCTGGCTGGGTGATGAAATACCTATAAAACCAACCAACCTCTGCTTTGTTGTATTCACACCAGCATGCAACTGTCTACCATTCATTCACAATAAGCACACCAAAGTCATCCAAAATGAGAATCTCGTCATTTGCAGTGATCTGCACCATCTTCACCCTTTCCTCGGCATCACCATGTTCAGCTAATGGCGCACAAGAAGCACTTTCGTTCGCGTATATGGTCAGCACCAGTCCTTCTTCTAACTTCTATCCTTTGACTAACACATGGCAGTATGGATTTCCTCTCTACGCGTTCGGTGATGTCGCCAGGCCATTGCTTGCTAAAGGAATTGGTCTGAAGCCGAACATCAACATCGCCTCTCCAAAGCCGAATGAGCCTGGTGCTGTTGGTGTTGTGCGTCCCAATGCCGATACCATGTACTCTATTCTATTCATGGACTTGTCATCCAACGATCTTCGGGTTACTATTCCCCAAATGCCCGAGGGTCGATATTGGGTCTTTCCTTTTTACACACCGTAAGTTAGGAAATGCTTTTGACAGGCCAGAAGTCTGACCACTTATTTTGCAGGTATGGCGATAATTTGGTCAACCTTGGTAATCTCGACGCCAGTGAACCCGGCGACTATCTGGTCAGGTATGACTCAAAGAATTATAGTCTCCAAACCGACGATGTACCGGAAGGCTATGTCGGTATCGTCAACTTCCCCATGCCATATGGACTGGTGAGCTCCAGAATCGTCACCGATCGCACAGATGAAGATGTCGCTATCGTCTCGAAACTCCAAAAAGGCTTTCGCGTGCGTCCGATTTCCAGGTCCGACAAACCAGTCGCTCCAGCCCTTGATCTCACCATGTTCGCTCAACCTGAGTATACAGACCAGAATCAGACGTTGTATCAAGCAGTCATGAACACCGCCGCTGCTCTCACTCCATACCTTCCCCCTTACATCGTCTCTGACCGTAAACGTGTATCCAAAGACCTGAAGAAAGCCGGGTTCAAGGCCGGGAAGTTTGTCCAACCAGCGGGTACAGATTTGACCAAGGCGGTGGAGACTGCCAACAAGACAACGAAGGCGTTCGCTGCGAAGCCAGATGTGAGTCTGGATGTTGGTAATGGCTGGTCTCTTATCTCTGAGGAATACATCGGTCGATATGATTCCAACTACGCCATGCGGTACCAGATCGGCCTTACTGCTTACCTTGCCCTAACGCAATCTGAGTGCGCGTACCCTTCGTTCGGGTCATTTAGCGAAACTATCCCTATTGAAGAAGGACAGTCTATTCTCTGGACATTCACCGCGCCTCCTAAGATCAGGGAAGGTGGCTTTTGGAGTTTAACTGCTTACGGGCCTAACCAAGATCTCATCCCGAACGAGCAGGACAAGTACATGGTTGGCGACAGAAGTAACCTGACATTCCCTGACGGAACTCTTATTGAAGAACGTGGTGAGGGATATTTCCAAGTCTTGCTTCAGGACTCCGAGATGAACCCTCCCTCAAACTGGACCAACAAGTAAGTGCTTCTCTTTTCGGTACATACACAAAACGAGTAGCTACTAACGGCATAACAGCTGGCTGCCAATCAACTCCGGTGGTGGAAATATCTCAATAACAAGTAAGACCTTCCTCTTCTGGATAATGACACCTCCTTTGCTGACACGTTGACTTTAGTACGCTGGTATGGTGCGGAAGAAGAGATGGTAGACGGAACATATGTTCATCCCAAGATGACTCTCATCGACGCCATCAGGGGCTGATAGTATGTGGTACCATGAACCTGACAGCGGGGTTCTAGTAATGGACGAAATGTTTGGAAGTGAGATAGAGTATTTAGATATTTCGATTAATTGAAGAGTTACTTGCCCAATGTCGTGCACCAATCCGTCAAGATTCACCCACCCCTGATTATATTTGGGGTTGTGGCCAAGCCTGAGTTGAAGTCCATGAGTGGTGCGTGGTGTTTTGTATGCAGGCTTATTTCAACTAATCTATTCAATTCTCTTGCTATATACACTACTAGTAGTAATGCCAGTGTTCCGTTCCATCCTTGTCTACTTGAACAAGCTCCCCTATCTGCCCAAATCTATCATTCAATGCATCGTCCCCTTTGCCACGCTTTGCCTTACACCATATACAACTCTTGCTGTCCATCGAAGTAACTAGATAACAGATTTTGTCTCCTCGATCTTGGCAACATCTCCAGTGTTTGTGATCGGGTCGTATTGTGGTAGTAGTCTGTGGTTTTCGAGGCATGATTGATTAGGAAAGTCGACTTGGCTAGGGCTATTGTGTTGGTAAATTACTGTGATATTTTTTACCAACTTCCTTATCGGTGATAATATTATTTAAGATTGTGTCTAATCCAACATGACACTTTGTAGAGGAATTGGGGACATGAGGCGCCTGGATGAGGTATGGTGGATTATTTTATATGTAAGTGAAGGCTCTGAATCACTTCTTCACGGAGTCGTGACTATCGTCTATTTGGCGACCGATACAGCTATCCAAGTACTTGTGAAAGAAGCATTGAAGCGCAACCTTGGCTTCTTTCTCGCTCATTGTTTTCCTGAGACAGCGACCCTGTCAACTTTTATTAATTCCCTGGAGTCCTACCTACCTCATCCTGCCCAACCACTGGCTGAACCCCATCAATACCAGCGCCACTTGGTCTTACCGTCGCGGTCTACGCTGATTATTTCACCGATAATCGATCCATTACCGTTCTTGGCCTGGTCTTCACCGATTCGCTGACGACACACCCACAATTCAAATTGGGGGTCACCAGAGGACATGTCTAAGTTTCTTCGTTTGTATCTCTTATTGATTGGTTGCGTTATTGAGTAGTCAAATGATCTGGATTGGCGTTGTTCTGGGGAGGTGATGTTGCTGCAATTCGACTCCGTTGTTCGTCGAGTCTTATGTATATAGGATGAGCTCTTTTTACACTGATTCTTAGCAATGTCCCCTCGAGACTGTGTTTAAAGCTATTCACCGTTGCTCCCAATTAGAATCCCTAGCTTGCAGCATCACTGCGCAGTAAACACTATAATCTGAGTTGATCAGGCGTCAGCTCGGGTATTGGTTGACGACTGAATCTATGTCAGTTCTGAAACTTTGTCCGTGATTTGTGTTACAAGAGATATCGACGCTGGGACATTTGTGAAGCTGAAGACTGCCGGTGATTGGGTTCGAATTACACAAGAACAGAATATGTCAGTGATCATCGGACATTGGTCACATATTATATCATTTAATCAGATATCTATTATTTCGGGATCGCTCCCATTACTGGTATATAGTTCCAAAAATGGTGACATTACTACACTCCACCTTTCGTCATGACCAAAACTTGAGCTTATTAGCCCAGCCAGCCGCCTGTCCACTTGAACCCCCAGAGTTTGCTTCAGCGTTTCCGAAAGACACTCGTCGCGGTTTTACGTAGTACCTATCGATCTCCCGAACCGAATAATCTACATCTGAAGCTGAAGGCAGCACCATCTCCCATGGCGACGGAGCTTCCGCAACATCACTGCTGTCGTCACTTCTACTCGAACCTTCAGATCTCCTCTCTTCGGGTATTTCGTAAACAGTTGAAGGTCTCGATCCGTCAAGTGAAGGGAGCTGGCGGCTTCTACTGGACAGACTAGATATCGATCGGGAATTCTTGTCTGAGTGGCCTGATACAGATCGCTGTGGTCTTGCGATTTCGAAAGAGGGAAACTGCTGGTTTCTGTCGGACAGACTTGATATAGATCTCTCAGTTCTTGGCGAGCGAAAGTATGTGCGGAGAAGTTCGGGTGATACAATGTCTGAATCTCGGAGCGACGACGTGTGTGCTGACTCAGAAATTGATTGGCCTGAGCTGGATGAGCTACTTCTGTAGTCGATGATGCCTCGTTCAGAGAGGTTTGTCCTGTTTGTTGGACGTCTCGCAAGTTCTCGAAGACTATAAACTTGAGGCCGTTCGCGCGAGGACTCGTCAGACTGTCGTGGCGGTGCATTCTTCCACTCTGAGTAGCTGGTCGTAGCAAGTCGTCCGAGCTCGAAGGCTGAAGGAACCAAAAACATGCCGATGATGAAAATTGTGTGAAACACCAGGATGATGTATCCCAGTACACTAGCTGCAATGTGATTCCACAGTTTTGGAATCATTCCTAAGCAGAGTAGAAGAACAACAAGTCGTGCACCAGCCATTAGCACGGGTTTAGAGAGTAGCCCAGATGCCGCTCTGGCCCAAGCTAGGAAGCAAAGCTGCAAGACCTCACATGCGATCAGGAGAAATACCTGCACTGTGCCGAAAGGCTGTAATCCACCCATAACCACACCCCGGGCGAAAAGGAGGATGAAGGCCACAAAAGTGTAGTAGTCTTGCAGACGGGAAGGCTCATCTTCTTGGGTGTCCTGTTTGTGAATGTTGTCGACGAGCAGATAGCCCATGTTTTGCGGACTCCGAGATGCCAATCCCCACCAGCTTGCAATCACAAGCAAAGCAACAACAACGATTACCAGCAAAGTGTAGTATATCGGTCGTGCACTCGCGCTGTTGAGCTGGTATGTCGTCCAAGCGGTCAGGGGAAGTAAGAGGTAGCTGAGAAATACGCGCAGAGCGACCCAGATGGTAGCTTTGTGTCGTTCACTTGTGGAATTCTCGAGGACCCAGGTTCCAGACCGGTTAAACCAATCTCGAGTCCACCTCAAATGCAGACCGATTTGAAGAATACCATAGAGACCAACGAGGATGAGCAGGGCCAAGGTGGCGATGTTGGTCCATGTGCCGACCGTTACCGGGGCAGCCATAACCTGGGACATGTGTTCGAGACCTGATGTTCCGCCGAATGTGCCGTTGATTGTGTGGATGCCATCCAGGATACCGTAATAGTATGCCTTTCTCCAGACGATACCTTGGCGAAGCATGAGGGTGGACCAGCTGATACCAGTGACGATTGGTTGTAGGAATCCGGGCTGATTGATGCTGAGGGCGCTGGAGAAGAATATGAACTGGAGATATGTGAGACAATCGGCAATTCGCGTAAGATGAAGCCTGTTTGTGCTTCTCTCTGGACCACTCTCATCGTCATCGTTTAGCGGGTGTACCAGATTGTACCATTCTCGCCATCCAGCTACAAGAACGACCAGAATAAACGTGAATGCTGGTCCCCAGAAAGAAAGATCCTGGAATGTCGAACCGATATCGGGCGTCAAGAAGCCGTTGAGACAGGCAGCTGAGAAATGATCCGGACCATCGATGTTGAGCTGCACCTTGTAAGCCGCCAGCGGCGCAGGATCCTCGATTTTAAACAGAACATACAAAATCTGCAAATAGACTTTGCTATTGATCTGTTTGTACTCAATAGTTCGACAAGTCGTGTTCTGGATCTCCCCGTTATAGCGCTTCGTTCCACCAACAGCGCTCAAACTCAACTCAGTCGAAGCATTCTCGAGCAAAGACTTTTGACAAGACACGGGCGTGGGGTAATTCGCCATGACCTCGAAAGTGAGATGAGTCTCATCGTATTGCTTTTCCAAAAAAGCTTCTAGACTATTTGGCACAAAGTGATCTTGTGGCGTAAATGATGCAGGTTGTTGTCGGCCGTTGCAGTTCTTGAACTGAACATGCGCCGCGTAAGCGTCACGCGTAATAAGAAGGAATACGGTGAGGAAGACACATAGTAATGAGTGCATTTGTGGTAGTAATACTTAGAGAGGCTAAAAAGAAAGAAAAAAGGAAATGATAGTAATCACCACAGGTTAACAATAGTCGTCATCTGATGAAGGAATGGATGGGGTTGGAAGTTCGACTTAGCTAACGACTTGATTGTCTCGGCTCTGCTTTGGGAAGTTGAGAGACTGGATGGGACGACAGGAGAAAAAGAAACTTTTGATGCCTTGGACGTCAGGTTCCAATTCTTTTGAGGGGCGAAACCTTTTAGTTTTGGACGCTTGGACTAAATAGATCGGTCCGATCCTGGCTTCTGCTGTTTGTGTTGGGGGATGAAACAACGGGAAGAATTATTCGTTTGAGAAGCGAAGCATGAAGGGCGTTTAATTACGAAGAGTTGTTAACCTCGATCGTTTCTATAATGAAAAAGAAGTGACTCAACTCAGTTTACGATGAGGTTTTGTCATGATTAAAGGATTTACATGCAATCTTTTTTGATCAACATGGTGTCTTGAGCGATCTTCTTAAAACAGGGATTATGGAGATCGGACTTCTCCGTGTGGCGAAGTACTTCAGTACGTTTCATCATGTAACTATAGCGGAACATGTATCTTCCGACTTGATAATTAACCGAGGCACCCCTTGGAGTTCCCCCAAGTAGATAAATTCTACATTCACTTTAAAGCCAAGTTCTCATGTGGAATTGCAGGGGACCAGGAATTATAAACTGGCCCCGGCTCAATACCCTTGAACGAAAGAATGCTAAAGGATCTGTTGGATATTGAACCCTGGACATATTCCATTAATAACCCTTGTCTCGCGTAACTAACCATGGAACTTGTTGGTGGCCTCTCTGTCTCTTTCACAACCAATCCTGTCTCTGTAATAAGAATACAACACTGGAGATATTGACATTAGGAACTGAGACACAACACGTCAGCCAAGGACAAAAGGGGAAAGCTTACTGGACAAATAAACTGTCTTTCGATGCTAACTGGATTGATACCATTGGATAATTCGACCCGTCGCATCATGTTGGATTGACAGTATTTGTGGACATAAACTTGTCCGTGCCCTCTACTTGCCACCATTATACCATCAACACACACTCATCCAACTACTATATAATCACGTTACCAATCAACTCAATTCATGGCAACACCACTAAAACTGATATAATCACAATGTTTGTCGTATGGCGTCTATCTTACGTAGTATGCCATTGTTCGGCATTCCAGTGGCTGAAGACAATGGCTGGACCTGGCAAACACTAGCCCTACCCTGAAAGACCCAAGCAAAGACAAAAATAAAATACCCACTTTCCCGGAACACTTCGCACCGACCGATTGCACACCGACCGATCTCTTCTACCGCCTTCACTCACTCATTCACTCACTAAACTACCCATCTGTCAGACTAAACCCACCATGTCTTGCTTCTCATCCCTACCATCGCAGCCAACGGACGAGATCTTCGATCTCCTCGCTACCTATAGAGCAGACACCAGCCCAGACCGTGTCAACCTCGGCGCTGGCGTTTATTGCACCGATGAAGGCAAATCCTGGCCTCTCGACGTCGTCACTCGCGTCGAGAAGGATCTCTTTGAGGAAGCTAGTTTGACCAGACACGACTATCTCCCCATTGAGGGCGACCAGGAGTTCCTCAAGGTTGCGAGAGATCTTGTTTTTGCGCATCAGGATGATTTGAGTGTTGCTTCCGTGCAGACCGTCTCCGGAACCGGAGCGAACCATATCGGTGCCCGTTTCGTGGCGGATTACCTCCGGCCACAGAATATCTGGGTATCAGACCCAACATGGGCTAATCACCATATGATCTGGGAGTCTGTTGGGCTCAAGCCCAAGTTGTACCCTTACTACAAGAAGTCGGATTGTTCGTTGGATTTCGAGGGTATGATCAAGACTCTGGAGGAGGAGGCTCAACCTCGCGATGCCATTTTGCTACACGCATGTGCACACAACCCTACCGGACTGGACCCTACAAAGGAGCAATGGAAGGCCATCGCCGAGGTCTGTCAGCGAAAACAACTATTCCCCTTCTTCGACGCCGCCTACCAGGGCTTTGCATCCGGAGACCCCGCGGAAGATGCCTGGGCAATCCGTTACTTCTACCAGCAGCAGCCTCGACCCGACATGATCGTGGCGCAATCCTTCTCCAAGAACTTCGGTCTGTACGGTCACAGAACGGGAGCTATCCATCTTGTTCTTGCGGAGCCCTCGAAGGAGATTAGGGACAACACCTACTCCACACTTTCGTATCTTCTGCGATCTGAAATTTCCATGGCACCCAAGTACGGTTCTACGATTGTTAAGAAGGTTTTGAATAGTGAAGAGTTGACTACGGCTTGGATGGACGATTTGCAAGTTATGAGTGGTCGTATCAAGAGTATGCGTCGAGCTCTTTATGACGAGTTGGTGCGTTTGGAGACGCCTGGTACATGGAACCATATTGTTGATCAGGTACGTCAAAATCATAACGGACGACTAATGAATCAATGATGGAATTTAAACTGACGGTGTCACAGATCGGCATGTTCTCATACACTGGTTTGACCCCTTTCGAAGTCAAGGTTCTCCGAGAGCGCTTCCACATCTATCTCCTCAACTCAGGACGTATTTCTATTTCCGGCTGTAAGTATCAGATTTCTCTTGTTTAACATACCGGGCTAACAAGCATTTAGTGAACAAGAGAAACGTGAACTACGTCGCCAAGGCTATTCACGACGTTCGAACAAATGGCCATGAGCTCAACGGAACAAATGGAGTGAACGGACATTAAGCTGCATCGTGTGACCGCATCCAGACATAAGATTCCTTCACCCTCCCGGGTTTATAGATTATCACAAACTAGATGGTTCTTCAAACCTTTATGCCGAAATCACCGAAAGTCCGCAAACCAGACGATGCACGCTTCTATTCTTGCCGTAAAGCCCAGCTGACTTATGAATCCTAACCTGGATGTCTTTCACCCGTAAGGTAACTTTTCAACCCTCCTTTAGCAGGTTTTCATAGCCATTCTGTCAAAATCAACATGCCAGAGGGCAAAGTCATAGCTTGGTCCGATGTCGGCCCGAACTCGGCCACGGTGACACCTTTGCACAGCAACTTTGTGTATAACACCAACCTCTCGATAACCGTGTTCAAGTTTCCTGAGTATGACAGAGGTTCCCGTTAGTAAGCCATGACCGGATGTTGTTGATAGTGAGGGTTTGGTGTAATGTGGTGGCAGAAGAAGAGCTTGCAGATACTCTCTATATCCTAGCTCTACGGTGTAACTAAGGCTATCCGACTAGTCTCTTCCAATTGCTGCACCTTATACCAAATGTCATCTCCGGTTCTGAATGATATCATCGACATTCCATTGACCGATGACATCTTTGTTCATACAAGGATATTCCACCCACTGGGCCCAGTTGTTTTCTTCCTGAAGCGAATACGAATACTCCATCAGTCGAGCTCAAGAATGCGACCACTGTCGACGATCTGACATGATCTTATCAATCTCGCTAGAAAATCGGCTGTTTTTCTCAGCTCATCATCTGAACGTTCTCAGGTCAATTGACATGTCTCAGACTTCTGCAGCTTAATAATGTCGGTGAGGTGAATAAGGGCAAAACGATTCTCCGCTCCGCATCAACTCAGGTTGCCCCTGCCCCGCAAACGTACGATCCGTTGAGGCCACTTATTAACACTTCAGATCGCCAGCTCTTACTCAACATCGCGTGAGGTTCTTCACATCTCCCCCGTCTCTATCGTTCTCTCTCAAAATGACAAACTTGGGCGTTTACGCGGCGGTGACGTCCTTTGTGGTCCTGATCATCACCTATGGCATCCCATTGTTTCTAAGGGAGTACTTCCCTTGGCAGAGTCTGTATAAACAACGTCACGGAAGACCTACTGTTACGACAAAATCATACAAAGGCCGAACTGTTCTCATCACCGGGGCCAATGGCGCTTTTGGTTCCAGAACAGCTAAGCTGTTCGCCCACCGCGAGGTTGACACGCTTGTTCTTGTGGATGTAAGAGATTGTGGAAAGCTGAAGCAGGAGATTGAGAAAGAATTGAGTGACGCAGGCAAGGCGAAGCCCGATGTTTTGGTTTGGCAGGCTGATTTAATGAATTTCTCGGGTTGTCAAGAGGTGGCGAGGAAGGCGCAGGGATTGAAGACGCTTGATCATGTTTTGATGACTATGGGTATTCTTTCGTTCAACAAACGCGTGTCGCCTGAAGGTTGGGAAACTTGTGAGTCACTCATCCTGCATTTCGATTGGTTTAGTTCTAACACGCATGTAGCCATTCAGATCAACTATCTATCTGGTGCCCTCCTTGGGCTTCTCCTCCTTCCCCTTCTCAAGTCTTGCCCCTCTAACCCCAACCCCCCTGTCATGACTTTTGTCACATCCTTCGGCATATATCCCTCCTCTTTCACCATGGGCATGCCCCGAAACGGGTCTTACCTCAGGAAACTCAGCAACAACAAAGACGGTATGCAGCAAGCTCACCAATACGGCCGCTCAAAGGCTCTTCTTTTGTACTTCACCCGTGAACTCGCCGAGCGTGTATCAGCCGTTGCAGCTACTTCGAAGCTCCCCCATAAAGTGACCATCAACAGCGCCGACCCTGGATCCGCATGGACGCCACTCACTGCACCCAACCAGGATCAGCTTATTCCAAGACTGATTCAGAACTTTGGATCGAGAGCGCCTGAGATTTGTGCTGCTGCTCTTGTCAATGGTGTTTCGGCATCTGAAGACGCGCATGGGAAGATTATGCAGGATTTCGACACTACTTCGTAAGTTTTTGTGACTGGAGATGATGATATAGTGCTGACTTGATAACAGGTATCCTCCTTTCATGGAGCGAAAGAGTGGTCGTGTAGCCCAGAAGCGTGTTTGGGAAGAGACGAGAGAGGAGTTTGAGTCCAAGGTTCCGGAGGTTAAGGCTGTGTATGAAATGTTGGATTAGTTGTGATGCGACCGTCTCGATCTTGATTCATGGCTTCTGCCATGGCTACAAGGTGGATGTCAGGTGACTTAGAAGATACACAAGAAATGATGGAATCTGTTCAGCCGCGGGCAACTGTTCAACGGAATAAATAGTTTTAGATCGATACCTCTGAGTGCCTTGTCCTTATTATTGTTGTTCAAACTTTATACCAATATCACTTTGGGGATATTGGTATAAGGTTCAAAGAAGTATATACACTTTTAGGCATCATAACCAACCCTCTAACATAAAACTACCTCAATGTTAAACACAAAGCTTACAAAAAGAGTTCTCAACAAACCTTCAGCTTCTTCGGGGGGGTGCCTTGTCTTTGATATGAGGAAGAATTCCATGCTTTGTTACTAGATACATTCTTCGGAAATGACATAGATGAATAGTCGTTTGACCGAAGATAGCTGATGTGGTCTAGATATGTTACAGCAACTAAGCGGTAATTCAGAGGGCCATCTCATGTTTCCCAAATACCAACTTGTTGATGTAAGCTGCTGCTAGAAGCTCCTTCAACTTCTGGCTTTGATAATGCAATTGATTGGGTCACTATGAAGCTATACATGAACGGTGTTTCGTGTGGTCATCCACTCGTTTGAGTGAATTAGCTTTATTATCAGATCTTGGCATGGTCCATGAACAGATGTGATAATTG
The DNA here is from genome assembly GCA_011034095.1 of Fusarium cf. aywerte. Classification (NCBI taxonomy): domain Eukaryota; kingdom Fungi; phylum Ascomycota; class Sordariomycetes; order Hypocreales; family Nectriaceae; genus Fusarium; species Fusarium cf. aywerte. The sequence goes on from WETZ01000020.1 coordinate 192,808, forward strand.
CGATAATCTGCGAACAAGAGTCAACTCGATTATGAAGGTCAGTCTTACTGATGTGAACTACTAGCTAGATATGTTTTAGCTCAGCAAGTTCGTTGATACGCCTGGCGCCGTTGCGAGTCATTGACCGATTCATTGATCAATGCAACAATGTTATTTCGCCAATTTATGCAAGAGGTCGCGCGATTGAGACAGAGGAGATTATGGGTAGGAGACACCTGTACCAACCCATTTTTTAGCAGTAAATCTGCTGCTCAACAGCATGTCATTGCCAAAAATCATGCACCGTAGGAGCTGTAGGGCGCATCCATGTGTATCCGTACTCCGTACAGTCGCCCGGACTACGAAGTGAGATCCGAAATTAACAAGGATCCTAGGGTTTTTTCGGCGATAACTGGAAAAGGGCTGTGTCCGGTGACATGCTGTGGGTACCTCAGAGGATAAGTTGCTCGATTGTTTTCAACATCCCAGAAAGGGGACCGAAAGGAGTAAATTGCGCATGTCTATCTGCACATATGAGGATCAACTCTATCTGTTGAGTAACACAAATGGTTGAATTGGATAACCTCGGCCCATTATTCATTAGACTACGGATACTGTAAAGTGTTTTCAGTTTACCGAAGGACGCACTTTGCCGTTGATATGCACAAGACTCAGCTCAGCCACTCTCAATCCGAATTGCCGAGAAAAGCGGGCGCGTTTACCTCTCGTAAAAATGTTGCATCAAACAAAAACAAACTCTGAGCGAACGACTTTATTTATGCAGTAGCAAAGCCTCCCTTCTCCTCTCTGCGTTCTTTACGAGACACAAGCTTTCTGCCAATTGTTTAGGCGGGACCCTAGAAGGAGCCTGTCACTCCCCGAAACCCCAGCCAGACTAAAGAAGAGAAAACCCTGGATTTCCACTCTCTCAGGGGCAGCTGTCCCCAGCTTTTTTGCAGCCGAGGGGACAAGTCCAGAACTTGGAAGTTGCTGAACCTTGTCAGGAGAGTCGGCTTAAGCTTCTTGAGGCTAAGTGCCGTGTCCGGGGTTGAGGAGAGACAAGGGTCTTGGTTGGCTGAGCCGTAATGAGGCAACAAGTTCGAGATTGCATTGCTCCACTAATAGGGAACCCCGTCAGGCACAGTACGGTAAACGAAAATGGAAGAATGGATCTTTTGAACCAGTAATTCAAGAGGCGCAGCCGAGTCAGTGGCATTTTGACAAGCTAGCTTTGCGTACACGCATCCAATAGTTCTCTCTTTGGAGGGCCTGGTCGATGTCGAATTTGTTCAGTAGACGGAGTAGGAATAAGGCAACTTCGCGGACAAAATGTGGCGGCCCGTCTCGAAATATGCTCTGGGCTGGACCACGATAGGCCCAACAACGAAAAACGGGTACAATGATGGCGTCTAAATTAGACTCCACACACCTTGTCAGGTTCTAGATCATCAAAGATAATATCCATTAACCGTTAGTCGACACGAAGAGGAGTTGGACCCTTGGGAACTTGGGGCGCTCGGTGCGGCACAGGCCTCAAACTACCAAACCCATGAGCGATATTTATGACACTTGAAGGGCCAGATTCCTTTTCGCGCCTCGCTTCTTTTTTGATTCCTTCGCTCTTTCTGTCTACTGTGTTGCGTCCGGTTCTACAAGGTGCTCCAGCTACAGGTGCAAACCCCCCACAGCCATGTGCCTATCGTGAAGTGTGACAGAGAGATCAATAAATCTGCTAGGGCCGAGCAACGCCCGTTGCCTGCACGCACTACCACCTTTCACCTCACCTGGAGGAATCCTTCCTATTTTGAACATCGTTTTCTCTTTCTCTTTTTCCACTCGGTGTTCAAGATGGTTTCTTTCAAAAAGATAAGCTCAGTGCTGAGCTCACGACTCGCCAACCGACGCTTCGCCTTTGCTCTCGTCACGTTGGCTGTATGCGCCGCGAAAGGCGTGCACCTTCACAACCATAGAGCATCAGTGGCGCCCAAACGCATGCTTCTCTTCTTCTTTTCCTTCTTCACGCAGGACATTCTTCTCCTCCTTTTCATCCGACTACTGCTCAGCCACTGGGTGCCCAGCTTTCCCGGCAAACTTCGATTCATAGTCACAGCGCTCGCGAGCTGTTTGATAGCTTACAATGTCGCACTCGGCATGGTCTCGGTGTCATTTTACATAGTTGCAGGTTCCGAGATCCACTGGCGCAACATAGGATTTATCGCGGACCCTTCAGCCAGAGCGATCATGATGTCGGGTTTCACAGCATTTTTGGGAGTTTTGACGCTCTGCCTTTGCTTGAGCGGAGTGCTGCAAAGTGCGTGCTATGAGCTATTTGGTTGGGGTGGAGATATCGTCAACTGGCCCATCAGTTTTGTTTGGCGTAAGCTTAGGTCTTTCACCAGTCGAAGAAAGAGCTACGACCAGCTTCCTCAACGAGATTCTTTACCGCAGTGGAACGATGGTAGCGACAGCGGATCGTGTCACGACGAGTACTCAGAGGATGAGTACAAGGAAAAGTCTAGATCGCCTCCGACATCACCAGGAAGAGGTTCGTCTACGGGTTTCAGCACAGGCGGTACATCGAAACGTTCGAAATTGATGCGTTTCCTTCGATTTCTACCATATCCTATCGTCACCATCCTTTTAACGGCCCTTTTCACGCTTACAATCCTACGACCCAAGGACCCTTCTCTCATCTTCCTCTCCTGGACCAGTGGACTTTTACCTTTTGTTGACTTCGCCTCAACATCGCCATTCCTTGATGATCTTCCCTCGGTCTTCGGAAAGGGAGTGCAGCGCACATGGGACGACCGTACTGCTCTTACCAAGCCTGAGACTTTGGACTGGCTACCGAAAGGAACGCCAGTTGTTCCAGCTGAGCCACCCCGGGGCTTTGAGGACTGGTACAGAAACCAACCACGTTATAGCGCCAAATCCGACCCATTGAAGATCTCGAATTTGGAGGAGCCTTTACGAGAGTCTCTGCGAGGGAAGTTGAAGGATATCAATGTTCGACATGTCATCATGATTTTCCTCGAAAGCACCAGGAACGATGTTTTCCCCATCAAGAAGAATGACCTGATCTGGAATCGATTCGCCGACACATTTCCTGACAAGCAACTACCACAAGGAGTTCAAGATAAGCTGGCCAAATTGACTCCCACAGCGAACTTTATCACTGGCGACTATGAAGATGGATTCGAGCATGCTGACCAGCCCAAGCGTGGGGGAGTCCACTTCACCAATGCCCACACAGCCGGAACATATACCCTCAAGAGCCTGACAGCCACAGTCTGTGGTATTTCCCCCCTTGTAGCAGATTTCAACCTTGAGCACAGCCATCACGTTTATCAACCTTGTTTACCACAGATCTTTGAGGCCATGAACATCGCGGAGACCAAGGACGCTGAGAAGACGAAGGAGGACAAGTGGAACTCGTACTTTTTCCAAGCTGCGACGCTCGACTACGATAATCAGCTCAACTTGATGGACGCCATGGGTTTCCCCCCAAGCCACACTATTGGGCGAGAATATCTTCGTAGCGATCTTGCGAAGCATGGGGCTGTCAAGTTACCCAACATTAACGAATTCGCCTTCGAGGAGGACCCGTTGGAGGACTACATCACCGATATCTTCGAGGAGGCGGTCAAGGACAACAGCCGGGTGTTCCTCACTCATCTCACGAGTACTAGCCACCACCGCTTCCACCTACCCAAGACTGAGCCATATACGCCTTTGGCCAAGGGTCTAGACATGATGTCCCGCTATATTAACACCATTGGATACGACGATAGATGGATCCGAAAGGTCCTCGACGTTCTGGACAAACAGGGCGTTGCCAATGAGACATTAGTCATTTTCCAAGGCGACCATGGTACATCATTACCAGAGAACGATTACGCTTCACCTTACTACAACCCCAATATCGGCGTCGACCATGTCCCTTTAATCCTATCCCACCCACAATTACCCCCCTTCAACGTCGACGAAGCCGTCCACTCAACCCAAATCCTCCCCACCATTCTCGACATTCTCCTCGAAAGTGGCTCTCTTAGCGAAACAAGCCGAAAGGCAGCGACAGATCTGATCAGCAACTACGAAGGCCAATCACTCCTTCGACCTCTTAACACAGTGAACAACACCACAGGCCAGGGTCAGTGGCAATTTACCGTGACCAATCCAGGACGGGCTATGCTGACCGTTCGCGATACGCGGTATCCCGAGCGACATCTCGTGGTACCAGTTATTGAGAACGTTGATTGGAGATTAACGAATCTGACAAAAGATCCGTATGAGCACGATTCAGTGCAGAGCTTGGATTTTACTGCATTTATACATAGCGTTGATGAAAAATACGGACGCGAGGTCGCTGAATGGGCCGAGGAGGGTGCCTTTGTTACAAGATGGTTTGTTAAGGAGAATAGCAGGCGTTGGCGGTTTGATCACCAGGGATGATCATTATGAACTTGTTATGATTAGATACATTCTTTAATACCATGCGTTGACCTTTTTTTGCTCACACAACATTGGATCGTATATCTTGCATTGAATGCCTAATTCTCATCCTGTGGGTATTTGAACCCATTTGCAGCTCGAATCTCATCCATCAACTCCATCATTCTCAATGTCTCATCCAAAGGAATGATGGCGTTCTCAGTTCGTCCCTTGGCAATGTCTTCTGCCACCGCATCAGCCTCCCAATAGAAACCTAGAGTCCCTTCATACCTCTCCACGTTGAAGACGCGTATTTCCCTGTTATCGGGCTCAGGAGGGCCTGGACGAAGTCCTACCGTGACGCGAAATCCACCAGGTACACTGACTGCAGGACCGAACAGGGTGATACTGCCGTTGGAACCCTCGATGCGTCCGAACTCATCTGGCCCCCTATATCGGAAACTTGATGTGCACACACCTGTCTTGACGCCTGTAGCGGAAGGGTATTCAAGCACGACCACATTTGCTTCATCGATGCCGTTGGTGATATCGAGTGATGAGAGGACCTTCTTGGGCTTGGGGTGCTCTTTACCCACCTTCCAGTCACCCAGAATAATGGAAGTAAAAGTCAGAGTGTAGAATCCAATGTCAAGTAGAGCACCAGCACCAAGGGCAGGGTCTTTAAGTCTATGTTCATCCGGCAGCGTCGACAAATCGAAGTAGTTCCCAAAGTCGACAGAAAAGCGTTGAACCTCACCGATTGACTTCTTGACCATAATTTCCTCGTGTAAAGCTTCGAAAAGGGGAGTAAATCTCACCCAAGCCGCTGGTCATGATCAGTACAGGGCTAAGAGAAGGAAGTGAATTGGCTTACCCTCCATGACAAAGACGCCCTTTTGCTTCGCAGCATCCATAATCTCCCGGGTCTCTTTCGCATTAATAGTGAAGGGCTTCTCGCACAGTACATGCTTTCCGGCACCAATAGCATCTAGACAATTCTTCTTGTGTAGCGAATGAGGTGTGCCAACATACACGACGTCGACGCTAGGGTCGTCGTACACAGCTTGGTAGTCTGCGTAAACCTGGGGTCGAGGCTTCTCAGGTGCCTTCTTCCAAAGTTTCTCGACAAAAGCGTTACCCTTTTCGAATGAAGAAGATCCAATAGCGGCGATTGTGTGCTTCGCTCGAGCGTCGGGACGAGTTACTAGGAGGTCAGTGAGGAACATTGTTGAGATCCATCCTGTGCCAAGGACACCCCATCGGACGTGAGGAAGAGTGTCTGCCATGATTGTGACTAATTCGAAGTTGCCGAGAGGCTGAAGATTGTGTGAAGAAGAAACAGTACTCTATTATACCTATCAGATTCCAATTGCGTGACTTTATGAGACCAACAAAGTACCCTTGAACTTTTTACTGGAACATCAAAGATGGGGATGTCCGATGATGCCCGAAGAGCGGGGCAAGAATAAGGTGCTGCACTACCTATAAAATAGCCAAGATCTGCGCCAAAGGAAAGACTTTTAGAGAGTATAGAGTCACTTCGAGCTGAATACAATCAACCTCTATCTATGATATGCCAAATCATCACTGGAAATACTACTGAATAGCAACATTTCCAGATTGGATGTTTTAATGCTGCTGCTGCGTTGTGTCATGATACCATCAACGACTCTATCCGGAGAGGTGGGACCTCGCACCACCAGGATAAATTGATGCGGGGGACAGTTCGTAATGACGCTATATCCGGGTGAATGTGTACAATACGGCAAAATAGGCATTTCCTGATTTGTAATTCCATGTTCCATGACGACTTCGTTGCAATCAACTTTCAGTTGTTGCTGCTATAGATATCTACCTAGACTGATCTATAAGAATTGACTGCTGCCAAGTGCGAATACTGCTGTGTTTTCCTGTCTCAGTAATAGGTATTCAAGTATGGCACCCATCAAAGTTGGCGTTGTTGGTTACGGCAACTCAGCTAAAAGCTTCCACCTCCCCTTCATTACCGCGATACCGGACTTCGAACTTGTAGCTATTCTGCAAAGGGCCGAAGCCCCATCAGACCCATCGTCTGCCCAGAAAGGATCGCACTGCACTGTTGACTTGCCTCAAGTTAAGCACTACCGCGACGCTGACAAGTTCTTCGCCGATTCTGAGATCCAGTTTGTTGTGGTTGTTACTCATCATGATACCCATGGAAAATTTGCTGAACAGGCGCTCCAGGCCGGAAAGCACGGTATGTCAAGTGAGATCCGTCAGCCGGATTTCGCATAAGGCTGACTGGGACTTAGTGATTGTGGACAAGCCGTTTACTATGACGTCTGATGAGGCGGATAAAGTGATCAAGGTGGCTGAAGAAAAAGGTTTAATCCTTACTTGCTTCCAGAACCGAAGATGGGTGAGTTGCGGGAACTTGTTGTTTTCGCCGATGTTTATAATACTGACTTGGACAGGATGCCGACTTCAAGACTCTCCGCCACCTGATAGAGAAAGGTGCACTCGGTGACATCAAGGAAGCAGAATTACACTATGACTTTGAGTCACCATCGTGGATGTCCAGTATGGGAACCAAGTTTAGTCCAGGCTCCGGCATGTCTTATGGTCTCGGTAAGCAACCTACTTCGAAAGATGCTCAGGCCTGTTGGCTTACAATATGAAAGGTACACACAGCCTAGACCAGGCTCTCGTTCTATTTGGACGACCCAAGTCTGTAACTGGTTTCTTCCGTGTCCAGCGCGATGGTGAAAGTGAAGTTGAAGATTCTTTTACTATCGTCTTGCAATATGACGGCACGCAGAAGGATCTTCTCGTCACGGTCAAGACTGCGGTGGTCACACCTATGGCGCAGCAACTCAAGCAACTAATTCGAGGGACAAAGGGATCTTTTATCAAGGCAAGTCACCAACTCACTACGTCAATAACGGGGTACTAACTGACCCTTCTCAGTTTCAACAACGCAGCACATGTATAACAGAGGATCAGATTGCCGCTGGCCTCAAACCCACTGATGAAGGGTTCGGTGTTGAATACGAGAGCATGCGAGGAATTCTGACCACATATGAGGAATTCGACGGCAAGGTACAAAAGTGGGATCCAGAGATCAAAAAGTACACTGGTCGATACCCGACTCTTCCTAGCCGATGGATGGGACTTTATGAGAACGTTGCGGATGCGATTAATGGCAAGGCAGAATTAGTTGTAAAACCTACGCAATCGCGCGACGTGCTGCGAATTATTGAACTGGCAAGGGCATCACACGAGAAGGGTACTACGATGCCGTGGTCATGAATGTGGTCACAATATTTGTTGATATAAGAAGAGAATTCGTATCTAAGATAGCCATGGTAATACTTTACAATTTGACAGCCAGAATAATGTTCATCGTGAGTGTGTTAGGTGTGCAAAGATTTGGAGTATTGGCAAAAAGAGAGGATAATAGTGGGATCTAACCACCGATATTGGACGAACAGGGAATCGAACCCTGGACCACTCCCAGATTATTCGAATGAATTATGCTAAGGGAGTATTATACCACTAAACCATTCGCCCGAATTTGATTGTTTGATGTGAGTCTTGTCCAAATCGTGGTCTGAGATCGTTGTGACTTGGGTATTGCGCGAACTCCAGCTGAGCCATGATATCGAACATGTCGCGCTGTTTTCCATCTTACCTGCGAATAGAATATCTGTGGGTTCTTTGAAAGAGATCTCTGCCAGGATCAAGGCCGTCTTCTTTCTGTGTTCTGTCTCGCAGGCCAGAGGCCTCTTGACTGTTCCAGCCAGTTGCCTCTTCTGCCATTGACCTGTCGCACAATCTGCCCAGCAACTTTCGCATATAAACTTTCACTGGTCCGAACTCTGTTCTACCTTTCACCATGCTTCAGGTCGTTATTTTCCACCATCCACGACAAGATACCCAAGAACCAGTTTCCCCGCCTTACCTCGGAAGGTTTACTTAAAACTTAACAACTTGAACCAAAGTTAGCTTTCCTCCCTACACAGAAGCAGACGGCTTCACAGAGGCGCCGTGACCCCGCATTTGATGAGGTGCGGTAAGATGCGTCGCATTCCGCATTAACGCGTTGAGACTTATGTCCACCATTAAACAACATGCGCGGAACACCGTGGTGGCAAAAGACGATAAACAATAGTAAAAAGGTTCATGTTGGGGATTGTAAAAGTACAAAAACCAAAAAAAAATAAAAATAAAAATAATAATAATAATAAAAATAAAAATAAAAATAAAATAAAATAAAAAAAGAGAAAAAAAGTAATCGACAACGGCAGGATTCGAACCTACGCGTGCGAACACAATGCCTATGATGTCTCAGAAGAGATAGCAGGGCATCGCCTTAACCACTCGGCCACGTTGTCACTTGTTGTAAGAAAGTCTCTCAATTACAGGTATATATTCCTTTTGACAGTTCTCGAGCACAGTATAATCTCTGTGCAAGTTAGCAATCTTAAGAATGAAGTCTCGACAGGATTCTTTTTCTGACGTTTTCCACTATTGCACAACCTAAATTTGGCTCCAGTTGCACGGCAAGATCTTTGTCTAAACTTTAGCACATTTGCTGAGGCTTTAACCGGAATGTCCAAGTCCAGAGTTTCGCCCAAATATCGCCATAGAATTTCCCAAGCGAAAACAATGTAAAACAATATTAGAAACTCAAGTGCTACCTCAAGACGAGTGAGTCCGACATATCGTACACAGCAATTCTTGCATTCACACATCTATCAATTGTGCTGTGTAGACTACCCTACAGAGCTTGGTGACGTAGGGCTTCCACCCACTAAATCAATCATTCACTAGTTAACCTTTTTCCAACCCCGTTAATTTAAGACTCCTCTAACAAAGGCTGGAAAGTCTAGCCCACTATCTTATCGCCAGTATGGAGCTCGAACAGTCTACAAAATATTCCGGGATTAAATCAAGGCCCGAAATTGAAAACAAGAAGCGGTAAATAATTCCCAATCCTTAAGGCTTGGCAACTCGTTCCCCGCTCGCAAATTACGACCTTCCGGAGCTTAATGACCCAATCTTCTCAAGGTACCTGCTTTAAATGGATTAAGCTTATCTTCGGCCAACTCTACACAGATAAGCTTCCCTGCTGATCGGTGGGGTAAACTGTTCAACAGTTCAAAAGTCCGATGGGAAGACTCATAGTTGAATGAGTCTCGTTCGCTTAGCCGAGCTATAAAATGTAGTAAAGCCCTCATTATGCGTTGGAGGCGTGACAGGAGACTCTGTAATCATGTCGCTCCGTGCTGTTCTTACTTCTGGCCTCTTGTACGCCGGCTTGGCCACGGCACAACAGCGCTATGCTCACAACCAAGTGACTGTCGTCAAGGATAGTGAGGAAGCTTCCAAGAACTTTCCCGATGTTGACGAGGTTAAGCTTGAGTCACCTGCTTTCACTAATCCCAAAAGCGTTCCTGCTGGGTTCGCCAATGGCACGAGTGGCCCGACTGATGATGCTACGCTGGGTATGTCAAACGACGCAATAAAATGCATAAGACTAACCTGATTAGACTACTTCCTCCAGAGCCTTGCATCTCGTAATGACTGGCTGACATACAAGAACCCGACATTCAAGTCTGACGAAGGACGCTCTATGCCCTACGTCTACCTCTCCACATCACTTCAACCCGAGGTCAAGGCCAATTCATCCGCCACAGAGAAGCTACGAGTCTACCTACAAGGCGGTGTTCATGGCAATGAACCTGGCGGTGACCAGGCTCTCCTTGCTCTGCTTGGCAAGTTTGATGCCAACTCTACCTGGGCAGCATCGATCTTGGAAAAGATGGATATCATGATTCTTCCTCGCTACAATGCCGATGGTGTCGCATACTTCCAGCGTTACCTTGCCACCGGATACGATCCCAACAGAGATCACATCCGATTCGCTGCTCAGCAGACCCGCGATGTCAAGGCTTTAATCACTGACTTCCACCCCCACATCGCGGTTGACGCCCATGAATACAGCGCTACTAGACCTTTCGGCGACAACAAGCAATGGCATCAAGCCGTGGACGGTCAATTCGACGCCATGAAGAACCTCAATATCCACAAGGATATCAGAGAGTACTCCGAGTCTGTTTTCGCCCCCAGAATTGCTGGTGCCATGGAGAAGCGCAACCTTCGATGGAGCCCTTACATCGTCGGTAGCGCTGCAGAGCCTTTGGAATTCACTCAGCTCGATACACAGGCTCGTGCAGGTGATGTATCCTTGGCTCTCACTCAGGCCATGGTGTTCCTTACTGAGACTAGAGGCATTATGCTTGGAGGCCAGCACTTCCAGCGCCGTGTCGCTTCCGGCTTGACCATGATTGAGGCAATTGTGCAGACTGCTGCGGATAAGGCCGAGGAAGTTTATGAGGTGATTGAGGGAGCTCGTCGCAAGTTCGTCGAGGGTAACGATGACATCGTTATCAACGACAGCTACCAGCCCATGAACAGAACCTGGGACATGATTGAGGTCGAGACGGGCAAATTGGTCAAGGTTCCTATCAAGTTCCTCAGCTCAACACCTGTCAAGGCCAATATGACCCGCAGCCGTCCTGAAGCCTATGTTTTCCCCCAAGCATGGAAGGAAGCCGCAGATCGGCTTCGTCTCGTCGGTGTCAAGGTTGATCAGCTTCGCGGTGAATTCAGAGGCGAAGTTGAAGCTCTCAACGTTACCAGCATTGCCGTGGCGGATACTGTTTATCAGGGCACTGTACTCAACACTGTAACTACGGAGACGAAGCGCAAAGAGGTCGTTATGCCCGCGGGAAGCTTTTGGGTTTCTACCAGGCAGCCTGCTGCGGCGTATGCTTTCACTGTTCTTGAGCCCGAGAACATCGACTCTTATGCTACATTCAACGTCTTACCTGTTAACGTAGGCGACGAGTATCCTGTATACCGAGTTATGGCTTAGTAGGGGGTTTAAAAAATGTATATACCTTTCATAATACATATAGTGCAAACTCAAATACTAAGTGTGAGACGGACGAATCATTCGTATTATTGCGCAAGTAATTTTGATATTTAGAAGAATAGGAAGGTGTCTATGATAACCACTTACAGCTCTTACTCTTCAGTAGTCACACCCTCGATGCGGCCTGCACATTCTCCAAACTATCCTATCGTCGCCTAGACCCAACGTCGCCTAGACCCAACGTCGCTTTGTCCATGGTTCGTTTTAAGTCCCTAGCCGCAGCGGGTCTTGAAGTAACAATCGTCGGTTTCAAGCAGTGCCCACTCCATCTCTTGCTCAAGTTTCTTCTCGTCTTCGGTTTCCACATCCTTGATGTCATTTGTCTCACTTTGCTTCATCTGGGACAGACGATCTGAAAGACGATCACACTTGCTCTGCATAGCGCGGATGCGACGACAAGCTTCTGCAGCCCTTTGCTCTTGTCGGTAACGCTCCTGATCCGAGACCTTGCCGGTTAGCTTTTGGCGAACGTCTGCGGCCAGCGCAGGAAGATCAGCCTCTCGCTCAGCAAGCTTGCCTTTCAAAATGTTCAATTTCATCTCAAGCATATCCATAGTTTCCTCGCATCCAAAGCTGTCATCAGAAGGAGACATGCTGGAAAGTGTGTGGCCCATGAAGAAGACGACTAAAACTCTGATGAAGGTTGTAAAAGAAAGAGTCAGCTCGTTGTTATAGCGATGAGTACTTGCCTTTGAGGACTCGAATTGTTGGTTTATGTGTTGATAGCACGAGACCCTGAGAGGTAGAAGTCTAGCCTTTTATACGTAAATTTCCTTTTTGTTGTTAAACAGTTCATGAGGTTCAACTCGAACACCTGAACAGAGCCTTTGTCTTCGTAGTCACAAATAAAGTTCTGGGGTTTGACAATTTGTACAAGGGACTTGTTGAACGAGGGACATCAAAACAACCATAATGATTTTAATTGACGTACAAAAGACAGTCGAGAACAGTTAGCTGGTCGTATTCCTCGCAAAAAGTGATCGGCTGTCCAGCATCAAACAAAGATGTGGTCACAACTTTTAGTGTGGGATGAACAATAGAAACCTACTGACCTGCGAACAATAGAACGTCAATGTCCGCGGTTGAACCAAGATAGGGATCTAGCACTATACGGCCAATTACTTCCCGCCGTCAAGGACAACAAACGATGAAGGAGAAACTTTCTTTCACACGTTGTTAAGGCGCACTCTAGAAGGTAAAAATATCTGAAGCGGTTGGTTCCATCCTATCAATAACCTGCATCAACAATACACAGCTAGCTATTGCCCAATATAAGTGCTTGCATACTAGATTATGCAATCCAACCATTATCTAAAACAATGATGAGCTACCGGCTCCAAGGAGATCAGCCTGGAAACTATTGAATATCGGCAATATTATTCGTCAACCGATTGACTATGAAAGCTCATACAAAATAACAAATATCCTACGTGTGAACCAGTGGACCTCGGAACAATAAGTTGGCTTCTATGAGCATAAAGGACGAGGTTAATTTCGCCGCCTTCATTCAAGCCTTTAGGTAACTTGATATTTGCACATCAGGCCAAGAGGCCATCCTATTCGTAATCGCCTGTACGGTTCCGTTCGACCTAGCGTACAAGAGAGGATTCTGATTGCAGCCGCGATTATCCTCGATACTACTTGGAGTCACTCCACATCTTGTACTTGCTTCTTGTGTCTCATATTCAACCTAGCTATGACATTGTCTGCCCACAGTATATCTTCCAACCACATCATCAAATGCTAATGCATTGACGCGTCAACAAAGCTATCGATAATAGTGGGATTTCTGGCGCATAACGTTCAATAGTCAGTTTGTCTCGCGCGCTCCGTGATTACGAGGCTTGCTGCAACGCAGCTCAGCTGAACCCCAGCTACAATCAGCACTACAAGATCTGTCCAGTCACAGCCCTTGAACCAAGACAACTTCCCCGCTCTGTCTGAGACAGAGTTTACGGTCAAGAAAGCAGCTGAGTTCTATAACTATAATCCAATCAATTATCGGGATCGTCTGTGGTGTTATGCAATTGTCTAGTCGATTTATGGCAAGATGTGACTGACGATCTTATGAAAAACTGGATTAACATATGAACTCTACACCAGAGCTCTTGCAGCTGTCTGACATATCGTTAACCTGACAGGGTGAGGCCCGACCCGCGCGAAACGGCCCCTCCAATAGCTCATGGTATTCAATATTATACGATCCAGACTCGTCATAGCGGAAACCTATCTTTTCCCTTTGAGGCGATTGGCGCTGAACTGAAATTCCTGACAGTGGGATAGTCTTTCGGGAATTAGCAGCCCGAGATAATAGGAACGTAGCGGACAGAAATAGTGAGACAGTTTATGTCATTTTATACCAGATTTTAGGGTGATTGATTTTCTGCGCCATCAAAAGCCAAAGGGTAACCTTGCTGTAGCCCCGCAGATAGCCCAAAACATTACCCCGTTCTCCTGCGTCTTATCTTTCGTGGCTTGTAGACATTGTCATAGCTCTCCTACGTTATACGTGGGAGAGCTTGAGCAATCACGTCAAGCGGCAGCTCCCTTTAGGCGCACGGACACGGAAGGTATGCAGACCCGGGGACACGGCTTGACATCCAGCAGCGTGAGCTCTGACGAATGGGATTGCTTGGATATAGCCATCATTTTAGAACTATATGCGACAGACGTCAAGAGGCAGAATCCATAAAGAAGTTGTAATTCCGGTTGCTAATTGAGCTTGAGTTGCAGCCGTGAACTTCCTCTCATTTCACAGAGGACCTTTCATTTCATATCTCACTTTATACCATTCCTTATGGAAGCATAAGGAGCTCTGATTACTTATCATAAGACTTGTTCATCGTTGAGGACTGCTCACCATGGCTCAGAGCTCTCAACAATCCCTCCTCAATGGTAGCACCAACGGCTACGCCAACGGCCACGCCAATGGACGTACACCAGAGGCCTCTGAGTGGAACGCTAAGATACAGAAGCTGAATGAAGAGTTGAAAGAGGCCAAGTACCTTGCTGGCTTCCATGGAGATGCTCTGATAGGAGTAGGCAGCCTTGAACATGTGACCCTGCCTACGCTGACACTTGGACAGGACAAGTTTCGACCTGGAGTTGGATGGTTCAGTGATCTTCGAAAGATTCTCACATTTCAACATCTTCCTGCTATCAAGAACGTTTTGGTTCATTACATCAAGACCAAAACCCTGGATGTGTGTCTTTGTGGACCGTACACCTAATTACGCACGCTGACAGCACGCAGAAAACAAACTTGGCAGGACTTGTCGGCTCCCTTTCTAATGACAGTCTTCTACGTGCCAAGTTCATGGAAACAGAAGTCAAGGCCAAGTATGAACGTATGCTTCATCCACCAGTGACATACTTGGGCGACGCGTTCAAGTACCGTACTGCAGATGGGAAGTTCAATAGTGCTGTGCATCCTCAGCTGGGACAAGCCGGTGCACCCTACGCCAAAACTGTTCCCAGCAAGACTCATCCTTTAGGTGCTCTTCCTGATCCAGCTGATCTTTTCGATCGTCTGATGGCTCGAGAGGACCCTGGCCCGGATGGAAAAGGGCGGCCTAGCACATCTGGTCTGTCTAGTATGCTGATCTACCACGCTACCATTATCATTCATGATATATTCAGGACGAATGATAGCGACAAGAACATCTCCGACTCTTCTTCCTACCTTGACCTATCTCCTCTTTACGGCTTCACCGAGGAGATGCAACGCAAAATCCGAGACGACAAGTACAAGCTTGGTCTTCTCAAGCCCGATACCTTCGCTGAGGATAGACTGCTACGACAACCCCCTGGTGTCTGTATCTACCTTGTCATGTACAACCGCTACCACAACTATGTCGCCACCCAGCTTCGCCGCATCAACGAGAACGGACGCTTCTCTGTGCCAAGCAAGTACACATTGTCCCCTCTAGCATCCGCAGCCAAGGAGTTCGTCAAGAACGCAGACAAAGACTTCAATGACGCGATCTACAAGTATCACAACGAGTGGAAGCATCGCAGATCAGCTGGCATAGACGAAGATGACGATGACGACGAAGACTTCGCAGACTTGTCAGACTTCTTGCGTCAGAGGATCCTCGCAGGTATCGAACATGGGTTGAACGAGAAGCAAAAGCTCGAGAAAGAACTATGTGTTCAGGTCACTGGACAGAAGCATGAGGTCGAGAGTGACAAGAGGCTCAGGAACATCAACCCCGAGGAAGTCCTTCAAGCTTTTCTCCAGGCCCACGAGGCTGCTTGGGATAAGCTTGATGAGGATCTTTTCCAGACTGCACGATTGTGAGTTTATTCCCCAAATAGTTCACCGCATTCTAACATTCGTTGCAGAATCACTTGCGGCATGTACATCCAGATCTCGATCCACGACTATCTTCGATCTCTGATGGGGTTCTCGAACTTCGATACTAATTTCACTCTTGGTAAGCATCCCCGCGTCGGAGTAGCAGAAAGTTCCATCCGGGGATCCATGAGCGGAGAACTATCTTAGTCGCTCCAGGCAAACTTGTGTGTCGGCTCTTAGGCTATCTATGCTTTTCAGAATAAGCCTAGAGCTCGACATTTTTGCTATGTCTTTCTCCATCTGTATAGATTGGCTTTGACTAACCTTCCTTCTAGACCCCCGTGTGGACATGAAGAACCACAAGAACGTCTCCCGTGGTCTGGGAAATCAAGTCACAGTCGAGTTCAATTTGCTCTACCGCTTCCACTGTGCCATCTCCATGAAAGATGAGAGCTATGCTGAAGCTTTCATGACAGAACTCTTCGAAAAGGATGAGACCTGGGATCCCAAGGCCATGGGTTTGCCCCAGTTCATGCAGGAGATGGGTAAGACCAAGGCCAAAGAGAAGATGAAGCATCCGCTTGAGCCATGGCAACAAGAATTTGGCCTTCGTGAAGACAACCACCCGAAGTTCAAGCCTTTCAAAAGGAATGAATATACGGGTCTGTTTGACGACGAGGCTATGGTCAACGAATTGACCAGCGCTATGGATGACCCTATCGGTAAATATCCCACATTCCATTCGCAACACAGCACTAAGCCTTTTACAGCCAACTTCGGTCCTCTCAATGTTCCACGGTGTCTCAGAGCTGTCGAAATCCTCGGTATCATGCAGGCTCGCAAGTGGGAGATCGGTACCCTCAACGACTTCCGTGATTTCTTCGGCATGAAGCGCCACACAACATTTGAGTCCATCACCCCCAACGAAGAGGTCCAAAACGCCCTGCGTGACTTGTATGAAAACGTGGACAAAGTCGAATTATACCCAGGAATCTTCTGCGAGACTAATCAGGCTAACCGGCAACTGAATGCTGATCCTGGACCTTCGGATTTGGATTCCGCCCTTTGGGCGGCCATCTTTTCTGACGCCATCACCCTTGTACGCTCCGATCGCTTCTACACTGTTGTAAGTACCGCCCCCAAAATTGATGTTATAACTAGCTGGCTAAAAGACCACAGGATTGGAATACCAACTCTTTGACCAACTGGGGTATGAAGGAGGTCACGCCAGACAACGAAGTCTGCAAGAGCTCCATGTTCCATCGCCTTATCCAACGAGCCTTCCCCGAGTGGTACCCTTACGACTCTATTCGCTTCTTCCATCCCTTCTACACAGCTGAGAAGAATGCTGAGCTTGCTAAAGCTCAAGGCTATGACAAGGAGTTTTGCATGAAGTCTACTGCTCTAAGAAAAGCTAAGAAGAACTCTCGTGGTGAGATGACCAACTTCGACTTTGAGTTGACGCCATCAAACCCTCAACGGCCAAGCAAGACGGTTTACCTTACCAACAGCCATGATATCAAGCGAATTCTCGAGGATACCTCTGATATCCTGGTGCATCCTGCTCGTACCAGAATCTCTGACCTTCCGACGGAAATCCATGACGTTCTGAAGCCTGGTCAAAACAACGACCCCAAGAAGAATGGCGTGTCACAGACGGCTGCTGCTAAGCATTCTACAGTTGACCACGAGCATATCCAGTCGTATTTGGTCAGCATCGCCCGCGATATCATTAAACGAGAGGTCGTTACCACCGATAAGGCCAAAGGCATTTACCAGCTCGATATCGTTCGAGAGTAAGTTACCTCATACCTTCCAAATCATATCTAACACGACATAGCTACGCCATTCCCATCGTCACCCGATTCGTCGCCGACTTTCTTGGATTTGGCCATCTGCTCCGGTCTGAGACCAACTCACACGCGCCCTACTCAGAGAACGAAGTCTACCAGCACATCAACAACTGCCAAGTCTTCCTTTCCTACAACACCGACGAGACGAAGCTCCTCAAGCGTCGCAAGGCGTTCCGAGACTCGATGAGTCATCTTCTTAAATTGACTGAGGAAGGCAATATTCGTGAGGCGGGCAAGTGGCGTACCACACGATGGGTTCAGGGCTTCTTTGGCGCTGTTGCATCGTTCGGTCATGAAAAGCCTAATTTTATGACGGCTTTGGGCTATAGAGTTGCTGGTGAGGTGCTGCAAAGGGAACCAAACACAAGTAAAGCGGCTACTATTCTGCTGTTGACTGGCTTGGACAGTGCATACAATGTGGTGCTTGCGGTAAGCCGATGCCTTGTTACGATTTCGAATGGTTTTTCTGACATTTATCAGTTCACCTCAGTCATGGAGTCATTTTTCCAGAGTCTCTACGCTGAGAAGCCCAGCGGACGAGCTCAAGAAATCAAATCGGCTTGGATTAATATCCAAGAGCTCGCTTTCAAGGACGACGCCAAATCCAATGAGCGTATCCAGGCACTTGTCCTCAAGGTGCAGAGGTGGAGCGTTCGATTGCCCATTGTTCGCAAGGCTTCAAAGGAAACGACTATCCAGGCTCACAACCGTGATACCAACAAGACTGAGCATATGACTCTTACCAAAGGCACAGTTGTTGTGTGCGACATCGTAAGTCTATATGCCAATATGGTTTTTAAGTGTTCAAGGGAATGTTTACTGACAATGTTACAGAACAAAGCAGAGCGGAACAACACAAGCGAGTCGGCTGACGAACGAAAGGAACTAAACTACTGTTCCAGCTTCGCCGAGGCCTTTAGCGAGTACCATCCTAAGCATGTCGCCGCAACTGGTCTGGTCACCATGGTGAAGGTCCTTGCCCAACTCAAGAACCTTCGTCGTGGGCATGATACCCAAGGTGTTTCCAAGAAGGTGTCGATCGATGCATCAAGTGTCGGCTATGCAAACTACATGGCACCGATGCGCCTAAAGGAGATTGAGCTGAAAGTCAACGAAGCACGCGAGAAAAAGAAGTTAAGCAAAGAGGAACTTGAGGCGATTTTCCCTTCAGAGATTAGAAAGCCCGCTACTGCAACTTACCTTACTACGGAGTGGGATGAAATGGTTCCTTTCCCTACCAGTAAGTTGAATGCCAAATTGGAGAAAACAGGGGATGCTAACTGATTGCAGCCTGGAAACTGCGCTTCGATGGCTATGGTATCTCAGACTATAGCAAGAACAACTACGAGGTTCTCAAGGTGTTCAAGGTTCCTGATGACATCCAACCATTCTATCAGCCGAACGGACCTAGTCACATCGGTGGCTCTTTCGCTACCCCGGTTTGTGTCTGTCACAACTCCTGGAAGAAGGTGAACAATGGTAAAGGTCAGGAAAGCCATGAGGATACCGAAGCCGGCGCTCATGAAGTTCTTTCCGCTTGTGGGCATGCGCACGCACCCATGCCTGCTACTTCGGGATGCAAAATTGGTTAAACTAGATCTAAACAGAGATTGGCTCGTGGTGAGTGTTCAGGAACATTAGAACACTGGGTGGAAGTATCTCTGTAGTGCGGGATCTTAAGATTATCTCTAACGTACTTTTATTGTTATCTACAGTTATCCACGTACAAGATTTCGTTGTGGGTGATCATGCACGCAGGAATAATAACGTAAGGGTCTTTGATTCCTCCTATATGCTCTCACTAGCCAAGTCTGTATGCCACCAACAATAGGATCTCGAAATGTGTCAGATTAATGCGCACCCGAATTATGTACAGTAGTGTCATTGGCAGGAGCTCCTTGAAATCTTCCATATCCCTAATCTGAATCAATCAACCTCCAATCTCAGCGCATCATACTGAACATAGAGTGTGTCTGGCAACAATGCTGTTTCAACGCTGGATGCATTGAAGGGTAGACTCAGCACAAATTCGTTCTTGCCTTGCTTCAATTTCGTCGCAGGAAACTTAAATTTGTGCTCAATGTTCTGACATGCTACAGCGCTGCGAACCGCACAGGAACCACTCCGCCAGTAAGGAATAACCCACGTGTCTTCATACCCTCCGTTGATGTTGACGGTCCATGGAAGGTTGCTGTTGAAGCGATCTTTGACAGGTGTCCACTTTGCGTTGCCGTTGCCTGTTCGTGATCCTGCGATTTGGACTGTAAAAGTGGCTGTTTTGGCTTTATTAAGTTGATTCTTGGTTAAGTCAAATGCAATGGTCCAGTTGTTGACGTTGTCGTAGTAATTCTCTGATTTGAGATGGTTACCCTTGGCAGCGATGAATGACCAGTGGACATAGTTGAGGTCTTTTGCTTCGTCATCCTTACCGATATGGAAATTGACACCCTTCGGGAAATCCTTTTCAAAGTCATACTTCCCCCAATAAATCCTATACTGCTCGGGTCCAAGGGGTTTGGAAGTATCAGGAGCATATCCATGTAGATACTCACCCGAGGACTTGTCTGGCGTACCGATACGCCAGAGTTCTCTACCAGCGCTTTCTTCACGCCACGTAAACGTGCCCTTATTATGCGATTTGGAGACCTGGATGTCATCCTTGATGGACCATCCGAAGACACCATCAGCATAGATGGTTACGCGGTAAGTACCCTCGACTACCTGCGGGATGCTGTATCTTCCAGACTTGTCGATTTCAGCCCAATACTGAAGTGACTTGGCGTTAAAAACATTAAGCTGAAAGTCTTGCTTGTTTTCTGACAGTACAATGATTGGTCTCTTAGCGTTCTTCGGGAAGTTTACTTTGCCACTGTACGTGGTTCGCTTCGCCGAAGGGGCAAAATTGGGAACATGACGAGCGATGCTGTCGTAAAACTTGGCATTCCATTCAGGATCAGCGTATTTAGCAGCATCAGCTCTCAGCTCCGCAAGAGTTGTGTCCTTGTCGCCTTTGTTGAAGTAGTAGAATTGGGGACCCCAAGTTCGGTCAAAGCCGTGTGTGATATTGGGCATTGGGGCACCGTGGTGACCCGATACCATATAGTTGTAGACAATACCATCTACGACGAGATCCGAGTGTAATGGACCGCCATAATACGTCTCCCGAGTGTTGTGCACTAGCCACGCCCCAAAGGTGCTTCCGTCATTGCTGGTAGAGCCATCGCTAAACTCTCCGTGGACATCGTGATCGCGCCAGCTTTCTGAAAGACTATACTTTGTCCAATAGTCTGAGTACTGCTCCACATAAGGGTCGCTGGTCTTGTCGCCAATATACCAGGTTGCGTCCTGGACAGTAAGGGCAC
Source organism: Fusarium cf. aywerte (assembly GCA_011034095.1). Taxonomy (NCBI): domain Eukaryota; kingdom Fungi; phylum Ascomycota; class Sordariomycetes; order Hypocreales; family Nectriaceae; genus Fusarium; species Fusarium cf. aywerte. Next base: position 213,709 of record WETZ01000020.1, read on the forward strand.
CAGAGGCATCAGGAAGAGGACCATAGTTGCCGTCGCTTGTGGAGAAGTGAGTCCAGAGCTTTGTGTTTGGTCTGAAGAGTGTGCGCAGTTCGCCCAAGTCACGAAGAAATGGCTTAGATGCATTGAAATATGTGAGACGAGTGAATGCATGTAAGCCAGTTTCCTCACCGCGAAGAAAGAAGTACTGCGACAAGGTCTGATTCGTGGGCTTGAAAGTGTCGCTCATAATAATTCCCCCATACTTAGTCCCCGTTGAGTCAGTACCTTTGACAAGATGAAGCTCCGCCGTACTGCCGGGCGTCCAAAATCCAGACGGGGTGCAGGAACAGTCGAGATAAGGGCCTTTGCCCGAATTTCCACTGACTGGGCCTAGCAGATCTTGTCCATCAAGCCTTGCATCAATGATATGTCCGTTCGACTTGGCCAGGACAACAGCGAAGCGATCATTCGCGAGGGATATATGAGTTGAGTTTTCCGCGGTGCTCAATTCGGCCAGGGCATGACCTATCAGCCCACCGGCCAAGGCCAATGTCTTGACGCTGAATCCGAGCATCGTGGCTGAACAGGTGCCGTGAGAGTCCAAGGAAACCAGACTCAGTATCACGCTCGAATCCCTTGAGAGCTTTAAACTATGATAATAATACTCGGCTCTATTCGTACCGAACTTCTCGCTAATAAATGGCCCGGATGACTTTTTGTACGGCGCTTAGAGATTTGTTCATTTAGCCGGTCAAGTTATAGCCCCGTATGGCAGCTATAACGCGGGGAAGACAAGGGTCCTGACGAACAGATTCAGTGATATGCATGGCCATCGGAGTAGGGATCAGCGGTAAAACATCCCATAGGTGCACTTTCAGAGAGAATTAATGCGGAACTACTTCTGCCGATTTATGAATTTTGAGACGAGGTGACACTTTGACGATGAGGGGATCGGATGTTAATCATGCTCTAAGGAAGTATGAAACTTGATTCCGATATGATGATAAACGAGATAATCTAGTCACTTCCTAGCACTTGAGACTTGGTTCTTGGCTTGTTTGTATCTTAGAGCGAATCTTTAGATTCAAAGTTTTCTACCTCCTCATGAGGGAAAGTCCCTAGCGAGCGGTCTTTTACCTATCGCTAAGCTCTTTAAGGTCTAGAAATAACTTATAATTCGAAACGATACCATTGATCTATCGCAACTTAGTATAAGTCCAAGTTGAAACTCTCATACAGGTTATGAACTTCGTTCAGCTCAGGAGCTCCTTATCTGGAGTTGCATTGATGTCGGATCGAAAACCCCAACCACAATTGGCTGAGGTCACGTCATCTTACGATGACTCATGCGCTAATGCCTCAAATCGTCATCATTCTTCGAAGGACACATTATATATCACGTTAAATACCTCGTAGAATGTAGACTTGGACCAAGTAAATGACGCAAGAAACATCAATACGAAAGTATGGATAACACAGTTGACCTCAAAGTTCGAGTGCGAGAATCATACGACGCCATAGCTACGCAATATAACGACTGGACTGAGAAGCATCATGCGCTTCGCCTAGCTTATCTCGATAAGCTTCTGAACCATTGTCCAGAGTTGGAGACCTGTGATGGAAGCTCCAACAAGCAGATCCTTGAGTTGGGATGTGGTTCCGGAAACCCGTTTCTCACAACAATGCTTTCACGCGCACCAGGCGTCTACGTTCATGCCAATGACCTCTCAGATGTTCAGCTCGGAATAGCGCGTACAAAACTAGCATCATTTGAGCCACGCGTTGAGTTTCACCCAGGCGATATGACGAAACTCGAGTTCGCACCTGGATCCCTTACCGCTGTTGTGGCCCTATACAGCATTATCCACCTACCACAAGAAGAACAGAAGGAAATGATCTGTCGGATCGGTACCTGGCTAACACCGGGTGGATTATTCGTTGCAACATTCACTTCTGAAGAGGCGCACTCAATTGTCGAGAAGAAGTGGCTCGATGAGAAAGGATGGATGTTCTGGAGCAGTCTTGGTCAAGATAAACTAACCAAGGTATTAACTCAAGATGCCGAGCTCTGTGTCGAACACATCGCTCTGGAGGGAGACGATGATGAGAGGTTCCTCTGGATTATTGCGAGGAAACCAAAGATATAGGAAAGCAATTGGGGTGTTGCGTAGCTCCATGGTAGATGCTTATGAGTTGTCGTGCCCAAGAAAGTCTTGTTGAAGAGGCCTATATAGGCTCCAATATCAAGTATCACAAATACATACGACCATACCTATTAGAGAACTCGGGATCCCGTCCGCTCTCCCATAGATAAGCTGATAAGGGGCGGATTAGTAGTTGGGTCGGTGACGACCAGCGAATCCNATCCCGTCCGCTCTCCCATAGATAAGCTGATAAGGGGCGGATTAGTAGTTGGGTCGGTGACGACCAGCGAATCCCCGCTGTTGTATGTTCTTTTCCTACTTTTTACATCCCTCAAGTGTCTTACTTTTGCATAGCACAAACAGATACCACAAGTGAAATTATCCTGTCTGATCATTTGGGAGTCTACATATAACTCGACGCATCATCCTGCTACGTCACACAAAGGCATGCCATCCGAAAACAGACTCACTGCTGGCCAACGCCGAGTACCCTTGCGGGGTTGTACACCAACATTCTTTCCCATTGCTCTTCCGTGAGCCAACCTCTCAAGAGGCGTAATTCCTTGCCGGTATCCACTTCGAGGGGTGGCGTTGGGTCCGACCCTTTGACAGCGGTATTGACATGTGGCCAATCGCTTCCCCATACGATACCATTTGGGCCTGCTTTTGCATAGGCTTTTATAACTGGCTTCATAAGAGTGATGTCGTCTGATCGTCTGTGTAAAGCGCCAAGTTTGACATAAAATCTCCCTGTCCCTAACATATCGATGAAGTCATTGAACTCGGCGGTATCGAAGTCCGACGGTGTTGCAGAACCATTGTGATCGGCGATGATAGATAGTTTCTTCAACTTTGGATGATTCAAGATGGCATCTTTCATCATAGACCATGTCGCTAGTGGCAGCTGCGCTGATATGCTCCAACCATGTCGTTGGAGAGGACAATGCGAGGCGACCTGTAGGAACTGTTCTAGGACCCAGTTGAGATCATCTCCAGAGCCACCATATGAGCCGTGAATTCGTACAGATCTAACCCCTGCATTATGTAGCGCGTCCCATTCCGACTCCGTCATGTTCTTTAGGCTTGGGTCACCGGGGTCCCAGAAGATAGTCCCAAGGATTCGCTTGCCAGGATATAGTCTATGACCGTTGGCGAGCGTTTCTATCAAGCCGCTGTATCCATCTTCAATCGTCGCTTGTACTATCATAACGTTGTCGGCTGGCGATTTCTCAACCAAAACATTTAAAAGGGCTGCTTGCGGGGTGTAGGTACGAGAGGTCTTGAAAGGATGGCGTTGCGGATCAAAACAGTGCGTATGAGTATTCCATGACGAGGACGGCAGCTTCAGTGCCGGCATCTTCTCCTGCGTTGGCTGGGAAATGACGACTTTGCCGTAGGTGGCTATGGCACACAACAGGGTTAGAAAGTTCATTGCGCGGGTACCAACAGGTTTCGATTTGTTGTTAAGAGTATCAAGCGAAGATGTTGGGAATTACTCGACCTTTTCACTATTCCATGATACCACGATCGACAGTTTAGTTCTTGGGGCTATCTGGGGTAGTTCTCTGGCTCTCATGACGATCCGGGTCATGTCCGAACGTTCGGAGTGTCCCCGCAAGTGAAGATCGGACTAACCCCGACGCCAAACACTATGCACAGAGAGGAACGGATGAATGGTAACATTTAACAAGTTCAAGGTTCTGATAGATGTATTAATGAAAGTTGAAAACCAGCTTCTCATAAATGCCCTCTGCCTGTGATCGGCTGTCGTTTTAATGTGGGTTGGCATGGACACCAAAGCTTTTGCTACCAAGTTGGCAAAGCAAAAGTTGGATACACTAGCAGCTAGACGATATTCTCGTAGAGTCGCTAGATCTTTTCGTCGTTTATAATCAAATTTATGGGTTTTTGCTGTTTTGACAACAACTCTGTATGCTCTCAATCCACAAGATCATAATTAGATGTGCTACCAAGCGGCACATCTGCCTTTGCCCGTAAAATAGCTGATTACAATTGAAACAGATATTATTTGAAAATTGAAAATCCCACATTCGTCTGCATCAGCTCTTATGACCTACTCAAACTCAATTAGACTTATATTCAGCATAGCGATTATTTGTTGCTAGGTAGCATACCCTAGAGGCTTTTAGGATGACGATAGCAGCGATAAGATAAGAAGAGATAAGATAACCTCTATCGATAATGATACGGCTCGTATGCAAACGGAATAGTGCTTACTCTTCTCATCTCGACTCGGTTTTTCGGCAAAATTTTTCGAGACGGGGCAAGCTCTAGCTTGCACTACTCATCTAGAGCTTGCCCCCCCGTACACTAATTTAGTATTATTAATATTATAAGATTAANGTGAGCACCTTGAAAATGTCGCCGAAAACCTGAAGGCATGACTCGGCGATTACCCGATTAGGTCTGGAGCAGTTTTGGCGAGACCGCGACTTGAATCTTCTTCAGTATCATCGTTGCCTAAACCTGAACAACAAACGTCACAATTGAGTCAAGATTTAAGATCTCGCTGTTTTCATACCGTGTGTCTCTAGAAACACTATATTTGCGAAGAACATCTGAGAAACGATGGGCAAGCCTCCGTCACCGTCACCGCGTCCCTACTCGGACGATCCAGACGCCTTGTCTCTTCACACAACAGAAGGCGAGCCCTCATACGCCGATCCTGTAGATGAAGATATCCCTGATACTGGAGACTCACTACTGCCATCTTACGACGATGCCATCACGACCACCCCCAACACAGGTGCACACTACGTTCAAGCTGGAGAGTTGGACTACGCTGGTGGCCAATTCCTCACTGGCGTTACTACGCCTGAGAGTCATTTTGCTTACACGTCCAAACGCATTGGACAGAAGCGTACCACCATAGGAAATGAGGTTGTTTCCGTCCAGGACGAGCGGTCTGATGCAGACCCAGCTTTTTTGGAAGAGTGGGTTCGCATCATGGCCAAATATCCGCCCTCGCCGTACATCCATGTCACCGGTACACATCAAGAAACCAAGCGCGATAAAGATGGCAAAAGCAAAAGTGAAACAGTGACCGACTTTAGACTTATGATCAATATGCAGAACTATCTGTGGCCTAACTTCATTCCTGGAACCTTTACCTCCACCAAGCTTGTGACTTCTGAGCCTGGGCACAAGACCTATCGTGGTACCATTCTCAAAAAGAGACAGGAAGGAGCTAAAGGCGATCTAGAGGTTGGGCATGATAAGCCTAGCTTGAAGGAATGGTGTCATCGTTACTGCGCCAAAGCCACGGGAACTAAAGTGTAAGCATATTACATACCACTCAAGCCTTATCTATCTAACCTCATCTTAGCTTCCGTCTTGCTCGAACCGTTAGTGGTATAGACCATGAAACACTTTCCAGTCGTATTCATGGTATCATTCGGTCTACCAACTATCGAGGTAACATAACTATCGAATTCCCTGTAGCCGATAGAGCAGTCGATATCTACTCATCCAGCCTCCTCAACAAATGGAGACTGACAAAGTGGATATGCTGGATCTTTTACCTTACCTTCCTCTGGATTTTTTCGTGGCCTATTCTGTTCTTCACAACCAAGCGATACGAAGTTGTAGAAGCCAAATGGTCGTTTTCTAAGTGCCTCCCCGACGGCCGGAGGGACCTCACTACGGTCAGTGAGGAGCAGTGGTTGGGATTATATGGACCTGCGATCAGGCAGCTCTGCCTGGACCGTTACCAGGGGCTGGCAGGAGATGCGCTCCTGAACGAGGTGCTGGCTAGAGGAGACACAAACCCCGTCAATACGCAGATCGATCCCAGGGCTGCTCTAAATGCTGCCGCTGCCGCTTTCCAGGGTGGTCGGTTTACTGCTGCGAATGGTGCGAGGAGTCTGATGCAGATCGCTGCTGTAGCGACCGACCAGGTTGGGTGGGGATTCGATAATTGAGCCGGAGATACGTTACAGTGTGATCACATTCCTTTGATTTTGTAAATATACTATCCGTTCAGACCACTAGAATGAATTAACGGGATTTTGACGTGTGGAAGCCATTGTGACTACTTTTCCCTGTGACTAATTCATACGATACGATAATATAGCAAGAGAAGTCTGAACAAGTGACATATCTGAAATAATTGCAAAGAGATGATTTGAGGTCGTCTCTCAGAACGTCAGCTTTAAACCCAGACTATAGGGTATGAAACTAGGATCAATTTCTTGAGTTAGGAAATATCCCTAAAACTTTCAGCCTCAGCCAAGAAGCTAGCAATTCGCCATTGGGGTTGGCCAATGTCTTACTGTCGCATTGATCACTTTTAGATCTTGCTTTCAATGACACATCTGAAAGATTTTGTTTTCTATACAACCTTGTTAAACTATGCGTCGCCCGCCGATCGTTCCGCCATCATATTTTGAAAATGCGTTCTTGAAGGATTCAATGGTTGTAAAGAATTCCAAGCGCCTCCGCCACAAAGTCAGCCCTTTGGAAAACAAAGAAGATCCGACAATGAAATTACCATGCAGGGCATGTCTTAGTCTCCAACCGGCTTCCGAAATGGGTATTCACTAAATTCAATGTCTTATAGTCTGCCGTGTCTCAGAGCTATCCTCGGGCCCGTTTAATTAAACGAGGTCGGAAAAATAAAGAATTCTCTTCGCGAGCCGTGTCTTGGTGCACTAATCGAGCGTAACGCGGTAGATAGCCAGCCATTAGTTGCAATTCTAGTGATTTTTTGGCCCCTTTGCAAGGGCAGCTATATCCGATATTTCCTTTTTGTCACAACACTATCAAAATCAGCTGGCAATGTAACGAGACTTGGCAATTTTCTGAGTATAAAGGCACTGGAAGATACTCTTCATCAGATTCCCCTTTCATCATCACTCAACAACTCACACTCTTCTCCTCATCCACAACTCAACTCCAACAACACTTTCTTCCAATTTCAGTATTGTCCTTTCAAAATCAAACCTTCAAGATGCGTTTCACCACAATCATCACTGTCCTGGCTTCTGTTGCCGCTGCTTCCAAATGCAAGGGCAAGAGAATCCCCCAGGTCCAGGACCTTACTGTCTCTCAAGCCCAGGCCACCTGCGGAAACGACATGACCGTCCAGTGCTGCAACAAGGTTATCAATAAGGCCGGCGGCGCCAATGGAAACGGTGGTCTTCTGGGTCTCAGCCTTCTCAATGACTTGAGCCTTTTCGACGGGTGCTCCGATCTCAGTCTTGATGTCGTTGGAATCCTTGATGGACTTCTTAGCAAGAAGTGTAGTGCCAGCGTGGCTTGCTGCCAGAACAGCCCTTCTACTGTGAGTCGACTGAATTGGCTTGACATCGAGTTACTAATATGTCACAGGCTACCGGTGGTCTCGTCAACCTTGCCCTGCCCTGCATTGCCCTGAGCAATCTGCTGTAATCGTTTGTGCCTAGGACAACCAATTGGAACGATTTATGATTACTACAACGAACATGGTCTTGGTGCATTTGGCAGTCCGCTTTGTAATTTCAAAACACGGGCTATATATCATCCAGCGAAGAAGGTTAAGGGAGTCTTGGTTTCTGCGGAACTGTACAGTATATCGTTGCATCATCGCTTATTAGATAAAGATGTGTGTAGCTCTAATTATCATCTATGGAAATGGTTTTATATTATGCACAATACCTATTGGCTTAGATAAAAATGCCATCTAACCTGGGAAATACGTCCTTGAAACACGAAACAGTGTCTTTATACATAGCTGAGCGGCGAGATGTAAATTATGCAATGCAAGTTTATATTTAAGACTAGACGTATTGATCTACCCAGTGGCAGCACATCGTGTTACCGACGTATTTCTAAGTGTAAAGTCTTCTATCGCCAGCTAAGCATTACGAAAACCGCGACTGTTGCCTAATTTTATGTCTACCTCGCTTCCTACCTTGCGGCGCAGCAGAGTCACAACCCACCACAAGTCAGCTGCGTTAACGTATCGAACGGCTCCATGACACTAGCAGGCGCGGGTTCGTTCCCAACCAACCACTGTGGTGAAAGGGATAAATTAGTGACCCCTTGTTTTATCCCTTGGACCTCAAGAAAGTAAGAGCATGTTCCTGCAGTTGAAAGGGAAAAAATGAACCGAGGTACCATTTATCGGCGACATTGTAACAGCCGTTGAGAGTGCGTGTTTCTGTTTTTTTTTTCCTTTTCTTTTTGCTTATAACCAGCAGGCAGTCACGTTCGATTAATCAGTTGGCGACCGTGGTAGCGGTGACGCGTCTGTGAGTCTCGACATTGCAAAAAAAGACATCGCGCTGCTGTGCAGCTTATACCTGCTACGGCATGGTGATAAACGCATTGTTAAATTCTTCGATAGAGACCCAACTGTGGGACTTAAATTATAATTTCGGAAGGGCCAATATGGATTTGTCCATAAGAATTGTGGCGGCCCAGGTAAAACTGAAGAACATTTCAGAAAGAAAAAAAAAAAAAAAAAAAAAAAAAAAAAAAAAACNAAAAAAAAAAAAAAAAAAAAAAAAAAAAAAAAAAAAAAAAAAAAAAAAAAAAACAGAAAATCTACAATGCTTCTCATGATACAGTTCGGATTTTGAAACTGGAAGAAAACGAGGCTATGACGCTTGTGGACAATCAAATAGGTGAAGCCTGGGCCGCTGTGCTTATCTATGGATTGTGTATATTCATTGAGTAGATTCATACTATAAACTGAGCACCGAGGTAGTTGAGCATGTCCCTCTCTATGGTGTTCGACAGGATTAGCAATCATACACTTTTTGGTCCTAAAGATTGTCCTCCTAACAAGCTTGCTCAGGCATCATCCTGATGGACGAAGACGACATAGATTAAAGTGAGTCACCGTTTGTCTTCGGAGCTAGATCCTGTATTAGAACACGCTATCCTGGCACCTTCGATGTATTATTCACTTTGACATCTCGTCCGAAACAATGACCTGTTAATTTTGCTTGGACCCTGATCGGTGCTTCGCCGGTCCTGTTGGCTTGGCATCCTTAGCTCCTCTTCGCGTACTTCAAGACTCCATCGAAGAGATTTGATATTCGGCCAGTCAACTCCACTTGTACAGGGATATGATTTACTTGCGAGAAAAACGCATCTGTATAAATTGAGTCACGGCTCTGCTACCAAGAATCTCTTAATTATTCACCTTTCTTGTCGTCAACCGCAAACATGATCATTGCCATACTTCCAATTGCCCTTGGCCTTTCAATGGCGGCCAATGCGCTGGAAGTGAGTGAAGGACTCCCCATTGAAAAGGAAGTTGACAAAGCCTGCGCCACGGCTCTGAGGGCTGAGATCGAATGCGACATCCACGTTGCGCGATTCCAGTCATTTCAGTTCCAAATATGGCCCGGTGATACCAAAGTGGCGGACGCCATTTGCACTGACGCTTGCTCTGATTCCCTTCGCAGCTGGAACGACACAGTGGCCAAGGAATGCACTGAGGATCTGAACAAGCCAAACAATTTCACCGTCAGTTTCCTACAATATCAAGTGGGTATCATGTGGCAAGGCGTGAAAGAGACGTGTGTAAAGGATTCCGAGGGTCACTATTGTCAAGGTTCGTAGCTAGTGGATATTATGAACGAGCTGAACTAATCTTCCGACTAGAAACCTTGGAAGGATTCTCCGAAATTGAAGACGTCGAGGAGAGACCATATGAGGAACTCTGTCATCCATGCTACAGAAATGTTCTCATCGCCATGTCCACGAACCGAATCTGGACAGGTCCCGATGCTGTGGATGACGAGTACTGGCCGAGTCAGCTTGAGCTCGTCCATAAGAAGTGTGGCGACTCAAGGGGAAGTGAAGAGTCTTCTGAAAAGGAGAAATCATCAGATACTACTCACAAGACTACAGGCGTATCTGGATTGGATGTGAGCACTACCACCGTGTCGGGTGAAGCCATGGGAACCGCATCAGCAGAACCTTTAGTGACAGAAGCTGCATCTGCCGAGCAGAATGAAGCTGGGATACTGATGGTCAGTCAGTTGGGAAAACTTTGGCTTGTGATGTTGATTTTCGCATGGGGTAAGATCATCCTGTAGACTGATCCGCGCATGGTACCTCGAAGCTTTACATAAGACGGTAATGGCAATAGGGCAGGTAAATCAAGGACGAAAGAAAGCAAAGAAAATAGAGTACTTGACATGCAGAGGCAATTGAAATAGGATGGATATTTTAATTACAGGAGCAGAGGTTTCCAAGAACGGACCTAGCGAACAAGCCCGTTTTTTGTGTTCAGTTCACTGATAGCAGCCCAGATGCGTTCTGCTCTCTCCTATTGGTAAGAAGTCATATCACAGTAGGGTCTGAATCCAATCTGGTTTAGACTGAATACGAATAGAACAAGTCCCGCATTGCAACTTTTAAAAAACCATGAATGAGACAAATCTCAACATCTACCAACACTCTAGGAACGGTCTTGGTTCAACCCTGACAGTCACCCAGGGCTGTTCCCCAGGCTTTCTACACTTGAGGTGAAGATGTTGACCCTGTTTCAGTTCCCATTTTATCTCACCCGGAGATCCCTCTTCAACGACGACGACGTCTGGAGCTTCGAACGATACCACAGCAGATTTTCCTTCCGTATTGAGGACTTTCTTGAACTCCTTCATAGCAGCCTCATTGGCAAGACGAGGTTGTCCAGTACTTACGGCAATGCTAACGCTTGTGTCAACGCCTGTTCTTCTCTCAACAATAACATAGTACTCGCACCATTCCCCAGTAGATCGGCGAACATTGCCGACGGCTTCCAACATATCGGAAGGATAAATACAAAGACAGTCCTCACTCCTCTCCCGATTCCCTGTGCTGAAGTGAGGTACATCAATCCTCTCATTTCCGTTCTTCATCGCAGAGTCATGAGCCGCAGCGCCATTGCTATTAGCATCGAGCTTGATTCTGCTCTCCCTGGACTTCGACCTCTTAACAGCAGTATCCGGGGTCGATGGCTCGGGTCCCCTCTCCACCAACCCCTTCTCTCCTTGTTTGTGTTCCCTGGACGATAGGTGGAAGACTCTTTCGGGATTCAGGAAGGGAACGATATATTTGTTCACAAATGGCTGCGACACACCCAGAAAAACAGCGTCATTGACAGCACCTTCCATTCTAGTGATGTATTCCTCTCTGATTGGGCCATCTCTGGTGTAATCTTTACTGACGTACACAAGGGCCCTGGCTTTGTACCATGGGGAGCGCCTTGAAGTCCTGTCACTTGATATGTCATCATCTATCTCGTCGCGCCACTGCTTCAGTAGGAGGGCTAAACGGGTTGTCTTGACGTCTGAGTACTGCCCGTGAAGCTGGAACGACACCGTGGCCAGATGTTTTTGGTAAAAGCCTTTGGAAACGCCTTCATTTCGATCCAATACACCTTCATCTTTAGGAGTTACCAAGTAAAGAAGACCTTCAACCGAGTGATTGCTGTCTGACTCGAGCACATTAGCCACGCCTCGCTCGTTGATGTGCCAGCGAAACGAGTCAAGAGTAGCAGGTCCTTTGAAGACGCTCCCAGGACAGCGCTGGGCCATCTGTGCGACGTTCATGTTACTTCCATAGGCGAAGTATAGCGTGCTGCTGGGTGGTTCTGCAAGAGGACATGTTGACCGGTGATACGACGACATTGGCGTGTTGAGAGAATCCACAGTGACAAATTTAAAAATTAACTAGCTATCCTAGACTGAGCCAAAGTCGGTGAAGTTTCATCAGACCCTCAAAAGCCTGAGAGTGGGGTATTGACCTGCAGCCCGATAAGGGACCGAGACCGATTGCTCGCTTTTTGTAATGAGCCTTTTATCCCGACGAGTCGGATGTCTGGCTTACAAAACTGCTGCATGCCTTGAAATGTTGGCCCTAGTTCGTTCAGTAAGCCAATTAGGGTACTGACTAAACACATGACAAGCTGACCAAGTCCCTGAATCATGATTCAACAATCCTCAGTAAGCCGTCAATTCCTTCGAATATATCATCGCTAGAATAATATGACCTGAACTAGCCAATCACAATTATTCCAACCCGAGGAATTGTTGCTATACGAGAAAGCCGTCCTCTCTCCAACAGCCAGGAGAGGTCCCCTGTAATCATGCAGGCTCATGGTGCAGCAGGTGACAGGTACAAATATGTGTCTGTCCTTGAACGAAATCCCGAGATTGTGGCTTCGTCAGACAACAGCATTCACCCTTCTAATTGTCAAATTGCCCGTACATCTCTAACACCGCCACGATGTTGAAGGTGCTCCTCAATCTTTGCGTCATTCCAGCCCTCGCGCTGTCGCATTCGTTACCCGCAAAAGTTATTGGTCAACTGTCTCTTGGCACTTGGCTCGAGAACATCGCGATACGCTCCAATGGTGATATACTCGCCACTGAGCTCTGGCCCCAAGCCTCCATCTACACTATCACTAATCCCGCGTCGTGTAATGAGGGGCTGGAAGAGCTTGTCACGATCCCCTCAATCCAAGGCATTCTGGGAATCGCTGAGCTGCCACCAAGGCCCAGGAAACCTGAAACTTTTGTTGTTGTTGGTAGTAACGCAACTGGGCTCAGCCAGTTAGTTCCTGGAACATTCAAAGCTTTTGCCATTGAACTTCGTCAGGGGAAGAATCAGGTGAAAGTTCAAGTCAAAAAGATCAGCGATATGACAGAGAAAAGCGCTTTCCTAAATGGCGTGGTGGCGATCCCAGGAGCACCCAATGCCGTACTTGTCTCTGATACGGTGAATGGATTTGTCGGTCGTCTCGATATTTCTACTGGTGTTTTCGATGACGGAGCCTTCGTCTTTCCAGAAATGGCTCCTCCTGCTCCCAATGCGTTTGGCATCAATGGTATCAAAATTCGCAATGGCTACCTGTATTTCGCCAACTCGAATGCCGTCAAGATCTACCGGACTGCTATCACAACTGCTGGACTCCCCGTCAAAGGGTCCAAGCCCCAGCTCGTCGCCGACTTGTCAAAGGTTGTGAGCTTCCTTGACGACTTCGAGTTTGACTCCCAAGGGAATATCTACGCCGCAAGCAACTCTGATAACTCTATCGTATTTGTTGATGTCAAATCTGGTAAATCGCGGATTGCCGTTGGTGGTGTGAACGATATGACAGTTGCTGGCTCAACTGCTGTGGCATTTGGGCGAGGAAAGCAGGATAAGAACACATTTTACGTGTCTACGGGTGGTGGACTATTCAAGCCTGTTGGTGGAACAAAGACGGAGGGAGCCAAGGTTGTCGCTGTGAAGGTGCTGTAGGAGGCCAGGTGGGCGATTAGTGGCTTTGTATTCTGACGCGCAAGCTCTATCAAACTGCGTCTGATTATATCATTTCGTTCTTGAGATGCAAGATTTATTCAACTTTAGCTAGAAGCGTACTTGAAGGTGTCTAGCATCGTCTGGTCGTCCCGGCATACGCGGGTGATAAATACAAGTACAAGTACAAGTTCCAGTTTGCTTTCTACAATACCGGTTTTTGGGTGAATTGCGCCCTACCAGCCATGTTCAAGATGGGAGCGTGGACTGTTTCAAGATACCCTAAGTTTTCGATTTGCAATCCACGCTTCCGGATGGTTTGTCTCCTGTATTGTGATTCTGATAACGGGTTGACTATCTGGATTTTCTCTCTTCATAGTATTCAGGATACGTCGCCTGGTATCCTAGAAAGAACCGTCCCCAATAAGCTGCTCCCCAGAGAAGCAATCGACTAGCAACCTTCCCAAGCCACTCCCAAGGCAGGGGTACCGCCAGCGGCGTATCTCCATCATGAAGAAATACCATTAACTGGAAGAAGCTCGGCGGCTTACCTGCTTCTTTACAATCATCCAGATAGCCGAAGAAATTTCGGAAGAAGCGCTGCTCATTCTCGTAAGACTCGGGTGTCAAATGGATATCAACTACTAAGTCTTCCGCCTCCGAAGCATTTTCAAAGCGATGATATCGGCCTGCTTGAATAGATGCCGTGCGCTTGCCACCAGGCTCGTCAGAGAGAACAGCAAAGGGTTGTTTGCTGACACCACGATAGAAGTTGCCCTTGCCAGATTGGAGACGGAAGAATTCGTCTTGATAGATGTGATAGTGGAAGGGCGGGGCTACGATAGAAGAGCCGTGTTCTTTTGTAGTTGGAGGAATTCGATGAGTCATGATGTAATCTGAATTTGGTTTCGCAAAAGTGACGGAGGAGCGACCAGAATCGTATATGACGGGATTATTAGCAGTGTTGTTTGTGCGCGGGGGTTGTGCTGATCGTAGGAAGGACAGCATGATGGGCCGTGGGTGGTTTCTGTGTTGCAAACGAAGCTTCGTACAGCGATGGATTGTGCCAACGCCAAGAGTCTTGCGATAATTTGTGCAACAAATCTCGGAGCAAACGTGGGCGACCAGGACTTGAGCTTCGAATTTGTTGGAGCTCTGATTTGAATGACCCTTGCTGGTGTTGAGATTAATTTCTGTCGGGAAAGGCACCAATTGCGGCCCGACAACTGTTATCTAACCTGGTATAGCTGTTGGGTGTCACGTAGAAACTTGGTAGTAAAGCTCTTAGTTGCCAGAAATAATTAGCTTAAGAGCTTATTTGAGACAGTATAGACTGACCAACTTATTGTGTCTCCGGCCTCCTGGAATCGAGCTAGTACTTATGTAGCATAGGGCAAATACATCCTTAACCGCCAAATACCCTGTACCCGAGTTTTAGCTTCAATCCGACATCACATCATATCGATCATACATAAATGCATTCGGAGTCTTCTCGTGAAACCATAGGATCTAAGATTATCTTTTCAATTTTTATGTTGTTCTTGTCGTCATACATGCTGCCATGGCATCTTTGTTGTGGTCCTCAGTTCCTTGGGCAGATTCGGGTTCTTCTTGGTACAAACATCGTGTTCCATACATCAAGAACGCAACTTACCTCCACACTCTAGACGTGTGGATACCTAAAACGTCGGAAGAGTCGCCAATCCCGTCAGGTAATTACATACCTGTTGACAAAGGTCCATGGGTCGTTTATATACATGGCGGTGCTTGGCGCGATCCTCTTGTCGACTCATCGTCATTCGAAGCTACCGCTCTGAAGCTGCTTGAAGACCAAAGTATCCCAATTGCGGGGATTGCTTCAATCAACTACCCGCTTTCAAGCCACCCAAACCATCCTACAAATCCAGCCCCACCTCGAGATCCCTTAGAGCCGATTGATATCGCCCGAACTGCCAAACATCCTTATCATATCATTTCGGTCCTGTCGGCTATCGCATATTTGCAAGAGGGACTTGGTGTCGCCCATGACTATGTCCTATCGGGGCACAGTTGTGGTGCGACGTTGACATTCCAGACCGTGATGAACTCAGCTCGCTGGGCGACACTTGCGACAGATGATGACTCTTTGCCGAAAATAAAGAAACCTTCCGTCATTGCACCAATGAACGGACTCTATGATCTAGCTGCTTTCATCAATAGCCCATCAAGCTCTCATAAAAGTCTCCAGCCTCTTTATCTTGAGTTTACGAAGAACGCTTTCGGAGACGACGAGGAGATTTGGAGAGCTGCTTGCCCTACAGTTGTCTCGGATTGGACGGCAGAATGGCCCGAGGGAAAGGCGGTCTGCATTGCGCAAAGTAAGGGAGATGCTTTGGTGCCATACTCCCAAACAGAGATCATGAAAAGCCACTTGAAATTAGATCGGAAATTGGAGATTATTGAGATGCCGGCAAGTGGTGATCACAATGATCTCTGGAAGCAGGCGGATGAACTTGTGGAGATCCTGAAGCATGCAATTGTCTATGCAACGAGGATAGTATAGTAGTACAAAGGAAAAGACATGCATGATGAAATAATCTTACCTCACTTGATGAGAATAATGTTGTCTACCTGAAAGTAAAGCCTCGTTGTACTCTCCTCCACTCTATTGGTGCAAGAGTCATGTGTCCTGGATCTTGTAAGATTGCGACCATCCCTGTGTTGCTACAGCCAATAGGAAGCACCCTAGAGTGTAATGGTAAGCTAACTGTTTCTAGCTGAGAAGAGTTCATTCACTGCAAAATCACTCAGCTTCATGACCACGATATATACTGCATGAGCATGGCCAGGAAAATATCACAACTACCATGTATCAACTTGATGGAGTAGGTACTGCTGTTTTGGGACAAATTGTTAGCGTGCTGATAATTCATCAACAAGCACCGCTGCGACATATGCCAGGAAATTGTTAGCATCCTCCGGTGCCCCGCTTCTGAGTTTTGGACAATCGAATTGGGCTCTGGAAATGATCTGATGAAAGTTGGGCCATGTAGACAACACCAGGAGCTATTTATGTCAGCATTTTCACACGATGGGACTGAATCGGCTGAAGAGATAGCCGATATAGCTGGAGATATCGCTCGGGTGATGCTGATCAAGACACCTGTGCACTCATCCACAGTTATAAAAATGGTAATGGCCGAGGAGTCTCAACATCCAAGACCAGGAGTTTTTGGAATGTATATGGTCAAACAACAAAATGATCCCGACTATTTCATTGGAGGCCGAATCCTTCACCCACAATGGATCGACAACCACCTTCCGAGCCTCTGGAAATCCACTTGCAACCACGAACACGGCAATGCATGTCGAAACTTTCTGGGAAGGTCCCTCTCAACCACACGACCAACTTGGCTGGTAGATATTGATGATGGTTGCCTTGTTCCAACACCTGAGGATTGCTCTTATGTTGCACTCAGCTACGTATGGGGTCACATACAAACATTGCACGCGACGCAAAGCAGCATTCAACAACTTCAAGAAAAAGGCGCTTTATATGGTAAATTAGAGACACCTATTGCGGCGACAATACTCGATGCTATGGGCGTGGTCAGTTTGTTAGACGAAAGATACCTGTGGGTCGACACGCTCTGCATCGTGCAAGACGATAGCACCCAAAAGCACACTGAGATGGCCAAGATGAGCGGCATTTACGCCAACGCGTCAGTAACGATACTGGCAGTCCAGGGAGACCATGCGAACAGTGGACTGAGAGGTTTCCAAGGAATATCACTACCACGCAATCTGCGTCAAAGCGTACACCGTCTGGAAGGAGGAGAGATAGTGACTATGCATCCCTTGTCACTTGTCAGTCATGATCTCGGTGTTGACTCGCCCACGTGGGAGAGTAGAGGGTGGACCTACCAAGAGAACATATTTTCCGAAAGAAGGCTGATCTTCAACGGTGACTCCATCCGATGGGAATGTCCGTCGTCAGTTATGAGCGAACACGTCGAGACTTTACGTCACATTGAACCCACGCACTTCGGGATCCGGGGTACCCAGGCCTTATTTAAACCGTCGATACCAGATTTATACGGTCTTCAACTAATATTGAGAGACTATAATAACAGGGATTTCACATACCCCGAAGACGCGCTTAATGCTTTCGCTGGAATGGCATACTCTTTCAGCCTAGCGTTCGGCGGATGCTTTGTGTCAGGTTTACCGAGCGCATTTTTTGGTTTGGCGATACTTTGGCAGCCCAGTGAGAGAATCTTTCGCAGAGTCGCTCGAGATCAGACATCAAGACAATGTCTGCCTAGTTGGAGCTGGGCAGGCTGGTCTGGAAGGATTGAATTTGACTGTACCTCTGCTGCGGACTTCATCAGAAATGGGGACCTGTCAGGTGCCGGTCTTCGAAAACGTCAATGTCATGTTACACCCATCCTCAAATGGAAGTATCATGAGACAAAAGAATCACCAGGGATCCCAATAGAAGCGAACATACTTCAAGCCCGACAAGATTGGATAGAAGGCCTGGCTAGGATAAGTGGAGGCTGGACAGAGCACGACGTTTCTGGAAGCCCGAAAGCGAAATACGAGCCTCCAACTCCTAGGAAAACTCCGAATACCTACTTCAAACATGGCTCATATCCTGCACATCAGTTCTGGTATCCTGTTCCACTCCAAGAACAAAGGCGTGCTGCCGCTGGTGTTCTGGCACCGTATGTATCCTGCCAGTCCCGTCGTGCGACTCTATATCTTGAACGATCTCGAAAACAGGGAAGACATGGTCGGATTCTTTCATTACAGGACGAAAACGGATCTAAGGTAGGAATGATTCAAATTCACGAGAACCTCGAAGCAGCGGCATCCGATTCAAGAATAGCTATTGAACTGGTGGAAGTTGGATTCGTGTTATCCCAACAGCCGTTTTCACGGAGGTTTGAAGAAGAATCAAAAACAGAGACTGAAGAGTCCATGGTCACTGAGTGGTTCAAATCCTACAAAGTTATGTGGGTAGAATGGCATAATGGGACAGCCTATCGTAAAGGTCTCGGTGAGGTTGCTGGTAGCAATTGGGAAGAGTATAGAGGAGAGGAATTTGCTTTGACCCTTGGGTAACCAGTGTGGCTAATGCAAGCCATTGAGTTCAAACATCATTATACCTAAGTAAGGGCTAGTGTAAGGTGTCCGACAACGTGACCTTCCCTTCGCCGTGTAAACACAACCACTCAATCAACCCAGTGCTCTTGTCTTTCGTCTTAGCACACATGTATGCCACTTCAGACTCTGGGCAAGATAACTACACTTTAGTCTCCCCGAAACTACCATTGGCCGTCAAATGCCAATCGAGATGCGTTCGCATCTCACACCAGTATCAACAGCAGGACATCCAAGATCATCTTGTCTCCTGTGCGATAGCCAAAGAGCTTGGTTTCAAGTCATTGGACCCAACCTGTGCATGTTCTAGGTAGGATCAATCACTTTGAAGGCTGACTCTTCATCGTGCGCCGTTATACTAATTGGCGCGTTGATCCTGTATGGCCAATAGCTTGTCAATGCAGTGAATGGAGATACAGAGCCATATATTATACTATGAAATTGCCGAAGGCCTCTCATGACCCTTCAACTTTAAAGCTCCATATCCGACCCTTCTAAATCTGAGCCACAGTCATGCTGCGGTCTGTGGTCCTTTGTACAAAACGCTACTTCATTGTCCGCACAAACAAGGATACCGACGCCTTCGCAGATCTTGAAAGTAGGTGATACCCAACAGAGAAACTCACCGACATCCGTTTCATATGTGCTATGATCGCTTTCGCATTCTTCACCCAACTTGTTGAGTTTGTCCAAGAAGTCATTTATAGTCCAGGACCGTCCGTCTTCAAAGCAGACCCGGCATGCAGAGCGGTAATAACATTCGATATATTCCCCATCATAGTCGACGAACCTGGGGTTGTTTTCACCATAAACCCTCCGCCGGTCAGGTCTCGTGAAACGACTCCAGGTTGGGTTCCGACTCCACTTCTTCTTTCTGTCAATCAGCCAAACCAAGGGATCACTTGTGCTGTTGAGGAACTGGTTGTAGAGGACACGAGATAGGAACCCCCGAGGTGAAGCCTCTTTCATTAAGTCATAATAACTCTTAGGCAGTTCGACGTTCCAGGACGGGTCGAATTCGAGGGCTATGTTGCCCACGGTGGAGGAGAGTGGCATATTAGCCTGCCGCAACGCTGCGCGCCAAAAGAATCCATGCAAAATGTTCCAGTCAAAGTGTCGGATGCAAAAGATATCATGAGACGGGTATACAAAACAATGTCCATTCTTTACGTCTTGCGCGCTCCAGATTTCCAGCTTCGCTCGACGTTGAACATCATCGTGGTCGATAAGACGCGAGTGCTTTCCCATGACAGCTCGTGACTCTTTGCAGGCTGTCCATAACCCAGCATCTAGTAATCCTGCGGACTTCGTGTGTCCGTCTTCATAGTCAGGATGGAAGACTAGCATTTCAGGGCTGTGAGAGCTTAGGACGACGTCCACGTAGTGAATCCCATATTGATTTGGATCGCGGAAAACACATGCTGCGTTCCATATCTGGATACGTAACTCTTGAGGTAGGTCTGAAAACCTGTGGAACGAGGTTGCAGGCATTGTAACGATCGCCCGTGGCATGAGTAATCTCTTATTATTCCTGGTATGATGTGCGCTCGACGAGGCTGGAAGGTTTTTGGATTGTCGAGAAAAGACTGCATTACTGAGAAGGAAGTGGACCTATTTAAAGCAGATCCAGAAGTCTTGAAACCTTACATAAAGGCTGGTCATTAGTCGGACTTGCCACTGTGTGCCGGGTGACGCATGGCCGAAACTCTATGACAAGGAAGACTCCATGTCGGAAGGCTGAAGGTTAGACTTCGAAATGCAGAGCACGATTTTATCTTCATCGAAAGCTTAAGTTAGGGCAAGATTATCACCATAAGTTTCGGTGTCATTATAGGTGAAACACCTACTCATGGCAATTGTGAAAGCGTTGGAATCATGATACTAGAAATATCAGAAAAGACACCAATAATACACATAGTCGGGAAAGGAAAATAACAAAAACCACATATAGTGCGATGACACTGACATGTCTTTCTCCTTCACCACCTTTCAGCTATGTTGCTGGATGGACGTAGCGCACAAACTGAGCGTTAATATTGAGAACTGAATGTTAATATTGAGAACGGGCTTCGGCTGCTGGTTTGTGGGAGTAGCTTGTCCATGAAGTACAAAAACTTTTGCTTCAGCGAGCATTTCCACCGAGCCACTTATATCATCCCCATCACACAGCAAGAACCTACTCACTTCGGCTGTTGGACCATCATTCAGTCAATGAGATTTGACTGAACTCGGTCAAAAGATTGTATATTTCTTCGTCATGCATTCCTTTAGCTATCTGCAACGCCCCTTCCTGATCTTTCGTGGACAGTTCACTCGGATAGGTTGTGATCAGGGATAGGAGTGTTCGTGCCGAATCGATGCGGTTCTGTGAAGTGGATGAACTTTCCATAACTCGCATCAACGCCGTCCGACCCTGAGAATCTCTTTGGGATATGTCTCCAGTAAAGCGATGTGCTAAAGCCCTGAACATGACAGGGTTGCATCGAAGAGATGCAAGATGTAAGACATTCTCGTCATTCTCATTGAGATGATGAAGATGTGTTTCGGTGCCCTCCTGTACAAGTAGGTACTCGACAACGCCGACATGTCCAGCTAGCACGGCCTCTCCAATCGACTGGTGGACTTGATGGGTCAAGCTACGTGGACTGCGCTGAGGCCCGCGCAGTAGCTCCGGTCTGAGATCAATGTTCTGCCGGGCAAGTTCCATCAAGCGTTCAATCGCGGGCAGGCATCCTTGACTGCTAGCCAGGCAAAGGAGCTCATTACCCCACCCCTCCCTAACTAAAATATCGGGAATGTCGTTGATAATGTCAAACACAGCATTCCAACTCTGACTGTGGTCTTTCTTTGAGAAGCGCCACGAGTCAACCGCATGACTGAAGAAGTCGATATTTTGGGGATAGCATCCAGTTCCACGCCCAAAAAACAACATTCGAAGTCTGCATAGATCGCCCCATTGAAGAACCTCGTCAGCAGCGAGTATAACTGTGTCAGGCAAGAAATTGTGAGACTCAAATTCGGACGTTTCAAGCATCTTAAGCAGCAGCACTTCTGACCCGTAGAGTGACGCAATGCTCAGGGGGCCGTACAGGCTGCCGTCCAATTCAAATCTTGCCTGAATTACACAGTCCGGCCGACTGTTCTGGCTAGTCCAGTTGTGCAACCTGGCTCAGTTGGCCTCGCACAGCCTTTCAACACATCTTAGATCGGGCAGGGGTTCCGCTACAACAGACCCAAAATGATCTATCCAGTGGGATGAGGCGTAAACAAAGAGCTCGCCAAACCCACGATCTGCTGGATTGTACCGAATGATCCCCTCTTCCCAATTCTCCCACGAACAATCGGCAGTATAGGCACCGGCGTCGTTATCGTCGCTAAATATACCCAAGTCTTGGGGCAATTCCTGTATCACAATCTGCTCGTCGGAAAACAGAGGAACGTGATTGATTTCCTCGAGAAGCAGGTACCGGACACAGATATTGAAAATCGTGGTCTCCAACCTTGAAGTGATAGGCGATGACGCTGTGTCAAATCCTGTCGCGGGAAGCTCTTCCATGCTCTTAGGTCCTGGACGGATGAAAGTCAACTCATTCAATATGAATTCATTAACTATTGGTGGACAAGAATAACTTGGAGTTTAGTGAGATCGCTGAAATCAACGCCAGCGATGAGCGGTTCAATGACGCTCATGACACTCTGGTCATCTACTAGCTCAGCAACCTCTGCAACCGTCGTAACATCCGGATCAGCTGTATCCAATGCCACAGCCCAAGCGAGTTCGAGAATGCTTAACCGCCTTCTAGCTGTGCCTAGAATCTCCAACGCCGTAGCTGCCGCAATGGCCTGAATTGGCATTGGCGAAATGTCGAGAGTACAATGAACAAGAGGCCAAAGCGGTTTTCTACGGATCCAATCACTTCAACCTTGTCGACACCGCAGCGCGACGCGAAAAATCGATCCTACAAGCCTTTCTAGACTTACTCACACCAACACATGCACGTCTGTTATCCCATTTGTCCCTCAGCTTTCCTGCACTTGTGACGGTACAGGGACGACCCGAAGCGCTAGTGCTACAGCATGATGGGGTACACACTTTGAAGCTTCTTCAAGACTATGGCATTAATCTTAAAACCTTAGAGTTTTACTTGCATAAAGGCAATGCATGCGGTCTTGTTGGAGAAGCGTCCGACCATACACAGTCCCTTCATGATGCTTTATCACAGGTCGATGCGCAGTTGAAGGTTGTCTCCCCTTTGCAGAGAATCCTCGTCAGGTGTTATTATGACAAGCCGACCCATGAGGGAATGCAGCTGATGCAGGGGCTTGGGTGGGTAGTCGTGATGGGACATAAGGAGTTACCCCGATAGTTCGAAAAGCTTGTGCGTATGGCTCTTCTGTGACATGGTTTTTAATCTTTTCAGTTTATTCTATAGACCTTCAATAGATGCCCCAAGTCTTTCAACTTTTCCCATAATTTCTATATGTGGTGTTTCATATTCTCTTCTAATATTTTTAGGATCATGACTCTGACACTTTAAATAATCACCAGAAGTAAGCATTTCGCTTGTAAGGCCACCGAAGCTTACGGTAACAATCATGCCCTGACTTAAGCTTTTTGAAGAGATAAAACCGTCTATCTGTCTACTTTCTTCGTCGCAGAACTCGGTAATTTCAACAATAACCTGAACCTTTCCAGCAGGTCAAAACTCCCTATGGGTTAACCTAATAGAAGTCGCACATGACAACAGATATTTGACAAAGATGAAAACATATATGAACTCATGTAGCCTCTATATGTACAATAGCTTGTTATTTCTCCTCTATCCCCTAGCCAATTCAACCCAACTAACCTATCCATCGGTCAATCAGTCAGTCAGTCAAGAAGCCAAGATTATGTTACCTAACGTATCAGGTTAAGCCAGCCAGTCAGCCGACACTTTCGGTCTACAAAGCCAATGCCATTCACAGCCATCATTGAACACAATGCGCCCTGTAATATTCAAGTATATGGAAAGGTGAACACTTATAACCTGTTAAGATTGTTGTCATGCCTAATCGAATGATGAGGAAGTACGTCTTCCTGTTGAAGGTATAGGAGACGTTATAAGTTAAGATAATCCTGAGAAGCATAAATATAGTTAAGCTGTAGTATATAATCAAGTCTAACATAAAACTAAGGAGACTATAGCGAAGGCCAATGGAATCAAGCTCATGACCATCTCTAATATGTGTAACGGAAATGTCTGTTCTCCTTATCCGTCATAGTCGACCAGACCTCTGGAGACATGTACGCATCCTCGACCTGCTTGGTGCGATCGTCTCGTCTCTTGTTTGCCCAGACGTAGTACATGAAGAGCGACAAGGTGGTAATAGCACATCCAGCTTGAGTACCCATGACAGCGAGCTTGGCGGGCCGGAAATCCGGCGCATCTCTGGCCTGAAAGGTTTGAGGTCCTATTATATTACCGAGTGAGAATGAGCCACTAACTATAGCAGCGGCGAAGGCTCGCTTTGTAGCACCTCCGAAGTTCGCAGCCGTCCACTACAAGATATTAGTAATTGAAAGTCTTACAGTCATGTTGAAGACTTACGTTGTAGAAAATGGTCAGAGGAGCGACGACGGCGTTGACAAGGTAGATGCCTACAAGACAGCCGGCCTTGTTCGACGCAGGCAGGAAAGACATAAGAGCACCACCGATGATACTAGTAGCATGTTAGTACATGTTCAATATGACCATGGTTGTATACGTACGCAGGGATAATACAAGCAATGATCCAAGCCCAACGATGTGACTGATGACGAATACCAAAGCCAACAGCTAGTGTGAAGAAGATGCTCACAACACCAGACGGCATATTCATGAGAGCGGCTTTTCTGGGGTCGTAGCCTAGATTACGGATGAGGGTGGCGGAGTAGGTGGTAACCACACCAGACGATACTGACAGCTTGAGGGCCAGTCAGTATAGAGAACCGACGAGGAGGTCGTGAAAACTTACAAGAACAACTGAGAGAAGCATAAGATACAACTGGGGATCGCATAAAGCCTCGACAATTTCCTTGGGACGAAACTTGCGACTCTCGATACCGGTCTGGTTAACGCTGACGTGCTTGAGCAACGCCACCTTCTCGCTGCTGGATAGCCATTTGGCCTTCATGGGTGTATCGGGCAGAAAGACAAATGTGACCAAGCCAATGACGACCGTAACAAGACCAAGGGTGATGAACATGATACGCCACCCTGCAAGAGAGGCACCGGGTCCAATATGCTGGAACCCATACGAAACAGCGCCTCCAATGATCTGACCCAGACCTAGTCCAAGGTACCAGAATGAAAATCGCGGAGCTTGCTCGGATTTCGTGTACCATTGACTGCTGATCAACATCAGGGATGGACCGATAGTCGCTTCAAAGATACCTAAGAATACCCGCGACACAAGAAGGGTTCGGTAATTGTGCGCAGCAGCTCCAGAAGCGGTAGCGATGCCCCAAGCGACAACGTTGGCTCCAAGCCACTTGCCAGCAGGGACCATCTGGAGAAAATAAACTGATTTTCGTCAATTATAAACATCGTGAGGGAGAGGAGTGATGTACTGTTGGGAATCTCGAAGCATAAAAGACCGACGAATAGGAACGTTGCGATGTTGGAGAAGTCGTTGCCTTGAAGTTTGAGATCTTGGTTTAGACCCATGACGGCCGAGTACTATGATGATCATTAGATAAGGTTTGAGGATGATGGGGCAGCCGTTGTGCACTGACGTTGAGGATGACCTTGTCCAGAAATTGCATAGTGTAACAGCAGAACATGAGGGGAACAATATGCCAGTCAATCTTGCGTCTCATCTTGTCGATGTCGACTTCTTCAGAAGCACCAGCAGCCTCACGATTCTGGTCGAGGAACTTCCACGCAGCATCGACATTTCCAGGGACTTTCTCGGGGGAGAGGGTGACTTGAGCCTGCTCCTTGGTAGGAGTACTCGGCTGAGACATCTCGGGGATCGAGGCCGGTCAGGAGATAGAAGGAAACAGAGGATTGGGATGTCAGAAGAGAGAATGGAGGAGAGAACAAATTCGACAGCAGATAAATACAATATTTAGAACAATAGTGAGGGGGAAAAGGGAAGAGATTGACAACTGGACCAAGTTACGAATAATTAAACTGGAGCAGTGTAGCAAACGCGGCGGAGAGGCAACAAGGTGGTGAAGTTTTCGCAATTAGACTGTAACCTTCATCGGCTGCACAACCGAATTTGATGTGAAACCCATCCGACCTCCC
This sequence comes from Fusarium cf. aywerte, assembly GCA_011034095.1. NCBI lineage: Eukaryota > Fungi > Ascomycota > Sordariomycetes > Hypocreales > Nectriaceae > Fusarium > Fusarium cf. aywerte. Next base: position 239,492 of record WETZ01000020.1, read on the forward strand.
CGGCAAATCCTCAATGCTACCTTCACAAGCAAATCGCCGCAATGTCAATAGCCAATCTATCTCGTCTTAGATCTCGTTGGGGCGACACGAAGCAGCAAGCAAGGGTTCACAAGACAAAAAGTCCCTGCACGACACATTGTTCTGTTGGTTGACCCATGTCGAAATCTGCAAGAGCAGGGGTTCAACTGCATACGTCGGTCGACAACAATGCAATGCTAGAACTGGAAGGATCTACAAGCGAAAGTGATTCGATTTCCTTGTGAAGAAAAAGCAAAGAAATTACTTAACATGAATTATGTTAAGAGTGCTTGTAGCAAATCACATGGGATTGTGCGGCTTGTTTGTTACAGAGATGATACAGCGCGGCGCAGCAAACAGAAGCGAGAACAATAGGATTTGTTGTTACTATTCAGGCGCTGCATAATCCACTTTCTTTTTTACAAGGGGGTCGGACGGGATAACAGGGTGGAAGGTTTAGAAGTACTCTCTTGCTTGTGAGGATCTGGCATGCTGTACCTCTTGATGTGATGTCAAAATGAAAGCTGAGAGGCCAGTGCCAATTACCAATTACCAATTACCAACTGCCTCAAATAGCACAATACTACTCGTCAATGAATTAATAGGACTGACCTCTCGGGCCAACTACAAATTCAGGCTTTCAATCTATTCAAGTTGTTTTTGGGGGAAATACAGCTAAAATGGGCTGGGTACTGAACGCTTCGCCCGAAGTTGAGAGCTTGTCGGAGTATCCCAAAATCATCTCAATTACCATCGTTCTTACCGCATTGGCATTATTTGTTGTGAGTGCTCGACTTTACATCCGATGGAAAGCTCGAGGTATGGCAGGCGATGACTGGATGTCCGCCTTGTCTATGCTTTTTGCCTTGATCTATTCTTCTATATGCATTGCTCGTGAGTCACACCCTATTTGTTCGCCCTGCATAGGCTTTGTACGTTGCTGATGCAAGTTTAGAGACACGATATGGCCTCGGCCTCCCGATAGTCGATCGACCCAAAGCGAACCTAATACCATATACACGAATCAACTTTGCAGGTAGACCGTTCTATCAGCTCGGCATCAGCTTCTTCAAAATTGCCTTATTGATCAGCTACTTGCGGCTCTTGCGTGGCACAGATAGCAAGGTCTACCGAAGTGTGATCTGGTTTACCATCCTGACGGTATTCCTGTCCCATTTGGGTTGCACACTTGCATTGGTGTTTGCTTGTAGCCCAGTAAGTCCCACTGCAGATATGAACATGCCGTGGCTGACTCTTGCAGGTCGATAAATCTTGGAACCCTCTGAAGGAAGGGCATTGCTTACCACCTGGGCCTTCCTTTACTGGCTACGCGGTTGTCACGATCGTTTCCGACGTTGTGGTCGGCCTCTTGCCAATTCCGGTATTGACAAAGCTAGAGATCAAATTGGCAAAGAAGATAGGTCTCATCACCATCTTTACACTGGGAATTTTCACCACAATATGTTCAATCCAGCGGTATCGCCAGATCGACCGGATTCAAGACCCAAAAGATGGCAACTCGACTATGCTAGTTCTTTGGGGCACCATCGAGTTCAACGTCGGGGTAAGTACCCCAATGATACTTGAAAGAACAAGTCTAACTGTCACCAGAACATTGTCTCATCACTCCCATTTCTCGCACCGATCTTCATCAAACGAGCCAGGCAATACCGTTCCAAGCCATCCAGTCACAATACTCCAAGTCGAAGCAAAGGGCTGAGAAGTAATGGGTACAAGTTAAAGGACCTCAGCCACACAGGGAAAAGGGAGCCATCACTCTTCACATCAGCTGAAAATGACTCTGGGACTGGATCCCAAGAGAATATCTTGAGCCATGGCGGTATTGTCAAGTCGGTTACCTACACTGTCGAGGTGGACCCGGCGGATAAGTCGAAAAACAAGAGCTTAGAGTCTGGTGGCCTGCACTCATAGACTACCTATCGATCATATGGTTATTTCATGTATGCATGATACGATGCGGCCCATCCGACAGGAACACAATCTCATGTCACATCAGTCACGAACCATTGGACCGACAGTTAATAGAAAAGCTGGACCTTGACCTTTAGTGCATAAAAATAAATGGCTCAAGGATATAACTAGTCCGAGACTACATAAATTGACTAACTAATTTCGTCCCTTGCTCAGCAGTTAAGCTTTCTGATCCGACCTCCATCACCCGTATTAGCCTGTAATTCGAACCCCCTGTATCTTTCTAGTGGACGCTACAGGGATGTCTAACTGCCAGGTCTCACTACCCTTGTCACTGTGCCGGCACCCGGACCCTCCGGGCCGTTTTTAAAATCCCAGTGATCTGACGCATCCTATGCTAACCGACGCGGAGGAATTGCTTCCTCGGCTGATACCCAGGATTCAGTCAACGGTCAACCAACAGTCAAAATCAGTGAGAGCATCACCCCTGCATGAGGCCAGCGGTCGAGAACTGAACAAATTTTCTACAGATTATATTCCTTGTGAGTTCCCAGTTACTCAAAGCCTTGAAGATCAAATATCCGTGTACATTTTGTGTAACGCTTGCACGCACATAACGCGTTCACAATGACGACTGAACAGCAACCATCTGTGCTTATCATCGGTGCTGGCATAAGTGGTCTTCTTCTTGCACAAAGTCTTTCCCAGCATAACATCCCTGTCCGCGTGTTTGAGCGCGATGCGGACCTTGCAACCCGTGGTGTAGGGTGGGGACTCACTCTGAACTGGTCTCTTCCAGCACTGCAGTCACTTCTCCCAAAAGATCTCTTCGATCGCCTTCCGGAGGCCTATGTTGACCGAGAAGCTGTTCAGGGAGGGTTGTCTTCGAGATTCCCTTTCTTTGACCTGGCTACCGGAGAATTAAAAGCTTCGACGCCGCCGGCTCCCGAGGGAAGTCGTGTCCGTGTAACCAGACAGGGTTTGCGAAGCATTTTAGCCACCCGTATAACTATTGAGGTAAGAAGCTTTATATAGTATTGATTTCTTACACTGACATAAACATAATAGTGGAATAAAGCCCTAACGGGAATCGAATCTGGAGATGAATCTGTTACTGCCACATTTGAGGATGGAAGTTCGGCTACTGGATCTTTGCTCGTGGCTTGTGATGGAAGTCACTCTCGAGTTCGTCGCTTGATCTTTCCTGAGTGGGAGCTCTACGATATACCAGTTCGTATGCTGGGTATGAAGCTAGAATTGTCTGCCGAACAGGCGAAACCTATCCGAGACCTAGACTCTTTCTTCCTGCACAGCACTCATTCAGTAAACGATACGTTCGTCTTTCTAAGCAGTGAGTGACCTCAGCAAGAACGAAGCTAAACATTCCTGACGTAAATAGTGCTCGATGCGCCAGGTAATCACCAAGACGAGAATCAGCCGTACGTGTTGCAGATGTGTGTCTCGTGGCCATATCGTGCCGGCTTCTTCGACCAAACCAACCTTATCGAGATCCCTGAGACTATTGGGGGCCAGAGCCAATTGATCCAAGACTTTGCAAAGACTTGGGCCGAACCTTGGCAGTCTCTTGCGCTGGGAGCCACCATCGACGCAGATATCAAAGGGCTAAAACTCCAGGACCTGCCACCACCTTTGGATCTCCAAACAACTGGCCGCGTTGTTCTAATGGGAGACGCACTTCACGCCATGGCCATGTGTAAGTCCTACTGCTTCATTTATGGGAAACCCTAGATTGACGATCCAGATCGAGGAGAAGGTGCAAATCACGTAATCCTAGACGCACAAGACTTCGTCGAACGAGTCGTTCCTGTGCTGCAAGACGGAAGCAGCTTTGCGAGATTGAGACGCGCCTTGGATGCTTATGAGAACTCTGTGGTTGAACGAACACGTCCGGCGGTGCTGGCTTCAAGACAAGCCTGCTTGCATGCTCATAACTGGAAGAGAATCAACAGTGGAAGCCCACTGTTAACAAGACGCATGCCGTTCCTGGAGTTTGATGAAAGCCAGCTGGAGTATTAGCTTAGCAAGAGTTTCCGAGTAATTTGCACAACCCTTCTGAGGCTCATCATTCTACCTGAACGCGTAGTTTGCGTCTAGAATGAGCAGAGAACAAAGAACCTGAGTAGATAATGAACAGAGCGACGGTTCGGCAGGCATCGATTGGCCAATGGGGCGCTGGCGCAACGGGTAGCGCGCCAGATCCCAGCTCAGTCAAAAGTGAGGCGATTCCTGAAGGTTATTCGTTCGATTCGGGTGTGCCTCATTGCATCCTTTTTAAGGACACCTACGGCGTTGCCGATGGGAGTGGGCCATCAGATGACATGTCCGCAGAAACAACATTTTTACTATTCCTCCTAGAGACTCTAAAACTGGTCACTTGCAATGGGAATTCTTTGATGATGGTGCTGCTGCTTGTAGTCCACCAAGGTCCGCTCCTGGGTTGCCGCAGGCCCACCTAGTCCTCCAAGCTATTTTAGCCCGTTCCACAATCGCCAGAGACCATTTTCTCAATTAGGCAATTTTCGACTCAACAAATAGTAGTTATTATGCGACTCGAAACGAAGAAGGCTCAAACTGGAGCCTTTTTCGTCCGTTTTGCTCGGACTAATGTTAACATGTCATAATCCGAAAGAATATTCTGGTGAGGAAATCTACCATTCGTCCTGAAACGGACGAAAAGAAAATGTTGAGAATAAGGGAGAAGAGTTGGAGGTAAGACTATAAAAGGTTGTCCTCAAGTCATTGGTATGATCATCCAGGACAACTTACTTTCTACTCTCAATTACACCATGGTCGACACACTCTCCCTGCAAGGTAAAGTTGCCATCGTGACTGGCTCAGGTCGTGAAAACGGCATCGGCGCGGGAATAGCCCTCGCACTTGCTCGAAATGGTGCTTCAGTCACGGTTAACTATGTCTCTGACTCTACCAAAGAGCGCGCTGAGAATGTTTGCAGACTCCTTCGTAAGGTGGGAGGAAAGGCCATTGCAGTACAGGCTTCTGTGGATACTGTCGAGGGGGCGCAGCATCTTGTAAACAAAACCCTCGAAGGCTTTGCAGTAGATCATATCGACATTTTAGGTACGTTACTGAAAGCTTTCTTCATATTGATCTCACGGCGCTGATCTTAAACCGATAGTAAACAACGCCGGAACCGCCTTCTTTACTCCCGTCACCCAGCAGCCCAACGTCGAAGAACTCACCAAGGTTTTTCAACTCAACGTTCTTGGTGCTTTCTATATGGTACACTATGTTGTTGTCCACATGCCGCCTGGTGGTCGAATCATCAATGTTAGCTCAACCAATTCGAAGCGGGGCAACGTAAAAATTTCTTCATACGCAGCTTCTAAGGCGGCGTTGGATAGTCTGACATGGAGTTGGGCTGGCGAGGCAAGTTTTGGACTTCGCTGATTGTTCTTTGTATGGCTGCAACTAACTATGGATTTCTCAGCTTGGCCGTAGCAAGGGCATCACGGTGAACTCCATCGCTCCGGGCCCCGTTCTTACAGATCTGTATCCCAAAGGGAAGGAAGAGGAGATGTCAAAAGAAGAGGTTTCTCTTACCAGGGCTGCTGATAGGGCTGGGACGACTGAAGATATCGGCGACGCTGTGCTTTTGCTCGTCAACGAGAAATCAAGGTGGATCACGGGACAGTATATTAGTACTAGTGGTGGAGTGACCTACTGATGCATCCAGTTCAGCATTGTGAAAGATAGTATTCCCTGCACTTCCAACAAGTCTCTATGGTGATATTTTTTCGATATCCAGTTCCAGTCGTGCCATTTCCAATGGTGAGAGATCTTCGACCCAAACCACCTTCCGCAAACAAAACATCAAATCACCCCAGGTGCATAGTCCGAGTAAGTACATTGTGTGTGTTATCTGGTCCAAGTACCATAGCCGTGATGAACCAGCTTCCATGAATACTCGAAGCACCAATAGCCACAATTTCAGCTCCAGCTTCCCAGCCCAAAAGTCATCATCAATTTGTGACATGAGATATTGGAAAGGAACATCCCGACGCGACATTGTGTATGCGATATCGCCTGATGTTTGTGCTACTACCATAGAGAACAGAGAGATGGTGGTGGTGCGGACTAGCTCTGCTAGTGCCCAGAGACTAGCTGTAGGTGACTTTCCATGTTCCGTGACGAAGTTCCACCTTGTCAGGGACAGTACTTGATGTATCAAATTGCATACAGGCAAGAGAAGATCCGATTCCGTCGGATTGTCGGCCCACTGCTTATTCAACAGCATTGCAAGTTGGGACGCGTAACAAATGGCATCAGTGATGACATGTTTCGGCGTTGGGTCTTCTAGGTCTAGTTCTTCGAATGAACATATTAAACCTTGGGTGTATGGCGAGATCGTCGTTGTCGTCGACTCAGTGTGACGCTGAGGTAGCGGGAACCTCGGCCTGCTATCTTGCTTCAATGAGCCCAATACATCGACGCTAAATGGTGTGGTCAGTTGAGGATACCGAAAGCATTCAAAATCACCTACAAAAACAGAGACTTCCTTAACGGCGTCGAAGGGTCTAGTGAATCTATCCCTTCATTTGAGTTGACGATCTGTTGTATGCCATCCATATGCATCTCCCAAGAGCTCAAATTACCGATACGCATCTACGAAATTAGCAGGTGTCAAAGATTGAGAGTTTGACTTACATCAAACACAGCGAGACAGATTGCAGTGCCTATCGCCACATTGTGACGGACCCGACCTTCGGGCAGAATACACTTGCGCACCACAGCAATTGATCGCGTATACTGTTCGATGTCCCGTAGAGGGGGCGGATCGTCCAAAATCCGTGCAAATCTATTCTCATTTCGGTATGATGGATCAACTACCGCTATAGAGAGCAGCCCTTCGGAGATCATGTCCATGGCATGGAACAGACGCTTGAAGTTGACACAGACCTGGACGTCGCCCCAATATGTAGGCACAGGCACGAATTGGTGCATCGGCTTTCCCACTGTCAATTCATTGATGACACCTGATCTTCTAGATCTACCGATATCCTTCATCACATGACGACGGACCTTTTGTAGTGTTTCTTTATCCTTGCACTGCGATGGATGATTGGCGTGGACAAATGCTAGGCTGGATGGCTTCTCAACTTTTCGAGTTCGTGACACCTGAGCGTTTGATGTCTCCAAGATTTTAAACTTGAACTCCATCTTGGACCAACGTCAGTATATGAATTTAAAGGAAAGCGTCCAAATTGCGCCGTAGCTTGTTCAAGACTAAGTGGTTGATAGATGGAAAAATGTGTTATGAGCTTGAATTAGTGAGATTGGTAGAAGTTGGTGCCGCACGTGATTGAGCGCTTACTCACTCGGGCTCCTCTTAGTCACGATTCATAGGTATATACCATAGTTTATATACTAACAAAATTCAGTGGCGCCTATGGATATCGCCAGCATCATACTGCGATCTTAGTTCGTATAAACGGCTTATAAAAGTGCCTTTTTTCTTTCTGGTTTTACGTTCCAAGACCCAAGCGTAATTAAGAAATCTCCTGGGATCCATAGACGCTACCGAATTTCGCAAGTTAATGCGGTAGTGGTATTTCATTGGAATGCAATCTATTGACGATCGAATCAAGAACAGGAGGAGGATGGAGAAGAGTAAAGCGGAATATTGCGTTTTCGTGATATGATCTGCGATACTCTTTGAGGCCCTGAGACATGCGCAACGGCTTGTTCACCCGATAGGCACCCCCGCTCCGGATGTCGGTAAATCATAGTCGAACTATGGCATCACCAATACCGAATGTCTTAACTATAAGCACTACTGTCGCACACATACTGAGATGGGAGCTTCCAAGCGGCGGCTGAGAGTATTGTGGCTGGCTGAAAGATCAAATGGGAACCTTGCATGATGGGCCATGGCGAAGTGGGTGAAACTCGGTGTGAATGTACCAGTTCTTCAGATGGATAAATTCATGAATAGTCGCGCATAAAGCCCTTTCTGTACTCATCCAGTCTTCCCCATCTTATTGAATGGGGTATTTGAAAACATGGGAATCAACAAAACTCTTTCCGGTGCCCAGCGCGGCCTTCCCCTTCCTGCAACCTTTGGTCAAGCATTGACTATCCACCTCATGTCTCATGACGAGCAGGCCAAGTCGTCAATTGTTGGCATCATCCGTGAACTGGCGGAAGATATTGCCAATAATTACAAGAAATGTGGCCTCGTAGCTGCTTTTTCTCCTCAACTTTGGGGTTCGTGGAACAATCGCGATATCCCCATTGAAACCAAGATTCTCAACCGCAAGATCAAGTTTCTCAACACCGGCGGCGATGTTTTTCTATATGTCAAAGCATCTTCAAAAGCTTTGGCCGTTGAGATTGTTGGCAAAGTTGAGGATCGTTTAGACAAAATCTCTACCAGTATTGACAAGGTTGTCGCTGGCAAACGGAAGGACATCCGTGTCGCCGGTGGACATCCGTGTCGCCGGTGGACGCTTCACCGAAGGTATCACCAACCCAAATGATCCCGTCAGCTTGGCGCAGGACATTCTTATCAATTCCCCTGATCAGTACCGCGGAGCAAGTTTTGCATTCACTCAGAGGTTCACTTTTGACTGGTCTCGCATTGCAACACAAAGTGGAGACACGGAGGATGAGATGATCGGTCGTAACCCGAATGGAGCTTCCCTTCCAGAACACGCGACTCATTCGCACATCCACCGCGCACACATCCGTGACAAGAATCTAGACCAGCGCAAGATTCTCCGTCAAGCACTATCCTATGGCAATAGCCGAGGTCATGCAGGGCGGGAAGAAGGCATTATGTTTGTTGCGTTTTGTAACGAACAGCCGCGATTTGAAAGCATCCTCAAGCACCTCCTAGGAGATGAACCAGAGAATCCGATAGACGGCCTGATGGACGTCGTTAGGGCTCATAGTGGAGGATATTGGTATGTTCCCGCAGCAAAAGAATTAGGTATTCCTGCTGTGTCGAATCTGGACGATGTCATTGAGGAATCCCACTGGGATGTAAGAAGTCCCAATGGATACCTGTTCTACAACACCCAGGACTATCTTCATCAGATGTCTGAGGGCGGTTACAAAGGGGGAGACCCTCCCAATGATCGGCTGCTAAGCCTGCTGGGAAGAACTTTTTCCCACTGGCGCGACGGTTGGATGGACAAAACGCATTTTCCCAGACTTCCCAAGCTTACAGAGTTTTATAAGGAGGAGGAAGAAAAACAGAAGATAATGAAAGAGCCTGTGCCGGTTCGCAAAGGACTTGCGAACCTTAAGACGCTTGCGTTAGCCCTTTCGGACTCAAAGTCTGTGTATGGCAAAGCAGCTCACAAGAACGGCCTATTCCGCATTGAGCCGAAGGAATTAATCGTTGGCGTGATCCCAGACTTTACCCTTGGCCGGGGAAAGGAAGTCGTTCCGTACCTGTCGGAGGACGAGAAGATTGCTGCTTGGCTGAAATGTTCGTTGAATGAGTGGTCGGCCATGGGTCACGTCGTTCCCGACTTTGAACGCTTAGTTCAAAAGGGTTTGGGCAAGCTTCATGCCGACCTGAAAGCCAAGTGTGATGGCAGCAACCAGAAAAAAGCCTCTTTTTTCAGCTCGGCCTTGTTGTCCATTGAAGGTGTCCAAGGCTATCTACGCAACTGGAAGATAATTGCTGAAGAGGCAGCTTCCAAGGCCACGGACGAAGATGATAAGGCCAATATGGAAGATGTTTCTAAGCGTCTAGAATATCTAGTCCAGCATCCACCACGGGACTTCCACGACGCTGTCCAGCTTATATTTTCTGTGCGCTGTTGTCTGCATCTTGTAGGAGAGTTGACAGCCTTGGGCCGGTTGGACCAGATCTTGTGGCCTTTCTTAAAGAAAGATACTATCAGTCTAGACCGTGCGCAGGAAATCATCGACTGTCTTTGGTTGAAGGTTGGCGAGAACGCGTTTGTCAATCGTGCCTTTGTCTACGACTACGTGACATATGGAACTACCTCTGTCTGTGGTGTGGGGGGAAACTTCCCTCAGGGTGGTGGTATCAATCAGTGGGTACAGCAAATCACCGTGGGAGGGTACAAAGCTACCGATGATGAGACCCCAGAAGGTGGCGCGAACGAAGTTACTATGCTCTGTCTGAAAGCAGCTCGTCGCATCCCAGTCAATGCTCCCACCCTTTCACTCCGGGTATACAAAGATATGCCGGAGAAGTATCTGGATGAAGCTGCAAAGGCAATCCTTGCGGGCGGTGCGCAACCGATTCTGTATAACGACGATAAACTATGCAAGGGTCTTAATAACTCAGGCCCTGGTGTGGTTAGCAAGGCATGGTCGAGAAACTATGCCGCTGATGGATGCTACGAACCTATGTTCGCGGGCGCTTCTGAGTTTACTTTCAACAACGTCCAGCCTATGCTTGCCTTGGAACAGACCATCAATCAAGGAGCAACGTATGGTGCTGCGGGCCCAATAAGTCTTCGTGGTTTGAAGCAGACATTCCGATCACCACCAGCCTCCGAGATCAAAACATTTGAGAAGCTTCAAAAGATCTTCTTGGGTCAGCTGGAATGGCTCATCATCCAATGTTACAATCTTATGCTTGAGAATTATGGCAACCTAGCCGAAATTTGCCCCAGCCCTTTGCTATCTGTCTTCATCGATGGATGTGTCGAGAAGGGACTCGATTTGACTAATGGTGGTGCACGCTTCCATATCATGGCACCTCTCTGCATCGGCGTCTCTAATACTATCGACTCCCTCTTTGCCATCCAAAAGCTCGTCTATGATCCCGATACAGCCATGACTACCCTACCAGAGCTGGTTGACTGTCTGGTAAATGATTGGGGTTTTAACATGATCGAACCCTTCCAGGATCGTCATCTAGGAGCTGCCAGTGCTGCGTAATACGGCGTGAGGTACCAGCAGCTGAGAGCTATCGCACTCGCTTTGCCCAAGTGGGGAAGTGGGGATGAAGAGGTGAACTGTCTCGGAAATTGGGTTATTGACAACCTTGTCCGTCTTTGCAATGAAAAGTTCAACTCTCCAGCCTTACAGCCCCAACATCGCAGGATTGCTGAAGCGTACGGAAAGGACTTGCAGTTTGTGGTAACTCCTGGCATTGGAACCTTTGAAGGCTATGTGGGTGATGGTGCTCCTTGCGGAGCTTCAGCAGATGGTCGTCGCAATGGCATGCCCATCGCCTCTGATCTGTCTCCCACTCCAGCAGCGCAGGATCTCCCAGCTAACCCTGCATTCCGAAACATCTACCAAGCTATGAAGAGCTATACATCTGAGGCAGTGACGGTCGGTCTTTCAAACGCTTCGCCGACGGACATGAACATCGATGAAGCGTTCCCTCTCGAAGATTTACAGAAGTTTGTGAAGGACTACGCCAAGGGCGAGGTCGGTGGTAACCTAATTACTCTTACTTGCGCCAATGTCAAGACCTATCAGGAAGCGGTCAACGATCCCGAGAAGTACAATCTGTTGAGGGTAAGAATGGGTGGATGGACGGAGTTCTATGCCACCATGTTTCCGGAACATCAGGAGCAGCACCAGCGACGACAGTATTTCACGCCGTAACGCGACATAGCCTAAGCAGGTTTATGGCTTTTTTAATGATGCAGCCCATAATATGTTCATCGCACCATCGAGTCCAAGATGGTTATGCGGTACATTTATACATTCATTTAGCTACTGCTTTATCGTATCTATAGTGTGTCCAAACTCTTACCATCCATTGTCTTCTGTGTCCGATACAGCAACTTGATATGATAATATTGAATGCAAGAAGTGTTTAATTGTGCCTGGTCAGATCTATGTACAAATTAACGCTTGAACAGCTGAATCATGTGATCCATCGGAAGTTGGGGTTTTTCCAATCGAGATCTTGTATCTGTTGCTGTGTCATTCCAGCCAACTCAGCCTCTGGTGACCGACTCGCCCGCTTCCGATTATCTCGCTTGATCCACAAAAGAGTCAAAGTGCCAAGGACCAAGATTGTGCTTGACGTTGCAAGGTTCAGCCCATTTCCGATGGGATAGTTCGGGCCGTCACTCTTTACAAAAGACCAGGTTGAGATCAAACCACCGACATTCCCAAACATGACTGTGACATTGGAGTTTAGTGATACTGGGGCGCATAGTTAACAGGTATGTCGGCTTACCATTAGTCCCAATTGCAGCGCTTCTTGCAGTGTCACTCAAAACATTGGCACTGATGTGGGAGTTGGTTAGAGGCGCCAAAGCAAATGCCGAGCTAGCGACGAGGAACGTAGCACCATAACGCGCTTGTCCATTAGTCGTACCCAGAAAAATTGCATATCCAACCATAACGAGTGGAGCACAGAGAATGATGAAGATCTGCCGACGATCAAGCTTATAGCTGAAAGCTGGGATGAGGACCGTGAAGAAAGCACCGACCACGTAAGGCGGAACAGTGAATAGCTGCTGAGAAATAGTCGATCGTTCCGGATAGATTGTTCGAACAATGGTGGGTAAAAAGAAAGCCAGGCCTTGGACCGTAATGTTATCGAGAAGGAAGATCATCGATGTCGATAGGGTGAGCGGACTACGAATGCCAGCAAAGATCTTAGCAGTGTCCATCTTGTCCAAAACCTCGGTCGTCCCCAGTCGCTCGGCCTTGATTCGGTTGATCGCCATTGTCTTCTCTTCCTCCGTAAGCCATCTTGCCGTGTCGGGTCTATCGGTAAGTGTAGCTAATAGTAGTGTCAGCTTATTGGGAGGAATAGCTGTTTTGGCTATAGCTTACCAAAGGAGATAAGGGATAAGGCGACTGTGATTATCCCTTCGATAGCTTGGAAAAGGTTAGCATGGGGGGGTTCACAGCATATCGTCGAAGCCTACCGAAGATCATCTCCCAGCTCTGGAACCTGCCAAAGTTTGGAAGCTTCAAGATAGCCGATGCGAGCAGACCGCCGAAAGCGCCCGCCAACGGCGCCATAACGATATACAGCGACAAACGGAACGTGAGTTCTGAACGCCTGTACCAACGGGACATGTAGTATGCAATACCCGGCAGCATGCCAGCTTCAAAAATGCCTAGGACGAAACGGACGCCGCAGATGTGAGGGACATTGTGTACAAATGCTGTAAAGATGGAACACAGTCCAAAGCCCAGAGATGTCAAAGGGATAAACCAGCCAGGTCCCATGTACTTGCAGAGAAGATTGGCTGGAATCTCGAAGACGATATAGCTGATATAGAAGACTGAGAGGACGAGGTTGTAGTCGCTTCCTGTCATTCCAAGGTCTTCCTCAAGGCCTGCAAGGCGAGCATTCCCTTGAAGCAGTTGAGCCGATCGCGTATCTAGATTGCTGTGAAGGCTGACATACCAATATTTGCTCGGTCGATGAAGCAGAAGAGGTATAATAAGCAGACTGTCGGAACAATCATCCAATCAATCTTGCGCCGGAGTTTCGCTTCTACTTTCGGGTCGATATAAAACTGCGTGTTTCCAAGGCTGATAAAATGGTCAGTTTCCTGTCGCTCATGTCTTCGCCGGGCCCTCACCTTTCTGTGGTGCCTCTGACCGGATCCGACATGTTGGAAACGGTATCATTCTGAAGCTTCTCATTTTGCGTCCTTGGGTCCATTTTGATAATTACTCGACAGTTGAGGTCGTAAGATGAGAACCAGGCTACTGGCGCCGACTACTTTATATAACTCTCGGTGCCTGTGGTAAACAAGGACCTGACATATCACATTATTCTGTTTCGAGCGGGGTTCTGGGCCATCGGATCCGGGGTAAGATATTGGGCATGGCCCTGAAAACCTGGGGGGAAAATCTGGGGTCGTCATTAGTTCTCTTAGCCAAGGCTCTAACTGATATCTCAGCCCGCGGAACTTTGCATCCAGAGCAGGACTTCTGCCCTGCCGGCATATGGAATCGGCTTTGTCATGAGCTTACCAGGTATCTTATTGGCTTAGAGCAAAAGTAACTTTCCACGCGTTGGGGAACCCATCCCTATTTCAATTGGTGCTGACTGTGGCTACGCTAGATGAGTACAAGCTTATACTATAAACCTGGAACAGCAAAGGCCTTGTTCCCCTGCCCAAGATGTGACTGGCCAGTGTTCCTCGGAGTCTGAAATGGGCGTATCTGAGCACTCTCGTAGCCCCATCACCGAGGCAGGACATGACATCCCAGCTGCAGTGACTGTGCCTAAACTCTTCTGTTCCGGGGCGACGTTTTGTAACGTTGAAGATGATTGGCAGTTTCGCCTATTATTGAAACATGGGGCATCATAAAATGCAACCTCAGCAGAAGAGTCCATCCAGGGTATGGTATGCGACTACGTGGACATTCTATACGCATTGATTGATGCATTGGCTTTGCATTCTGGTGTTTTTTCCCCGTACTGCCACATGTCCAGCATCGTCTGCAAGATCGACTTTGCTACTATATCTCCAAGGTCGTCAGATCTTTCAATATAGAGATTTAAGGCAGTCAACTAAGGGCAGAGGTTCGTCGAACCGTATGAAACAAACTGGGAACAAGTTCGCTGGGGACATGGCACAAGATAGCGCACTTTTGGATCACCCTTGATTCTACCCCTATGCGAGTGATACGCGGAGCGAATGGGAACTAAAAAGAATAACAAGAAATTTAGAAATTAAATGTAAGAGCTTTGATGAAGGAACCTCAATGCGACTGGGTACTTTGCAGAACTCGAGAGTATTGTAAGGCATGAACTGAAACCACTGCTTGGGCGATTGTTTGATGCTTCGATCGTAGCATTACTACCCCAACTCACAAACCGGAGCCCCGCCCCAACAAAAGTTATTAGCTCGAGTAGACGCTTGTGACAGTGGTTAAATGTTAAGTAAGCTTAAATTTAAAGATCTTCCGAGGTGGGGTGTTTTGATATGAGCCTCCATTGTTTGGATGACCAAATTGACCACTGAACAAGACAACGGCTAATCAGCAACCAACGTTATATTGGACCGTAGCCACTGGCCGCGTTTCGACAACCGCCATCGTTCCGATTATCCGAAGGATAATCTCAGTTGTTCCGAAAAAGCCGTTAATGGCAGTGGTATAAGACAAGGTGAAGGCATAGTCTTCCAAACCGTATGGGGCTAAAGATCAGCCAGTGCTGTGTATACGGCATAGTTGTCAAATGAAATTGTAGAGTATGACTTTTTTTTCTTATCATGGTTGAAGTATACATCAGCACCTCGGAACACAGCTCTCGCGCAAGAGGACAAGCTGCAAGCCTTGAACCATAATGGTCGAGATTTGCCTACCGCCGAGCATGATGTTATCTTGGAGGTAGGTTTGGCGTACTGAGAAAGCCCCAACCATCTGTGAGATGTTCATGCCCACCGGCTTATAAACTCGGCTTGATCTCTGTTATCTGTTCTCTTCTTCCCCTCAATTGCTAAACATAAAGGAACGGGCCAGCCTACTTCCGTGGCCGTTTTGGGCAGGCTTGACACCTCTATTTCACGCAACCTTTCTCATCCAAGATGCGAACCAGAACGTTGCTTTGCTTTCTCCTGGTCATAGGCCTTTTGGCCTGCCTGGCTCACTCCACCCCTTGCATCAAGAATACTGCATCTCCGAACGAGGGTGAGGAAGAGGACGAAGATGAGAAGGGCAAGGACAAGAGATGCATCAGACAAGACGCTAAGCATCGTGAGGTCCAGATCCACTACCATCATGGCGGCACCTACGTGATTAACGCCAACGGAACCGTTGTTGACCGAAATGGTTTTCTGTTGCCGAAAAAGGGTTACAGCACCAAAAGTGAATGGGTTAAGCCTAAGAAAGACAAAGGCAGGAAGAACAAAGATGACGATAAGGAGTCTGGAAACAAGAAAAAGGATGACGACAACAAGTTCGATCGAAAGATCGCCTACACAATGGACTACCCACACATTCCTAGCAAGATTGACATGGTGCCGAAACAAGAAAGGCCTCACTGGAGTCACTCACTCGCATTGGCAAAGAACGAGAGGAAGACGGGACCTTGGAAGCGTTCACCTTCGGACGTAGATAAACGTGCATCACATTCCCCGAACGGCCCCCTAGGCCACCCTAAACGCGAATCGATGGCGATGGGCCAAGTCGGCCACCCAGGGAGACCCTACCCTTTCAACGACGAGGAGGTCGAAGCCATGAAGTCAGTCAACATCACGATTGATCAGAACGGCAAAGATCCCATCGCTATCAACGTTGTAATTCGGAATAACAGCAAGATGAACATCACCATCATGACCCGCAACTCACCTGTGGACAAAGATGCCTTCAAATTGGGTCACTTCAGGGTTTATCCTGACGACACCCGGATCAACTTCGCACCCGAGAAACAAGGATACCAATGGTATCACAGGCCTTGCGGGAAATGTTATCCTCCAGAGAAACCAATAAGGGAGTTTCTGGAGTCCGACTTGACACACTTGAAGCCTGGTGAAACGGTTGAGCAGACAATGTTTGTCCCTAGCGGTACTCCCAAGGAGAAGGAGCAGTGGTTGAACATGATACGACACGCCAAGAAAATCAAGGTGCATGTGCAGGGTAAATGGCCTGCCATTGGTGCTTGGAAGACAGAACGTCGATGGTCAAGACAGGCTCACTGGGAGTTTAGGTCTAACGAAATTGACTTGGAGATCCCTAGATAAGGGTGATGCATGGTGGTTCAAAGCAAAGGGACCAGAGGTTTTAACGTACGAATATCTTAATAAAATACGTCCACTCTGATCAAAACGTGTTCGGTCAAACGGGTACAGGTTCCAAATTTGTGCAAAGTCACTGATCGCATTCTACTCTACCTTATATCATCTCCGCCGAAGCCCTAGGTAAAGTGTGTAAAGTGTGAGGCTCGTCAGTATACATTTACCATTCCCGCGCAGTTCTGGAGTCAATAATGCTCATCAATTCAACTATTTCACGCCATCGGCAGCAGCATCACTTTCCACCCCTCGTCCTCATACTGGAGACACACAAGGGGAATTGGCTGAGGTAAAGCTTCTCCACTGCGGACGAAACTTCTCCACGTCTACAAAGATGGTCTTTTTACCGGTTTTTGGCCTTTCACCCGGAAGATGAACCACTCACGTCTTCCTCTTTGGTACAAGTCCATACTACCCTATTTCGAAGCTCACCAATAGAAAGAATTATTATGGAGCGTCATATCGTCACTTGATTAAGGTTTTGCTGATCCCCCGCAGACCTGCCCCGTGGGGTAGCTTGGCATAAGACTAAGCATATAATGAAACCTTTTCCCTCGTTGCTGCTTGTTGTTCGGGTTGTATTTTATCATTATCCTGTTATTCTGGAAATTGAAAGACTGCAGACAATATGATCACGCCTTACAGCCAGAATTCTGCGGGCGTAATGGGCGACGAGTCGAAACATGATGAAGATGTCGCTCGTAACGACCATATCGAGAGGGCTGACACAGGGGCCACAAACGATGAAGCTGTGTTCTCCAAGTTTCCCAAGATGGATAAGGTCGACGAGTTTGGAGCTCATGCGAAGACTGATCCGCGAGAAATTGCGCTAGTAAAGAAACTGGACAGATACATCATTGTGCGTGACCAAACCGCCTTTTGTTCATGCACCAATTCTGACCTCAAATTAGCCGATGTTATGGCTCATGTATCTTTTCAACTATCTTGACAGGAATGCCCTTGTTAATGCTCGTCTCAACAACCTCGAAGAGGACTTAGGGTTGGAGGGTACACAGTACAACACCTGTGTCTCCATTCTTTTTGTCGGATACATGTAGGTCACTGTATCTATGATTACGCTATCTCTGTAGCTGACGTTTCAAGTGCTGGACAAGTTCCGAGCAACATGCTCATCAACAGAGTCAAGCCGTCATGGTACATGGCCGGGTTCTGCCTCGCTTGGTCAATCGTCAGCCTTGTGACCTTTCTGGCAAAGGATTATTCGAGCATGGTAGCGCTTCGCTTCATTCTTGGAGTGACTGAAGCTCCTGTGGGTAACTTGTATCCATGGTGAGGGGGTACTGACTGACTAGTTATAGTTCTATCCTGGCGCATTATTCATACTAAGCATGTTTTACACACGAAAGGAACTCGCTGTACGACTAGCTATTTTCTATACCGGGAACATGGTAGCAAGTTCGTTCGCTGGTCTTATCGCCGCTGGTGTCTTTGCAGGTCTTGATCAAACTCACGGCTTGGCTGGTTGGCAATGGTGCGTGTACTGAAGGCGATAGACACCTTTTGACTAACTATCACCCATAGGCTTTTCATCATTCAAGGTTCACTATCGATCGGAACTGCCATAATTGCATTTTTCTTTCTCCCAGATCATCCCTTGACTACCCATTGGCTGTCTGAAGAGCAGCGCCAACTCGCCTACAGCCGGATTTACACTGACACCACCGATGTGCGGGAGAAGACAAGTGTCTGGGTTGGTCTCCGTGAGTCAGCTTCCGACTGGCGAACATGGGCGCTATGTCTCATGTACAACCTCCATCTCTCATCGGTCGGCTTTCAGAACTTTCTCCCTTCAGTAATGGAGACGCTAGGATATAACCGAACGATTACTCTCATCCTGACATGTCCGCCGTATCTCCTCGCCGCCATCGTTGGCATCGTCATGGCTTGGACTTCAGGTCGCTGGAATGAACGCACCCTGCACATCACCATTTGCAAATGCATTGTCATGGTTGGCTTCATCATCGCTGTTTCAACGCTCAACCTTGGCGCCCGGATGTTCAGTATTTATCTCTTCGTGGGGTTTAGTTTCGGCATCAATAATATTATCCTCGCATGGATCAGTGCCACTGTCGGGCAGACTAGCGAGAAAAAGGCTGTGTCACTGGCGATCTGTAATACTTTTGGGAACTTGGCCCATGTCTATACGGCTTATCTGTGGCCGTCGTCGCATGAACCAAGGTATACGCTTGCTTGGGTTGCGAGCATTGCTTTCTCGCTGGGCGTGGTAGTGATTGCTTGGGGCATGAGAATCCACCTGAAAAAGCACAATGAGAAGACGAGGAGAGAACATCCCGAGGTGATGAACTTTTATGTTTACTGAAAATAACATACAATATTATCACCGTTCACACGCAAATGTCCCTCTGTCTCATTGTTTTTGTGAAGTTATCTTGGAAGAACTTGAATTGAGTTTGAAAATACCCTGTAGTTCCCTCATTCAAGAGTTAGTCCGTGCAAGCCGGGGTCACGTCCCTCGTAAAAAGGTTGATGAGTCCCGAGCCGTGTTCAGATTTATGCTCATTTAGAACTCGACCAAGTGGGTCAGGGTCATTCAGCTCTCCATTAATGGTGTGCTTGAGGGCGATCATCAAAGTTACCAGATACGATTTGAACAACAATTGATGACGATATACTATTATAAATGTTGCTGAAGATATGAGCTTTAACTTGAGTGGAATGTCGTGCCGATCCTACACTACGCAATGAGCACTTCAAGAGATCGATGGGGGCTAGCTACCCTGAAGCTGAGGAATGTGGTACATAGTTTGTTGGCAAAGTGATAACGATGTTTGTAAAACATCTGCTGTCAAACACTGGTGTCAGGTCCAAACTCGCGGTAATGATAAGCTATGTAATTATTAATAACAGCAGCATTACCTATCGTGGCGATGTATTGTCATGGCTAAGCGACAGGAGGACAGGAAACATAACAGCATTCTACAAGGGGGCAGGCAGAACGGACCGAGGAAGAGTGAATAGTCAATCAACGGACACACCGTCCAACCAACCACCTAATACTCAGGTGCCTTGCTTTTCCACTCTCCTTCTTCCGCGGGCCAGGACAAGCGACCGGTCTCCTTGGCGTTGGGGCTCGTGGTGTGTCCGCCCCACGGCCGAGCTTCTTGGCTAGCGCCACTATTGAACAACCTTAACATATAAGCTTGATTGCCAATAAGCGCCAAGCGCCAAGCGCCCATCTCAATCTGTTTTCGTCACACCTATTCGTTAATTCAACCTCGCATCGTCGTCATGGTCCAATATCACTGCTACAAGCCAAGACTTGATCGTTTGGAAACCGTCACACGGGGCTTACTAGAGTCTTCTGTCCCCCATTCACTTGGCAAGACACGGTCGCGAGGCAGGTACTGCTGTCCTTCTGTAGGATCCTGCGTCCCCTCATATCCCCTTTCTCCTTCATCTGTCCCGTCTGTGTCCCGTCCTGTCATGCTCTGCCTGCCCTGCCGATCCCTCTAAGCCTTTCTATCCTTTTCTTCTTTATCTTCCACGCCAGCTCATCAGGCTTGCTGAAGCATGAGCCTGACTGCCATACGTCAAGTAAAACAAAGATCTGCAAATTGTCGTCAGCTATCGTGTTGTTGAGCCTCGATTTACGGCAGAGCGCTGTCGTAATTCACACATGTGCCACTCATGCAACAAATAGAAAGTAGCCACATTACTTCTGCATGAATATGTACAGACACGAAAACGAAGAAGGCCGATACAGTGATAGTGTCTTTAATTAACTATGAAGAAAGGAAATGCCTTAATCCTGCCACTTTGTCCGGAACTTGACCTCGTCGATCGAATAATCGAATGCTTCCAGACTCGGCGAGATAGCATGTAGTCGTTCCCTATCAAGCGAAAACTCGTTTCTTTCCCTAGCCTTCACCAACATGTGAGCCGCGGTTCATAGGCGCAGGCTTGCAGGGTGTACAGAATCGAGTGTTGTTAGTACTATGCTCATCTGAAACCCCAGATAACAAAGCAGAAAGAGGGAGGAAGAAAAGCAACGGCCCCCGAGTTCTCTGGTTTGAGCGCGTCTTGGCTGGAACTTGCACCTTGCATCACCCGCGCCGATCGTGTGGTCTGGTACCGACTCTCTTCGTTCCCTTGTTCCTGGGCCCCGTCCCCCTGATTCTCTAGTTTGGTCCCCATAGTCCATTTCTGGTTCCGCTCAGCTTGTGAGGCATTTCATTGCCCCCCCATCCCCACCCCATCCACGTCCGCTGGTATCATCCACTGGGAACGTGCTTCCTATGTGCTCCCTGTACAAAAGTCTTTCGAGACCCGGCTCGAGGCAGCTACAAACGGACGGCTCGATTTACCTACTGCTTCTAGTGGCCTGGCCTTCTGTCTTGTTGTGTGCAACCTTTTTACTCTCTTGCCTGTCAGAATTCAAATACTCCGTAACTGCCTGCCAGTTTTCTTTGGTCTCTAGTTCCAAAGTCTTATTTTCTCTATCCCTTTTTCCTTTGAGCGTACCAGGCACAACTTTCATGTCCTTTTTTGCTTTGGTGGGTTTGTGTTGTCAATAATCTCTGAGCAAGCGATAGAGGTTACCGGCACATGTCATTCCTTCTCATCACCACCTTTTCATACTTTGACGCTTTGTTACTACCAGAAGACACCCTGATCCAGAAGCTCTTCAACCAAGCGCAGCAGACTAAAGTCACAAACACAAGCTTCACTTCACGTTGACCAACAACTATTGCGTCAAGCCACACTTTATGCTACTTCCAGGAACATTAAAGTGAATAAGTGGATATTTGATAAGAAGCCGCTATAATGCCGCAAGTCAGCTTGACCGATCTCAACGTGGTTTTGGCAGTCCTTGGTACGTTTGTCAAAACCAAGAACACTTTTCTGGGCAATCTCCTGGCTCTTGATTAGCTCAACCCTTGGCGAGACCTGGCTTTCTAACTCATTACCTTTCTTGCAGGTGCTTTCATGACACTTTATGGTGTAATATCCGTAAAGCTCAAGCAGCAATGGTACCTTGGAGAAGCCTGTAAGTTCTCTAGCTGCAGACTTGACGATATTTGATTATGGGAATCTAATTTGGATAGTGCCCGCTATGCTAGTGGGCATCATCTTCGGCCCGGTAGCTGCAAAGTTTCTTGATGCTGAGAGATGGGGTTCTGGTCAGGTTGATCAGACCAAGGACATTGCCCTAGGGCTCATGCGTGTGGTCATCGGCGTGCAGCTTGTGATTGCAGGCTACCAGCTGCCCGCGAAATACAACATAACTCGTTGGAAGGAGATGGCCATCCTCCTCATTCCCGTCATGACCCTGATGTGGCTATGTACTACTGGATGCATCCTAGCTACTATCCCAAAGCTCAAGCTCCTTGGGGCCATGGTGATAGCATCATGTGTTACGTGCACCGATCCTGTTCTATCCCAGGCAGTCGCTAAGGGACCCTTTGCCGACAAGTATGTGCCCCGACACCTTCGAGAGATAATATCCTCTGAGGCTGGTGCCAACGACGGCTTCGGCTTTCCCTTTCTGATGCTCGCGACGTACCTTATGAGACATGCTTTCGGTACAGGCGAGCACCACGACGGTGATGATGGTGGTGAGGCCGCGCATATGCTGTTCGCTCGCAGTGGCGACGTGGGTCGTCTCGGAGGTGGCGTCGGAGAGGCCATGAAGCAATGGGTTTTAGAATGTTGGCTCTACTACGTCGTATTGGGTATGGCCTATGGAGTAACTGTGGGCTACATATCATGCCGCTCCATTAAATCTGCACTTCGGAGGTAAGAAACCTTTCCCGCTTTTCGTTTTCCTGTAGGACCTTTTTCAAGGTGGAACAACGTCACACTACCCTTAGGGGAGACCATTCTTGCAGGGGACATTAGCTAACGGTTATCCTATGATATAGGGGGTGGATCGATGAGCAATCCTACCTGCTATTCCCTGTCGCTATCGGACTCTTCATCATCGGTACCTGTGGTGCCATGGGCACCAACGACCTTCTCGCCTGCTTTGTTGCTGGCAACCTTCTTAACTGGGACGGAAACTTCCTCGCGGAGACCTACCAGCGACACGACGAAGTCAACCATTGTCTCGATGTTTTACTGAACTTTGGTGGATTTATGTTTATTGGAACTGTTATTCCCTGGAACGAGTTCCACGACCCCGATGGCACCGGCCTGACGATCGCTCGTCTCATCGGCCTCGGCTTGATGGTCCTCTCCTTTCGACGTATCCCAGCTATCCTCCTGGTGTACAAGCTCTTCCCCAAGGGGTGCCATAACATCAAAGAGGCTGTCTTTATGGGCTATTTCGGACCCATTGGTGTAGGGGCCGTGTTTTACCGCGAACACATGCGTCACCTCTTCCCCGACGACCATGTAGCAGACCAGGAAGAGAAGGATCTTCTCAACCTCGTCGGCCCAGTCATTTATTGGCTAGTGTTCTTTTCCATCGTCGTCCACGGTCTTTCCATACCAGCTCTTAACCTCATATACGAGTGGCGTGGAGTTGAGCCCATCCAAGACGACGCTGTGTCGATCCGTCGCAAGTCCTTCACCATGGCTACCCCTACCAACGCCATCACCGGCGACGAGGACAACTTCATCGCCTTTAACCGCTTCAGTCGCCCCGATCTCGAGAACTCTGTTGTTCTCGGTGAGGTGCCCCCTGCCATTCACGCGCAAAATGAGTTTGCTACGTTCTCCGGAACGCATTCTGAGGAGGATTCTGACAGAGAACGAGAAGAGGCGGAGAAGAGACGCCGCCAGAGAACTATTCAGTACTTGGTATGATAGAATTAGCGTGCATTATAAACTTGCTACATAGATTTACGCATGAGATATAGACAGCAAACAGTTTGGATTATAATGGTCACGATAACTTCGCATTACGAACATGGTGACCTTTGCCTTTCTTTTTTGTATCAATTGCCATTGGCTGGGTCTTCTTTGTAGACCAAAACTTGCTAAAGATGACTTAGGTTCATGTTGAAGTTGCTGTGGAGGTAAAGCCTTGGAAAGCGAATGGCGATAGATAATCACTGATGCTGGATGCTGATTCTGTGGGAAAGTCTCGATTGGAGAGGCGGTCATGGAGTTTTCAGCATTGAGAAGAGTGGATGTCCACCAATATGGATGCCAAAGTTGTATTGGCTTCCGCATGTTCCCCAGTAACTGACTAACTGATGCTGATGAGGGGACGATAAACTCCGGACAACGACTCCAATCCCTTTTCTAAAAACTCAATTCCACACCAATTCAATGGCTCAGTCAAGGCCCATCACTGACACACTGTGCAATTCCAAGTGTACTTACGCCTAAGGAGTCATCGCGATAATCACGCTTCTAACATTTGAATAAATTGTCGTACTGAAAAATTGCTACTGATGGCGCGAAAGCCTACGGTTTGTGAGATTGTCACCGAATGGCAGGAGCAACGGGTCGTATACTCGGAACGGCAACTTTATAACTTGTGCTAATGTGCCATAACTAAGATCTGACGAAGGAGTCATCGCAAAGGGTGTTCATAAAATGATAACGATTGATATGCAGTTCACTACTTAAGTCATCGCCAAAAGACTATGCAGTCTGTTTTTTCTTTTCCAGAATATCCAGCATCTCCAAAAGAGAAGGAAGAAACTCCTTGGTTTCACACTGGAACCCCTCGTGATGTCCTGGTACAGTCATACGTGGACAACCCAAGATGGAAGCCTGTGCCTCAATCGCCCTAGCATAAAAGGCCTCTTTACACCTTGCGCCTCTCATGACACCGACACTAGTGCCGTTCTCTTTGATGCGTAAAAGGTTGGGTGCGTAACCTAGCAGTGAAGGAAATTCGTTCTCCCAGAAATTGCGAGGGTTTGATGGCTCAGGAGTAGCAGGCTTAGGGACACCTTCGTCGTCATATCCGATCAGACATTTGCCGAACTCAGCTACAGCAGCTTCTAGACCCTCTGTCTTGTGCAACATCATCACGCTGTACATCCAATCGTAAATCTCCGATGCATCTGGCATAAGCACAGATAGTCCTGCTTCATGCGCAATCAAGTGCACGACCATATCCGGAAAGTCGTGGGCGAACTGGTACCCAAAGATACCGCCACTGCTACTTCCAAATATGATCGCTCTGTCAAAACCAACGGCCTTAATGATAGCTCTGATATCGCGCGCTTGTTGAGTTGCACTGAGTGGTTTGTTGACTGAGACTTGGCTCGCTGACATCTGCCGTCTGTCGAAAGTGGCGCAAGTAAAGCGGTCTGATAGAGCAGCCATGATATTATTGAACTGCCTTCCATGGCCATTCCCTCCTGGAACGAAGATGATGAGAGGGCCAGAGCCTTGATACCAGTAGTGCAGGTCACAGCCTTCATTGTGGGTTATTGCTCGAGTTGGATTGAATTCCATCGTATATTATGTCATACTCTACAGTGACATAGGTGTTGAGAAGTGGGATTCGTCTAGGAGGATGTTGCGGTTATATAGCGGTGAGGTTGAAATGAAAAAGATATAGATAGGTAGTACTTGCGGAGTTGAATTTAGCCGATGGACTTGTCGTGACAGTCAGCAGCTTACGCGATGAGTCAGGCCGTTTTTGCATCATGTCACCGAAGAATTTATCATGACAAAGGTACTGGACCCAGTCTTGCGAGTACCGCCGCAAAGGTTTAGTGCCTTACAAGGAACCCAGACCTCATACGACAGTTTTTGGCCAGTGATTGGATGATCAGAAATTTGAATATGTTACTCAGTCGCAAATGAAGGAGCACTATACTGAAGTTTTGTTGAACCCAGGAAACTAGATAACTAATTCGAGACCTATCGCGTCGATCGGCTCATATCTCGACGTTACTCTCATCGACTCGCGTAGCCTTACCCATTATCCTCACAGCTTTGCTATCGCGAAGCCATTCAACCGTCAACTCGCCACCCTCTTTAGACTGCTGCAAGCATTTCAATGTGTTTCCGCTGAAATCAGGATGATACTGCTTAAGTCGCGCTGTCGTCTCAGCGTTTGATAGAGCATGCGGTATAATAGCTCGATGAGCGGAACCAGTCTCGATAGCGTTAGTAGAGTATTATGTGATAGAATGATTGACTTACTGCAATGTCCTCCGCAATGTTCTCACCGATAACATTAACCACTCGGGTATGGATGTGCTCTGAAGAGGACGTTGATATTTGGAAAACGTAGATGAACTTGTTAAGTGAAGCCTAACTTGTCAGCTGAGAATAATACACATCTGACTAGAGACTTACCAGTTCGTGTGGATCAATAGGCAAACTCTTAAGATCAAGATCGGGGCTGAACTCCAGCAAGAGATACTGATCCGCCTCAAATAATCCAACTGGCTCATCCTTGCCTTTCCATTGCGATCTAGTCGCCGCTTCGAACAGTTTCCTCAGTTCTTCCCACCTGTTACTCGACTCCGCCACTGGAGGAAGATCAAGAAGCTCCGGAAACTCAATGCCCACAAGCTTAGCATCCTCGAAGGGACTCTGGTACAAAGATGCAGAGACAATGCCATGAAGCCTAGTGAGATACCTCAATGTCTGAGGAGAGGTTGAAAGTGTGCTAAACAGGTGCTGTGACAATGCGAGAGTAGCGTGGCCGCAGAGCGGTGCTTCGTGGAAAGGGTTGAACCAGCGAACGGCGTAGTGAGGGGTGTCCGATGAGTCGCTCGATTCGCCAAGTGGAACTGCGAAAGCTATCATGGGATAATTGAGTTTTGTTGCAATTTCCTGAAGCTTTGAAGCTGGAGGAAATATGTCGTAGGGAAAGCCTGTATCTTTGTCGTATACTGCACTGTTATCTGGCTTCGGAAGGATTACTCCAGCGGGGTTGCCTCGCGCCCTTTCGGACGCGAAAGCGTTATAAGTCGTTACAGTGAATGAGTCCATTGTGTTTGAGCACTTCGAACTGGTGCAACCTTTGATAGATATGAAAGACGAGAATAATATTTATTTATTCGTGTATAGTAGTCGCAGTCATCGCAAGGGCGTAGATATGACTCTTCGCCCCACATGCATGCGAAGCTGACAATCGATAAACGAACCCTGATTAAGCGAAACTGAGTAAGAGTCACAAGCAAGCGCAGAAATACACTTGGAGTAGAAAGCACGACTTTACCAGTCCCCGACTTCGCAATAATATCACAGCCCAAGACAAAAGCCGCTCTTGAATCTGCAGCTGAAAGGTCTTGTATAGCGATATTGAGCCTGTGCATCGTCAATATTGCAAGCGTTAGCTTCATTTGTCATTTTCATCGGCTTAACAGGATGGAAGCCCTTCTAAGTAATTAGCCTGATTGCGAGGATCAAATAGACTGGCTGCCATGTAAATATAGAGTGATAAAACAATAAGAACAGACGTCGAATCAAATTGATGTGGAAGCGAATGCCCCCGCTTCAATTTAAACTCTTGCTGTTATGGGATGGCTACTGAAACTTGGTATCAATTGGCTGGCTGTTGTATCTGTAAGCAAAAGTGAGCACTAATATGGGATGGCTGAAAGATAGAAGTATCGCGTCAAGAATACCTAGGGTCATAAAGAAATGTGGCTTCAGCATTAAGAAAGTCAGTAATTGAAGCACTGCTTCAAAGCGGACTAGGTGCCTTTCTTTAATAGCTCAACTCGGACATAACAGCTTCGGATCGAGTCTTGGAACTGTAAAATAGGGTTGGCAATGTCAGCAATATTGGTTCATCAAAAGCATCGCGAATCCCTCGGGGAATGCCAAGACTCCCGAGGGTGGCTTTCCCAGCCAATCATGCTAGACTCACATGTCTGTCAGATTACTGATCGGACAGCATCCGGACCAATCCTCGCTAATAATGTCTTGTGCTTACTTTGTCGGATTTCCAAGTTTGCGCGAGTAGGATTGCCGATAAAGTTACTATGCATTGAATTGATAATTGAAATGGGGTTCGAGAGTTATATAACAAGTGAGGGGAAACAGAAGAAATTATTATCCTCGTCAGTAGCAACAACAGTAACATCTTTCAACCATAAACAACAACCGTTGAACAATACTTCAAGAACTCTCAATACTCGCAGTCTGCACAACACTTCAAGAATAATTGGAATCGTATCCACTTGACAAAAGTCAAAATGGTCGCAATCAAGACAATCAAGGCTTCCAACACAACAGCCCTCCCACAACACCTCCCTCAGAATCTTACAGCTGTCTTTCTTGGCGCCACATCGGGTATCGGTCGCAGCACGGTAAAGCAGCTCGCCATTGCCACAGATGGAAAGTCTCCAACCATCTACATTGTTGGCCGAAGTGCTTCAGCCGCAACGCCTCTCATTGCCGAACTTCGACAGAGCAACCCCTCTGCTACCGTGGAATTTATCGAAAGAGATGTTTCCCTTGTAAAGGAAGCCGATGCCGCTATGCAGGAAATTGCAAAGCGCGAAAGCAAAGTTGATATCTTGTTCATGTCTGTTGGATTCATGTCTTTTGAAGGAAGAAAAGGTGAGCTACCCGCCTGGTATTGATTTGATTATCAGAAGCTAATTATGCACAGAAACAAAGGAGAAGCTCGAGCCATCTCTAACAACCCGCTTCTACAGTCGTGTTCGCGCCATCCAAACTCTTCTCCCTCTTCTCAACCGCAGCGAAAACCCTCATGTCACTAACATCCTTGCCGGCGGTATGGAAGGTCCTTTAGTCGAAGACGACCTCGACCTTGCCAAGCCAGGAAACTTTGGTGTCACTTCTTCTGCTAACCAGGTTGCTACCATGCTCACTCTGGTCCTGGAGCGTTTCGCACAACAAAACCCAAAGATCAGCTTTGTGCACGCTTTCCCTGGTCTTACTGCAACACCTCTTCTTTCTCGTGGCTCAAGTGGAATCATTGGTTTTCTACTCCAGTGGATTGTCACACCACTTGGCGGTCTACTTTTTGCCAGTCCTGAGGATGTCGCCGCTCGGGCACTCTTCTACGCGACTAATGCGAGATACACCGTCGAGGATACTGAAGCTTCAGCGATCCCTATTCCCAGTGGGCTTGAGAAGGCTAAGCGATCTGCTGGCGGAGTGTTCCTGATCAACGACAAGAGTGAAGCTGCGGATAATGAGAAGGTTTTGGCTGGTATAAGGGACAAGATGGCCGATCGGGTTCAGACACACGTGGATAATGTCTTCAAGGGACTTTTTCAGTAGTTTTAGGAATGAGTAACACGGGGCTTATAGGCTGGGACTTTTGGGCGTTGGGCGTTGGGTGAGCGAGAACACGAATTTCCGTTGGACTGTTATAATATTAATCAAGCTTCAATCAACGACCTAGTCTAGTAAAAACATCTTGTATCTTAGGCACCAGGTTACTGACTTTTGTTTATGCTTATGGTATGCTGGTAGTGAATACCTTTTGCAACTTTATCCATTTTGGCAATGAATCTTAGAACCGCCATGGGAAACCTTTAAATCAGACTTTTTCGATTCATTGAACCAAGCTGGAATAGTTCTTCCACGAAACTGGCGGCCAGTGATTGTGGCGTTCGGGTCCGTGGTCCCGTGGATCTTGATGAAAATAAAGTGACTATCTTGTCATCTCATGCGCGCCGGAAGATGGGGGATATCTGTTAGGTCCAAAGTACCGGTCCCGCGGCAAAGCGGAATCACTATGAATCATTGTAGACAATACCCGAGTTGGACTAGTGTGAGCGACTTGACTCATTTCCATTGACCAATTAGAAAACCACAGATTGACGGCCAAGCTGGCTGTGTTTAAGTGATCGCAAGACGTGGGAATACATAAGTGCTGATGATTTCCAGTAACCAGGTCAATTCATTCAGCAGCCAAATACGAACTCCTTAACACAAGTCGCTCTAACTTACTTCAAAGTCAGCCTCAAGACCTCATCACTACCGAGAATTTATGCTAGGAGCAACCACTAGCACTACCACAACCAGCACTGCGTCGATGACCAACCTACCAACACTACCAACACTCCCAAATTTCACCGAGGATACCAATCCTCCTACCTGCCCAACTATGGATGTTCCCAAGCCTGTGGAAAAGATCATAGAGTCCTTCACACCTGGTCAATGCCTCTTTTGTCCTATCAGATCACCAACTCTCGATGATAGCGCAGTCCATATGCAAAGGTCCCATGGCTTATACATCCCACATCAGCAAAATCTAGCAGTCGATCTGGAAACCTTGATTCGCTATTTACACCTTGTTATTTTCGAGTACCGCGAATGCATACATTGCGGAACAACGCGATCAACTGTTCAAGGTGCCCAGCAGCATATGTTAGGGAAAGGTCACTGCAAATTCGACGTCACAGAAGGTTCAGAGTTCGCCGATTTTTACGACTTCTCTCAGAGCCAATTTGATATTTCGGACGATTCACTTAGTGACAACGACAACGAGGGCGAATACCAGAAGAGCCCCGATCGCAAGCCACTACAGGTCGATCAGGATTCTATGCGATTACCATCCGGAAGACTTATTTCAAAGAAACCCTCAGCACAAGTAGAGCCGTCACTATCACAAATACACCGGCGTCTACGCACTACGGCACCTCAATTAGAATTCACTCCAGCCGAGTCTGACGATGTGCTCACTACCGACGGCCCAGTTTCTGCTGCAGACACGCAAGTATTAACCAGGCGAGAAAGGCGACAGAAAGCTACTGCAGCACACCAATTGGCAAATATGAGCGTCGGTGACCGCAATGCTCTGATACACCTATCTGCGGCCGAACAGCGATCATTAATAGCCACCAACCACAGATTTACGGAGAAGGTTCAAAAGGAGGAGAGTCGCAGACAGAGAAGGATTGATAGAAAGGGGAACAAGAACCTGTATGCTTATTGGAACACTGAAACACCTGTGTATCAATGCGGCTAGGAGCATTGAAGTCCAGATATCTTAATATTATGACAGAGCTTATTCGTTGTTCTTCTGGCAGTTCTCGTCAACTAGTGGTATATAGTCACCTAGTCTCAATAGCAATGTCTGGGTTCTGAATCTAGCTCCTTATAGACATATGGCCATACATTTGAGAAGTCTCCGTGTGCATTCTTCTATGAATTGTAATTATGCTGTATCGCTTCACCTCCTGCACTGGCTGACCTTCATCCTTCAGCTATTCGTTACACTAATTCTCATGTAGCAAGGCAGATGAAAGCAGATGTTCGGATCGAAAACAACGCTGGCTCTACCAGACAAAGGCTCCGAGGACGTGCTTCCTCTAGACAAGTGACCAAAGATAATCTGCCATAGGATC
This sequence comes from Fusarium cf. aywerte, assembly GCA_011034095.1. Lineage (NCBI taxonomy): Eukaryota > Fungi > Ascomycota > Sordariomycetes > Hypocreales > Nectriaceae > Fusarium > Fusarium cf. aywerte. The sequence goes on from WETZ01000020.1 coordinate 270,378, forward strand.
TTTCCAAAGCAAGAGGCACGCGTCACCAAAGCGCGGCTCCTTAAAGGGCGGCTGCGAGAACAGCCCGTAGATTTCGAGGCCCTTGAGTACAAAGGTACTCAGCGCACCAAATACCCCCGCGTATCCCAAAGAAATCGATAATGGGGAAAATACTATCCCTGTGAGGAGGAGCATTATCCAGAGAGAGCCAAAGGTCGCAGCGGACCATACAAATAGACCCAGTACCAATACCCGTGGGTTTCTGAAATGGCGTTTCGAGATCCCAAGCCTTTCTATATTGGAAATGATGGACCATAAGGCAATATCGAACAAAATGATGATCCAAGGCAGAACATAGATGGAGAAATCGAGTCGCATATTCTCAAGAAGCATATCCACGAACAAACTTTGGAGGTACCTCGAGTATTCCAGTAATTTCAGCTTTCCGTTGTAAGTAACAGAGAGGGCACAGAAGCACCATGCCAATCCCGACGACGTTTCCCCGCAGATTGTGGGAACGTAAACGATCTGGTACCACCGGGGGCAGCGTCTTGAATCTCCTCGACAGAAAAGAAGTATTTGCTCCACCCTTGAGCTGTTCTCCCCAGTGTAAGCAACTAGAGGGGCTTGCCTGAACCCAGGCAATTTGAGCAGCAACAAAATGGACATGACCGTCACGATAATACCGCCGACGGCTAACTCGAAGGTACGTTGATCGATTATGCTAAGAGACTCCCAGCCAAAAGAGTCCCGTCTGCGACTGTACAGGAAGACGGTAGCCACAAACTGAAACAGTGTTCCAACCATGACTGCCAATCTTCCCAATTTTATCCAAACTTTCCCAGCTTTGGGTCCTTGATTCCTCTCTACTATCAAAGGCCCAAGTTGTGGTTTTTTCGCGAAGAGAATGCTCCAGTGATACGCGTAAGTGTGGATGTGTTTAGACCAAGCTCTGGGTGATCTGACCATGCTGTAGATGAAAAGAGCATGAATAACAATTAGGCCGACAGCTGTTTGAAGGGCCACTATGAACGGAGAGAACAGAAACAAAACTGGTTCGATAGTATCTAGGCGCTCGTTGCGCAGGGATTGAAGATGGCAGAAGGCGACGACAGCCGTAAGATGGGCGACTATGAGTTTCACGACTAGCTCCTTTACGCCACGAGTTTCGCCATCGGGACATCTGACGCCCTCACTAATTGTGGGTTGTGGGACAAAAATAACATCCATGATGTTCTAGGAAACGATTCGTGTGAAGACTAAGTACATGGGAAATTGGAAAGACAAGTTGCTGTTGTTTATCGTAAGACATGTCAACCACGCGGCTGTGTTCGAAAATCAGATCAGGCTACCCATCAGGCTGATTTGAAATTGGATATGGTTGTGCAGCCAGTAAAATCTCACGCAATCATCAGCTAATGAGGGGCTATAGGGGGGTTAACAGAAAGGTTGACCTCTAAGCTTTGACGTACAAAAATAAACAGGCTAGAGATGTGCTTTGAGTCTCGCATCAAGTGACTTGCTAATTTCGTCTTCTTTGCTTTCCCCAGCCCAGTTTTCTGACCTCCCAATGGGGGGACCGATCGGGCTTTTTGTCTCTCTGGAACAAGATCAATTGGTACGATAGAGCTGACTCATCTCGTATTCGCATCCGATTAATCGGCTAGCTAACATCAACTGAAACATTCGAGATGCTGACAACTTTTTGTTGAGAAAAGTCTCACTTTCAAAAAGTTGTGTCGTGAAGTTTCGAGACAATGGATGGCCTCTATCAGAACCTAAGGGCTCTGCCGCTCTCGATATCAATTCCTCTAACGCTCACTATTATTGTCATCGTCTCTATCATCACCAACGTAGTGCGACAAATATGGTTCCCCAACCCACATCGTCCTCCAGTCGTATTCCACATTTTTCCCCTTATCGGCAGCACCGTGCAATACGGCATCGATCCGTACAAATTCTTCTTTGATTGCAGGGCCAAATACGGAGATTGCTTCACGTTCATCCTGCTCGGCAAATCGACGACTGTCTTTCTTGGACCCAAGGGCAATGACTTTATCCTAAATGGCAAACATGCCGATCTCAACGCCGAGGATGTTTATGGAAAGCTTACAACGCCTGTATTTGGCCAAGAGGTTGTCTATGATTGTTCCAACGCACGCTTCATGGATCAAAAGAGGGTATGCAATTGACATTCTCGGTCGTTCAGATGCACAGGTGACTGATCATTTTACTTAGCTTCTCAAACTGGGCCTTACCACAGACTCTTTACGATGCTACATCCCGAAGTTCGTCAAGGAAGTCGAAGACTACGTCAGCTCTTCGCCTTACTTCAAAGGCGACACAGGAATCGTGAACATCACGGAAGTCATGGCCGAAATCACCATCTACACAGCATCCGGATCCCTGCTAGGAAATGAAGTTCGCTCTATGTTCGATAGCACGTTTGCTACGCTCTACCGTCACCTAGACGATGGCTTCCAGCCCATTAATTTCGTTATGCCAGGTCTTCCCTTACCCCAGAACTTCCGCCGAGATCATGCCCGAAGGGTGATGGAGAAGCTTTTCAGCGACATCATCACCAAACGTCGCGAGGCGGGAAACCAGGGTGATGAGACGGATATGGTTTGGACACTTATGAATGCGCAGTATAAAGATGGCCAGCCCCTTCCTGATCACCATGCTGCCCGTATGCTGATCGCTATTCTGATGGGTGGCCAGCATAACACTGCTGCAAGTGGTGCTTGGCTTCTTCTCAACCTCGCGCATAAGCCTCATCTCGTTCAGGAGCTCTATGAGGAACAACTCGAGATTCTTGGCTCTCCACCACAACCTTTGACGTGGGAGAACCTGCAGAAACTCACCCTCAATGGTCAAGTCATCAAGGAAACACTTCGTCTTCACAGTCCAATCCATTCTATCCTTCGACAAGTCAAATCGCCTATGCGCGTACCAGGTACTGAATGGGTAGTGCCTCCATCGCATACACTCCTCGCCTCTCCTGGCACAGCAGCTCGATCGGAAGAGTTTTTCCCTCGACCTTTAGAATGGGATCCTCATCGCTGGGATAAGATCGAGCCACTGGAGAAAACCGCAGACGATGGGCAGACGGTAGATTACGGCTTTGGAATGATGAGCAAATCTGTCAGCAGTCCTTATCTGCCCTTTGGAGCAGGAAGACACCGATGTGTTGGTGAGAACTACGCTTACGCACAGCTGGGTGCTATCATCGCTACTTTTGTGAGACTGCTTCATATTGAGCAGCCTGATCCCAAGGCTCCCCTTCCGGCGCCAGATTATTCTGCAAGTCTTTCTCCCATATCGTTTTGACACCTTGCTAACAACCCATAGTCAATGTTCTCTCGACCTATGAACCCTGCTGAGATTCGATGGCGTCGGCGCGAGACGGCGGAATAAGATCAAGACAAGGATTAAAGGTACAGACGAGTAGACTGCTACGGGCGCTGCTAGATAGTGCGTGTATCTGTGTAAACGAGCTTATCCCAGATTTCTAGATTAGAACGGGTGAATATAGACATTGAGGCCTCCGAGTATCACACCACAAAGACCTATCGTAACAGTTAGGATTGTTTACACCCGCCCGAGTCTTAGTAATGGAGAGTACCGTTACAAGAAAAAGATGTGCACATAAACTAGTATAGACTAGGCCTATAGGCATATAAATTCGTCATGAATCGCAAAAATATGATCATGCTGGGGATCGAACCCAGAATCTTCTGATTCGTAGTCAGACGCCTTGCCATTGGGCCACATGACCGTATCCGATTGTTGAAAGGCGCGTCCCGAAATGGTCATTCTGAAGCCGGATAGCGAAAATCCACGAGAATTGTTGCACTTTTTTTTTATCGGTACTCGCGACGTGTTGAGCATATTTAGCTGTCAAGTATTATCGTTCGTTAGGATCAAGTTAGAAAGTGATCTCAGCGGTAAACGCTAATCGGCCGTTAATGGACAACAACCCCCGTCTGACTTTGGAAGTGGAGGTTCTTTGAAGTAAAATCGTCTGAAAGTAAATTTCCAATTAAACAGTCAACCATAATGAACCGGTCTACGCATAGACTAATTACTTTGCCAATACAACAACCCTTCTCCTCTACTCTGCCGCCATCTATTCGTCGCATCCAGCATCTCTGAACAACCTTGAAGTAGCCATCCCCATTTCCTTATGAACAGAGGCGACACTTCCCACGAATGTGGAAGTGAAGCATCTCCCCATACAATGAGGCTTGGTCTCTCAGTGTTCTGCAAATTGGCTTCAGCTATATCTTCACAGAGATCATCATCGTCTAAAAGCCCAGCATCTGCTGCCAGAATGACGTTGTCTCTGAATCTGGGGAAGGGGAATATGTCGAGCCAAGGATGGTGCACGACAGTTCTCTGTACCGTTGTCGGCTCCAATGCTTTGGGTGGGTTGTGAGAAGGCGACCATGGTCCGCTTTGGTTAAATGGCGAGATTGCTTCGTCTAGACACATAGTCGCCCGGTCGAAGCCAAGCAGTGTAGCATTCTTCGCTATTGCGATATTGACGTTGAGAGTGATAAGAAATGGTAGCTGCGAGATGCGTGGCGCATTCATTGTATAGTCCAAGTACGCCATACTCGCGAGGGCAAATACCCTTTGGCTAACATCTGGACTTTTAAAAACCTCACACGTTTCTATGATGGCTTCTAACATGGCGTTGGGAGATCGTTGGAGAGCGGCTTCTACTGAAGGTTTGGAAGCAGCTGGTAAGTTGGCTTTTTGAACTATGTTTGATGCGATGCGACCGTTCTCAACTTTCTGCCGTTTTCTGAGGTCTTTAATAACAAGATAAGTAAGCACAAATACCAAAAGGAAACGAAATGCATTGACTTACATTGAGACCTTTTGTTGAGTCGATTCTGCAACTTTCGTCTTTCCGCAGTGCTAGTAACCCCCGTCCAGTCTTCACCCGCCTTTTGGACTAGGAGCTGCTGGGTCATAGGCTCAACGACAATCTGGTACGGAGTAGCCATTGTTTGTCTTTTCTACTCGCAGTTATGAGATCTTTCCTTTTTGACGGTAGTAACGTGGTGCAAATATGCAAAGAAGAGATAAAATGGTGTTCTGAGAATGCAGGCTGCTGATTGTTAATTAAGGCTGACAGCGTCAGCTCATCAAAAGATGAACTCCACTTTATCAGCAGGTTGCATTAGCGTTGACCAAGATGAGCTTAGCTAAGTCTACATTCATTGTCATTGGATGGACTGCTCGAAGCCGAGAATTGGTCCGATTCCGATATGAGGTATACTTCTATCTCATGAGGAATGTTCAGATTGTTACAGTACTGGATAGGTTGCGAGCGACATGTCAAGTTTGGGTTAGTGTGGCCGTTGACTTGTTATAGAGTCTAGTTGGCCAGCAATTAGTTGTGGCTGGCCATTGTCAAATACGTCAATGAACAGACACCTTCTGTAAGTCATACTATACTGCTCTGTAGATAACTATGAGTGCACGTTAAAGGCAACATTGTCAGAAACCAGGCGAGATTTTCAATAAAGAGTGACTTGCATTAATGTTACTAAATGCCTGTGTCGATAGCGGTAATGACTGTCAGACACATATCTTCTATGGTAAAATGTGTCCTGAAACTGAGCTGGTTGAAAGTAAAAGTCCTTGAGGTTCGTGCCTCTTTATAAGCCCTTTTACAGGCCTTTTCAAAAAAGGTGCTTTTTACAAAAACACCGAGAGGTCAGGGTTGTCCCAAGGGACCTGAACATCAACAGCCTCAGCGACCAGCTTCTCGAGAGCAGGAAGCTTGTCGAGGCGGTACTTGGTGGCAACATACTCGTGTCCAAAGTTGAGCATGCACTGAAGCAGCTTTCCGAGGGGAGTAATGCCGTTTCGCTCACCAATTCCTAGGACGGTGGTGTCAATGTGGGTGGCGCCAGCTTCGAGAGCAGTGTAGGCGTTGGCAGTGGCGCAGCCAGTGTCATTGTGGAAGTGAGTCTCAATGTCACATCCAATGATCTGTCGCAGCGTAGAGATCTTATCATAGACCTCGCGCGTAGTGGCGCCTCCGACGGTGTCAGCAATTCCCACGCGGTGAGCACCCAGACGATCCATGAGCGAGTACAGCTTGAGGATCTCGCTGAAGTCGGAGCGGAACGAGTCTTCGCCCGAGAAGCGGACCTCGAGACCATTGGCTTGAGTGAACTCGATGACCTCCTTGGCCTTTTCGGCGATCCAGTTGAGGTCCTTTCCGTGCGAGTGCTTCATGAGCTGGGCCGAAGTTCCGATACACATGTTGATACCATCGACGCCTGTTTCAACGGCGATGCGAGCGTCGTCCATGTTGCATCGAATGTGGACCAAGACCTTTGCCTTGAGGCCCATCTTGCAGATGGCTTGGGCATCAAGCTTGGATTGTGGGGAGGAAGCAGGTGACGTCAATTCAATCTGGTTCTGTTAGCCGAGAATATCTCATTCTATTATCAGACCAACTCACGTATTCGACACCAATGTCATCAAGGGCCTTTGCGATCTTCATCTTGGTCTCGGTAGTGAAGTAAGCGGTAGCAAACTGCTCACCCTCACGCAGAGTAGTGTCGATGATGCTAAAGTTGGCCAGACTACCAGAGCTTCGCATGGAGGTAGCTACGGAGCCACTGGCGCCGTTGAGACTGGCGAGACTGTCTGCAAGGGAGCTTGCATCGTCGGATTCGTTACCGTTGTCGTTATAATTGTCCTTGTTGTCGTCAATGGCTGTTAGGGAGGCTTCCAGGGCTGAGATTGTTAGTTAGATATATCGAAGAGAGGTACAAGAGGTTCTAACCAAGGCCATTGTTGACTCTCTGAGCCTCAGCAACCCCACCTCCCCCATTGGCACCAGAGCTGCTGCTGCTGGCGCCCTGGCCCATGGTGTGACTCGTATGGTGACCCACGCTATTCGCTCCGCAGCTATTGTCGCCGCCGTTGCTACTAGCAGCACCTTCGCCCATGGTGTGGCTGGTGTGGTGGGAGATAGGGTTGTTGGCTGTCTGCATTGTATCTGCCTTAGCATTCAGACGATGCAGGGTATGTGACTATGTGGTTGTTCTGTAGTTTGGAATTCACTATGATAACAAGTTGAGAGAAGTGGATGTGAGAAAAGGCGGCTAGCAAGGTTTTATGTACCGCTGCTGTGGGAAAAAAAACCTTAGTCAGGACAGTTGAGGTTAGTGACTCAAGAAAAAAATATGGCCGAACGTCGGATCAGATAGTGAGGCCCTCATAAAGCGGGGTAATGCATGTGGGAGAAGAGTAATAATTGGTAGAAAGAGCTCGGTTAAGCATGCTATCTAGATCGAGCTAGATTGATTAACACAACTTCAACCTTTCCAACTCATGACGAGGCGGCACGGCGGTAAGTAAGCCGCCTTAGAATGACTAAGCTTACGTAGCCAATCAATCAATGACGTCTGTTGGCAATTCTTGAAGATGGCTGGTGAGCATAGTAGCACAAAGGTGACCGCCATTGATCGACGACCAAACCAGAGGTGTACTACGTATATGCTCGTATAACGCGTTCAGCAATCGTGAGCAAGCCATTTTCTGTTCAAAATAATACATGCGTCTAGGTAATAGTAGCAGCCACAAATTGTATCTGGTCAGCTCTAGAACGAACTTGATGCCATAACATCTGGAAAACGATCAGGGCATTCCAGGCTTTCTGATGCCTTGGAGATGGAATGAAATAATCTTCTAGGCTTCAATTAGTTCCTGTTATCTGACTGATTCGGCCTATGAATAACCACATAAGCCTCTCGCATCTTCAGAATATTCTGGTCTCCAGCATCCGTGTGTTTAGTCACCCTACAGCATAGTGCAGACATGAATATTTATTCATGCGTGACGGTGCTGTCCATTCTTCTACCATGAAGCCTTATCAATTCATCCCAGATTGTTGAGATATAGGGTGACGCCGAGCCGAGCAGAAGCCAAAGTCACTATTATATGCGGTCGTGTTCTATCCGTCCATCTTATAGTCGCTCATTGTATAATCGCCCGCCCCGATTGAGCCAGGCTTCAATATACGTGATATCAGGGCTAGGTGCGATGCAAGTAACCCAAGCTTTGCGCCTGTCGTCCATTTCCCAGAAGATATGCGGATGATGATTGCACAGGTGTCAATGAGCAGCACAAGCATGACAAGCGAGAAGTCTTCCATAGCTAATGAAGGTTGATAAGGGCGGAAATGCGTAGTTAGAAGCGGTTGTGTGAGGGAATTTTCCACTACCGAGAGAGCACAAGTCAACCCTTATAACGTAGGCTGTCAGGTCGGCCCGACGTCTGGTAGGCTTTTGTCTGACTTTCATTCTTCGTTGCTGTTGGGTGTCGGCTTAACGGCAGTTGATGCAGGGGCTTTTTGCAGGAAGCCAGATCTTTCGGTATATTTCATGTTCACACGAGACGAGAACATCATGTTTGGTCTTTTTCCATTTGGCGTTGTCTTGGCCCAGCTGTGAGCGTCTCAGACATTCGGATGCGAAACTAACGTTACCTTGCAAGTATCTGGAAGGACTTCAAAATATAGTCTGCCAGTGGTTTCCGGCGTAGCATGGACGGCAATTTTAGATCTGTCGGACTTTAAGGTTTGACGCTTCTCTGTGGTACTCGGTCCGTAGTCGGATAGAAACTGTGGCACGACACTGACGAACCTTGAAGGACCGGTTACACCATATGAGCTTTCATCAACAGCCCTATGAAAGTGTAACAGGTATATTGTCTCAAATGAATCAACGTTGCTTCTTCTAGATTTGAAACCAGTAACGGAACCAATTGATGGTGGGGACGGAAATCACAGCATTATAGTCTTCGTGCTCATCGTGCATGTGCATGCAGCAACGTGGAGAAAGATCCTCGGTGAGGTAGAGAGTAACGCAGTTCTTCATTTTGTAAAAGGAGATCCGAGACCTATTGAAATATGATCGATAATATAGCGACTGAAAGCAGACAAGGCTATGCCATTAAACAGAGGGCAAGATCATTCAAATCGCTTTGTTGTAGGGTAGGCAGAGAAAGCGCAGAATGGCTACGTCATAAATGCTTATTGATAAGTTCGGAAAATCAATGGGGAATCCCAAAAAAAGATAGAAGAACCAGTGCTGGAGGCCTGCAAATCCTTACCCAGGAACAGAATGCGATATTTTAAGATCGTTCAGACGGAGCGAATACTACCTACTGTAAACAGGCAAATGGAAAAACAGGGCGATGATCAAATGAAGTAGTTTAGATCTGGTTTGTAAATCCAGGAACTTCAGTCTCGGATATAAATAGATGGGGACAAGGAGAAATAAACTCTTGGCGAAAAAGGGGAAAAGCTTTTTTGGCATTCCAGACTTCAAAAATAACAACGTGGACCTTGCCTAGTGCGGGCGTGGAACCAGGGGATTAGCGGAAAATTCCTTGGACCGATTTTAGGTATACGAGGTTTTTTGAGAAGCGAAGTCTGAGAAGAGCAGCGGAACTTTGGTTGTATTGGACAGGATGGCCCTGGTCCAATCGCGTGGAGACGTGTCGTCCTTTTAATAGACCGTGCCAAGTCTGCATGCATATTGTTCATAAGCTGAATATCCGTTTTGGGATTACATGCCGAATAAGAGAGCAAAATTAACAGTAAAAACAATGCTACTATGTATGTTCTGCTGAGAGGTTGTAGAATTGAGCTTTGGACAGCGAATATCTGTTAATGTTACAGAGAGAAAGTTTCGCCAACACGTTCAAATTACTGTCAAAAACAGCTGTTCTAAAAGTATCTCTTCCTCCCATGCCCCCCTGACTTGACTACCGAGCATTGGGACGAAGCCGGCCGGGATGGAGAATGGAAAGGGGGGACGGGCCACTCAAGCCTCAATGCACCAATGTAACGGTCTGGCCGAAGCTTACCAGCTCCAGCTGCAGCTCCAGTCTGTCTGTACAAATAATTACCTACTATCTGTAGCCAACGAAGCAAAGACCCAAGCGCTAGACGAAACCCGGCGCTTCCGACCAGCGCCAACTCTGCGGGAGGCAACAAGTAACCAGCCACAGTTCAAGCAGACAGCTATTTAGTGCTAAACTATCAAACTGTAGTGCAAATGCACAGCCAGCCAGCCTCTATGTCTAGTTATTGAAGCCACAAACTTTTCTTTTTTGTAAGCTTTGGGACTTGAGTCAGCGCTGTCGGACGGCCATTCTGCTAGTGAACCCTGCTCAATTATGTAATTTATCAGACGTTAGTTAGTGGGCTAGTACCTGATTTTATACAGGGGTTATAGAGCCCCCTGCTGGCTACCCCCGGTAGTTCTTTGACCTCTCTCGTTGCAAAATCCCCATACAAAAAGGACAACAACGCGTCGTCACTGCACACTTTGATCTTTATTTACACTTTTCCAACACGAGGTTGTCCTTGTTTAATCCTTTTTTTTTCTTTTCTTCTCATCGACGCATAGCCTCAATTGCCTTCAGCTTCTCACCACCAACACTGTCAGCCCCCCTTTCACATCTCCACTTCTCTGTCACATTCTCAGTCTCAATCTCGTATAGCCAGCCCATCATGCCATCAGCCCCTGGATCCCCTGGCGGTAACGTCATGACACAAGCCGAATTGGAAGCCTACCAAAAACAAAAAGAACATGAGAGATCAGAGAGACAAGCCAGCGAAAGTGAAGATGAGGAGGACAACATCAACTATGATTCCGACGATGACGCCAAAGCTACCAAGTCAAGCGATCAACGAAAGCGCCAGGAGGCGCATCTTGCCACTTACCGACAAAAAATGATGAAGACAACCAGTGGACAACCATCAGTAGAGCACAACCGAATTCCCTCCCTCAAGGGTCCATGGATGGATATTACTGATAGCGATGATGACGACGACATTCCTTTGGCCATGCTCCAGGCTAAGACCCGGGGCGACCAAAAGTCGCGATTATCTGGCGTCCGCTCCAACCCCAACTTACGTGCTTCCGCGCAACAACATCTTATGAGACCTGGTTCATCACAAGGACGACAAAACGGCGGCTCACACCTCCAACTACCTTCTTTCGCATCACAACTTCCCCAGGATCCATTCCAGGACCCTTACCAAGATCCTTTCCAATCGAAGAAGCCCATGTTCACAGGCGGGCTAGTTGGCGTTATTGCCAGTGAGGAGCGCGCCAAAGCCTCCCGACGAGGAACACCGAGTGTGAGCCTCACAGGTCCTTCACCAGGATATGGCATGCCGAATGCATCGCCTTACATGGGCTCGCCTTACGGAATGCACCAAGCTTCACAATCGCAATCCTCGCTTTCGGGCATGCCTAACGGACCACCTTATATGGCTTCACCTTATGGAATGCATCAGGCGTCGAGATCCCAGTCTTCACTTGTAGGAATGCCAATGCACCCTCAAATGCAACACCATGTTCCCCACGGCATCCAAGAGCAGATGCAATTTATGCAGACCTCGACTTATGGTGCTCAACATAAGCCATCCAGCTCATGGGGAAGCATTCAGCAGAGACCAGGAACTAGTGGAAGCATGGCTGCTATGCAGAAGCCTTCTCTACCATCTTATGGCGGGTACGCGCAATCTATTCCACCAGCAGAACGAAGTAACGTTGGACTGCCAAGTCGATACAGAGCGGTATCGAAACAGAAGTCTTAGATAAATACTATGGGGAGGAATTGTACGAACAGAACTGAAGAATGACTACGAAAACGGCTTTTTGGGACGAGAGGCACGATACCTTACTTTAAGCATCTCGTAGAAGAGCGCTTTGCAACAAACCTTTACTATGTCTAGTTGATTTATTGGGTAAAGAGACAACAGTTGGCTAGGTATATTATGTATAAAATTCCAACCTCGCGTTATGACCAGTTTCTCTATTCACAATGCCTGAAGTATCAGAGATGTTTGCTCCGTTAGAAGACACATAGTATACCAGACCGTTTCATTTCTCCCACGGAAGAACAAGGTAAAGGGTCTACTTCGTCCTCAGCTTGCAGGTTCCGCTATGAGTACCAAGAGTGCGAGGACAAACAAGAAGCAAAGAGAAACCAGTGGTCAGTGAGGACAGGACATCAGAGACGTAATTGAACGAATCACGGGTGGCGTGAGACAGCTGTATATGAAATTTGAGAGGGCCATTCATGCGAGCAAATCAGGAATATATGAACGAGGCTCTTGAATTCAAGGTAGAAACAATAAGACAGTCAAGGCCGTGCTAGAAGCTAAGGATATTGGTAAGAAATTTGTACTTTGACGATCTTTCAACCCTTACCCGATACATTAGCCGGCAGTTGGCAGTTCCTCGGATCATAACTGTATAAAAACCATGTGGAGCGCGGCTAGCACGGCTTCTAAAGATACGATCGAAGCCAAGAACCCCGCAGTATATATAATAGCCTCGACAGTTCCGTACGGAAACGATTGACTTTCCTGAAGTTCTTTGTTGCTTGTAAAACAGTCCCAAGTCCCAAGTCACAACATGTCGAACAAAGATTCAGTGGTTTACCATTACCTCGCGATCGGCAGGCTTGGCCGCGGCGAACCCATCAAGTGAGTAAAATTCTCTATGAGATATTATTGTAACAGTAACTTATTTTGCAATGCGCTATATAGGCTGTTTATGATCGATGCAGGTATTGGATTTGAAGAGAAGCTATACGCAAGAGACAACACTTGGCCCGAGACAAAGGAGAAGTTGATCAAGCAAGGTCTAAGCAGAAACGGCCAATTGCCTTCTCTTGAGTACAAGGGACAGGTTTTTACTGGCGTACGTAACACTCTCGCTATCTACCCTACCTAGAACTGACGTATCTGGAATAGCACGTCCCAATTCTGCGTTATCTCTCCCGAGACCTGGGTCGTTATGACGGCCAGAGTAACGAGGACAAGTATCTGGCAGACTTGGTATCGGACATCTACGTCGACTGGAGAGTATGCTGTGCCAATTATCCGCTATGGGAGCGAAGCTAATCCGATGTCCAGGCGCAATGGGTGAGGAACCTCAAAGAAGGACCCCGAGCAGAGTACAAGGGTACCATCGCTCCTGAATACTACGAGCTCATTGGAAAGTACTACGCCGACCGTCAAGGGCCGTATCTCTTGGGAGATGAGGTCAGCTACACGGACTTTCTTGTGTATATGTCAATCGACAACGACACAAGAACGAAGACAATTACAGTATGTCATCGTACCATGAGAACCAAGAGATCAATAGCTGACATTACTTTGTAGGAGAGCCTGCCAGACTCCCTCGTCCGATTCAAAGATGCTTTCGAGGCAAGACCCAACCTTGTCGAATATATCAAGCAAGGATGACTTGGAGCCCATATTTCGTGCTACGCTCAAGTCAATATATCCGATCGGAGTCTTTGTGACGGGTCACCATAAATGTCACCAAGCATTCCGGAATCATGAGACTTCGAGTTGTGGCTTGGCGCAATGGTTTAGCCTCGGCTGGCGTTTGTTGACCGGCCATCATTGCAGTTGGCGTAATACATCTTTGGAATCATGTGGATTTGTTCCATTCAAGGCAAAGCATGAGTGCAGGGACCGACAGCATGCTCATGTAGGATTAACTGATTGGCAAATATGACTTGGATTGCATCCACTTGGCGTTCCGGAGAAAGAAAAGACTTATCTCCTCCGCTTCTATCATAACTCTATAACGCAAAGGCGAGGCCCTCTCCTGCTCGATAGATTTAATTCTAGCTTCTCAAAGGAAAGTTACGTAACGTAGCATTGACAAGGTCATGTGGTCCTCGACAAAACATCAGCTTGGGTTCTTTCAGAGAAACATCGCCCTGTTTCCTCTGCACGACATAGTCCATACAAATAGCGACGACAGATTCGAACAGCTCAGTGAACTCGATGTTGCCACGCGCACACCACCCGATAATTATGCCACTCCAATCACGCTCATCCAATTGAGTTTCGAGATCTCCTAAGTTCGAGCCGTCTGCATTGAGATTGAAACCGACGTTGGTAAATCGTGAAGCTGTCGAGGTGGGAACTTTGGATTCTGACCATTGTTCTTTCAATCCTTCGTTTATTTCGCGGCCATGGAGATGGCGAGATAGTGAAATAGTGAGGATCGGGATTGGAGGTTGATCCATGATAAGAAAGCAGATGTAGCTATAACTCGGTCTGCAGTTGTTGGATAAAACAGCGCTGATTTACGATCGTGGAAGGGAGAATTAACGTGAGGATACAAATGCAGTCTCTTCATTATGACCGGGGCTTTTATAGTAGATAAGCAGAAATATAAGCATAGTTCAAGTCACCGAGGCTTCTTGATAACGCCGACTAAGACAACCCGAATTGGGATTATTAATCTGTCGAGCTCCAAAGGGATGACAAATTCGATGGAAGAAATTGTGAGAAACACTATATGGAATGGCTATGTCAGTAAGTTAAGTTGAGAAAGCCCCTGCGATATTTGAGGACGCCGCTCTGGAGTCCGAATTGTAGTCGTCTGGTCACTGAGACTTTATACTTCAGTCTATTGGTTTCGGCGATTTCAGCTCTATCGTATATAATACTCGGCATACGAGATGGCGTCTTAGTAACCTGGCCCTCAAAACTCTGTATTGAACAATGACGATAAAGGCGCCTCGAGATCCAGTGGTGCGCAGTTGATCTGACATGAGAAGACTCCAGGAGGCTGATGGGAAGAACTCCAATTTGAGACGTTTCCCTTGGATTGACTCGTTTCAAAACTTATCACGCCATTGTTGAGATCGTCTGGTGCAATACCCCACTGGATGACAGCACTGTAATAGCGCTGGCTAGAGAACAGAGTTCAGGCAGAAAACAATCCTTCGGACTGTTCTCGAATATTCTGGCTCTTCTGTAATGATCACTGGGTGCGGCCGAGTTCGATGTGCGTCAAAAGCAAAATGAAGTCCTGTATCAAATATCGCACCACCCTTCACCGCCTGCTTCCACTGTATTCTCTTCATGGTCACACAGAAATACCATAAGTCCTTTCGCTATTCAGGATAGAATGACAAAGGTGTAGGCGTATGGCGGTGATGCCGTGAAGTATCAGGACATCGTGGTGAGGGTACAAATGTGAGTCGGTTTGTCGTCGGCTCGTCGTCGGGCTAAATCCAACAAGTCGCAACAAACAGGGACATCAAAGCTATTGGTGGCAAACCAGAATCCGGCAAGGAGAGAAAGACTGCAACGACTAAGCGAGAGAGCGGTGGCAATCGTTCGTCGCTGGGGAGGCTTCGGAGGTGCCAGGTTGTCGAAATGATGTGAAGTTATCAGCACCCGATCAGTCGGTTCAGCACAAGCGCCTATCTCACCGTAGAGATGTTGAGACTTCCGCCGCCGGTAATGGAAACATTGAGCGCTGATAGTGAATTGGCCGCGTAGAGATTCAGCTCATGTATGATAACGATACGTAGCAAATCGTCGCATACTGAGAGCATCCGGCTGCTTTAAAACAAAAGGCAGCAAATAGCCATCATCGTAATCAGTGATGAGAAAGTAAGAAAGGTTCTGTCTGCTGTGCTATGGTATCTGTGATAAGTTCCTCTCCACCATGAATCGCGGCTGGGGCCGGATTTTTCAGCGGCCACTCATTATTTTAGGGGCCGATGATACACAATTGCTCTTTTTCGGACAACCCACCTCGAAAATCAAGTCTTTTCTCTTAGTAACCACCCTGGCCACCGCGGTCACCACCGTAGCCACGGTCGCCGCCGTAGCCACCACCGCCGTAACCACCACGTCCACCACCGTAACCTCCACGACCACCGCCGAAACCGCCAGAGCCTCCGCTGGGGCGGGCGTTGGCGACGTTGACTCGGATGCGACGACCGTCAAGCCTGGAGAATATTGTTAGCTATCAATGGAGAGGGATGCGCAATGGAGGAATTGAAACATACTCCTGCTCGTTCAGGGCGTTGACAGCAGCGGTAGCCTGGTCCTCGGTGGCGAAGGTGACGAAGCCGAATCCACGGGCTCGGCCGGTGTCGCGGTCGCGCATGATGATCTATTAATTCGTTCTTAGCAATTGACAAATGATGTGTGTATTATAAATGCCATACCGAGTCGGTGACCTCGCCATGCTGCTCGAAGGTTTGGCGGAGAGTGTCATCCGTTGTGTTCCAGGACAGGTTTCTGCAGATAATTTCAGGTCAGCACGATTACCCCTCTTTTTCGATTGCGACAGAGACAGGAAGGGAGAGGAAGAGGCAGAAAGAAAGGGAAAGCGACGCACCCGACGTAAAGCTTAGACATGATTGCGCGTGTGGTTGTGAATGTTCGAAGCGGAGTGAAGGTAAATCGGCGTAGGATATTCATAGAGGGGAGGAGGATGGAGTTTTGTAGATGTAGGAACAGGAATGCACTCGACACGTCGCGCGTTATATAAGAGTAAGGGCAGAGAAGTAGGTGCAGCACCTAGCAGTAGGTAGCAAAGTGAGCAGGGCAGGTGATACTCGCTGTGTGCCCTCTTCCTCTTTGTTTGGGCGGGCAACCAGCTACTACCCCTCTTTCTTCCTCTTTACTGGGCAGGCACTGGACAATCAGCATCTGCACTTTTCCATTTTTGCATTCCACACTGAACCCAGGTGCAGCCCCTCACTTGGAGACCACGTCATCCAATTGTGAATCGAAATTTTCTTTTTTCACGCTCTTTTTTTTTTTCTTCCTTAAGCTCCTGCTCCCTTAGAGTAGCACTGGGGGAGCTTTAGGCTTAGCGGTGGCGGAAGATGAGCTGCAGTGCTAACCTTGTCGCGTTAGACAACCCCAGTAAAGAGCTTCTTACAGGTCCCTTTTGACGCTTGAGCTGCACTGTTTTAGCCCAGCGGGGTTCTCACACTGCGGATCACCCACTGATTTAAGATTGGATTTGCCTCCAACATCCACTGAAGGGACCCGACCGGACGAGGTCCTGACCTCCGCTACAGAGGTAGATAAGATTATCGGTGGAAAGCTTTCGCGGTCCCGGTCAACGTTCGAAACTGCGCCGCTGGCTCCAAGCTTGATGATTGGACGAGTGACAGATACAGGCAACAGTCAGCCTACCTTACCTTTAGGCTACCATCTTATCATGGTCTGATATGATGGGATGAGAGGAATTTGAATAGCTCTACCTACTGCAACTTCTCTCACCATTAAAAAAAAAGAAAAAATAACTATACTCAAAGAAGATACCAGGTATCAAAAAGACATATGGAAAACTTGCAAAATCTCCCAGCTGTGGGTGAGAATGATGCCTTACACGAATACCTCAAGAAAGGCATTGCACAGATCCACAGCAGTCCCGATGCCCAATTACCAATGAACATTGTAAGTAATAATCGACGCCATACTCTTATTTGTTAAAGTTAATTAATGTTCTTGCCCAGTACATGAACCTTTATTCGTGAGTCAAATATCTATACTCGACTAGACTTGACTTGACTAACTTAGACACTAGAGCAGCATGGAGATTGACCTACAATCATAAATCGGAAGACAACAAAAGAAATGCCCACGCTTGTGAGACACCTATCCATTGATAACCTTCTGTATTGGTTCTCGTACTGACCATGCAAAGTTACATATCCTTCGGCCATCATATATGAGAACTTGTCCAACTTTCTCACCAACCATCTTCATCTTGTCGCTGAAAGAATTTTATCCCAAGACTCAAATGTTCTTTTCCAGACTTACCTTGACGAATGGGAGCGCTACAATGCAGCAGCCAAACGTGTTGACCACTTACTTAATCTCATCAATCGCCACTGGATTCGTCGTGTTATTGATGAAGGAAAGCGAGAAGTCTTCCTGATCTACACGCTCCATTGTGTTCAATGGCGAGATCATGTCTGGAATAGAGTTTTTGATAGGGTTGTTAGCAGCGCTCAACAGGTGATGCAAAAGGGAGATTCAGATGCAGCTCAAACTCACGACCTTTTGGAGCGCTTCGCGTCACTACGAATCGGCGAGCCTGTGGCTGAGACTGATGAGAGGATGAAAATACAAGAGAGCTTGGAGGCCCCGTTTATTTCCAAAGTTGAGGCGCATCACAAAGCTATCGACGATGCTATTGAGGAGAGGCAACTGGCTGGGGCTCAGGTCCAAGGGTGAGCACAGCGATGAGAGGATAAGTTCTCATGGACCATCCAACACAGGCTGGTTGCTGGGTACGTCTCATACGTCCCCGGACTAGATAGCAGCGAGATACCTCGAAGTCATATTGTGTTAGGTGGTGAGGGTGCCTTCAATCGAGCTGGAAGTACAGGCCGCTCGGCTCGGTCCGGCGAATGAAGATTTTAGCATGTAAGCCGACTATTCATGTCAGAGGTACTTAAACAAAGTTCGACTCTCGACAAATATAGTGTGGTTACATCTTAATGTGAGTGGTGGAACCCAACGGTATAATTTTATGCATCGAATTACATCTGCTATATCAACTGCTGTGCCTCAGGCTGAGAACTAATCATCTAAACCGCCTCACATGCACATATTCAACGTCTTCCACTACTGCATCCTATTTCGGCAAGTCGCAAGAGTATACCAAAACATTATAAGTTCAACGCGTGGCGCGTTCCTCACTCCAGTGGTTATGAACGACATGTTGGGGGTTATTCCAAATGCGGATATCGCGGGATGTTGACCTCCGGCGTACTTAATCCATGGCACTATAGCACACGGATATGGCAAGAGGAGGGGAACGGAATGCCAAGCATATAATGGAGAACCGTCAATGACTATAAAGGCACAGTTATGTCGCTGTCGATCTCGATTATGAAGCTCTTCCTAAGCTCTTTTCAATCCTCGTTACTCGACATGAAGTTCTCCTCACTCATCGCAGCAGCCTTTGCTAGCTCTCCAGCACTTGCTGTGCCAGCTGGCTTTGTCACAACCGACGGCACAGAATTCTCTCTCGACGGAAAGGATTTCTTCTTTGCAGGCAGTAATGCCTACTATCTCCCCTTCAACATCGTATGTTCATTCTGCACGTAATATGGGAGATGAAACTGACTCTTGCAGTGGGGAACAGATCATTACAAGGATGTCAAACTCGGTTTGGAAGCTGCCAAAGACGCTGGGTTAAAGGTCATCCGTACATGGGCGTTTCATGACAACAACAGAACCTTTTCATCCGGTGGTTTGCCTCAGTACAATACGGGCGCTGAGGATACTGTAATGCAATGGTTTGAGTCTGACGGAAGTGTCAAGATTGACCTTAGCAAACTTGACGTAGTCGTTGAGGCTGCGGAAGCCAGTGACATGAAGTTGATCTTGGCGTTGACCAACAACTGGGCTGATTACGGTGGTATGGACGTCTACACTGTCAATCTTGGTGGTCGTTATCACGATGATGTGAGTAACAAAATGCTTTGGGCGAAGATATGTAGACTGATTCGTGCTTCTAGTTCTATCGTCTGCCAGCTATCAAGAAGGCGTTCAAGAACTACATCAAAACCGTTGTCAACCGCTACAAGGACTCTCCTGCAGTCATGGCCTGGGAAATCGCTAACGAGCCCCGCTGCGGTGCAGACGGCGTTCGAAATCTCCCACGTGGCCCTGACTGTACGCCTAAAACCATCACAGCCTGGGTCGACGAAATGAGCACGTACATCAAGTCTCTTGACGCAGACCATCTTGTGACCACCGGAAGTGAAGGGGGGTTCAATCGCAATTCGGACGACTGGACCTACAATGGCTCTGACGGCACTGATTTTGACGCTGAGCTTAAGCTGCCCAATATTGACTTCAACACATTCCATTCTTACCCCCAGTATTGGAGTAAAACCTCAGACTGGGTTGTACAGTGGATCAAGGACCATGCTGCTGCTGGAAAGACTGTCGGAAAACCAGTTCTACACGAGGAATATGGCTGGACTGACAAGTCAACTCGCGTGAGCACTATCAGCAAATGGCAGAAGGCCTCTCTGGACTTGGAGATGAGTGATCTTTATTGGCAGTTCGGATATTCAGGTTACTCTTACGGCAAGAATCATGATGATGGAAACACCATCTATCTCGAAGATGACGAGGCCCAGCCCCTAGTTTATGAGCACGCTGCTGCGGTTAACGGAGAGGGTACGGGACCAAGTCCTTCCACTACTGGATCGGCTCCTCCCAAGCCCACTGTGTCTGATGGCCCTAAGGTTGGTAGATATGGGCAATGCGGGGGTGCTTCTTGGACTGGAGCTACTGTTTGTGAGGCTCCTTATACTTGCAAAGCGCAGAATCAGTGGTACTCCCAGTGTCTTTAACGAGTTCTCTAAAGAAGGGTACTCGTAATCATAAAGAAAAAAGTGAAGATGAATAGATTGTGCCGCAATTTGCTGCGGGATTGTAAATCTGGTCACATGATTACTTTACTTGGATGTGAGATAATTCGAGTCTGCCCACCATGTATTGAGAAAAGTGTACAACAGGTAGATCATATCATGAACAAAAGGCAGTTTTTGTCGTGGAGATGTCTTAGTCATTGATGAAAATGTGGAAACACCAACATATTGAGACTTTCTATGTCTCTGGGCAACTGTGTGGACCCGATGGTATTAGGTCGTTATTGTGTAAAAACTGTTTTTTTATAAAGATTAATCAAAGCCTAAGGCTTCATTCTTTAACTAGTAAAATACCAACTTTAACTCTTCAAAGCGCATTAAAAAAGGAATGACTTGGCCTCTTGCTAAATACGCGCCCTATATCTCATCGAGTCTAATATGAAGTATGAACATGCAATCAGCATGAGTCAAAACCACCGTCGAAATTGCTTTCCTTAAGTCGGTCTGTATCGAAAAGGTTGTCAAATTCACACTCGGCCGCGGAATCCACAGTATCCTTCTTGAACCTTTCATAAGCCATGCATCTGACTTGGTCAGTGAAAGCCTTGGGGATCGGGGATCCCAGCTGTCCTCCACATCTAATTTGACCATCTCAGATTCATCTCCGTCATCAGGGGACCACTCAAGTACCCCTAACCCAGTATCAAGCCGTGTCTCGGAATACAAATCGAAGTTGAGGTACGGGATGACTCCATCACGATTTTGGAAATTATACTTCCGCGTCCAACTGCCACGAACAACGTCCCCGATCAACACTCCCGATGAGCTTGTGATGGCGAGTAAACCACCGGCACTGAACACAGCCCGCGTGGTCGCAAAATGGCCAAAATCTATTCTCGAACAATCCAAGCAACCTATTTCTGTATCGTTTTCCGTATCCCATATCGAAATGTGAGAACTCACATGTCCCGATAGATAGCCATTCGTTGAAAATGCCCTCCAAGAGCTTCTACCCCATCTACTCGCCCATGCAGTGAAGTCAGAAGAGCAGTGCAACGACGCACCACTCTCTGAGTCCCGAACTTCGACAACACATGCCGTCAATGCCAACTTCCCTGGTGGCCCGTACAATGGACGAACGTATGAGCTACGGCCCCAATCATAGCATTGTTGGGGACGGAAATGACCAGTCCCTGGGTCAACTGTAAAAGTTTCGACAAATCCCCATTTAGATACCACAGCAAAATCTGAATTGGCACCGAAGGCGAGCTTGAGTCCGATTTGATAGTCATATTCACAAGCTACTCGAAGAAGCCTCTCCCCACTTTGTCTGTTTAGGACCCTGACTTCTGCCTGGCCGTTTGATTCGACAACTTCGGCAACATACCCTGTCGGATGTTGGACCACTTTGATGATCGACTTGTAGATTTGTTCGGACTGCACCAAATCTGTGTCCAAACTCCATATCCCGAGTACGCCTTCGACTAAAGTGAAAATTCGGTTTCCTGTAATGTAGTATGGTCCGCTGGAAGGAACTGCGGCTGGACACGGGATTTCGATGTTGTTGTCCAGATCCCATCTGTATAACCTTTTGCCCTTGCGAAAAACAAAATATCGATCGTTATCCGTCCAGTCGACCTCGAATTTAGGATATCCGTGTACGATCTTTCGCAGGGTTGGAGTTGAATCTTCCCAGTAATAGATCAATACAACGTCCTTATCGGTAGTCAGTGCCATGAGGTTCCGGCCACGATTGACAGTCGCAACCTTAGCCGTAGGTAAAAGGCGCAGATGGTTGGATTCGGGTTCTATATGTGCCGCCAAGGAGAACTCGCCGATAACTTTGACGTCGGGAAGATACGGGGTGCCCGATGGAGGAGTTTCTGTGTCAACCTCCCAGACATGAAAAGTGTGCCGTCCAACATTGTTGTTCTTGACGCTGACTATACATGGCTTATTTTGAGAATTTAGAACCCATTCAAAAATTTCGGCACCTTTGGTTAGTGTATGCAATAAAACCCCGTTCCGTATGTCCCAGATCTCTAGGTAGGTGTTGATATCATTCTCATCACGGCCGCGAAAATTGCCCACCAACAAGCGTTCATCAATGAGATTCCACCTATAAACCAATCCCGTGACAAAAGACGAAATGAAAGTTCCGCTAACGGTGTCATATAGAGAAATTATTGATGACCGAGGATATGTGCTAGCGTCTTCAGACGTTACCAACAGTTGCTGTCCATCAGGATGAAATTTAATGCGATATATATCATCACGCACATTTGTAAGGACCTTGAGGATTCCGCCAGTGAAGGTGTCAAAAATCAGTATTTTTGAACGTCCCGCGTTTGCAACTGCGATGCGTTTCCCATCCGGAGACAAGCCCAAACTTATGGCCCAAGGAGCAAGGGCTGGGATGAGTTGCAAACTAACATCCCAGGATTGGAACGAAGGAGCATGAACCGATATGGAACTCTGCAATTATTCTTGAAAGCACTTTCGGATAATGCTGCGCTGTGGGCTGAAGATTAATGCCGAGCTATAAAGTTGCAGTGGTGCGGTATCCATGATAGATCTGTGGGCCAGAGCAAAACGCCAAGCATCCTCAGCTAAGGCTCGGAAATCCTCAGGTGCATCGTGCTATCGGCCTTTTATTAGTTCGACGGACAAATGTATGGATTTAAGTATCAAAACACTTACAAAGACATCCTTTAGTTTGAGGATAATGTTAACAGCATCCGAAACACATTTTAAGAGGCTCATGGCTTCTAGCCAATATATATATTTCTCCTTATAAAATGTGATGAGTAGCATAAAAGTCTCTGCACGTTGACCCTGTGATATATCGACGTGTCCCTCCAACAAGTGGTCGAGCCAATGCACACATGCATACTGAAGGGGTAGCAGTGCGTGAAGTTCTGGAGCCTGGATTTCGTCAATGGTAGCACCAGGATCATTGATATTATAGAGGTTGCGATATAACCCCGTCTGCATCCCGTGAATGCTACTGAGAAAGACATTATAATGCTGCTGATGGATTCCAGACGCCATAATCCCATCTGAAGTCCGCAGAAAGTCTTTCACCGACTGATGAACAGTATATACGGTGTTGTCTCGGATAGCCAAAAATGAACCACAGGATCTGACGATGTTGGAAAGGGCTTGCGTGTCTTTGGCCAGCTCATCTAACCTCAAGTCTGATGCACCGAGCTCTTCAAGACTAAGAGGCCGGTATGCAACACCGACAATTCCGAGTACAGCTTTGCATAAGTCTTTGTCTCTCGAATTGTAAATATTCTCAGTCATTCTGTCGTAGAGCTTCTCAAGACCTGCAGGAAAAGATCTCAATACAGACTTTATGTGATGAGGCAGGATGTCGGGCTTCCCCAACTCCTCACAGACCAGGGAGACCCAGAGGAATGTGTCATTAGCGTTTGATAGGAGGTAATTTTTCACCTCTTCGCGAATCAACTCGCTGTATTTGTTTTCTTTGCCCAATTCATCAACCTTTCGAAAGATGTACTTCTTGACGGCATGCGATATAGCAGCAGAGTTCAACTCAAGCTGTAGCTGTACCTTCTTCTGCACAACGTCAAGTCTCTTCTCAATCTCTGGCCAATTACGGCTTGATATAACCAATTTTGCCTTGTAAGTGGTAGCAACTCGACCGATGAACCTAATGAGCTGGTCTCGATCTGTCGTACACTCGTCCAGTGCATCGACAACAAAGAAGCAACCCGCAGAGTCCTCGTCCTCTAGTATGGCAATAAGAATCTCAGATAAGGTTTGCCAGGCGTTGCCATCGCCGAAGATACCTTTGCCTTCCTTATTGAACTCTTCGCGAACATAGGAGATTAGACGCGGTCGTGTCTGAACCAAAAACCAGATCAGACCACGAAGCACATTGGTGGCAGTTCTCAGGCGAGGCTCCGTAGCCTGACAGAAGAAGTAGAACACGCTTCCGGGAGCAGACTTCTCTGCTTCCTCAACAATACCAGCCAGAAGCATGGTCTTACCCTTTCCTGGATGACCCTTGATCCACAAAAGATGATCATCATTGCCCACTAGCTATTTCTGATATTCTTCGTTCTCTTTGATCCAGCAGTATGAATCGTAGAACAGACCACCTTTTGCATCAACTGTGGTCTTCTTGTCCTTCTGTGGATTTGTTATTCTAAGCTCTGCTAGGCATTCATTGTCCTTTTCGTCCAGGCGAACTTGTCGCTGCCATCGAGCATGCTCCTTCGTTGTAGCAGAAAGTTCTTGCACGTTTGAGCGTATTTCAAGAGTGTTGTATTGGTTGAAGACAACCCCAAGGGCCTTCTCGGTGCCCTGGATGTCTTTGAGATGAGCAGCCCAATCGTCTAACTTCGGCAAGTCTCGTATGACGATTGCCCAACGGCTACGATGATAAAGGATGACACTCTTCATTTGAAACATGAGGAGCTCCTGGTAGAGGCTGACAACTTGCTTCTCAAGCTGACCCCTTAGTAGCTGGCTTGAATCACTGGATTGGGATTCTTCAAGAAGCCTTGGCGCCAGTTCCCAATACCATCCCATGCGCTTGAGGACATACTCCATGCCTTCTCGGTTCTTCCTTGGTTCAGTGAGGGGACTTGAAAGAATCTGCGTCTCGTTAATATCTTCAGGCCCTTCTTTCTTTATAAGCACCGGCCTGTTTGGACTAACCTCAAAGGCACAGCAGATACCTGCCCATGGAACGGCTGCCTGCGGTACGGCTTGAAGTCCAGTATCAACCGCGTCTCGTAACGGTTTGGATAGTTCTATGCATTGATTCACTTCTTGTTTCCGTTTCACATCTTTTGCTGTGTTTTCCATGCCAGTCGAGACCAGATTCTCCATCTGCTTCCATCTCTTAGTGTGGTCAGAATGAATTATGTTTGCCCCAGACGCTAGGTTTGTCTGAGGTTGTTGGGATAAAAGTTTCCCAGAGAGAATCTTTTCGTAGGCTTCCACAATGGTTGCCGAGGACTCTGAGCTTTTGAGATCGTCGTACGTTGAATTCCAGAGTCTTTGCGAGATGTGGAGAGTAGATGATTCGCCGGAAGGTAATTCATCAAAGACTGATGTACTCTGCAACGGCTGATTGGTGTCTGCTCCAGGTGAAGCTGACCTGCTTGCTGGCCATTTTGCGCTGAGCCGGTGGCATTTGTCTCGAAAACGCCTCATGGCCTAATAATCTTAGGTGTAACCTTGAAGGAAACCGGTAGTGGTATAGATTGTTGCAACAGTATTGTCTCTTTTACACTTACCAGTCAATAGTTTTGAGAATACGGCGTATTGGGCGGTTGAAAAAGGCAATCGAGAGTTGCAACTTAATAATATAGGGCTTGAACAGTCAACAACCAGACATAGAATCCCCTCTTTTGCCTTCCAACCTATCAAATTTCTCAGTCAAGAGCCCTACATACAAACTGGACTACGGTGCCACTAGGCATGGATTCGAGCAGGGAACATTTGCCGGTTCCCGTATTAGCAGAAAGCTTAAATTCAGAGCGTTAAAAAATGACACAGTTTAGTCACTGAGAGGTACATCTTTTTGCGATTCTGTGAAACTGTAACTTTGATCTCGAATCTTTTGTTAGGCATAGTACATGAACCATAAACACAAGCATATTCTCGAAGCCTGAAAGACCTATCCAGAAAACCTGAGTTGAGTACTTGATGGATGAAGGGAAATTCAGAGGGTTAATTGACCGACACCATGCGAAAGGAAAGTGAGAAAGAGTTTTTGGCCCTCGTAGGCATTCATAGTTAGTATCCCTGCCAACACTGCCACAATCGCTGACACGCCCCTGTGATGATCCTTAAATACTGACAGCGCAACCTTTAGACCTGATGATCATCTTCTTATCTACGTCCAATAGACACGTGGGCTACGCACGGAACAAACAGCCAGTTACGAATACCATAAGATATGCCGTAAAAGCTCTGTAATTAGAACATTGAAGAGGATCATCTTTGCTGCATCTTAGCCATTGAGTGCTATTCGCTTCGTTGCAGATGTATCCTCTTCAGTATGACTATTCTTGATGAAAAATGGCATCAAAAGTGCTCTATTATGCGGAATAGCAGAGTATTTCCAGTACTGCGTGCGTGTTACCACTTTCAATGGTCTAGAACTGTCTAGGGTTATACATAAAAGAACATCATTAAGCTATCAGGTGCCGGTACGTACTGGGCTTCTACATGGCTCCGACGGTTTCCTAGTCCACCGTCATAAAAAGGAATGCTCCTCTATCCTCAACGCTGAAGTCAGATAGGCAAAAGGAAGGGTCTGGCCGGGGATTGAACCCGGGACCTCTCGCAAGCAATGCTATAGGGTTTTCCCTAAGCGAGAATCATACCACTANTCTGGCCGGGGATTGAACCCGGGACCTCTCGCAAGCAATGCTATAGGGTTTTCCCTAAGCGAGAATCATACCACTAGACCACCAGACCGATGAAAACTATCACGTGATGCTTGATAAAAAGAAAGCTGAAATAATATTATATATAGTGAGATCTTCAAAAGTCGAAATGCGCGAGTTTTCAATAATCTACTTAAAATGGCATTCTCTAGTGTATGTCATTTGGACCAAAGACAACACAATACCGGGTCTCCCGCACAAGTTGTCCTAAAAACGAGACTTGCTCGCATCGCGATTCTCCAATCTGAAGCATATGCTGCAAGAATATGGCATGTTCGTAGGGATTCTAGGCATCTTATCACTGTCACACAAACTAGTGACAATTCTGCCAGTAACAAGCGCAATAGTGAATACTTGCATTCTTTCTAATTATAGTAAAGTAGTATCTCACGAGAAGTTATGATATGGTTCTTTTCTCTTTTTAAGAGATTCAAGGAAATATGAATGACCTTTACACAGCCAGGATCGATCCTGCCGTTGGAGCATCCGTCAAAGTATCCAAGGCTGATACCAGTTCTGTTGGCGATATTGAGTCAAATGCCTTCTCAGATAGGGTATACATAGCGAACATTACCTGTATGAGCCTCTCGGGCTCTACTACTGTCACTCGGTGCTGCAAGTTCCATTTTAACGGCTCAGCGAAAGCTCTAGGCAGAAGTACTAGACACATGTGTGGATGACTTCTGACTGGAGTCCCGCAGAACTATCACGATAGTAGATAATCTACGACCTTCATTTATACTCCAATATACGGTATCTCAAGTTATTGTGAAACCAACAGAGTCATGATATTTTAGAGTTCGAAAAGGTAAACCGCAGAAAAAGCTAGATAATACTGAGCTCGCGGAACACGTTCTGCCGACGTCTACACTCTGTTTAGATCATTAACTTCCATGAACCTCCCCAGCCATTGTATATAGCGTGATTAACCCTCTTTTGCCAATCCAACAAAATGGGTGATCTGATGCCTTCAGCCGCCACTTGTGCTTAAACATCCTTGCACCAAAAGTCGTCCCTGGATAACAGAGGGCCGAGGTAGGATTCAGGAACTGTACAAGGACCGTTAGCAAAAGTGCAATCGCAGAACAAGTAGGAAAGGAAAGCTTACTGGCCATTCCGACGCCAAAGCTGCTGCAAAGCTGACCCCACTTCTTGTCGTTGTCACAGTTCTCGAACTGCTTGCCAGATTCCTGAGGAGTGTCTCCGTAGTGCCACTCGCAGAAGCCGTGAGTAGCCTGGATAACATGTCAGCCTGTATATCAACGTCATCGATGTAAGGTCTACTTACGAGACAGGTGACACCGAGAGTCTTGCCGTCGAATTCGGGTGCTTTACCAGCGCAGTCCTCGATCTTGAAAACCTCGGCGAGATCGGCCCAGCCCTCGTCGTGGATGGCCATAGTGAGATCGATGTGGGTGTTGCGCCAGTCGTTGGGGTTGTGGAAAGCGTAGGTGTTCTTGGCCTCGGCGTCGATCCACCACTGGTTGCAGTTACCACCAGGGCTAAGGCCATCGCACGAGATGGCACCAGTGTCCTTGGCGACATCCATGGCGTTGATACCGGTGCTTCGAGACGAAACAATACCGTTAGCCTTGAGAGCGCTGGAGAGAATGAAGAGCTGAAGCTGTCGGTAAAGGGTGCTGGCTTGGATGGTAAGCGAGGTGGTGACGCGCTGAGAGAAACCACCTTCTCCGCAAGCAGCGAGGAACAGTTCATGGTCACCCTGAATCGTCTTGACACTATCGAGCAGGTTTTGCTGGTATGACTCGACAAGTTTAGCTAAGGAAGCACCCATCTGGCCAAGCTGGATAAAACGGTCGTTGGCAGTTTGAGTCAACTTCAGAGGCTTTCCAAGCTTGCCGGCGAGGTCAAAGGCAGCGGCGATACCACCCCTTACGAAACCAACACCAACACCAGCATCGCCGGGGATGAGACCCGTGAACATGGAGACAATGCCCAGAGTGGAGCCGAGAACGTTCATAACTTCGCTCGTGGGCGTGTTTGCTTCGACGGGAGGAGCGACTTTGCCAACGATGGCATCGATGGTTTGGCCAGCGAGAGATGCGCCGTTGCTGAGCGCCTGGGAGTATTGGTTGAAGAATTGGTAAACAGTGTAGATGTTCCAAAGAGCCTGAGACTATCAGTATGGTATCTTTGAAGTAGAACATATAGAGTCATACGTAGAATTGCTGGTTAGATTCGTACTTTTCAACGTTCTTGGTCGAGAAGGGCGGGCAGGTGTCGCTAGTGATCAAGTTGCAGGTAAGACCAGTGAAGCCCTACGTTTTGTCCGATCAGCAATGAACTTACTTAGAGTCAAAAACGCGCACTTACATTGAACTGCAGGTAACATTGAGCAAAGCCCAGCTCCTCACAGTTGGCCTTGGTACCATTCTCGGCCACCCAGTCAGTGATATACTTGTTCATGTCCACTATCCCTCATTAGCGAGAGTCTGACAACTTTCCTCTTCTTACTTACAAGCCTTCCAGCACTCGGCCTTCAGTCCAGAGGACGAGGCAGGGGAGCAGTCAACATCTTGACGCTCGCTCAACGGAATGGCGGAAACGAGGGCGGTGACTGACAGTGTTAATACTGCTTTGAAGAGAGACATGATTGCTGCTCAACGAAAGAATGAATATTTCACTTAGGAAAAGAATGACGGTCGATAACTAGTAGCGAATGTAAAAGAAAGAGGACGTTTGTTAGAGACTGCTTTCCAATACAAGACGAACAATGAAGTTTGATGTTATATAGGTAACTTCAGACACCCGCCTCATCGGTAGTCATGCGATCCGTTTTCCCCATAGTATTCAATCGGCAGTTAACTCTAAAGAAATTAACGAGACGTAATCGGATGAGATATTGCTCCAATGGCATGAATCAATTCCTAGCAGTAGCCGACTTGGCGAGGCTTCAGAGAAACTTTAAATACCGGGGATCTGGTCTTATCTATCTACGCTAGTATCTGTAAAAGGTATGTGCATAATGATTCATTGGCCTTTTGAAACCCCTGGTCTCAACATCACCCCTGCCATCATTCCAAGACGGGATGTTCGTATCTTCTACGAGGCAGGGTAGGTCTTCCGAATAAGGCTGTGAAGATGAAGATCTGCAGTTTCATGTCAAAAGGTAAGACAATTTTGGAAGTGTCGGTCCGAGGCGGGAAGCCATTTTAGAGATGGATGATTGTGACAGCGGGAAGGAAATTGCTCTTGATCGTAGTCTCGTTACAACGTAGATCTAAATCGATATGTTAAGGTTCGGTACAAATTGTCTATTCTCTTTTGCTTTACTCAGGATTTGGGGAATGAGTCGTTAGAATCGATATGAAACTGACTACGGATCCGCCGATGGGAGACCCCTGCTCGTCAACCCCACGTGCCGCTCTCAGACAATTGATGCTTGGCTGAATAAAGTCTACGTAACTGAAGCCATCACAAACTATTGATCTGTCAATTTTCTGAACACGGCTGCACGAAGTCAAAATAAGCGACACATCCCCGTAAAGTAAAAAGAAGAAGAGGAAGGTTTGAGTCCCGGAAAATATTTTTCCGTGTGGAATCCGTCATTTCATCTCCTTGTACGAATGTTAGAAGAGATTGGTTAGTTATTTGGATGTCAATAGTATCAGAAAGTTTATTCCTATCGTAGTGACTGACGAACTTGCCAGGCCAATTAGAGACGGACGTTAGTGCTCTATTAACCAGGGCTATAATTAACAAAAGATTAACTACCCTTGTCTGTGTAGATATGGTTAAACACTCACGCGATACAGTTGTGGGCAGGTGAAACGTTTAGTTAAGAGTTTATTTCTCGTGTACATGAAGTTGGTGATAACACTCCAAGGCGAATAATAACCAACGGCTTCAAGAGGATTCTGGTCGCCTTGTTAGCTTGCCTCCTATAGAAGGTGTCTTATTGAAAAGCTTAAGAAAGGCTAAGGCTATCAATCTAACCCTGTATATTGGAATGGCCTTCACGTCCCTGCTTCGTACTCCTGAAGAGGAAACGATGAAATAAGACGCTATACATACTTGATGTCGTAGATGCAGCCCTCTTGCGCTAAACCTTCTAGTGTATACAGCCCATTTGCTCTTGCTGGGTCTCGGGCACAGTCCTTCAGATGGGACAGGAACAGAAGCCGCTTACGACGCTGCTCTGCCTCCTCTGCTTCAACCTTGATACAAGGCTGGGACCATTCCTGCATACCAATAAGGCATTGTTTACTATGCTGAGAGTCGTTTAAGCATGTATCGTTGAGATCGAAGTACGGATCGGTCGGATGCCTTGCTATTATCTTTTCACATTCTTCTGAGATATCCTTGAGGTCGATTGGGTTCATGCGAATGGGGCAACGACCATCTGGCTCGACAAAGCCGGCAAATTGAAACTATGTTTTAATATCGTCAAACCTCAGCTCTAATATGATGTATTCAAGCTTACGTTGACCTCCAGCACTTCGGTGATTCCGAAGTAAGGCAACCATCTCTTCCACCAACCCAGATGCTGATAACATGTATCAATTAATCTCCGATAGATTTCGTCATCAGATTCGCAAGCACTATCCCAAGGCATTGTCTCCTCGTATATTGGTTTCGGATTGCTAGTGGAGTCCCAGTCCGTAGCACATCCGATAATGCGGCTGGCCTTTGTCGGTCTTCGGCATGGTACAAGAATAGCGTACTGTCCTTGGTTGTGGCTCTCTAAGCAGAGGAAACAGCCTTGCCCCGCGCGTTCTCGCAAGTCGGGTATGTCTTTGGATTCCCTGGGGGTCGACCTGTCGTTCGACATCTTGCATATATATCGTAGAAGGCATTTCGAATGAGAATAGAAACTAGTAAATTACTAGTTTGGAAGATGGCCCCTTTTTTATAGGGTTTGACATGAGAATCAGCATAAGAGGACTCTTGTTTGTGATTTACAAACTGATGCCTGGGGCGGTGTATGAATCTGGGTCGTGACTCGACGTGATTCGATGTGGCTTCGCATGGCTGACACGTCGCATTCTACCAGGTTTTCCCTCATAGCGAAATCTAGCCGCCTAGTGAGTTTGTAGCCTTCTCTAACTAGTTACCTTTGTAATCTCGTAGTTCCGGTGCTTATGGCAGCCTTCAACTTGCGCCCCTAACTCATTTTGCCTTAAGGTATCTAAGGCCTCCTTCAGTCACAGGCCTCAAACTTCACGAATCAGGATCTCGACCAAGAGCTTTTCCCTCCCATTTGTATGTTAACAGAATCGCTCAAATCAGCGCAGAGGATGTGTAAGTTAACCACTTTTAGCTTAAGCTCATAATTTCAGGGCAAGAAGCAGCTCTTGGTCAGGCATCGAGATTCAGGTCTGCTTATCGGTGTCGGGCACGAAGAGTGGCGTTTAGTGGGCCTCCCGCATCATCATGGGCTTCAACAATTGCAGCATGCAGGCAGGAATACACTTATCTTACAACATACTTGTCTTCCCATCTGCTTCATACTCTCTTCTTCTTCCCTTGCTGTTAATCTACTATTGTATTATGCTGCATATTAATTCCTAGAGGTGGTCTATGTACCCCCAGTTGTATAGAAAAGTATTACGCCTACTTTCTAAGGATAACCTCCGCTTCCGATTTCATAATGTCGACGATAACAGCATATGCATCAAATCATATAATACAAACGTAATAGGCAGGTTCGTTTGTAATAACCGCAAATGTGCAACCAATAGTTAGTCGAGCAAGAAGATTGCTATTACGATTCGAATGTACGACAACAAGCGATATAATACTAAAGTCTATAACCAGTATTGTAAAACATGTAATAGCACCAGTCGACCCTTTTTAGATGAAAAATCATATGCGGATCGGGTAGTATATCGCATTAAGAAATGGAGTGGAATAAAGCTGGACCTGCCTTATTACTTGGGAGAGTTTACTGGTGAACATGAGAGGGACCTATGCGAGGGATGTAAGGCTGGCCATTGCGATCTAGGATAGCTGAGAGCTTAGAATTAATGTCTTGTGAGCTTTTGTAGAGGGAGAGAGGCATATAGTAGGAATATATTTAAGATTTTAAGCTTATTATTGAGGAACTTTTATGGGTATGGCATAATGGCAGGCTTAAGAGCTTAATTGCCTAGGATACGCGGTAGCTCATTTTATCGTAGGTCAACTTTAAGGATAGCGTATGATGTCACGATAGAGAAGTTGAGATACAATCTGAATGTTATTGATGAAATCCTTCACAGTTTCTTTCCATTCTGCTTTTTATTCCAGCAATTAGAGGTTCCGTCCTGTACCTTGCAAGGCTCGCTGTGTGTCATTGCATGGACAACGAAGACTATAATACTTCCCAAACTAGCCACGCGCATCTGATTAGATCAATACAGGTCTGACAGATTACAGTGGCCCTACAGCTATTACTGGTAGGAAAGGTTCTCCTGCTCGTATAACGCAGAGTGGTCTAATTATCGAGACTTATCTAGCTCAAGGGACTTAGGTCAAAGCATCCATGCCTAACTACTAAATTCGATGAATGTTCAATAGTGCATGGGGTTATTAGCAGACTACGGGTACTATTGGCTTCTAGATTTTAGAAGAGCTTCAATCGATTGACAGGGGTCAATCGCTAGTTGCGATTTAGCCTCTTAAACAGATACAAGCGTAAATCCCCCATTCTCAACTTTAAATTACCTTATTGTAGACATATCTTCACTATGTAAGTGAAGTTCCTCAGGAGATTGTATGTGTCCATATCAAATCTTTGAAAGTCCGTAAATATGGTAATATAATCTACACTAAGAGCCAGTTGGCCACCGGCGAAACAGGAATTAATCATTATGTCTGACATATTTTACTCGGAAACGTGATCGTACATCTACCAATGGGGAGAATGAGGCGTTAACTAGTCAGGGTCAATTTGGCCCTCGAATATTTAGTCTAGAACTTGGCGCAGAAACGGTGCTCTCAACACCAGCTGAATACTAGCCAAATTTGGATTTGAGTAATGGCAATTTGCTCTCTGCACTCTTGTGGCTGTTGTCCCTGATAAGTAGACGTACCCGCTCCCAATGGCTCTGACTTACACTCTTGCTGAACCTAAATTCTTGTACCCTGCATTTGTTTGAACACTGGCTACGCCAAGCCCTCGGCATGCGTTCAGTTCTAGGTTTGATGACTTTGGTCATCTTGGGCAACTTGAATACTGCACTTGCAAGTTGATGCAAACCCCATCCTCCCAGTATCACTACCGCCACAGATGAAACCGCGACTGCGAATGCAACTTCTTCCGAAACTGAGAGACCACTCATTGTCAAGAATGAAATCGCCGGTGGAAACTTTGCCACTAGAGGCACTGTCGACAACCCGGTCCCTGGCTTCTCCGTTGAAGGCGAGGCTCAGATCCTCCTCAACAAGGGCTATATAGGCGATGGCAGCAAAGAACAGGGCTGCGTCGAGTTGTCAGCCAGTGGCAGCCCAGCCGGGCGCAAACGAGCCCTCGGGAACGTTGTCCGCATTTCGCAGCAGGTTGGCGATCTCAACACCAAGAAAAAGTACACTGTTCGTTTCTTTTACGCCGCGATTACTACCAGCAGCGTCAATGTGTGTGACATCAGCGCTTCTATCGGTGGCCTTGAATTTTACAAATCGAGTCTTATTAGCTCGGGGCAGGTCATCCAGTGGGCTACTGTTCTAACGCAGACAGATGTTCCCAGCATAGAGAGTGCCTTCTCGCTTTCTGTCACATGTCCAGTTGGCGGGATTGCAGTCATCTATGTCGACTCCATCTTCATGTCTAACCAGGTCACTCCTGAAACCATCGATGATGTGGCGATCGACTTTGGCAACGGGGGTAGTGTACCTACTCCTCCTGCCACAGGTAGCCCAGCGACGGCATCTCCCACGACTGAGACACCGAGCATCCAAGCCACCACCGATAGACCTTCTACAATGGATGCGCCGTCCAGTGCAACATATAGCCCTACTTCGGACGCTGACCAAACAGTGTCTGGTTTGTCCACATCTTCCGATGTCCACACTTTCAGTCCATCAACT
The DNA here is from genome assembly GCA_011034095.1 of Fusarium cf. aywerte. Classification (NCBI taxonomy): domain Eukaryota; kingdom Fungi; phylum Ascomycota; class Sordariomycetes; order Hypocreales; family Nectriaceae; genus Fusarium; species Fusarium cf. aywerte. The sequence continues at coordinate 305,051 of WETZ01000020.1, forward strand.
ATCTCCGCAAATGGTCCCTCGACTGCGTCCCTGAATGACCCATCGACCATCTTAATGATCAGTCCTTCGACTGTGTCTATGAATGGTCCACCGACTATGTCACTGCCCGCTACAGAAGACATGCCCACAGGAACAGAGAGTGATATTCGAACTTTGACTACGGACTCTCCCGCAACCGCAACCTACGACCCTGTATCAACTGCAAGCTCTATACCATCAGGTTCGCGAGTCTGCCCTGCAGGAGCACCACCGCCTGGATACTGCACTCCTGTGCAACCAGAAGTGACTCAAATGGTCTCCTTGCCAGGACACAAGGTCCTGTCTGACAACGAACTTGGACCTGCTGATGAAAACAGTCAGCCTGACGCACCCAGGGCCTGCTGGGCTTATGGTGTCCCTAAAGTGGGTACATGGGGTCGTACTAAATGGAGCAATCCCAGACAGAATTCCGTAGCAGATTGTGCCCTGCTCTGCAAACAAGAAGGCAATAGCTGCAAGGCTTTTGCGTTGAATACTCTGGGTCAAGAGACTTCCTGCTCGATGCTCGGCGACAGACTAGGCGTTGCTGGTATTGACCTCGACAAGCAACGATCTTTGATCTGGAATGATTTCGATTGCTTCGAATGCCAGGGTTGCGAAATTGCCAACCCAGCAGATATTTCGACTGCTTCAGAACTTGAGCCATCATCGGTCACTTACAACCCTGAGCATACCGTTCCCACGGCTGTGATGACTTCCGTCACCCCCTCCGCCACATCTTGCCCTACTTGTCATAAACTCAGCTCGTCATCTTCAGATCTTATCTGCGAACAGATGGGAAGCCTTGACACCAGTGATTTAAGCCCCTACACCACCCGCGCCTTTGACAGAGAGACACTGCAGCAAAGCTCCCTACAGTGTGCAGTCATTTGCTTCCAGTTGGATGGCTGCACCGCCTCAGCATACGATGATGCGCGAAGAAGGTGTATTTTTAGCAACGCAGCATTCACAACCACTGTGTTCCAAGAGGCAGTGGACCAGAACTCGGCTGGGTTTGTACTCCCATGGAGTTCTCTGGGCTGCTGGTCGTGCTCAAACGATTGCTCTATTAAGGGTGATAGTACTAGTGAAACTTTCTCTTCCGCTTCACCCTCGGCCACTCAAATCTCTGATGGGCACACGACCGTGGCCCCATCGCCTACTGAGCCTCCAACCACCTTTATCTCGTCTTACGTACCTACAACCACCGAGTCGGAAATGCCCCAGTGTACGCTTGCCTTGTCTGATGGATGCATGCCTGTCAAGAACTACAAGCAGGTTGATTGTGACCAATCCGGATCGTTCAGGAACACTTTCACACTTCGAGATGAAGAATATCTTTGGCAGGTCGACACCAACCACTATTCAGCCCTTTGCTTTCACATGCCCCATCGCTGCAAGGCTTCTGCTTGGAATTATGATTTGAATAAATGTGTCTTCTCGTCTCGCTCCATCCATGATAGCTCATTTACACCTGGGTATTTTGACGGCTCACTGGATTGGAGTGAGCAGAGTTGCTACAAATGCTTCTGCACCGATATAGAACGAGATGATTACTTGGCCGAAGAGGCCGTGGCACCGCCTGAGGCAACTTGCGCTCCTTCTATCACAAGCGAAGAGGCGGTTTGTCAGATCAAGGACGATCCATCCAGCGACTTGGTCTGCCAGCATGAGGGTTACTTTCCTTGGGCGTACGATGAGATACCTTCTAAATTCCCCAATCAGGACTCTGAGGAGCGCTGCGCAGCTCTATGCAATGCAAACCCTGATTGCGTCGCATCAGCTTATTCTGAGTCGTATGGCAAGTGCGCAATCGGATATCATCAGCTCAAGTATATCCAGTGGGATGCGACTGGCTCTAGGAAATTGAGCTGGAGTGATAAGGGTTGTTGGTATTGTTCTGATTGTATCAAGAGTCAGACATGGCGTATTAGGAATGTCTAATCACTTCATGTTCAATATTTTGCCGAGATATTGAGTAAGGTTATACCCACCCATCAATAGTACATAACCCTATCTAATCAATGATCAATTAACACATAGTGTACAACCTTTTTGTATGCTTCCATAACTCTGGTCATTCGAGATAAGCTATATAACGAGTAAAGCTAGGAAGCTACTCCTGGCTTCCATATTAAATAGCCATAGATAGTTGAGGTGTATACGAGTCTAATAAAGGGTAGTAATAACTTTCGAATGAAGAGAGGAAGCCATAGAGCTCCCCGTTTCAGATCCCATGTTGTAGTGTCGCTAAGATTCTCTCAACCTTCATATAATCGTAGTAGGTATAGAAAATGGCATCAGGTTTGCAATTGTGGGAAAGATTTTGATCCCACAGGACTACATGACGCGATTATAGTCGAACTCAGGGCTACAAGGTCTTGGGACGTACGGCAACGGGATTATTTCGAGACACATGATACTTTTGTTGGAGATGCTTATAACCGCGGGCAAGCTGCTGAAGTCGGAAGAAACAGCAACTGCGTTAGCGAAATTAGTAGAATTAGGTGGGAGCGAATAATTAGACCGTCAAATGGTGGACTAGGATACAGTTTACATGGCAGGGACAATGTCTGACTGGCTAAGAATAGATAGGAAAATTAAAATATGTAATTACTTATAGTAAGGCATATTATGGGCTCAGTTGTATCTGTTAGGTAGTGTGAATTATATGGTTCTATTCTCATCATCACTATCATGAGGATGTATTATAACTGGTCAACGCTGTTTGCAGCAGACATTTGCACCTCTGACTAATAGAAAAAGAGACGGCTACCCCCGCTGATACTGTCGAAAACAGCTCCGGTGCTATTATATCATATGCCTAAACTCAGTTACTTGAACGTGGGACCTAAGCCGAAACACTCTCGATCAACTTCTCAGGTTGGGCAAATGCCAACTCTTCCATAGTTTCCTTCCAAAGCTGCTCACTGCACTTCTTTCCGATATCGGTATAGATGATTGGCGCCATCCTAATATGATCAATAACCTATTCATAATGATTCTAGCGGAGGGGGAACTTACGGTACCAACTTCTGGAAAGACAAAAACTGTCCGTGTGTCTCTTCACCATGCTTGACAATGGCATCTGTCATCATACGCGCACCATCGGCGGACGTATTAGCGACATGCTTCATGACCTTCTTCACCATAGCGCCCGAGAAGGTTTGGTCAATCTCGCGGTTGAATTGAGAGTCATGAATGGAGCCAGGGGAGGCTCCGTTGATGATGGCGAGAGACGATGGCACTCGCTTAGCGAGTTCGGCGATGAAGAACTGACCGAGCAGCTTAGAGTTGAACATTTGGGAAAGTGTATCAGAACCCTTCTCGGGAGAATCCAGTGTCTTGATGATGTTCATGCCATTGTCGTACTTGAACTTGGACCAAGCTGCCACTTCTGAGGATGTGAAGGTGACGCGAGTCGGACCGGGTTGATTTGGGCGCGTGGCTTTGATGACAGGCAGAAGTAAGAGGGTGAGAAGAGCGGTGGATAGATAGTTGACCTGGATAATCTCGTCGTGTTTTGTTTGTTCATTCACAACACGCTTGGCGGGACAGAGTCCAGCGTTCATGAGCACCATGTCGAGGCGCGTTAGAGATTTGGCCTTCTCGGCAAAAGCGGTAATGGAGTCATAAAAGTCGAGATCCAACTTCCACACCTCAATGGTGCCCTCCTTGAGAGGAGGATTCCGGCCCTTGGCCAGATCCTCAGCGGCTGCATTACCCTTCTCCAAGTTGCGAACAGCTAGAATGAGCTTGCTAATACCAAGATCGAGAAGTTGTCGGCTGGTCTCAAGTCCAATGCCTGAACTAGCTCCAGTGACGATACCCGTCTTTCCCTCGAGGCTGACACCAGTGACAACTTTAGGTTTGTATCCCAGCTGCTGACGGAAAAAATGCAGGATTCCGGCCTGCTTTTCTGGCGTAGTGTCAAACGAAGGAGCCGCCATTGTGAGGGAAAATGAATGAACAGATGTGGCGATTGAACAAATGGCAGTAGAATGGTTGGACGAACTGTTAACAGGTCGACAGTAGGAGGGAGTAGCAGCCCGGGGCACGAGAATAGAGCTTTTAGTGCTGGAGACCCTTGTTGGTCTCAGAATGAACGTTGACCAACAAGCCTACGCCAGATGATAGGGGACGACCCTGCTCAGAGGGGTTGTGGGGCATTCGGAGGCTTTCATGGAGAAGGGCGCCGGTGAAAATATGCTTGTTGGTCGTTGAGGTACCGTCCCGTGCAGAGTACACACAACCTACCTCATTCAATCAATTAGCCGCTTCTATTTTGCGATAAAGGATTAGTGGCTTCCTAGCTTCCGATCAATAGGGCTGTGTACTACTTGTCTACCTACTTGCCGTGATAATTTGCCGACGTGTGTTGTGTGATGTTACCAGGGTCCAACGGCGTGGCTTGCTTACGCGGAGTTGAATCATCACATCCGAACAACCCAACAGGTACTTTCTTTTGGTAGAACCTCTGGAAGGACCAAATGGGGAATCGTGAAAAGCCAAGATAGCGATAACAGCAAGCATGTGTGCTACGTGGGGGTTGTAATTAGGGTCTGATCAACACCCACCCGGTCTGATGCAGGATAGTACGTATATTTAGCTAACCTCTTAAGGTTTGGATGATGAAACCCTCCGAAGGAGGTCAGAACTAAACCTAAAGCCCAGCCGCTTTAATGTAATTAAAGTGAATTCTACACTAAAGCAATCCATCCCGTCCACACCCTATTCTACGATGCAAGCAATACACAAATAAGCACTAGGAAATTTTGCCTGATTAGACCCTTCCAATTTTGGACAGTTTAAAGCCACCCTTCTGTTGCTTTTGGAAGACCTCGTTTATGTCAAATTTCTTGGCAATCTTCTTAAGCTTGGCCAGATTTGTCGCGCCGTAAGATGCAAGGGGGTCCTGGTCTCGCGAGCCATCGTTCATGAAGAGGAATGGTAGGTATGTGCCACGCTCTTTGCCAAGCTTCTCCCATTGGTTGGTGGTGTCAATGGATACGCTGCGCACAAGATCGTCATTGGCTGCATCGTCCCAGTCAATAAGTGTAGTCCACCCTGTGAGGCATCTGGTCAGTTGGTTCTTTGTGCGCATTGCTGAAACATACATTGCTGGTTGCCCGACGGGATGTTGAGCGCGTTACCGCCCTTGAGTTTGCCTTGGTTGGCCAAGTTTGGCCCAACGTGCTGGATGCTAAAGCCTTGGCTGGCACCTGTCTTCTCTCGGACGGCCAGGGCACGATCGCGCCAGAACTCATACATCTTCTTTGTCAGGTCGGTATCAACTCTGGTACTGATACCGCGGTAGTCGTGACTATAAGGACATATTAGCACCGTAGTCAATTTTCCATGCTTGCGTAAATAGGTAACTTACCGACTAGGACCTGTCGCATTGCTTGATCCAATAATTTGGTTGACAAAGTTAAAGGTTATGTTGGAAGGAGGAACAGCAACCTGCAGTGGCTTGATGCCGTAGAATGGTTCGAACGCCTTTGGCGGATCTGCGACAGGCTCTGCATAAGTAAGGCCAACTGTGATAGAATCGAGTCCGATGCTCAAGGCAACCGTAGACTTGGTGTCGGAAGCGCCGTTGTTCTGCCACTCATCAAAGGCCTCGATGAGCTCAAGAGCCTGGTCAGTGGAATGGATGTTGATCTGGCCCCAGACAAGGTACGTAGGGACAGTGTAGAGCTCTAGCTGAGTGAGTATGCCAAAGTTAGGACCGCCGCCCTTAAGGGCCCAGAAGAGATCAGTATTCTTCTGAGCGCTGGCATTGACAATGCTTCCGTCGGCCAAGACAATCTACAGCAGTGATTAGAGAATGAGAGATAATATTTCAAACAAGAGTCACCTACCTCGAAGCTCTTGACATTGTCTGCAGCCAGGCCGTAAAGTCCGGAAATGTGGAAGTAGCCTCCTGATACGGTGTGTCAGCAAGTACTTATAGACTTAAGTTAGTTGACGTACCTCCGACGATGGAACCACCAACTCCAACTTGGGGAAGGCGGGCACCGATCACGACGGTTTTCGCTTCATCAAGGACAGAATACACATGGCCCCATCGGGCACCAGCACCAACAGTAGCAGACTTCTTATCAGATGAGACTGAGACATCCGACAATCGCTTCATGTCGATCAAAACTCCTGTTTTGTCAATGCTTGAAGCACCCGGGTTGGGCGAGTGTCCACCGCTGCGCACAGCAAAACTAGACTTCAGACCACTGATGATCTTCATAGCGGTGGAGACATGCTTGGTGGTCTTGGGCTGGATGATGCAACTTGGAATAGCATGGCAAGTTGCGGACCTATCGGTGGTCAGTTACATGGTAACCATAATAACGGTTGAATTTTGAAGTCAGTGGACATACCAGTTCTCATAAGCGACTTCTTGGTTGACAGGTGCAGTATCAACCACGTCTGAGCCGAGAGCACGAAGGGCTGCTTCGCAAGTGAGACTGGCAAGTGAATTTTTGCTGTCTCTCTTGGTCGCAGTGATTCGCCCTCCTAGCTCGAGAATGTCGGCATCAGACAGACCTGCATCTCGGGCAACAACTTGGAATTCATCATAGGCTGTAGGAAGAGAGTGGACAGCCGTAAGACTGGTACAGCCCAGAAGTGCACTCAGTAGTGTTGTCTTCATGACTTGACTTGGATACGAGAGACAAAAGGAAGTGCCTATCTACAATGTGAACGGCAAAGGGCGGTCACATAAACAGCAGTCCGCATATAAACCTTATAAACATTTATCCACTTACTCCTGAGGAATGCTCACAAAATGAGCATAAGTCCAGTCTACAATTGCCTCCCTAGCTATGAAAAGTTGTGCAATTTCATAATTAGTCCTTGCAATGGTTACCATCAGTGCCATGTCTTAGCCAGACCACAGAAAGGATTCAGGTGAAGCCCAGGGCTGAATGGATAATGAGACAAACCTCGTAGTCTCTACTAGGCAATATCCAGAAGCGTTCCGTGCCGAGATCCCCTAGCTGCTAAATGTCGGCTGCGTGGAAATTCGCCGTCGGCCTTGGGGGAGTGGACGTAAAATGTCGCACTTTGAGTGGAGACATCGTGCTTCTATAGGAATAGGTCAGCATACACGAAGAACCCCCTACAGAAGGATTTGTCTCGGCTGAAAAAGCGAGTTTCCGTAGACGCTCGCCAGGATAGGATTCCTATACGTTATCTCGTCAGATTAGAGTTACATTCTAAGACGCAGAGACTGGCCACGGAAATATTCTTCCGGGTGCGCACTTTGCTCTCGCTGCACCAGAATTAGTTAGTGAAAATTGGCTTTCTTGTCGGGCTGGTAGAAGGGGCGATGCTGACTACCCTATAGCTATACAGTGACCACCTATCGCAGACAGTTCTTCAATATATTGTGATCCCAATCAGCTGCAACCACTGAAAACGCAATAACGATCTTGCCAAATATTTCATTCTGATAAAAAGACACTCTAGTATACGGTTTGCAGGAAACATTGTCTTATTTGTGACTGCATTGTTATATCGCTCCATCGTATGCTTCTGTCAGCCGGACAAAGCACTCCTTGGGAGCCGTGACCAATGAATCATACGTATCCCAGTTAACAATCTCCTCTGGAACCTCTTCGAAGTTGAAAACCCATACCAAAATACTAAGAACAACACGTAGTTCGAGATATCCAAGACGTTTACCCCAGCATCCCCTATTGCCAGCACTGAAAGCCAGCGTCGGACCAGCTGAAGCGCTGAATGATTTCTTTCCATCCTCATCTTCAACAAGCCATCGTTCTGGGTAAAACTTTTCGGGGTCCATGTCATCCCAATTGTCTCTGGATGGTTTGTAAGATTTTGAAGACTTGCTTCGGAGGCTCTCATCAACAGGGACCGAAGGACGTGACATGGAAGCACCTGTGAGGTTCAGAAAGACAGGTGTATCTTCAGGCACCGCGTGGCCCAGGATGATTGTGTCTCTCCTCGCCACGATCATGATTGTCACAACGGGGCAATTATACCGGAGGACTTCTTCCAGGAACGCATCTAGGTACGGAGCATGAGAGGTGAGCTCTTGCGCTGTTGGAACGCGTCTCTCGTCCCAAGCGGCACGATACGTCTCGCGAAGACTGGCACGAAGCTTGATCTGCTCCTCTGGATTCGCCATCAGTCGACGTATGATCCAGGACAATGTGCCAGCTGAAGTATCGTGCCCTGCAATAAGATATCCGTATATCTGATCTCTGATGCGCGGATCTTCTAGTACGGGTGCACGACCTTCCTTCAAGGCAGCTTTGATTTCGCGTTGGATAACATAGTCCAGAGCACATTCCGGTTTTCCGTCTGCCTGCAGTCTGGGTATAGCATCTGTGATCTGAGAGTTGATATACTTTCGAAGAACACGCCGTGCATCCTTGACCTGTGGGCGAAGCCCGTTCACCATGTGGTACAGTCCAGGCCATGGCATGTAAAAGCCTTTCCAAAGAGTCTCCTCATCCGTGACAAGAGATTTAAGCTTGGTCGATCTGTCAAGTGCGGGAACCTCGATGGGCTGATGAATATTCTCCGCACTGGACTCCGATTGTTTCTCTTTCAAGACCTGGGCAAGATGACGAACTTGTTGATTAACGTCTCCACCAGAGGGGCCAAGGCCGGTAGCAGCGCTGAGAATGGCATCGAATGAAAATTCGACAATGTTCTCAGCCACGTCAAAAGGACGACCCATGGCAAATTGCGACTTCAGTTTCCACAGCTCTGCGAGTTTGACTGAAACTTCGCGAACCTTTGGAGCTGAGACCTTGTAAAGTGTTAGAAAGACATGTTGACTTAAACTTCAAGGGCTGTCAACACGTACCGAGTGAAGAAAAGAAGGGGTCATGACATCTCTGACCAAGTCTCTAGTGTTCTTGAACCTGGGATCCCATGTTTCCATAGCTGGATGGGCATGTGGCAGAACTCCCTTGAATACATCGACTTTCTTGCCTCTCTTAAAGTCAGCTTCTCTGTGCATGAGTATATCGCTAGCTTCGCGAAAGTCAGAGATAAGGACAGCCGGGCTCGCGAATGGTCCTAGGAAAATCTGCGTTATGGCTGACTGATGTTTTCCAGCCTGCTCCAGAAACCATGGTCGAATACTCGCACCGTCTTTCTGACGTTCCTGGATCTCAGGAAGGTCGCCGGCGAATCTAGTGAGTGCATGCTTGTTGTATGGTATACCAGCCAAGGGCCTAGGATAGGCCCGCTGGTATATCAAGTATAACAAGACACAGACTCCAACCAAGAGATAAACTGCTCCAGGGGTTTTCAGAACTTTGAGTTCGTCCATGGCCTTTGACATGACTGAAGTGACCGACAAATATCATAAGTCAAAACAAAATTGTAGTCAATAGCCATCTAATCAACTAGACTTTCTGGTTATTCAGTCATTTGAGTTGTCAATTACCGCAACTAATCTAGGCACCAAGGACACACATTGCACCATTTTCCGCGGCATATTACTCAGTGATTGACAATACTATTCATTGCCTTAGTGTTCTGCATGTAGTCTATTGATAGCCTAGTAAGGTAAGGGGTGCGCTAGGCTAATCTGACATGGAAGGTGTACATAGTAAGCTGACATATGCAAGGGCCAGGATCTTGCAGCGGCTGAATCCTTCAACCAGACTACCATGTCAGCCACACTTGGCGATATCTTTCGAACGCCTGCATCGAATTACCATCTCCCTGTCAGGATGCATGGCGATAAATGCCGCATATCGACCATCATCCTGCGCCGGCCTAGCCGAATCAGAGCCATCCTCATTGATCCATTGCTGAAATTCGATATCAAAGTTCGCCACCAAGATTGCAACAGCCAGTAATATCTCTTGCTTAGCAAAGAATCGACCGGGGCACATGACATAGCCCGCGCCTTTGCCGTCAAGTTAGCTTCCGTTTCGTAGAATTTCCTCGGGATAGACGTACCGTAGGGGAAGAAGGAGCTGGGTCTGCCTTTCATGGCAAACTGGTCCTGGTGTACAACCTTGCCAGTCGCCGAGTCCACAGTTCCAACGGACTTGATATGTCTCCAGGCCCAGAACTCGGATGCGGGATGTCCCTCAACTCCCCAAGTTGATTCCTCAAAGTGTGCAATCTTTGAGCAGGCTTGAACGAGTGCACCTTTCTCAATGGCATATCCGCCTATTGTCAAAGGCTGTGAAGCCTGTCGAGTGACATTGAATGACACATGTACACGCATGGCCTCAACGTACACTGATTGCATCAGAGGTAGATTAATGAGCTTTTGGGTATTGACGTGTCGCTCTCCCGTCAAGGGATCATCTTCGTAGACAGATAAAGCTTCCTTTCGCAGCGCTTCAAAAAGAACGGGATCTTGAATGGCGTGCATCATAATCCATGTTGTGATAGGTATCGTGTTTCCATTGAGTCTATCCAGATCAGTTAAGCAGCCCCGTGTCTTTCTTCTGGATATGTAACTTACCCAAATAGCGCACCCACAGCATGTCCAGCTGCTGCATGATTGGAGAAGCTATTCTCCCGGAACCATTTAGCAGTCTCGCGACACAGTCGTGATCCAAAGTGAGGCTCCCAGAGGCTTTCACTTTCCGAACTGTCCCAGTCAAAATTCTCCCAGGCGGAATTCACATATTTGAGTGTCATAGAGTGCAGCCTGTCTTTGATGGCAACAGATCGTCGCTGGAGGAACTTGGGAAGGCCCCAGACTAAATGGCCAGCTATGTCATCGAACTGCCAGTAAAGGTCGATCAGATCCGGGTTGAGGTCGAAGATTCTTGTGCCGAACAGTGAAGTAATAGCACTCGTTGCCATTGAGGTTTTCAACGTCTCAAAGAGGTTGATAGTACTCCATTTTTCTGAAACAGAGTTGAGCTGCTTAAGGAATGTGCGATGGAACACATCTGCCAGAGCATCAGAGTTCTGGCGGTTGGCGAGATAGTTGACATACAAGCGGTCATGACCAAGCCAGTATCTCTCAGACTCAGGGACGTTCTCAGTTCCAGGGGCCGGAGCCTTGCCTCTGCCAGTCTTGTCGTTGGCAAACTTTGCGATCTCATGGTGATGCATGCCCCAGTGCTTATCCATAAGCAGGAGCTGTAGAAAGTTCCCATCCAGCGTGTTTGGCGAGTTGAATAATTTCCGTACATTATCTGGTCCTCTCACAACGTATGCAGGGATAAATCCCACATTGAATCTTACGATGTCAGAATTGGCCTTTTCCAATTTCTCTCTGTTATTCAGGGTTAGCAGTGTGATTGGAACCATGATATTTGGTAATATAGAGGACATACTTGACGCGATCTATAAACCCTCCTGCATCAGTAAGGTATTGGATGGTGTTGGTAATGTATGGGATCTTATCTTGAAGTCGAGGAGGCTGGTTTGAGTTGCTGGAACGCAATACGGTAACAGCTATGGCGATTACCACGCACAGAACAACGAGGACAGTTGACGACGAAGCCGTATTGGAGATTAGTTTATCCATGTTTTCAAAACGGTCTTGGATGCTATCGTGGCGGTTGACTAGAGTGATTGACTTGATGCTTTGTGCATACCAAAATCATAAGGAACCAAGCGGGCGATATTTTCTAACTCAAAACCGGCTCGCTTTCGTGTACCTACTAATCTAAAGTTACTCTAAAATCGATACTACACACGTTACATGGCTAACACTAGACGCCCTCCCTTCCCACGCCGGGCGTGTAAGCGCGCAGCTTGGATATCTCTCAAAGTGACGTTCACGGCTGAACCAGTGGACCCATGCAGGATAATTTCAACATGTCTCCGTGTCTTTTGTTCCTCTATGACCGTGCCTCACTGTCGCTTAGGATTGTAACTCCGGAAAAATGCTCTAGACTTTGTCTTACAAGCATTATCCGGACCTTCTTTCCCAGACGGGTATATAATGTGTAGGCTTGCAGCCTGGTTATCGCCTCTATTGCCACGACGCCTTTTCATCCGACTTCAGATCCTATCTCCTCCGGTAAAATGATGTCCGCAGGATTGAAAGCGGTAGCGCTTACGTTGCTGCTCGGCTCTCGAGCGAATGCTTCCCCAAACACCCCCACGGCCTCGGCATGTCATCAAATCGCCAAGGCCCTAGGAGAAGCCGTGTCGTTCCCCGACGATACTGATTACTCCGAGTTGAGCACGATTAACTGGTACGTGCACCATACCCTTGCCTCACTAACCCATACCAGTCCTAGTTGCGACCCTTGTTATCTGTGCTCTGTAGTTGCTAATCGCTCACGCTTATTTTAGGTCTCAGACGGCATGGGCTAAACCTGCCTGCATTGTTTCACCTTCAAATGCCAATGAAGTGTCCAAAGTGGTAAAAATTGCTGTGGCCCAGAACGCCAGATTTGCTATTCGGTCTGGCGGCCATTCGGCTAACCCAGGCTATGCCAATATCAACGATGGGATCTTGATTTCACTGGACCGTCTGACTAAGACAGTATTCGACCCGTCCACTTCGTTGGTTTCAATTGGACCTGGAAATAGATGGGGTGAAGTTTACGAGCACCTTGAACAGTTCAACCGAACCATGGTTGGCGGACGAGTTCCGACCGTCGGTGTGGGCGGTTTGACACTAGGAAGTGGGCTTTCCTATCTGACGGACCTGCATGGCCTTGCATGCGATAATGTTGTCAGCTACGAGGTATGTGTTCCATGTAACGTGGGCATATCTTAGATGAGTCACTTATAGTTCGGTCTAGGTTGTTCTCTCCAATGGAAGTGTTGTTGAAGCGAGCGCTACCTCCAACAAGGATCTATTCTGGGGTCTCAAAGGAGGCATCAACAATTTCGGTACGTTTCTTAGCCCTGACTAATCCGGGGGTTGCGTAACTCTTGGCAGAAAGATTGTACATACTAACACTGCATGATGTTCACAGGGGTCGTAACCGAGTTCAAATCCCGCACGTACGTGTTGGATCGTGTGTGGGGCAGCGTCAGCCTTTACAACGCTTCCCAGATGCCAGAGGTCCTGCAGGCTGTCAACAAATACCAGTCTGCACCTAACAAGGATCTATATGCAAACATGCACATGAATCTGGCGCCCATAAACGACAGTATCGTCTTGACCCTGGTCTACCTGAAGCCGGAACCCCGGCCCAAAGCTTTTGCGCCTTTCTATGCGCTGGAACCTTCGATGGCCCAGGATGGTATCATGACTCTGAGTCAGCTACAGAGTCTTTTCTCGCCCGGAGGTTCTCCACGGTGGGCGCTGCATGTGACAGGATTCAAGCCAAGTAGCGAAATCTACAAGAAGATTGACGGTATCTTCCGCACGGCTCCTGAGCTAGACCATCTCCGCGGTATTACTGGCGGCATGATGGTTGGCACTGTTCAGCCCATCACTGCCAACGTAGCTCTGGTTGGTCAATCCCTCGGGGGCAATGCTCTTGGCCTACAAGCAGTGAACCAAACTTGGCTGGGGCTCAGCGCAGCTTGGTGGAGTGAAGACGACGACGCTGCTGCGGAACGTGCTTTGGCGGCATTCTCCAAGAGGATCGAGGCTATCATCCCGAAGAACATGAAGGTACCCTATCTTTTCATGAACGACGCTGGTCCGAAACAAGAAGTTATCAAATCCTATGGCAAAGATAATGTGAAGCGTCTGCAGCAGGTCCGGGCCAAGTACGACGCGAGCCTTGTCTTCCATCAGCTTGTTCCAGGTGGACAAAAGATCCCCCTGTAATCCGGTATCGTTAGAACGTTACATTTGTTAGATATTGCCTAATCTAACAGAGATGTCGTGATTTTTGGGATTCATGGAGTCCGACTAAAATCTTACCTGCAGCCATAACTGACACTAACACTACCTATTTCGTCCCGTTCCGTGCCGCACCTCCGTCTTGTACCCGCTTTACTTTATCAGGACCCTTTGCAGATACAGATACTGAAATGTGCAGTAGCGGGGGGTGTTCGTAGAGAAACGGCCGCGGCCAGCCCTATTAGATCCTTCAGTGGCTGCAGCTGATAGCGTTTGCCAATTTGAATCATTGTGAGATTCTAGTCAGGCTAGGCTGACTCTAGTTTCGGCGAAGTGATTCTTTCTCAGATACAGCGATATGAAGAGACTGCACTGTTCAGTAGGCCACTACGTACTTGAAACAGCCTACTAGCAAATTGGTAGAATGCTGAACAAGGGTAATCGCATGCGCATGTATGAACCAACACAGCAAATTGACAAGTAAAGCAACGGTTCATGTATTATTCGATTAGGCAGCGTAAATTGTATTATTGTAATTCCTTGCTCAGACTTTACAGTTTACGCTACCAGTGGCGCGGATTGCTTGATTACCATGCATGTACCAGGCAGCCCAGGACGGCAACAGGCATAAATAGCTTTTTCAGCATCCATTCAAGAAACAAGACTGTGGATTGTAGTTTTGTCCAATTCAGACGTCCAATTTACGTGCTCGATCTCTTCATAATGGATACACTCAGAGACAGATGGGTACCTTATAGCCAAAGGGCTGCAAGGCCACTGAATGTCATCATCGTTGGTGCTGGCATTGGTGGTTTAACTACAGGAATCTCCCTTTCCCAGACCGGCCATTCTGTCACAATACTGGAGAGAGTCAACAAGATAGATGAGGTTGGGGCTGGGATACAGCTAGCTCCCAATGCTTCTCGCATCTTGAACAGACTCGGAATTCTTGAAGAGATCATGGAACATGCTACAGTGTTAGAAAGAGTCAGCATCAGGTATGTTTCCCAAATATCGTTTTTAACGAGACGGCTAACAAGGATTTCTAGACGTTACGCCAGCGATGAAGAACTCAGTACAGTACCTCTCATGCCTGGTACTGGTCTTAAATATGGTGCCCCCTTGAGCGTAATACACCGAGGGGATTTGCAAGAAATACTGTTGAGCGCCGCAAGAAAGGCTGGTTGTCAAATTTTGACTTCACAAACAGTCATCTGTGTTGATCCGGAATTCTCCGCCAGCGTGCAGGTACGCGACAACCAGACCCAAGAAATATCTTGGCTGCACGGCGATCTCGTCATCGCTGCTGATGGCATCAAATCGACCATCCGACAACAAATGGCTCTGACAGATGGATTCAGCGACGGGCCTGTATGCACTGGAAGCGCTGCATATAGGCTTCTTGTGCCAATCGACAAAGTTAAGCAAGATCCCCTACTATCAGACATGCTTAAACAGAATGTCGCTATGCGATACATGGGACCTGGTGGTCATATTATGGCATACCCGCTAAAGAATAACACTCTCTACAATCTCGTCCTCGTGCATCCTGTAAAAAGACGCAACCTGGAAGATGTTTGGACATCCAAGGGCGACCGTCAAGAGATGCTGGACTTCTATCAAAGCTGGTCCCCAGCTATTCGCAAATGGCTTGAACTCGCTGACCAAGACGTTATGGAATGGAACCTATACTCGTACCGGCCTCTTCCACGGTGGGTCAAAGGAAGCACGGCGCTTATTGGAGATGCCTGTCACCCCATGCTGCCTTTTGTAGCACAAGGTGCAGCCAACGCCATCGAAGACGCTGCAGTTCTTGCCACGGCCTTGACCTGCACCGCAGAAGTCAAGATGGCTCTGAAGATGTACGAGGTAATTCGTAAAGACAGGGGGGAACAGATAGCTGCCAGCGCGGCCAAAACTGCGCATACGTTGCACTTACCCGATGGGCCTGAACAGAGGGACAGGGATGAGGCTATTGTCAGCGGCACGCAGAATCCGGACCGTTGGAGCAACGCCCAGTGGCAGGACTACATGTACGGAGTGGATGTGATGAAGGCCACGGTTGACCTATGGAGTGTGATGCAAGGGAGGACCGTGGTTAGGTCTCGGCAAGTAAATCTGTAGATAGTTTTTACCAATGGGGTGTGCCACGGCGCAAGAAAACTCTCACAGCGTTTTTAATGTACATAGGGCCCACAAATAGATGGCAGACTCAAGATCCTGAAATCTAGACTCAATCTCAAAGATGATATGTGACATGCCATAAAGTAACCCCCCACAAAGTCAGCCAAGCTTCTAGACACCCCTCTACTCATACTTCATGCAGGGCTGTTTCTTGCCCCAGCGCCAAGTCCACGCGTATGAGATAGGGTGTCGGCAGCGATGAATATCTGCAAGAAACACAGCTAATGCACGTTCCACACCTTATACGTGAAGGCCGGCAGAGTTGCCTAGAGCTGATATACGCCTTGTCTGACTGTCAGCGAATCGTGTATATCACAAATTTGTCACGTATGTCCCCTTCAAACTACAACGTGTCAGGTTAGTCCTAAATCAGCAAAACTGTAGTTAGAAGCTACCATAATAAGAAACTGAGTATCTTCCGGTGTCTCCGAAGGATTCAGGCTGTGTGTCAGAGTTTGTTTATTGTTTCTGGCATGTGAGCTAGAACTAAATGCCGAGAAGTTCGGGCAAAGTCCTCCATGGACTTGGCTCAGCTTGGGGTTATGTCGAATACTTTACATTCAAGGATTCCCGCCCCATGAGTCTCTGAGATCCAACTTGATCGTACGTTTCTTTGTCGCTGTCTAAGTTAGCCCCGTTTAAGAACACATCCAGAGTCAAGCACGATGAGCACCACAACCACCATAGCTCTTACCGCCCGGAAGTCGCCGTCCAAAGGTACCAGAGCATCAAAGAAGAAATCTCTCTCCAAGCAATATGGAGGTATCCATGCTGGAAGCTGGGTAGACGTCCTGCCCAAGTCATGGATTCCCTACGTCCAACTCTCTCGACTGAGTCCCCCAGTCGGCCTTATCCTCATCTACTTCCCTCATCTCTTTGGTGTTGTCCACGCTGCATCCGTCCAGTCCAGCTCCGTTTCAGATGTGCTCTACGTCTCTGGCATCCTGGCTATTGGAAGCTTTTTCTGCAACAATGGCAGCCATGCATGGAATGACTTAGTAGATGCGCCTATCGATGCAAAGATCGAGAGGACTAAGATGCGACCTATTCCCCGTGGTGCCATCAGTCGTCAAGCGGCCTTTGCGTTCTCCGTCTCTCAGGCCATCCTCGCTGCCGCCTGCTTGCTACCACTAGGTTTTGAGACGGCACTTGCTACAATCCCAACCATCCTCGCTACTTTATACTATCCCTTTGCCAAGAGACATACATATTTCGCGCAAGTCGTGTTGGGCTTCTGCCTGACATGGGGTGTGATGGTTGGCAGTTCATCCATGGGAGTCGAAGCTCCTTGGAAACAAGAGTCGGCCATGTCACTGCTGTTGGCATCAAACCTCTGGGTCATTCTGTTTGACACAGTCTACGCCCACCAAGACCTCGAAGATGACCTCAAAGTCGGGGTCAAGAGCCTTGCCGTTCTTTGCAATGGCCGTGCCCGACCTCTACTTTGGACTCTGTTTCTGGGAATGTGCACATGCCTTTATTGGTGCGGTGTAACCGGTGGACTGGGAGTCCCATACTTTGTGATTACTGTCGGAGGCTGCGCTGTCTCTGTTGGCTCTATGGTTGCTCTTGTTGATCTAAAAGACCCTGAAAGCTGCTGGAAGTGGTTTGCCACCGGCTTTTGGTTCACGGCACTGTCTATTCTGGCTGGTCTATCTGCAAACTACGTCTTGCCCTAAGCCTAGCGATTGTCATGTCACTAGACAAGCTACAGTGCCAATCAAAAGTAGGCGGAGACTTTTCTGCTGCTTCGCATGATCATGAATAGCATTGGCCAGCAATCAAAATAACTAGAATCAGTGGGAATGGCTAGAGATGTTTCTTATGTTCTCTGATTCATTATCTTCATATAGGTCGTAACGGAAAATAAATGATCCAAATTCCCTTGTTCGAGCAAATCTTACAACCTCGTCTCATTTTTAATACGATGACCGCGACTATTTGGGACTTCAACAAAGTAAATACTTTTGGCACATGAATTCGCACTGGAGTTGAGCGTCTGTAAGGGTAATCGCTCATCCTGAGCTCATTCTGCTAATATCCTTCCTATCCCCTGGGCAGGTTCTGGGAGATAGGGTTGACATGGTCCCAAGCGATAAAGTCTAGACCTCGTGTCAGTAAGCGCCGATGTATTGGTAACAACTTACTCATGAATTGCTGTAAGGGTGACATCCTTCTTCTCCAACGGAGTTCCGATTTACTCGATTGTGGAGACAATCAGGAACTGCATTTCAGCCGCAGCGGGATCAATACAATGGCATCCGCACCAATCTGGAATTCGATGTACCCACAAGGGCTGACATCCTTTCACAGGGGTTTTAGTAGTTACACACCCCTTCTGCCAAATGCTTATCTTCATGCGAGATTCTGAAAGCCTTACTGCATTGGGCAGCTGACATTGCCCAGCCCTGCTTTGCATTTTGCCGCATGGTAAAATTGTAATCGCGCAAGTCTAAGTTGCATCGGTTGACCCTGCATTGGGAGTCGCAGCAGTTCAAAACGTAAGCTGCAGGTTGTCAAACCTGGATCTTTCGGCCAAGTCATCTTTCTGCCGTAGATAAGATAGTTCGCACTCAGCTTCTCATCTTATACTCATAATTTTGCGCAGCTGACTTCAACCAAGTTTTGACTAGACAAACAATATGCCTTCTGACGCCAGTTCCGTCGTATACTCAGACGACGACACTCGAGTTGTTGTGTAAGTGCCACTTGGTTCAAAGACCACTTTATTTTCTGTTTGATAGCTAATACTCTCTTCAAGTCTGCGCGGGGCTATCGAAGGGCGTCTCCTGTCACATCCAGACAGGTCATTCGCGCTAGAGATCTCACTCGATCTGGACAAAGGCGAGGAGTTCTTTGATAAAAAGCCTCCAACACATTTCCATGTCCAAGAGGAATATGTGGAGGTTATCGAGGGTGTTATGGGATTTGAGCACGAGGGCAAGGAATTAATACTGACTCCCAAAGACGGAAGGTTCAACATCAAGCCTTACAGCAACCATCGAACTTACCCAATGCCCAAAGACATGCAACCAGCTGGTGGTAAGATAGTCAAGTTCCTGCTCTCGGGAGAGAAGACAGATGCAGTATTCGAGCTCAACCCTGTCTTCTTTGAGAACTGGTATAAGTACCAGGACCAATTTGTGATACATGGGGAGAAGTTATCCATGATGCAATTGTTATCTGTAAGTTGATGTTCATATGAACGAGGCTTAGAAGTCATCTTATTAACTCGGCTAGACTTTTGATGCTGGTGGAACCTATCTTTCGCCACCTCCATGGATGCCGTTTGGCCAGCAGATCTCAATTGGAATTGGTGTCGTATTTGGACGATGGCTGGGAGGGCTACTTGGGTATCAACCCTTTTATCGCAAGTGGACGACGGATTGGGACATGGCTTGCGACAAAATGAGAACGACTATTTTCCAGCGACGCTTTGCTGACTATAATGCCAAAAAGGATATCTAGCTATCATACCAAGTAGAATACTTCAGTCAATACCATCAATGTCAATTCAATATCACTCCTACATCATCGTACTCGCTTAGTGATGAGAAGTTCCTAAGGTGCCAGCCAAGTTTATAGTCCACCGCTATCATGATCACGGAAGTGCATACAATAAAATATTAATATCCATCACTTATACATATAGCTCAGAAGAAGCTGCGAGCTAATCGTACTCACTACAGTCCGTCAGCAGCATACTGGGAGAGGCGTAGTCATTTCAGATCTCGGAAGAGCTAGAGCCAATTTGAATTATAGTGGCGGGACAAATAAGGTGTAACTGGCTAGCTTGTATAGGATCGTCGTCCCATATATAATTCCCAATTATTGAATGTCATACATAAATGGGCATTTGGCGGTCCTTGTTTCTACCCACTGCCGTCCTCTCAAGAAATATTAAGGTCCAAATAAGGGCAATCCTTTAGATCAGCATAGAATCTACCTCTAAGCTCCTCAGTCATCTTGGAACGCTCTTCCATCGTGAATGCATTATCAATCCTTCTCAGGCCTTTCCTGACAGCTTGATATTCAATAGCAGTGATGACTCAAACGCCACTGGCAGCAGGCCAAACAATATATACAAAGGCATCATCTCGATCTCCGTTTTGTTTTGAATCTTGGCAAGGGTTTCGTGACCATTTCCAGCACGAGACGGGTTAATAGGACGAGGATTGCTTGTTCTAACATCAGATTTGATCTTGGTCTGAGGATAAAAGTCTGGAATGACTGAGGCTAGATGGTGCTCGATGGGTGCCTGGCGAGGGCAAATCAGGTATCATCAAACTGCTTGATATCATCGGGCCTTCCGTATTGCTGGCCGTCATCGGCTTTCTCGAGAAAGGTTCTTTCACCACAAGATGTTGATTCTGATCCAACAGCCTCAAGAAGCATGACAGGGGCATATGACGCGTCCAAGGCTATCAAAGACTTCGGTGAGACATAAGCTTCGGAAATTGTATCCTGGGACAAACAAGGGAAGTAGGTGCAACCAACAATTTTGACTCCTTCGGCATATATTGTTAGTTACATAAGCCCAATAAATCAGACATACAGATAGTATTTAAACTTGTCAGTCCCAACCCAACGTGAACTAGGTATCTGGCCCAATCTAAAGCTTCGCCTTGACTTCCTCGTCTATCTTTCCCTTCCTGGCACTTCTCTTCCATGGCACAAGGCCGCTCTTCTCATCAGGAAAGGGCACGTGTCTCAATATCGGCCCGTCTGCAACCAGAGGCATAGCTCTTAAATCCGCGATACTTGCCGTTCTCAGTGCGGGTTGGTTTGGGCCAATGCACAACTCAAGATTAAGCCGAGAGATGTCCATCCACAGCTTCGCCGCCGCTTCACGCTCGTGCTGATACGCCACGAATGCTTGGCTGAGCTCGAAGTATTGCGGGTTCGGTTCAGAGCGGAGCAGTCGCTTGAGAGAGTTTACTAGGGCGATGGAGTCTTCGATGCCGCAACATGCTCCCGCACCTCTTATGGGGTTCATCTACTGATTATTAGTATGTTGGATCCGGGGCTGCAGAGCAAAACTTACCTTGTGCGCAGCATCTCCCACCAGTACCATTCTTCCCCAGTGCCACCACTGCAGTACTCCCTCATCATAATTCGCTGTTCCACCAGCCGTCTTCTTCCTCCACAGATCGCCAAAGGTTATTCCCTCACCGACGCAAACATCAAGCCAAGGTTTGGCTGCATCCTCAGCGTCGTTTTGTCCAAAGTATGTTCTCTTCCTCTCGGCTGGGATACGATGATAGACAATAATCATAGCCTCTTCTCTTGTTGTGAAGACTTGCACGTGAGAGTCTTCTTGGTAGACGTTGATGTTTCTACCCGGCTCAAGGCCTGGAACCAGGGCTGCTTTGGCGAATACACCAGCGTGGGTTGCCTCAAATGGGTTGGTGGAATTATCAAAGAGTCCGTTTGGCCCTTGGGCCACCATTTGATCTCTTACACTACTCCAAACGCCATCAGCCCCAACAACAATTGATCCTTCTTCAACAGTACCATCAGCGAACTCGACTCTGACGCCATTTCTGTCCTGCACTATCTTGCTAAGTCGCTTGTTTGTTTTAACGCGCTCTTCTTTATCGGCGAGCGCGTTTAACAGTGTCGACGCAAAGTCCAAACGGCTGAATATAGACATGGGATATCCAAACCTGTTTTTAGTCAATACTTCACTGCGTATGTCCACATTGAGGGTGGAACTCACATAACTTCAAGCTTCTTGAACCCTTCCTCCCGACGAAGAACCTTGCCATCTGTTGACCTGTGAATAGCTTCAACCATAGGCTGGCTAACAGCGGTGATAACATCATGGAGTCCCAGCTGATGAAATATTCTCATAATCTGTGGCCATAAGAATAGACCGTAAGCTGGTTCTGGGGGAATTTGACGTCTCTGCTCAACAAGCACGTAGTCAATACCGGAAGCTTGTAACGCGTGGGCGAGGACCAGACCAACTGGTCCAGCGCCAACAACAATAACTTTGAAGGACTCCATGTTAAAGTACGAGTAGCATGAGATCAAAATGAAATACAGAATAAAATTAATAGGCGACACTGGTGTCTTTTGTTTTTGTTAGATTACGTTGAGTAGCCTACGTTGATCCCCTGACTGTATTCTCCGACGGTCTTTATCCCTAACAATACTAGCGCTGATGTGAGCCCCGTTTGCCGTAGGAATCGATGCTTCTTCGAGTAGGATCAAGTGTCAATCTCTTTGTTACCCTGTCTAGATACATACAAACTGTATCCCTTGAGTGCAAACTGACACCACATACTCACTACATTCGGTCGTAGTCACACATCGCCCTGACAGGATCAGCACGTGATTCATAATCGTTGAGTTATCCTTGTGAGCGAGAGTCGCCTAGCCAAAATCCCAACAGACACCAAACGTGTAAACTTCACCTGATTGAACCTATTATTTATTATATGACCCTCGGCTTAAATTTTTGTATCAAGTTTGAGCAGCCACTCGTGAGCCCGCTCTTCCTTTTCTGCATAACTCTAGATCTTAAGCTACCTACTGAAAATGACCCAATTGGATATGTCATCACCAGCCGACTAACTGGAAGCCAGTCTCACAGGAGCTATAGTGAGGCTTCCAGCACGACCGTAAAAGTCTAGATTGCGTCAAAACTGTATTTTAATTTTCGCGAGGCTGGCTAAAATTTGATGTCTGTACAATCATTCAATCCTAATTCCACTAACATCCATGGCTATCTAGACTGCTCTCAATTACTGTTACTCCATAGGACAAATCTTTGCTGTACGTGTATCAGAAGAACGACTCATTTGGAGGTATCGATCTTAATACCTCAATCAGTAGATGTATAGAGACCGAATTTACTTCTGTATAAATGGCGATACATCAAGGAAGTCTTTTAATACAGCTTGTTACCATGACGGTGGGATCCTGCCCGCTAGTTAGTAAGTTTACGTATAAGACCAAGAGCGTAGTAACACCCAGAATTACTCAGATATTACAGTGGCGGAGATGCAGCTTAAGCTGAACTCTCTGACGTTGTGCTGTGTTTTATGTTATTCAGTCCAATCGCTATTATCCAAGGATTCAATGAGCCACAATGACTTCTGTATGCCTACGATCAAAAGAAGAAATGGCCGTTCGAGTTATTCTAGAAGGAACAATCTATATATATCTAGTAAAGACCCTAGTAACCATCTGAAATACTTGATTGCTTGCGGGAACTGGGTTCATAAGTTTGAAGTAGTATTATATAACCGTGCCAGGATGAGAGCATCCAGAGCCTAGATAAGTTCCGTTCTATGTTAAGTAGCTATATATTATTGTTTTTCTTTTCTGTGATACGTATTAATCCACGTTTCGTTTATCTAACATTTCATTATTTTCCCATTTAGTGATATCATATTTATCGATCGTTAGGTCAAGCCGAGGAAAATCGGCAAGCAGAAGGCGCAAGTGATCTGGACAGCCAGCGGCACAATAGCGAATGTACCGGACGAGAACTGGCCGGGTGCAATAGTCCAGCCCCATGGGGCGCCTATGGCCATATACATCATGCCACCGGCGAGAACGAAGCAAATAAGGAATGTGTACTTGAATCGGTGCATCATCTTGTTGAGACCGATGTAAATACCCGTAGGGCCCAGCTCCTTCGATGTCGACGCCCACTCGATGTTGATAGAGAAGGCGTGGCACAGAAGAGCCTTGGCACAGTTGATACTGATGCCACCAAAGAAAAGAAGGAGGAAGGGAAGCCATTTGCACGCTTCAAGAATAGCGGACCAGAATGACTTCTCCTTGAGACGGTGACGCGTCATACTGCATGCAATAGAGGCAACACCGTTGAAGATGACCAGAAGGGAGACCCAGATACCCCATGACGGCGTGTAGAACTGGTCGAGATCATAAAAGAACAGACCAACTAGTACATAGTTGATGAGGGTGAGGAGCAGGCCAGCAGCAATGGCGTAATCTGTAGTTGTTAGTAAGGGATTCAAATCAGGGCTTGATGTGAGGACTCACAAGTGAAGATGTAGGCGATAATGGAAACCTTGCTAGAAACTGGTATGTTGCTCCAAAGGAATCGGAGAAAGAGTCTGGTAACGGGACCCTTGTAGATCCACTTATAGAAAGGATGGAACACAAGCTCATTGCATCCATATGCGTATTTCTCCCAACGGTTCAGTTCATCGTAAACTGTCAGAGAAACACCCTCCTCAAAACCACCATTATGATAGGTAGCCAGCCGACAAATCATACCAGCCATCTGAACCCTCAGACTGATATCGAAATCTTCAGAAACGTGCGCGTCAGACCACCACTTGGTGGTCTTATCGGATGGATCAACAAACGCAACACTCTGGATAGCCTTCCATCGAAGGAATGCGTTGTGACCTACAAAAGGAGCGACGTCACCGGTGCCAACACCATACTTAATTGCGGTGTAGACGATGTTGGTGAAATAGGTAATACCGTTCTCGAAGATGTTGTGGGCGACTTGCATGACGCCTGATCCATGTTGTAAAATAGCGACTTCGGGACTCTCGTACATCTCGAGAGCGCCGTAGAGAAGACAGTCGACGGGGACGCGTGTGTCGCAGTCGATAAGAAGAATGATCTCACCCATTCGGATGTTACCCTCAGCCCAGGTCTTGCCCTCATCAGCATCAACCATGTTCTGTAAAGCTTGTTCATAAAGACGGTCGTCATCCTCAGCAGTCAAATCTTCATAACTGCATCCACGTTCTTGACACTCCAGCTCAGTGAGCCTCAGCATCTCATCCTCAACACGATTGGAAAAGGCAAGGCAGTAGTTCATGTTGCTAGCCTTCTTGAACTTTCCCTTTCTCACAAAGCCAAGTTCGTTGGCGCGACCCTGAGGAGAGACGGAACTCTCGTCCTGGTTGTCAACTTCAGGGTCAACGGGAGGAGAACGCTTGAACCAAGAAAAGCCGCCTTTGCTCTTGGGATTCTTCTTGTTAGGAAGACGGGCGCAGTAACCAATGCCGTTCTCGCGGTAGTATTGCTTGCGTGCAGCGGCGAGCTCAGGCTGGATGCACTGCATACCGTCATCGTTGATGTAGACGGAGGCTGTGCCACCTTGGTTCTCGTAGTGCTGGATTGCAGCCATGACTGAAACCATAGTCGGGACGATGACACTGAGACGCGTTAGTAAGAGTTGGAGAGGTACAGTGATTCGGAGCTTACCCTCGGAGGCCCTCCTTGTACACGGGCATTTGTACGGTGATGTGGGGAAGCTGATAATCCTTGTATCGCTTGGGGTTAGGCTTGATGGCTATCAAATATGGTCAGTCCAGTGTTCTCAAGGGAGCTGCTCATGCCAAAGCATATTATTTACCTGAGTGGAACTTGGAGTTCTTCAAACAGATTCCAGCGGGAAGGAGAAGCTGAAAGACACTACTGACGACGACGATAAAGAAGAACTATGATACGGTGAGTACTCAATCGTCTTCAAACCGATCCAAGTATTACTTACCAGTGACAAGACCATGAGAGGAGGGATGACAGCAGCCAGCGCAAAACGGGTGTAGTCGCCATCCCAGGACCATTGACGGATGAGCTAGTGTTTATTAGTTCCCATGAACATGTTGGAAGTTCTGCCGGACTTACTCTCGAAACACCCACACTTTGGGTCAGAACTACCAAGATCATGACAATACCAATTCTGAAAGAATGAACAAGTAGAGTAGGACGTTTGAGCGCTCTGCTTTCAATGTCGACATCGTCGTCATCGCCACCCTCTTCAACCTTGATAGCAGCTTGGTAGACCTCGTTTTTCTCATCAATAGCGCCGCGAACAGGCGTGTGATAGTTTTCAACAGAGTGCTCCTCGGTCTGTGCCAGAAGACCTTGGGGCATGTTGGGACCAACAATCTATAACTAAGTTAGACTCGCACTCTATCTTTTGTGAGAAGAGACTTACAAATCCCAACATTTGCTTCTCGACGTTGTGCGCGACGTTGAGAACATTCCTCGCCTCGTGTGACCAGATCAGTACGCATCGCTCTTGAACAACGATGCATGAACTAGTGAGGTTCACAAGTGTGTCATGGATATCGGATAGGCTTGCAACGATTGGAATGCGAGCACCAGTGTCTTCGTTGACAAGACTCGCCTGTTCAGGCTTGATGCTATCCAGGACTGCGTTGGTTACCTCGGAAGACATTGAGACAATAGCAGACTCATTGATGCGGCTAATAGCTGCTGCCAGGTCTGGGCTTGGATCATCTGGGTTGTAGACGTAAGATCCATCTGGCTTCTTGAGTGCAATGCATGTTGATGACCAGCCGCTGGTGATAGCTGCGGCTGCAGGTTCATCAAACCAACCTAGTAGTGTTGCACGGCGGGCGATGTATTTGGCGACCTAACATTGTTAGCTTTTGGGGTTGATGATTTAGGTAAGGATATGCCATGTTTGGCTGTCTTTGTTAAGCGACAGACATATGTGGACCAACATGCCATCCATCGCAGCGGGTCTAGCACAAGCATGGGCGATGGGAAAAGGGTAGCAACGATATTGGGCCACAAACATGAAACATAGTTCATGCCGGTGAAGAGAAATTCTTTACTCACAACTGGTAGATCCGCAGCCGTGGCATCGGGGATCTGCATAACAGCTGGTGTACCCGAGTAAGAGCTGTGTGCAGATCTGGTGAGCGGTCCTCTCCTCGCAGTGAAGTCTGGAGATTTTTGCTGATGCATGGCAGAAGGGAGATGAGCGAGAGGAGTGGGAAGAGGGCCGTGATCCCCAGCCTCAAGTCTCTTGAGCGTCGCGGCGTCCATGGTTGGGCTGGGAGGCTGAAGCACGCCCGACTCGACAAAGCGAGAGGCAGGCTTCTCGGAAGTCATGACTCACGTGGATATGAAGACACGAGATGGCTTCAAGTCACACGCGCAGCGTAGAGTAACGAAGGGTTGGGTTCACGAGAGACAGAAGAGCAAACGAAGGTAAAGATCTGCCCGCGGCAGGACAGTAAAGGACCAGGGGGTCAGGGGATGGAAATGGGGATGAGGATGAGGGGAAAGGTGAAGGAAGAGGGAGAAGGTGCTCCAAAAGCCAAGACGAGGAGGAATCAACAAGGTGAGGTGAGTAGGGGGAGCAGGATAGCCGCGGATGAAGCACGTTATGAATGTCTTTCTCAGACGCCTTATCCGTATCAGATTAGGAATCTACAGTACAGCGAGACACAAAATAAAACTAAGTGGACAGAGATACCAACCCGCGCCAACGCAGTGGCAAGCCTGGGCTGAACCGATCTGAGCTGAAATGAAGTCTGGATTCGACCACGGGCTCGGATACGATGGATACCGGACTAGTCGTACAATATGTGAGCATCAGATCAGGACATAACAAGGCCAGAGAGAGAGGAACGTGGTGGTGGTTGCTGTCGTTTCCTCTCGCAGCTTTCTCTTTGTTGGGAACGGGGATATCATTCTAGGCATGCATATCTCTCGGTCAGATTCAGACTCAGGCTCAGTCTCGGACCCGGCCAGGCCAGGCCAGGGCCAGATCAGACCCTCTAAAACGTAACACCCACAATCACAGGCAAGAGATTGAAAATCCCTGCTCACTTTCACTGCAGCAACTACATCGAGCAAAAACGTGTCTATCTCTGTCCCTCCTTATCCCTGTTCCTGTACCTGGGTTACGGCGAACTGAACAATGCATGCTTACCTTGGCGCCCATGTCACATCTAGCGAGGCGATGCCAAGCCGTCTTGGGTAGAGAGAGTAACATAACATATCATATCAAGTGTCACATACCGTACCCGTAACCATAACGACAAGGTTAATGTACCCGCCAACAGGTTTAATTGATGGAGACAGATGGGAACCAGGGTGGCGAAAGACAGAAGAGATCGATCAAACAACGAAACAATCCTGTTGGGCCAGGGATTGAGTAAGGCTACGGCACATGTGGGTTTGAAAGAAAAAGAAATACGACCGACCATGACAACGCCTCTCCGATAGACTAAGAAGCAACTATTCTCTAGCGGAGCGGAGCGATAGATGAACAAAACAACGTGCGTGGTCGATACATCATCGGCAGTTGGTCTAACTGAGACAACAGAGCGAGGTGAGGTGAGTGAAAGTGGGTTTATCAAGGTGTTGGTATGGTTTTTTACGAACAAGGTTGCAGAAAGCGTCATGTAGTTCTGCGGCGTTTTTTTTTTTTTTTCTTTAAGATTAATTATCTCTTTTTCTCCGGTAGGTCGCTTAAGAAAAAAGCGCTAATATTAGATCAGGTGAAGAATCCGATTATCCGATTATCACAAGCCATCGAGATATCACTCCGAAAACGTCCAATGGGAGAGTGTAGAAAGGGCTATCAACTGCACGCAATTCGTCTCATAGAACAAAAAAATAACAAGTTCGATACGGAAATCATCTTACAGCCTACAGTAGCGCAGGAGATTCAAGACAAAAGAACTCTACTGTAGAAAGATAACGTCGAGCCAGTATGGTTGAGGGATAGTGCAGCGAACGGCCCGTAAGCCGCTAGCGAAAGGCCCCTGTACTAATCAATGCCTGTATAAGATAACGTCGGTCGCTTCCCTTAAACCCTAGTTAGCAACTGAAGTCTCTTGGCGAAGAACAGGGGCCTGGTGGTTTCGTTCGGTGAAGAGCTTCCTCTTTGACTACTAGCGGCATGCTGAGCTGTTGCATCACATATGAAACTTGCATACGGTAGGCAGCAACTCATAGAAAAAGGTTCCATTTTCGTCTTTTCTCTCTCTCTCGGTCGAACTGGGGGTTCTTTTTATCCCACCGTACGCGGCCCGCAGAGCCTTAATCGGTGCTAAGCCAATCGCGATTTTGACAGCATTCTGTGGCTTTTTATTTTCTCCTAGTTTGCTTTTTTCCCCCATCTTCCTAACCGTCGCCGCTGACGCTGACACATTTTTTGTCAATTGGGTTAGGCATGTTACATGTACGTTGTTTATCTTGACATGTGCCTGAGCTGGCTGGGCTCGACTGGACTCGACTGTACCTTATCTGACGGTGTTTATTGTTTGTTGATGGATTGATATGGCAAAATATTGAATGCTGGCATGAGGCGAGATTACTCTACATCTCAACACTTTTCACACTATGCCTGCATTTCTTTGAGCACGTGCTTTTTCTTTATCATTATATCGAAATCTTGCATAATCACCTCAGAAGCACGTAGGCGATAAAAACACAGGTCTTGTTGGCCAAAGGTCCAGACCCAGGATCAGCATCGCTTCTTCCATTGATCCCTGTCCGTTTGTTCGTGTTGAGGTCTTGGAGTCAGTCTTGCTTTTCTTTCAGCTCGACAGGCGAGGAGACCATCCCAGAAAAACAGCGAATGCATTCATGAAGCAACAATCCCTTGGATAAATTCGTTCACTCGTTGCAGTCACCTTCCCCCTCTTCCCCTCCCCTCCCTGGTCTCTTCTGTCTCTTACTCCAACATTGGCATATCTCCACTTTGGTTATGGAAGGTTCAAGGACTGCTACCTCTGCTGCAGCAGCAGAGGACTCTTTGTCACAGCGGGCAGCGAATCCCTTTGCTACGCCTGGTGCTGAGAGCACTGAGAATCCTTTTGCGACACCTGTTGTTGCGACGCCTATTGCTGAGTCTGTGGCATCGCGACAATTGGGACAGAATCGCACCACTTCTTCATTCGAGGGTATGTTACGAATGTCACGGTCGTTTTTTTATTATTTAGCTAACCGTCCACAGTGAATGGTGGCGCTCGTCGGCGCTTCAGGAGCAGTCGTCTCCAAGGCGAATTTGAGAAGCCATGGCTAGAGAATAAGAAGAAGGAATGGAATTGGGACAGCACCATTTTCTACACATGTATCTTCATCGGTCTTGGTAAGTTTACTTCGTCTCATCTTTTTCAATCTCTAATACCAAAGTCCAGGTATTGGTGGCTATCTTTGCTGGAAAGAGACCAAGGTCCCCAAGCACGATGTAAGTAATCCTCATACAATCCATCATGACCCGGAGCTAATTGATTTAGTACTGCTTGGTTATGGATGACAATTTCCAAAACCTCAACAACTGGAACCATGAGGTTCAGATGAACGGTTTTGGGTATGTTTCTGTCCTCTCTCTTGATTTCTCCACTAACAATTTCCAGTACTGGTGCCTTTGACTGGACTACCAATGATCCAGCCAACTCATACGTCGATGCACAGGGACTTCACATCGTCCCTACAGCGACACTTGAGAGCACCTCCATCACCGGAGACCAGCTTCTCAATGGTTTCACCGTCAACATGACCACCAACAGCCGCACCTGGGGAACTTGCACATCCAAGACCATCAAGAAAAGCAACGGCCGTTGGCCCTGCGCAGCCCACAGCAACGCCACTCTAGGTCAAATCATCAACCCTGTGCGTTCCGCGCGCTTAAACACAAAGGGTAAGAAGACCATCCGATACGGCCGCGTCGAGGTTGTGGCGCGTATGCCTAAAGGTGACTGGATGTGGCCTGCTATCTGGATGATGCCCCAGGATGAGGTCTACGGCGAGTGGCCCAAGTCTGGTGAGATTGATATTGCTGAGAGCCGCGGCAATGATGCGAGGAAGTATCCCATGGGTGATAACCTTGTGTCATCGGCGCTTCACTGGGGAACTGCTACTGAGAATGATCGTTGGAGGAGAGCTTATGGCGAGTGGGGAGGAAAGCGAGCCCTTTACTCTGAAAAGTTTCACACTTATGGTCTCGAGTGGAGTGAGAAGTACCTCTTTACATGGCTTGATGGCCGTCTTCGAGTAAGTCTGATCCCTCCATACGCAATGATCCAATACTGACTTATTTACAGCAAGTTCAATTCTTTGACTTCACCAAGAACAAGAACCTCTGGACATATGGAGAGTTTGCAGGAGAGTCAATCAACGGTTCCATCCCTGTGGACCCTTGGAGCAGTACCGGTCGAAAGAACACTCCTTTCGACGAGTCTTTCTACCTCATCCTCAACGTTGCAGTCGGCGGTACCAACGGTTGGTTCCCGTAAGTCATTCTCCTCTTTTTTTTCATGATTCTATCTACAAACCCACTTTTTCCCCATCGATCTTATGTCTGAATGCATGCTAATCTATTTCTGCTTACAGCGATGCAGTTGGCGACAAACCCTGGGCTGACAGCAGCGAGACCCCTATGCGTGACTTTTGGAAGTCCAACAACACTTGGCTTCCCACGTGGGGTCCTGTCAAAGATCGCGGTATGATTGTGAAGTCGGTCAAAATGTGGCAGGAGGGTGCATGTGGAACTGTCAGATCTAACTGAAGGAGTATGCACGATTAGTTTTTCTCGGATCTTCCTTTTTCTTTTTTTGGATATCAGTATGAGAATGAGTAATACACAGAATAGTATCGATATAATGTCTTGATAATCTTATCTTCACTTCTTTTCTTTGAGGCTATCTTCCCCTCGCGGTGTTGCACCTCTAATCTTACACGGAGTTGCATCGTTTCAAGCTAAATTCTCACCAACATGAAGAGCCATGAACAAATACACGCAATTGGCGGGACTTTACGCCTCGCGCTATCTGTCACTTGTAAGCCGTCTATCTATCTTTTTTTTTCGATCTAGTGTCAGCATTCGGGAATTTTCCAGATTTGCTCGTGCGGACCTTGCATTCCAGGCTGACAGTTGCCCTTTCATTTTACATGGAGTCAGCCTCTTTTTTCCCAGATTCTGGATTGCTTACCTGGTGCATATCGCTTGGCGGGGAATTAAATGGGCGAGGGATCATGATCGTCAATGGCGTTTCTAATCAGAGAACATAATACAAATGAATGCAAGCAGTGTAATGAAATGCATATGTATGTTTATCCACGTTACTGCACTGTACCCTACGAGCAGAAACCCTGAGTGCATATATATTGACGACCAAGGATTTATGCGCTGGCACTACGTTATCCTGGAGAATCAATATGCGTCACCAATGTCAATGCAAACGGTCTTGGTATTTTGCCAAGCGAAGCCTCAACTGGGTCAACTCCGAACCTGATATGATAAGAGACCCTGGTTAAGCGCTCACAAACCTGATGGAAAAGATGTTTGCATTGCAGCAAACACAATGCAATCCCCTGGCTCGTGCAGGCTGGAGGACTTTTGCCTGCAGCCAAGGCTCGTGTTTTTTTTGTCTTCGTTCGCGATTCTCTTTCCAAGTTTCGTTGGTGGGTTACATTCATACAAGGGCTTCGGACACCCACTTCCCTCGGCTATTTCTCAATCACCAATCGGGCCAGAAGCATGTCCCCTTCCGAACTGCCAAATTGAGCAGGGATTATTGGTCTAAAGTATCTTTATCTTTATTGCCTGTCCGTCCAAGGTGGGATGCTCTCTGCCTAAGCCCCTGAACTGTCGACGGTGAAAAGACGTTATTTTTGAGACTGTCTGTCGGTTTATGTCTCAACTAGAATCTGTCCGGTGGACAGTGGTTGAAAAAGGTTTTGTTAAATAGCGGGAAGCCCACTTGGACTGCCTTAAAATTGAGACAATTAGACTTCTCGATTGGCTCAACTCACTCCTCACGAGCTGCTCTCCACTGACGAAGGTTCAGGGGTTTGTGGTGAAGTTTCATTACTCCACCTCTCGTACAGATCGAGAGATTAGTTAGCTTCTTGGTAGTTAGCCTGGATATCCGCTGAGATCCCGACCCTGGCCCTGTCGATCAAGGCCTCCCAAGCCATCCACCATCAACCCCTTCCGTCCGCTGAAGTAGCACCCAAGATGATATCCTACAAAGATACAGACAGATCACAAGGCTGAACCGAATTAGCGCCGGTCAGCAATTTATTGAAGACCTTTTGCCAAGACATACCGGCTCATCTCGACCATTTGGGCCAAAATGGATCCAATATGCAGTGATACTAGCCTGATCCACCAAGAGTTATCCTGTCAAGCGCATTCTTTTGATCACAAGGCTCTCACTTCAAGATATTCTACTGCTCTCTTTTGTCCACGCGCCCACCCACCTGCATAATCACAAGGACTATTCCGCTGCTCGTGTGTACAATAGTCAGAATCTTAATTGTATTAGGGATGGCATTATGGGCTGACTTTCGCACTATTGAACTGCTAATGTAGAGGAAAAGGGGCCTCCTGATACCAAGATAGGGTAGCCTCTGGGCAGAGGTAAGTGAGAAAAGCATGTGGGCGCGAAAAGGCTGAGAGAATTCGTTACCCTCGGGCCCGAGGACAAGTCATATATGTACAGGTTTATCCAACTGACATACCTTCTCCTTCTGATTTTCTGCATTGCATGGGGATTCATTCCTTCATTCACAACATCGTTCTAGCCCTTCTGCACATCACTTACCCGTACGCATTTACCCACAGATTCATACATTCATTACTGCATTCTTACTCAAGTCTTTCGTTTCTTTTGCCTTTACAGTCTTGTTTGTCTCGCATACGCCCCTCTTCTACTTCTGTCACCTCGTACAGCATATCGCCAATATGCTGGTGCTTCGCTTTGCTGCACTCGCCGCAGCGTCCGCTCACTTAACTTCCGCGAGCGTCATTGTGCGCCGGGATTTGACGCCACCTGACTCGCCACGTGAAGGCTGGAGTTACCTAGGTTGCTACATTGATAGCGTCTCTAAGCGCGCGCTCGACGGTCCTGTTCACTATGACGAGACAGGCCTCACAGCTGAGACATGCGTCGCCCACTGCGTAGGTCTCGGCTACGCGTTCGCGGGCATGGAGTACTCCAAGGAGTGTTGTAAGTGAATTCCCCAATTGGGATATGCATGCACTGTTTAGTAAATTTTTGATCGATTTTGTGACTGACCCATGGTTTGTGATTAGTCTGCGGCAGCAAGAAGCCCACGTCTAAGACTGATGAGGCTGATTGCAACATGGCCTGCACTGGCGATGATGAGCAGCCTTGCGGCGCTGGCGACAGATTGACTGTCTTTGGCAAGGCTTCAGCTGGCGGATCTTCTGTTCCTTCTGGATCCGCTACCAAGACTGTTTCTGCCACTTCTACTGCTTCCGCTACTTCTGCTCCTGGTGCCACCGATCTACCTGGATCCTGGTCGTATGCAGGCTGCTACATTGACCCGGCGGGCCGTGCCATGGAAGCCGCCCCTGGTGGACCTTCAAAGGACATGACTCCCCAGAAGTGTATTGCCACATGCATCAAGGCCGGCTTTAAAATCGCTGGTCTCGAGTATGCAGAAGAGTGCTACTGTGGAAATGCTCTTAACAATGATGCCAAGAAGACCAAGGAGTCTGATTGTAACATGCCCTGCGCGGGCGATGATAGTCAGCTGTGCGGTGCTGGTAATCGGTTGTCGCTCTACTCAGACGGTGACTTCGTTGTGTACCCCATCCCCGTTGCCAAGAAAGACGATCTTCCCGGTGATTGGGAGTACAAGGGCTGTGTCTTTGACAACAACAACCCCTACCTTCTAGAGTGGCTCTACGAAGACGCCGGTAGCTATGGCACTAGCAACATGACCATTGAGACCTGTCTCGCCCGCTGCCAGAAGTTCGGTTACTCCGCTGGTGGTGTCGAGTACGGCCGCCAATGTGTCTGCGGTGATCTCAAAGCCGTCGAGGCCAGGGGTGATGTTTGGAAGGACGACAGTTACTGCAGCATGGCCTGTCCCGGTGACCGCAATTTTACATGCGGTGCTGGAAACCACATCAACTACTACGAGTGGACCGGCACTCCTCTCAATACTTTCCACTACGCATCTGGTTCTAAGGCAGGAAAATATGACCACTTTTCCAATTCCCCCATTATTCCCCTTATCAGCTCTGTTGGTATCAACGACAAGGTTGTTTTCGTCGAGAAGCACGGTACATCTCAAGATAACACTGAGGGTTCTTTCGAGTTCGACTACAGTACCAACAAGTACCGTGAACTCGCTCTCAAGACCGATGTTTTCTGCTCTGCTTCTTTCACCCTTCCTGACAAGGCCGGTCGTATCATCAATATTGGTGGGTGGTCTGCCGAGTCGGTCTATGGTATTCGCTTCTTCACTCCCGATTCTCCCCAGGGAGTCGACAATGGTACCAACGTCTGGGAAGAGGATTACTCGCAGCTGCACTTGTTTGATCCTCGCTGGTATCCCACAGCTATCGTTCTCTCCAACGGTTCTATTCTTGCTATGGGCGGCGAGTCTGGTTCTGACGCCCCTATGGTTCCCTCTGCTGAAGTCCTTCCTCACCCTGCTGGTGTGACAAAGTCGACTTACCTCGACTACCTTGAGCGTGCCGAGAACATTGGACGCACCAACTCTTATCCTCATATGGCCATCTTACCTTCTGGCAACATTTTCTTTACTCAGTTTAATGAGTCTCGTCTTCTTTCTCAGGTCGACTTCCATTCTATCAAGAAGCTTCCTGATATGCCTGGACAAGTCGATAACCCTTTGACTGGCCGTAACTACCCTCTTCAGGGTACTTTGATGATGCTGCCCCAGAAGGCTCCTTACAGCGATCCTATTGAGATTCTTATTTGTGGTGGCACTACCCATGAGCCTGGCAATGAGGCTCTCGACAACTGTGTCTTGATGGCTCCTGATGTTGAGGGCGCTGAGTGGACTATTGAGCGTATGGTAAGTCGCTATGATTTCTTCATTTCCTGGATAGTATTTACTGATTTTTTATAGCCCTCCAAGCGAGTCATGCCTAACATGGTCGCTCTTCCTGATGGTCGCTACCTCATCCTCGGCGGTGCCCAGGTCGGTCGTGCTGGCTTCGGACTTGCTGACAAGTCAAACCTGAATGCGGTCATGTACGACCCAGCGGAGCCTCTTGGCCAGCGCATGACTGTCCTCGCCAACACCACCATCGCCCGTATGTACCACTCCGAGGCCACACTCCTTAGCAACGGAAAGGTCCTTGTCTCTGGATCCGATCCTGAAGATCAGGGCAAGCATCCTCAGGAGAAGCGCATCGAGTACTTCTGGCCCGACTACCTCCTGTCCGGTGCTGCCCAGCCCAACTTCACCATCTCCGAACGTGACTGGGCTTACGGTGAGAGCTACACTTTTACCCTCACCTCTGACCTGGAGGAGGGTGCTTCTAACATGCGCGTCTCGCTCATGGCTTCTGTTGGTGCTACTCATGGTGTGAGCATGGGTCAACGTACCTTGTTCCCAGAGTTTTCGTGCTCTGGCAAGACTTGCAGCGTCACGGCTCCTCCCAATGCTTTCGTCAGTCCTCCTTCTTGGTACCAGATGTTTGTTCTCGACGGACCTACTCCTTCCCACGCCATCTGGGTCCGAATTGGTGGTGATCCAGGTCGTCTTGGTGACTGGCCTAAGCTTCCTGGCTTCACCCCTCCCGGTGTTTAATTCGACCATATAATATCTTAGTATTCTTCTCTTTCTTCGTCTTTCGTTAATTCATGTTTCTTTTTGGTCAGAAGCGACGGCTTCTACGATTGGATGACGTTCGCATGGGGCATACGATGGTGGATGATAATTCTTATCTATATTTCATTATGTACTTGTATTACGTACGTACTTGATATCACCCCTAATATATCTTATACTATAAACTCTGGCATAAGAACATTTTGCCTGGCTTAGTGAAGACCCGATGGCTTTGAATACGATAACCTTAAATATTGAGTTGGCACGATGAAGGGGGCGGCGCGTCAATCGATCGTGACTTGGCACGCTGGGGAAAAGTCAAAAAACGAAATTGAGAGGAGAGGAGAAAAAAAGATGGAGCAAGTCGCGATAACGAGAACTTTTCATCTCCAACCAGTTTCTGTAACTAAAACACACGCGATGTCGTAGAAATCAAGTTGTTGCATTCTTGCTTGATCCTGGTACTTCTGCACCTCCATCAAGTATGCAAGAGACCATACGTGCCTGCAGACGCGGTGAAGCCACGGTACAGTAATACATAGTACACCGATGGAAACGGTATTTACCGTTGGCTGCATTAGGGTTCAGTGCCGAAGAAATGTGGCGCAAAAGCCATCGAGGGGCAGAAACGCGTTACTGTTGGACGCAAAAATGAGAAGGTTGGGGACCAGTGATGCGATTTAGGTACTTTAGCGTGCAATGGTCGCGTCGTTGGAAATGTTCGAGTAACGCGTCTCTGGAGGCCATGACGTAGGGATCATAGCTACTTTAGCTATAGGGTAGCTTTCATGAAGAGGAAGAATTTTACAATTCACGGCGAAATATCAGCAATTCGGGTAGTAACTATAAGATTAAATGTAATCAGTAGTACTTTAGAGACATCGGGTTCTCAGTGGTACTAGTTTTGTTAAGTAATTAAGGCGAGAAGATAATTTAATTAAATTCATACCTCTTACCCAATGAATATGCCTGCAGTATATTGTATTCTTTTTCTAAAGTATAGGACCTGATTAGCCATTTGTTCTTCATTTGATGAAGAATAGGTAGGAAGCCCGGATAAATTAAGAAGAAGATATAAATATGTAACAGATTCCCTAAAGTACATTTGCTAACTAATCCCAGGCTTCTGCGTTATACTCCTGGCGATAACTCTCGACTCGGCTTAACGCTTATATTAGCTATATAGCTCAGTCTTTGAGGCTCACTCCCCATCCAATCAAAAGGCAAGATGGCCGAGCGGTCTAAGGCGCTGTGTTCAGGTTCGATTCGAACTAGCAACGATTCGCAGTCTCGAAAGGGGCCTGGGTTCGAATCCCAGTCTTGTCAGCCTTCTTTTTGTCAACATCACTAGGGATGCCGGCAAAATCTAAAAATTTCATGATTGGACCCCTCTGTTTGTCCTTCGTTTATCTTGTCTTCGTTTCCTATCACTTTTGTAGTCTGATATTTTGCAAAACTGTAATAATGCAGCGCCTGCAGGAGATGAGAAATCGCGATCAGAGGAGAGCGCTATTTGGTGACTCACCCCCGCCTCCAAGAACAGCCGCCCCATATCCAGAGGGCGAGGTCATTTATCAGTGTAACCATCGTTACATAGTTAAACATGGCAACACAGTCACAAAGTATACCACACATCCTGACGGTATGGGAGCCAATCAGCATCCAAACGAGGCACATGTTTTGCGATTTCTCAAAGAGCACACGACCATCCCTGTTCCAGAAGTCATCAGCAGTGATTGGGATCGCGTTACAATGGAATATGTCCCAGGCCAGCCATTGAGAGATGCTTGGGCATCTCTGGAACCAGATCAGCGCTCGGAGATCCTGGCTCAACTTAGTGACTACATTGCTCAGATGCGTCCTTTGAAGGGCATTCACCTGGGCCGTCTCGATGGACAAGGTGCAATTGTTCCAAGCATGTTCACCAGATTAGGTGGCCCCTTTTCAACCCTAAGAGAATTCCAAGAGTGGCTTGCACAGCCGCGGTAGCGATCGACAGAGATGTCCATCTATTGGCAGCAGATCACAACTCAGCTCGGTGCTGACTACGCGATTGTATTCACCCATGGTGATATCTCGTCTCGAAACGTTCATGTTCGCGATGGTCGTGTAGTGGCTCTCCTGGACTGGGAGTGGGCAGGCTGGTACCCCGACTATTGGGATTATGTATTCACCATGCGTGGCTTGGATGATGTTGATTGGGCTACGTTGGGAAATCATGTGCCATCCTTGTTTCCTAAGCGCTATGATCTGGAGTATATCCTAGTCAAGTTCATTCTTTCTCTGTCTTAGATGGCCGACTTCGCCGCAAGCCTGGAGAGACGAGTCGTGGATATGCCTGAACCAAGCTTCTCGTATTCACATATCGTGGTAAAGAGCATCCGCTCGAGTGTCGCGGCGTTAGTTCCCGTCAATAGAGTTCGAGTAATCCATAAGTTGCTACGGTACTCTGAGTACTACAGCCAACCAGCGAGCCATTTGATAGCATCGCTTCCGCTACACCGGCCTCAGCGGGTCAAGTTTCACGCGTCGCGAAGGTTACTAGCGGTGCGTCAGGAATATAATTTTAGTATCTGGTACATTTTGTCATAGTCGGTGTGGCTCAGTTGGTTAGAGCGTTGGTCTCATAGTATGATTTGACCTCAGGTCAGAGTAATCCAAAGGTCGAGAGTTCGAGCCTCTCCACCGACAATCCTTTTGCTTTTTTGCCCCGATGGACATTTCTTATTACTTACTGATAACGTAATCATTTGTACACTCGTACGTGGTTAGTTTCAGGCTCGCGTTGATGATCTCTGTATTGACAGGTTACATTGTGTTGGGTGATGGCTGCGAAGGGTGCTAGCTGTGTGGACCGAAGGGGATCAGGGGTGATGAACTGACTGACTAATTACTTGACGGTTGGGTATGTAAGTTTGCGTGCACTTTGCTTCTTGATTCTGACCTTTGCGGGAAGTTGCAAGGATCGACGACTGTCGAGTGTGCTAGTCGAGCTAATGGGGTTGAACTGGTTGAGTGATCAAGGAGGAACTAGCTGTTGTGTGTACAACAGCTGTGAGTCACAGCATATATGTTCATCTTGGTTAGAGTTCAGTTGCCGTGTGCAACTTCTATTGAAGTGACGAATTGAGAGTTTTGACCTGCCGGAGAGTCAAAGTTATTGCTGATATTACTGAGAAGATTGAAAGGCTCGGGCGCCTGTTGAAAGTCTATGAAAATAAATAAATAAATAAAGTAAACTCGTACGTAACATAATCAATGGCTAAATGATTTTCCAATAATACTGTAACTACCTTTAAGTATGTAGGTTTTCATCAACTATCTGATAGAAGTTATCTCATATGTATGCCCCTGAAAGCAGGTAATGTTTTGCTCTAATATACTAGTCCACGTTATTCACTAATCAAGAGACGTGAGTGAGTGACCGTTACTTTGCAATGCTTGAGTTGTAGTTCTGTATTACCTCCCCTAGTGTAAACTCTACATATGCCAGTTTAACTCTTCGCACACATACACACACACCCCCTTTTACGCTAGCGATTCATCTTTTCTGGCGGTGATCCGTCTTTGGTGACCAAGCTGAGATTCTGTAGGTCGGCGCCTGTCTGTTGCAGCCGAAAAGTAGGGTTGTAGCAGTATTTTGACAGATTGTCGTCAGCTGAATATGTTACGAAATGCATTCTTTCTAGATGGAGGTAGAAATTGTCTGCCCTTCTTGCCAGTCGCTAAGGCCTTCCATCTTCACACGTCATAATCACCGTGCACGATTCTTTTGTGTCTGTCACGATCACGCGGTGAAATGAAGCCTTTGCTACGCAAACAGCCCGAGACATCGCAACGCCAAGGACGAGTGTGTCTCAATTGGTGTTTCCTAAAGATACATTGATTAGCAAATGCAATACATCTGGATGATAAGGCTATCGTATGGGAACTATGTGTTAGGTTACTGAGACCTTGGGCCGAAAAGCTTTGATAAACAGAGAGCAGGAACCGATGACTCAAAACGTACCTTAGCTTTAATCGCGTAGGATATAACTCTTGACACTCCCCGCAGCGCCATTGCTGTTCGCTGGCCATCGGAGTCGAAAGGTCATCGCTAGCACGAGAGCTGTTAGAATAGGGGGAACTCGCGGTTTCGTTGCTTGGCTGGCCTGAACCGGCGAGATTCGTGTTCTGCTGAGCTGACTGAGCTCTCTGTAAGATAATGTGGACTCTCGTGAAGCCCCGAACGTCTTCGTCATCTGAGTCAAAGTCTGAATTCAACACGCGTCGCTGCCTCGGTCCTATGCCAGCACTGCGATATTTATACTGGGAGGGTGGTATGTCCCACGTCTGCTCTTGAACGTTTCTTGCCAATTTGGTATTTGCTGAAAAGCGTGAACCATGATGCAGTTCGTCATCGTCAAGGTCAATCACTCTTGTAAAAAACCTCCCACACGTGCGACTAGTGAATCAGTTAGTCAAGTGGCTTATAAATGAGTGAGAGTAAAAGCACTTACCATTTCACCTCAACACCGGTCTCTCTGTCAGAAGATGTCTTGCAAAAAGGGCAACTGGATGATACCTGTGCACCTTCACTCTTGTCGCCTATTTCCTTGCACATCAAGCTCATATTCACCTTCTGATGCGGCATAAAGGCGCTTTCCCAGGGCATTGATTCATCAATCTCTTGATGCGTGTTACTTTCTCTCAGGGAGTAGAGCTTGCGCTGCACCCGACGAGCACCCTTCTGGCCATTAAATCTCTCGTTGAGTATAAACTCAAATACTTCCCACGAAGTGACAGTTTTCAGATGAATGGGAAATGCCCTTCCAGTGATGTCCTCTAGGACGAAATGTTCATCGCCTGGTCCTCTCTCTAGGCGCAGAATGATGGACTTGATACCACTCATTTCCCCAACGATGGTATGCATCATTGAGAAGATATGGCTCGTTGAATTCTTGAGTTCTATGCCTAATCTGTGCACAGTGCGCAACCTGGAGACAATGTCTTGACACATCGAGCTTAGGGATGTCTTCAATGATGCCTCTGACTGACATATCAATGCGGCCGTACGCTTCTCAGCAGCAGATTGCTCTCTAACCAGTGATTCGTAGTTCCTTCGCAATGCACGCCTGTGATAATTAGATTTTGGTCAAGTGAAGAAGGTAGGATTCCGTGCACCCACACTGTAATCACTTCCAATAAGACTTTGAGTGCCATGGTGCATCCCATCACCTCAGCACGAAATTTGTCAACTTCCTTTTCATTAAACTTCCACTGGATCTTCCTCCCGATGGTCTTAAATGAGCTGTTTGCTTTACCAGCACCTGTACCTAAGCTGGGCTCATACTTGTGAATTTGTTGTAAGAACTCGTTCAAACGATTCTTGGTCTGAGCCACTATGCCAAGCGCTATGCCAGAAACATCCTCCTGGGAATGAGTCAACCGGGGACTTTCATACGTCTCCTGGACCGCATCTAGTGTTTGGCGTAGGGTATTAAGTTCATGTGTTAGCTCTTGATAACGTGTGGCTGATCCACGCGCGTCGTCAAGCGCAGCGATAATGTCCTTGATCAGAACGGTAATCGAAATGAAGTCACCGACGGCCCCGAATGTTGGTCCGAATTCCATTTTAGCTTCGCCGGAGAAGAAGGGGAAAAAATTAAAATTTCAACTTTCTGCAGAATGCAAGCGTTGGATAGTTGCTAGAAACAGACTGTTGGGCATGGAAGGTAAGCCGTTGAGATGGGGCGAGAAAGAGGTTGGAACACGTCACACGGAGTCACTTGCGAAGCCCGTCTAGGCGCATCGCGAGGCAGATTCATGCATTTTCTAGTTGGGCCGTATGGCGAAAGTGCATTCACAAATCACAATTTGTGACCTATCATGGGATTCTTGCAAGGCAAGATACCGTAGCCGGTCGATATAGACCTTGCTTCTGTATTCGTTCTTAACAAATAGATAAGGCGCGGTGGCGGAGTGGTCTAACGCGATAGACTAGAAATCTATTCTCTTCGGAGGCGTCTGTTCGAATCAGGCCCGCGTCGACTGGAAAACAGTCGGGCTCTTCAAGAGTCCTTCACTTATCATTTTTTTGACTTTTTGCTCNGATACCGTAGCCGGTCGATATAGACCTTGCTTCTGTATTCGTTCTTAACAAATAGATAAGGCGCGGTGGCGGAGTGGTCTAACGCGATAGACTAGAAATCTATTCTCTTCGGAGGCGTCTGTTCGAATCAGGCCCGCGTCGACTGGAAAACAGTCGGGCTCTTCAAGAGTCCTTCACTTATCATTTTTTTGACTTTTTGCTCCCGGGGTCAAACGGTCAATGTCAGTCAGTACAGACCAAACTTACTTCTTGCATTCTATCTAATCTGGTCTCATTTTCTTCGAACTACGGAATTGCGGCAATTGTGATTGGCGGTTGCTATACCTAAAAGTGGTAACAGTCAACGCGTCACGACTTAACATCGTGGAGAGCTTTGTGATTGGAACCGGTTAACAACGGCACAACCCCACAGTTCAATTCACTAATACTGCCCTTAAAGCCGTTGGCAATAGGCTCGAAAGTTTAGTCCAAGATTAAGATAACTTCAAAATACTGTTTTCAGCCCCCGAGTACACTCAGAGTGAGGCCTCGGGGGCTCAAACGGTCTGCCAAGTGCCAAGCTCATTTCTTGAATCTTGATCCTTCAGTAGCCGAAGCAGTGTCTTGGCTACAGTACCGTTCCGCGGCAGTAGAGTCAGTTCCCACGTTAAGCCAAGCCGGGCTATGCGAAATCACGGCGCAACATTTCTTGGTCATATCGTTGTGTCATCAGAGGCAAGAATTTAACTTCAAGCGCTACGTTATTGCCAAGACAGCCTGGCCCTGTCTTAACAAGTTGTTGAACAGCAGCAACTCTCGGCCAAACGGAGTTTCACTACTTTTGCCAAGGTATTTAGGATGGGCGCCGTTAAGTTAGAATTGAAGACCATGATAGTGTCGCGGCTTTGATGCGTCATTGGTGGCTGAACACGTCCTGTCGCGAGCTGAACCTCTGCACAGGCCAATCCTCGAGCTGTGTTCGCGCCGGTGCAATTTCGGAAGCTTGGAAGACTTTGAACTGCAACACGACCCAGATTGAGTGCTAGCTAATCTGTTTTTACTCTATCGGATATTGCGCCTCCTTATCGACTCCTCCTCGGCTTCCCCAGATATGACTGATCCACTTGTTTGTACCGGACCAAGAAGTTGCTGGGCTTTTGCCGGCTCTCCACATACCGTCGGAGGTATCTCCAGGGTAAAACACTTGATCTCCGGATTGCAATAATATGACTTCTCTCCAGATTCTGTGTCTCGGGAATCGATTGCCCCAGATGATCAGTCGTAAGCAGTAATATTTTGAGACCATCAGACCGGGAATAAGCCTAGATTAAGTTAGGCTTCAAGATTTGGTGATGAGCTGACAGTAAGCCTGATTTCACATTGGCAGTCCACACCCGAAGCTCTGGCCCAAATGTTGCCAATTCTTCCAATATTGATGTTGGCCATGGCGGCAACAAAATCGATCCTGGCCAGCAAAACA
Source organism: Fusarium cf. aywerte (assembly GCA_011034095.1). Taxonomy (NCBI): domain Eukaryota; kingdom Fungi; phylum Ascomycota; class Sordariomycetes; order Hypocreales; family Nectriaceae; genus Fusarium; species Fusarium cf. aywerte. The sequence goes on from WETZ01000020.1 coordinate 348,848, forward strand.
ACGTGATCCAAAACAACACGGACCTTCCCCCCTTTTTGAGTGCGGGATCTGGAGTGATTTTTATCACGTTATGATCACAAGCAGGCAAAGAGAAAAAGGCAGGTAAATTACAGAAAATGGGTGAGATGATGCTGTGAGTCAGTTCAGGTGAGCTGCAGACACATGGTTATGTTACGTAAATATAAAGAAATGACAATTCTATGTTTCTTGTTAGCGCATGCCGCATGTGAGAGAGGATACCGTCCCCAGATCCCCAGAAACTACTGAATGCCTCCAATCGCCATGCTACGTAGTATTGCTTTAGTGCAGACAATGCTTAAATAAGGTGGACGCCATTATGGGCGTAACACGCAAATAAATCCTCAAGGACCCCAAATTGAACAGAGAAACTTACGACACAACCAATCACTCCAAAGAAAAAAAATCATCGAGTAAGTTAACGCATGCGGCGGTCTTTAGGAGCTGCCGAAAGAGGAAGGTGCTGCATTCAGACATGAATCTAGGAGCAAGCTAACGAATTATGCTTGTATTCCTTTGCCTCTGCGAACCGCGGCCTTCATTTCGTTGCGTGGTAGCACTGTACTGCAGTGATCGTAGACTTGGGCATATCATATTCTGGGGCTCTGGGGTAAACGAGTGGTTGATGTGTGTGTGGAAGCTGGTCTTCCCCGCATCCATTGCTAGGTTTTGCCTGAATCCTTGGCCTACGAGATGACAAGACAAGACAAGACAAGACAAGACAAGAACAAAGTTTGCACTAAAAGCCTGACCTGAAAATAAAAGTGTTCAGGGTAATGGGGTAAAGTGGGAATCACCAACTCTGAAAATACGGGGGTGGAGCCACTGTATGTATTACATCCAATGTCATGACATTAGAAAAAAAGCTCCTCATTTCCTTGAAAAAAACACACGAATCGCTATTGAGGGTTTAGGTGTCACTTCCACTGCCAAGACAAAAACCTTCCTCCACCCCGTCATATGATGGACTAAACAACCCGGACTCATATCCTTCAAACTAGTGGAGATTGGTCGGAATTCGCCAAGACGTTGTATGGCTTGCTGCGCTTGGGCGGATAGGCGGGCAGCATGTTTCTGCCAAGCAAGACTTGAGCTCCTTGGATGATAAGAACAGTGACAACTACCCAAGAAAAAGAGAAAACAGGTGACGATTAGCTGGACGCACAAGGCATTTGCCAAGACGTTACGAGCATGTCGCTGCTGCAATGTTGCATGTCTTTCTCAAGGTCGAGTATCGTGCTATAAAGCAGCCAGCTATCCCTCCCCCCTTGGCGCATAGTTTCTGTTCTCACCAATTGCTGTGATCTGCGACAAGGTGCAGCTTTCTTCACCAAAAGCTTGTGTTGACAGCAGATTCAGCACCATTTGTCATTTTTCACGGATATTCCTTCATTATGGGGTTCAATTTCAAACGGGTCGTTGGGTTTCTAGCCCCAGACGCGGACAAAGAAGATGATGGTCGTGATAAATGGCCCTCACGTGCGGCTTTCGTCCTCGCAGCCATGGTAAGCCGTCACGTCACACTGCATTCATCCCACCTATCCAACTCTCATCTCGGTATATACTAACCAATGTCAAGGGCGGCGCTGTCGGTCTCGGTAACCTCCTCCGCTACCCTTCCGTCGTCTTTGCCAACAACGGTCTTCAATGGTTCATTCCCTACCTTATCGCCCTATTCTTCCTCGGTATACCCGTACTATGTCTCGAGATCTGTATTGGCCAGGCCTACCGCGGTAGTGTCGTCGTCGCCTTCAATGGCATTAACAAGCGCACCAAGGGTGTCGGTCTGGCTGTTATCACGAACGGATTCATCGTGGCTACCTACTATGTTCCCATTCTCGCCTGGATCATGCACTACTTCCGCTGCTCCTTCGAAAGCCCCCTTCCCTGGAGCGGTCGTGGACAGGAATTCTATATGCAGGATGTCATTGCCAACGTTGACCCTGTTGCGCCAACTGGATCTGGCTATGTTGACTACCCTGGCCGAGGCTTTGTCGGCGAGACTGTTGGTTGGGTCGCGTTCATGTGGGTGCTTGTTTGGCTCTGCATGTTCAAGGGCGTTGGAACAACCGGCCGAGTTGTCTACTTCACCATGGGTCTCCCGGTCATTATGATTATCGTTATTCTGGGCCGATCAGTCTCCCTTCCTGATGCCAGGACTGGTATCAAGTACTACTTTGGAGAGTGGAACGGCGAGAAGCTTGGCAGCGGTGGTATTTGGCAAGCTGCTTGTGGTCAAATATTCTTCTCTATTGGTGTCGGTTTTGGCTACTTTACTTCCTACGCCTCATACAACAGTAAGCATGCCAATGCTGTGCAAGATACTCTCATTATCGCGGTATGCAACTCTCTGTACGAAGTTGTGGGCGGGTTTGCAGTTTTCGGCGTCATCGGCTTCCTCGGCTACTCTCCAGACGACTCTTCAATCTCTCTCAGCACCTTCACCGTTGGTTTCCTGACTTACCCTCTTGCCCTGGCCGAGATGCCTGGTGCCAATGTCTGGGCGGTTCTCTTCTTCCTAACTCTGGCTGTCCTCGGTCTCAGCTCCGCGTTTGCTCTTAGCGAGTCACTCGTCACTCTCATCTGCGATTCCGGCGTTGGTCGAAGATTCTCTCGCGTTATGATCACATCTGTCGTCATTCTCATCTCGTTCCTTCTCTCCCTGATTTATTGCACCAAGTTTGGCTTTTATCTTCTTGACGCTGTTGACACTTGGATCAACAACCTGTCTCTTATCTTTGTTGTCTGGTGCGAGTGTGTTGCTGCTACTACACTCTATCGTTACACCGATGTTATTGGACAAATTGGATGGACTGGATACTTGATATACAACTTTGGATATGTCTTCTCTATGATTCTGGGTGTGGCTGTTGGACATGCTGTGAGCCCTGCCGCTGGCGCTGGCGTTGGTTTTGGAATTTTCATCCTTGCAAATGTTCTGGGCATCCTTCTTTCTAAGTCGCCTGACTCTCGACCTCCTGGATTCTTTGGCAAGAACAACGCTCTATCCAAGATGTGGTGGTTCTCATTTTACTCGGTATGTCACACGGCGACTTTATCCATAACCTTGAACTAACTAAACTCGTCTAGTTCAACCAGCTTCGTCGTGACCTCAACGTTGTTGTCGCAGGCGGAAAGCGGTGGAACATTCCCATCTTCTGGGGTTTCGTCCTCCGCTTTGTCTCGGCCCCTATTCTGGCCATTATCACATCCTTTGCCTTCCCTCTCTTCTACACTAAGCGCAACGACCCCCTGCATATCTTTGCCTTCGCAGCCGCCTGTGGCGTCATGTGCATTGTCGGTCTCGGCTTTGTCGTTCCTCGCTGGCTCGATGTCTTTGTGCCTCCCGAGAAGCTTCATCTCAGCGACACCTTCTACGCTCCTCAGGTTGTCATGGCTCCTCTCGAAGTCCACCGTGATGAGGTCATTGAGCACGGGGCTCATGCCACAGATGGCACTGCTGCGCCGTACCCTAGTAAGAAGACTGAAATGCAGAGCTTCTAGCCCTTTTAAGCTTATCTCCTGGATGTGGGTGACACCTACAGACTTCGGAAACATTTCAGTGTATAAATAGAAATAATAAGCAGAAAAAAACAAAGATTTATGTTTTGTTAACACCTAATTAACTCGACCCCGTGAGGTAATTTTTAACCTTGTTCTGAAGATGCATGTCACTCAGGGTGATGTTATTGCCACTATAGGCTGATGATAGCTCCCCTGTCTGCTTACTTGGGGTCTCAAAAATTCATCCCAAACCAATTCGATGCTGAAACGGTTTGAGGCTTGGCGCCTGCGACGGGACGAAAGAGTCTAGACCCCAGGAAATCAGCTCACTTTTCCTTGAACGAATTAACAAACCCTGCATTATGACCGATAAGCAATTATCTCTGCCCTGTGGTTATTAAGCTGGGGTAGCCATTTTAGTGTGGATTTTAATTCTGGACACCTGCTAAACTAAATTTTGGGAGGGTATACTTGCTTCAGGAACACAATCGAGAGAATACCTACTTGGAATGATCATTGAAACACATTTAGAACAAGAGAGATATTGTTTCCTTAATAATAGCCGGATGACGGTAACTGCCAAAGTCTTGGCTTGCTTGCTTTAGTGCCTGAAACCGGGACCAGTGCCATCCTCAGCTCCTGGCGACGAGACCTGCGACGGAGGCCACTCTAGATGTAACCAACCCCGTATTGATCAAGGTTAGCCTTTAAGGTTACCACGAAGCATACCTCTTAGTAGAAGCGCTAACAACTCGCGAGGGACGCCGTTTTACCCTTGGCCATGAAGCGACTTATACTCCGAGATGTTAATTGTTTTAGAGCCAGTACTCCGTTTTCTCCTGGCTTTTCGTTCAGTATTAAACCAACGGCCCTGCCGCAAACTGCTGATTCTTAGACATCATCGTTCGATTTCGTTTTCACTTTTTGTTTCTTTTTACCTAATTCCCTTCTTACGTTCTTGAGGCTGGCCTCTGTTTTGTTTGTTTGTCTAATCTAATAACTTGTTTTGTTTGTTGTACTTACACTCGCATCTCTTTACTACTTAGTACTATTGTCTACTATCACCATGGCTGGATCCATCACCTTGAACCTCCTCCTCCTTGGAGCTTTCGCCTCCCAGGCCATGGCCTCTTGTGCCTATGGAACACTTTTGCATCCTAGGGCCGAGGATGGAACTGTTGAGGTTAATACTTTTGGTTATACTGGACAGATTGTAAGTAAACCTAACATGGAATCACTAATAGACCATACTGACTGTCGTGATAGGGCCCTACCAACTGGGTTTCTCTCGATCCGGCTGCGAACGCTCTATGCTCCACTGGTGTTAACCAGTCTCCCATCGACATGGTCACAGGCGCCAATGCCATCATTCCTGCCTCCCAATTGAACCTTGAGATACCAGATATGACTGAAGGAACCGAGTTCGAGAACCTTGGCACTACTGTCGAAGTCATCGCTGGGCAGGGAAGCATGCGATTCGGCAACACTAGTTACACTCTTCAGCAATTCCACTTCCACCTGCCTAGCGAACACCTAGACGCTGGAAAGAGCATGGCAATGGAGATGCACATGGTCTGGGAGAGTGCCGATGCCCAAATTGCTGTTGTGGGCGTCTTCATCGACGTCGATGATGGCGCTGGTGGAAACTCTGCTGGAAACTCTACCTCTTCGCCACCTCCGGCTACCACACCTGAGGCCCGCAAGAGAGATGGCTTCGTCAAGATGGTTCGCAAGAGCACACCTCACACTCATGATAAGCGACAGCTTCCTGGTGTTGGAGGGTCGTTCTTCCATGTTAACGCCCCCGCCACGGCTGCTACCTCCAAGTCCAACCTCCTGGAGACGGTCTTTGGCTCCGTTGGTGAAATTTCTGAACCTGGAACTCTTACCAAGACCAAGTCTCTTAACATGGCTGAGCTTGTCAGCACCCTTGCTGCGGGTTCTTTCCAGACGTAAGTGGTCCCAAGTATAACCGATAGGAGATATGAAACTAACGAATTGTTTAGATACGAGGGTTCTCTTACTACTCCCCCTTGCAGTGAGGGTGTCAGATGGTTGGTTTCCGACCAAAAGCTTTCCATTAAGACTTCCACTTTCCACAGTGTGCAGTCGGTTATCGGCTTCAACTCCAGATTTCCTCAGGGTGCTCTTGGTGAGCCCAACGCTCTGGCTGGAATGATGGCCTAAGTAATGAATGATTATAATTAGAGACTAAAGCAACGGAACAACTTGTTTGGTTGGTAAGATGTCTTGGCATAGAAGGATGGTATAAGTCGGCCATGGCTAGTAGACATAGGTAACAAGTTAAAAGAAAAGAGAATAGAACGGTGATCAAAAGCAAGGTCAGCAGGTGAAGATTAATTCGAAAAAGAAAAAGAAAAACAAAATGCCAAAAAAAGAAGACCTGCGTATCGCAGATGGCTGGATCTCTCCCGCCGGGAATTGAACCCGGGTCTCAAGCGTGACAAGCTTGCATACTGACCACTATACTACGGAAGACTAAGCAGGCTAAGCCTGTTGTAGTGGGGGGGTTGTGATTGGGTTGGTCAAATCAAAGTCTATACAGGCCGTGAGTTCATTGTTGCAATTCTCATAATGCAAGCTGTTCAATCTCGCTGGATACCATAATAAAAGTCCGATACGCCTAACGACTTTAAGTCAGGCTTACAGTATCGACTCGACTACTTTGCACCTTGCATTTTCTCTGTGTAACAATGAGAGCAAGAAGAGACGAGACGCATCCCAATAATATTTAATTGCGCAACTATAGCAAGCTCAACAAGCTATTTGCTGATAGGTAAGAATAATAAGCACACACGACAGTTAAAAAAAAAAAAAATTCACAAATGCAAGGCCATCTTCAGAGTCAAAATAGTTGGCCGTGAGCCTAACACGAATCCAAGATAGAGCATGATCCATTTAGCATTTGCTGGCCTTGGAAGGCTCGCACTCGCCATTGGCCTTGTCGCAGCCATTGTAACCCTGGCACTGCGTCTTGGGAAAGCAGTTGTTCTTGTAGGTAGCCTGCAACAGATATCAGTATGGTCTCTGCATGTTTTTTTCTTCGAAAGGAGTAGACTTACCTTGTCGCCGAGGTTGGTGTTGATACCCATGAGCTCACCACCGTTGACAGCAGTGACACCCTCCATATGGACGGATCGCTTGCACTTGGAGTTCCCCTTGCAGTTACCGCAAGATCGGTAAACCTTACCGTAATCATTGGCGTCTAAATGTGTTAGCTCAAGCCAATCATGAATCAGGATCGACATATGACTTACAAAAGTTGACAATGTTAACATGACCGCATCCGTTGTGCTGGATCACCTTATCAGCGGCCTTATAGGCACCGCCACCGATGATGTTGGCAGCTCCACTACCCTTGATGGTAATGGCATCCTCACAAACGTCCTCGAACCAGACGAACTCGAGGTTGCAGGCGCCGAGGCAGTGAACACCCTCCTTCTGGTTGGCTCCGATGACAACGTTGCGGAGAGTTGCGCCATCTTCAAGGACAAAGACTGCGTCCTTCTCACCTACAAGTTGTTAGTATCCATTTGTTGCTGAAAGCCTCACGCTATTTCAGAAGGAAAGAATATCTTACCACCCTCGCTTTGACCAGAACACTTGACACCACGGTCATAGCGAACCCAGCCGGCATCGAACACCTCGTTCTTCTTGAGGTATCGAGGCGCACTTAGGGACTTAGTGCCAGTGGCCTTGGGTACACCACCTGTGTAGCCAAGACAAGCCATGGCGGCGGGAAGAGTAGAGAGAACCGCGAAAATGCTAGGAGCGTGCATCTTGAATGATGTTGAGGTTTTGTGCAAACAAAAAGTACCGGTCAACGGTGTGAGAAATAGGTTTATGAAGAAAGAGCGAAAGTAAAGAGTGTGAATTGGGATGCTGAGAACAATGATCTTGTGGCTTGTGACCGCTCTTATATCTCTTCTGATTGTCAACCTTCTGGCATCACCGAAGCCAGAACTCCTCAGTTCATTGCGACGATCCTGGCAAGCCCACAACCCAAGGTCTCTTAGTTCGAGTTAGCGCATCAGTTGGAATCCATCAATCTGGGAACCAAGGACCAGAATAAGATTAGCAAAGGCCGAAGCTTTGGCGTTTCAGGATGAACAAATTTCCTCCACTGAGGTGACACACTAGGCAGTCTTCATAGGCTGAGGCCCCTTGTCAGCCAGACCCATTGCCACGTTCAATGCGCGTACTAGAACTTAAGGTTATTTCGGGTTCGGGTTATTCAATTGTTCGTACAAGGGAGTCGAGAAAGAAATTAGGGCACCGTCAGCAACTAGGTCTCCTCACGGTTGAGGACAGTATCTATCGTAATTTATGTATGTAAATCGTCTAAGTGAGAGCACCAACATAAAAATGAATGCTATTCTTGTCGATGTTCACACCTCCAACAGGCGGCTAACTCAATTTCGGGGCTTGCGATCGGCGTCAAACTCGGCCCTCGGAGTGATTTGTCAAGCGACAACATGCCCTATCCATCAGATAACTTCTTATCAGATGACAAGAAGCCATTGATCTACACGAAATAGCCCCTGTCAAACGGAGTTAATGTCATCTGCGCTTATTGCACAATGCCAAGACGTGGCCAATTTACGGTGAAATGGTGGAACGAGACTACCAATGATGCCACTTACGTACTCTGACCAAACAAATACAACTCCGGAACTGTCTCCGCCTCGAGATAGACCGAACGACCGAGATGGTTGCACAGCCTACTCATGCAGTAATTATGTTCATGGGCTAGTTCCACTGTTTCGACTGCGAAAGAGCCCTTAATCTCAACCACTGCATTTCCATGCTTCATTCTATGGGCCTTGGTAAACTCAAGGAAGCTTTTAGCTAACTACAGATCGCCTAACTGATGCTATCCCAAAACGCCCAGTCAATATCCGCAAACTCGAATCCAAATGGTTGCAGATCATCCTCTCCGGACTTTCCCATCCCAAAGTCCAGCATAGGCCCCGTTTGACTCTCATTACAACCTGCATCTCCATCGGTATTTCCCTCAGCCTCTGTTACCAGCCCTTCCAACTGCGACACAAACGTCGGTTTCTCCACAGTTGTCAATCCAGGCTTCTGCCGACATTCGTACCACGTTGTGATGATCGACTTGGCAGCATGCGAAGTTCTTCTATCGTCTCCCATTTCCTTTAAATGGTCTGCACCGGCATACAGCTCTGCGAGCAGAGACCATGCTGATTGGATCATGGTTATGTCTGTCGAGCTCGACATGTCTACCAATATACCGATGACTCGATGCAGAAGTTAGTACAGCAGATACCAGTTGGGCTCAACTAAGGCTACTCACGTGCATACCACACAAATGAAGCTTCAGCAAGCCAGCGAAACTTGTGAAGGAGCGGGTTAGCGTACGAGACAACCTGGTATCTCATCGCCTGCATACAGGCACTGAAATGATCAATGTGACATCTATCATCCGGACTTTGAGACCTTAGCTTCGCTTCGTGACATTTTCGTAAACGCAAGATGTTAACGACAGCTCGCGCAGAGATCTGCAGTAGTGTATGCAGGGGATTGATCGGGTCGCAGTATTGGAGGAAGTTCTCATTCAGACCCTTTTCAAGACCATCTATCGTTGAATCCTCCAGACATCCGAGCAAGGAACCTTCCCCTGCCGATACCTGCTTAGACTGGATTTTCCTAAAACCACGCTGCTGCTCTAACAGGTAGTATGTAAAATGAGTGTACGCAAAACTAGTGAGGCCTGTTCGTTCTTTGGGTGGGTCTTTTGAGTTTGGGTCCAGATCTTCATCTTCGATATTAAGAGGAAGCTTGACGTCCCATACAGTTCCAAAGGATAAAGGCGTAACGCCGCTTTTAAGGGATAGGATGAGATCGAGATGCTGGGCCTGCCACCAAATCCTTCGTCTTTCATCCGTTTCAATGGGCGACAGACCGAGAACTGTGCCGTCGCGATGGATACCAAGTTGCTCTAAACCTCGAGAGATAAGACCCATTAGATTCCAAAGACTGCGGGATGTTAATGCGTCAATATTGGCTTTCTATTGGGAATGTCAGCAGTGAGTGGTACGGATGTAGAACACAGGTGGTTACTCACAACATAGAAGCACAACGCCTTGAAGATTGCTAAGTCGTCTATTGCCAAGAGACACAAATTCGAGAAAGCGAGATCACACCGCATTCGACATTCATTTATCAGAATAGTCCTCGCTCTACCGAATCGTTGCAAGCATTCTTGATTTGTCAAACTCACCGCTGCAAATAGCCGCGTGGACAGTATTAGAGCTCTTTCGCCATCTTCAAGACAATTCCATTTCTCGCCGTCTGATATTGCAGCTTTTAGATGGGAAAGGGTCCATTTGAAGTTGATCTTCACAATAGGCTCCACGCGCTCCATGAATACGTCCCAGAGCTTGACTCCTTCGAGTGTGGGCATCTGAAGAGACAGTGTCTGTGCAACGAGCTTATTGTCGCGCCATGGTGAGCCGTTGAAAGCATGAGGGAGAAATTTAGCTGGCGACAGGGCTGAGCCTCGAGGGTCAGCGGGGTGGAAGCGCGGTTTAGTGCCTTTGTAAAGATGCGAGACATCTATCCACGTTTGCCATCCTTGCCTGATGCACACCAGTCAGCCAATTTGTAGATTAAACGATACTGAATTTAAACTCACGACTCTTGATAAACTGGTCTCCCCTCTTGTCGAACAATAATTGGAGTCTGAACATGATCGCCTGCCGCCAAACTAAGTGAAACAGTACCCCTCGGCCTTTCACCATTTTCCGGCGTCGGTCTTTCACCGTTCTCTGACGCAGGATCGCCGCCCAAAGATCTCACAATTTCTTCGAGTTTTTTGATCCTCTCGAAAGGCGAGATCTCGGGATATATGCAATTGTCATGTTTGCGTCGCTTACAGTTTGAGCAAGGTGGCTCAGATCTGTCGCAGCGGACTTTGCGCTTTGCACATGGTTCGCAAGCTTGAGATCTCATGATATTGGTATCTATTATCCACGATCTGAGGCTGAAGATTGGTGATCTATTGTGCGGTGGGATCTGCTCGATCAATGACGTTGTGGTAATTAAAAGCTCGGGGGCCCCGCGAGGTTTTTAGAGTGGTTTTGGTTGAGTGAATGACTAGGCTCGAGCTCGGTACCGAGACCGAGTTTTTCAAGGTAATCTCTGATTGGTGAATTGGGGGAATCCTTTGAGGATAGGGATGCAAAACGTGTAATTGACTTGGAATGCAGAGAAATGTTTTCTTGATATTTAAATGAATCTTGTTTCGTAGTTTCTATTTTCAATCATTCGTATCAGCCGCTTTGTATCGTATCCTGATTTATATTCACCAAGCACGCTGCACCTTTAAAGACCACGTTATCACGGACAACCACTCACAGCAACACCCGCCAGTGATCCTTTTACTATGGACGAAAAAGATAATAGAACCGCTGGTAGCCCAGAGCAACCAAGTACAGAAGCTACCAACCAATATCCTGATACAGCAGAGGATGTCAAGGTATATCCGCCTAAAAAGGTCGTCCTACCGACAATGATCGCCCTCTTTTTAGTCTTCTTCCTAGTCGCATTGGTAAATCACCTCAAAGCCTCCTAACATAGCATCTGCTAATATTCTTCAAGGACCGAACTATCATCGGCACAGCTATACCAACCATATCCGCCGAATTTGACAGCTTCGGGGACATCGCCTGGTACGAATCCGCCTTCCTCCTACCTCTCTGCGTCTTCCAGCTCTCCTTCGGTCTCATCTTCAAATATTACTCCACGAAATGGGTTCTTTTCATTCTTACCGCCATATTCGAAATTGGGTCAATTGTTTGTGCTGCGGCGCCTAACTCGAACGCTTTGATCGTTGGCCGAGCTATCACGGGCATCGGTGGTGCTGGTATTGGGTCTGGTGTTTTCATCTACATCACACTTCTGTTCCCTCTTGAGGAACGACCAAAGTACCTTGGATCTCTGGGATCAGCATTTGGTATCTCATCCATCTTGGGTCCGATTCTTGGAGGCTATCTTACCTCTGTCAGCTGGCGATGGTGCTTCTGGATCAATGTTCCCATTGGCGGTCTTTCGCTCATTCTTCTTTTTGTTCTTGCGCCCAACAGACCATCACCTGCCAAGCCAGCTGATACATGGCGTCAGAGATTCCTTGATCTGGATCCGATAGGTTTCTTACTAGTGGCGGGGTCCATTGTCAGTCTTCTTTTCGCTCTTGAGTTTGGAAAAGAGGATAGAGCATGGTCGAGCGGACGAGTTATTGCGCTTTTCGTCGTCTTCGCCATCCTTCTTGTCACCTTCGCAACATATCAAGCCTGGCGAAAGGAAAAGGCCACAATCCCCCCGAGAATCTTGTTTAAGCGAACAGTGTTAGCTGCATGCCTTTTCAACTTCTTTATTGGCTCAGTGCTGGTGGTATACTCTTTTTATATCCCTATCTGGTTTCAGGTTGTCAAAGGAAAGTCACCTGAAGATTCTGGCATTGCTTTGTTGCCACTGTTACTTAGCAGCGTGGTGTTCGTTATTCTCAGTGGTATCTTGGTCAGCGCGATTGGGTATTTTACTCCTTTCGCAATTGTTGGGAGTGCCATCCTCGTTATCGGCGGCGCCCTTGTTTCAACATGGACAGCAGACGTTGGTCAAGGAAAATGGATAGGGTACCAGGTATACCGTCTCTTGCATCTGTCTCAGGGTATCTCTATAAACTGACACGGGATTAGATAATCACTGGTGCAGGTATGGGCCTTGCATTACAGCAGCCCGCGATTGCAGTTCAAACAGTGCTCTCGGAGAAGGACAGCACAGTCGGTCTATCCATTCTCAGCTTTCTCGGATTCCTGTCGGGAACAGTATTTATCACTGTGGCTCAGACATTGCTCCAAGGACAGCTCGACAAGAAGATCACGCAGTTTCTTCCTAATGTTGATCCAGAGCAGCTCAGCAATAGCGGAGCCGCTAGCATCAGAAAATATGTCACGGATGATAACATGAATCTTGTGTTGGATGCATACAATGACTCAGTGAGGTCAATCTGGTATCTCGCTCTTGCTATGGGTGCTGCTTCTCTGGTTATAGGTTTTGCTTTTGAGTGGAAAAATGTGAAGGCGAATAAAAAGAAACAAGAAGCTAAGAAAGAAGAGTCTGTTGGTTCGGCGCCAGTTTAGTTGTTGTAGGAGGCTTACGGAGGCAAAATAAAACAGCAGTCAAGACTTCTTGTCAGCTGTTAGAATAATAGAACAAAAGGAAAACCAGATTAATAGACTTTGTAAAATACTTTAACGGAAACCACAAACTTTTGAAAATAGACAATGCTACTGAAGTGGACACTACCCTTCCTGCAGGAAGACGCCAGATACCGAAAATTGCAAAAAGATAATCTTGATGAGACTGGGACTCGAACCCAGGAGGATTGCTCCACCAGGAAATTGGTGTTAAGGTTAACCTTAACCTGGCGCCATAACCAACTNTCGAACCCAGGAGGATTGCTCCACCAGGAAATTGGTGTTAAGGTTAACCTTAACCTGGCGCCATAACCAACTCGGCCATCTCACCGATGATTGGATGAGAGAAACAACATTAATATACTATTATATAGGTTTGTTATCAAAAAAGCCAGCAACTGCTTGCTACCCTACAAGAACGGACTGATTACGGCCAATATTATTGTTCTCTACGCTCAACGAATATCGCAGCAGACTGGAAGATCTCGCAGTGTAGTAGGCAGGAGCTTCATCTTCTTGATGTCACTTTTGACCTAGCGCGATTGCGTTGATAGAACAGTCATTCATCGCACATATAGTCTGATAATTATTACGGAGACATGCTGGTGAACCCAAGTTACCCATTGTTACAATCCACTTCGTGGCTATCTAGAAGCATCCATTGGCCTAGCCGTTCTCGAGACTCCACAGTCTGAGATTATGAGGCGAGGTAGGATATTTGTTCTTGTACATCACAGGATTTAAACCATCATCATGTCTGTCGCTACAAGGATAGAACATTGTTCATTCAATCTACTCTAATCTAGTCCCTTCATTATATCCTCCAAACTATCCCCGAAGTATTGTACAAACTGATCTACCATCGCGTGATCCCCACCAAAAAGTCCTTCGTCCGCACTGATAGTTATCTTAATCCCCTCAGTTCCGCCGACAAAAACATTGAAGAAGAGCCTGTGTGCACACAAATGACTCGTACCAAGTTTATCAATAGTAGAGACATTCGAAGAAGGCTCGGTGGTGGTAAAGTAACTCGATGCCAGCGGCTCTGGAAGTCTGTATCTCTGAAGAACTGTTGCTGCTCCACCATCATTATCATTCGACCCTTTGGTACCGCCCAGGTGGATGATGTTGAGATATGAGTTGAACCTGGGACTTAATTTGGAGACACCATCTGCTTGAGCAAAAAGAGTAAGCTGCGCAAGATGGTCTTGGATGGAGGCAAGCTGATCCCCAGCTGATGACGCCAGGTCGACAGAGACCGGCGTTACAGTAAGGGTCGGCATACTGACATTCGTCAAGTCAAGTGTTTGTGTGCCATCAGGCGACGAAAGAGATCTTGATGCATGATTGAGACCAAAAGTAGGCTGTGTCTTGTGCGTCATCTGCTCAAGGGTCTTTGCGTAGGCGAGAATGATTGCTGCAGAAGCTTGCGAGTTATTCTTCGTTGAGAGTAAGTCTATCGTTGCTTCAGATAAGTGACTCAACAAAGTCGCCTTGATTTGCGGACCGCAGGGTGATGGCGACGCAGTATCCTGTGGACCAATGATGGTCTCTTCAGCGTGCGACAAGTATTGCTTCCAGTATGTGGCCTCAGCATCACATTGTCTGATGTCTTGGATCTGCCGAACAGTCTGTTGCAGTGATGGCCGATTCCCCTCTATATTTCCGCTGGATAAAAGCTGAATCAAGTCCTTTTCAATCATCTTGATACTCCATCCGTCATATAGCGCGTGGTGGAGCCTCAGCACAACTGCTTTGCCATCTGAGGCTTCCAAGAATGAGAATCTCGCGGGAGGTTCCTCCAGATCGGACACTCGTATGTTCTCCTCGCTAACATGCTCATGGACTAACGCTTCGATAGTCTTTGATAAGTCCTGAACAACGGTGAAGCGATTACGAGGTGGCCAGTTCTCATTGAGAGTCACCTGGAATAGTTCCTCACCATTCCCACCACAAGCGAACGTCGTGCGAAGGATGTTATGAGTACGGACTAGTTCAGCCCAAAGAGACATCATAATCTCATCGGTGGAAGAGTCGTTGACCTTGTATACCCACGGTGGCTCGAAGAATCTCTTGCCATTGAGTACCCACTGCTCCAGGTGAGATCGTTGACCAGACAAAGCCGGTAGAACAGACTCGATGCAGGCTTCTGGCACTTTAAGAGCCTGACTCATTGCTTCCCGGAGCCCTTCATCACCATACGACGGCTTCTGAGCCGTTTCCTTCCTTGACACCCTGCCAGGTGGAGATGGGCGTTTGACAATATCCTGAACACTTGCTCCCTTCATAATCTCAAAAACACTGACGTTCAACCCAATCTTGTCTTTCAAAAGCTTCGACAAGCGGATAGCTAGGATTGAATCGAGACCGACGCTGATCAGCCTAGTGCTGTAGCCTATTCTCATGCCTCCACGTCTCGTGCCGACTACGCTCTCAACGACGTTGAGAACAGCATCTGCTGTCGGTGTCAAGCCATTCAAGTCCGCAGATTTGACTGAGCCGATGCTTGACTTTGTGAGTTCTGCCTTATCAACCACATGGAGGTGCTCCGTGCCAAGTGCCGGCGCGTCGAACCCGTGTAGTACATGCTTCAGCGAAGCGACCAATCTTTCACCTATAGCTTTGACCTCCTCCTCAGACAGCTTCGATCTCACCTTTCCGTTGAGCCTGTTATCCTTGATATTGAAACTGACGATTAGAGGATAGTCATCGTAGGCTGGTCCAGCTGAGTCATTAGAGCTGGTATCAAGTGATTTGAACAGCGAAGATGACGTGCGCCCAGCATCGGACAACCCCATCATACCGTCGAACACGAAGAGGCTCTGGTAGAGACCAGCTGGAGCATTGCCTTGCTGGTCGGATCGCCATTGAGTCTGAGTCTTTCTAAGAGATGCCATGGAATTGGTCCCTCTCGCAGAGTCAATATAGCCTTGCACAAGTCTCAAAGCTTGTGGCACTGTGACAGTATCATTTGCGCCCTCAAGATTGAATCTCATGGGAAGAGTGTTGATAGTAGGTCCGACAATGGCTACATCGTCGTCTGCATCAGTGGACACAACCTCTCCATATACCACATCTGCTTGGTGATATAGTGCCTCGCAAAGGACCTTTACCCAAGCTAGTTGTAGTGCCGCCTTGACTGTAACACCCAGCTCTTGACATCTGGACTGTAGAAGGGACAAGTCCTGTTCGTTCAAAGAGAAGTGGAAGGCAGATGATGCTCTGAGCTCGTCGCCTCGGAAGTCGATTGGTGTGTATGTATAATCTCGAACAATGTCATTCCAGTACGCGACTGATGCTCTTTGAGCCGAAGCAATGGTCCTCGCGAAAGGCCGGAAAAGATACTTAATCGATCCATCCACTCGAGAAGGCTCGCCCTGAAGACGTCTTTGATAGTTCTCCTCCAAAATCTGCCATACCGCTCGGATGGAAGTAGCGTCATACAGTGCATGATGAATGTGAAGATTGATTCTGCCTGGTGGACTCTTCTTGACCTCCCAATTAACAAGGTCGCTCTGTTCGGTTGGAGAAACGATGCCGACCCAGGGCGACTCATCGTCATCTGTAAACATAAATCGAGTTCGCAAAATCTCGCAGACTAGTACGGTGTCATTGACGGCATCGAAGAACTTATCCAGGCTGGGAGTGTCGATTTCAAGGGCGGAGCTCGAAAGTTGGATAGCGTGGATATAGGTGTAAGCGTTTCCACCAGTGGCGAGTGTTGCACTAAGCATGCCTTCTTGGAGAGGCGTCGCAACGAACATCAGGTCTCTGGCTAAACGCGCAATGGTCCTGTCATAAATATCTGTATCACTAAGAGCAGTAGCTCCAGAGTCCACTGTCGACATACTGTGGGAACCGTTCGGCTTCGAGGCATGCTTGGCTCGCGCCTCTCGTAGAAGTTCAGCCACGCCCTTAATAGTGCGAGCTTTGATGACTGCATGAGAGGACAATCTTGTCTTGTTAAACTTATTGATCTGCTTCACGAACGGAAGAACTGTGATGGAGTCGATACCGAGTTGGTACAAGGATGTTGACTCGGGCTTGGTCGAGACCTCGGCAAGGTTGAGACGGAGGAGGCGACTGATTGTTTCTTGAACATCAGCCAATGCCTTGGCGTGATCTCTGTCAACCATGCCGAGTTCGGAACTGGCATTATCAATATCGCTGCGGCCGGCTGGCGTAATGAATTTGACTGCAGGTAGCGTGGGTACGATATCTGAGATCTTGACATCTCTGTCGGCACAGCTGTACACAATCTTCTCGAACAGCCGACCGACATCACCAAGTTTCTTCTCACACAGAGCGCCTGCAGACGAAAGAGTCAAGAAGATCTTCCCATCAGAATGGAGGTCAATATCAACAGCTAAAGCCAAGTCGCTACTGCTCCGAGTCGGCAGAGAAATCATCTTCCCTGGTTTAGACTCGTCGGTTGCCTCATCCCTAGCAGGAATAACATTGATGCTTAGGATACTGTCGAACAACTTGTCTTCCGATCCCGACCAACGCTGGACTTTGTCAACACTGACAAGTGGCATTGTGTCTTGAGTGAGATGAGGTTTATGAACTCTCTTGACAAGTTGTGGAAGTGTCTCATCTTGATCGTGGAGAGTGAGGGTTCGGACGATGGTGTTGAGGCAAGGCCCAACGAAGCTATCGATATCGCTAGCCACGTGATCGAGTAATGGGCGGAGCGATGTGATGAATCCGTAGACGACGGACGGCTGTTGGGTGAGATGAGCAAGACAGAGGCCAGTCGCCAAGTGAAATGCTGAGGAAACCGATATCGCAGTATCCGATCTCGACTTTAGTCTGGCATTAAGCTCAGCAGTGCTGTAGCCCAGACAAAGAGTTGAACGAGCCATTGAACCACGTGTGTTGTTATCATCAAGAGCTCCCACACGACATGCCTGTACATCGCGCAACTCTCTTTGCCAAGAGCGCTTTGTTGCTTCCAACTCATCGTTGGTCAAGTTGCAGTGAAGGGAGATCTTAGACAGGACAGCCAGAGTATTTCCACCAGTAGAGGGTAAATATCTCTGGCTCTCGTAGCATTGTTCAAACTTGCGCTTTAGTGAGTCGATAGCGACGCCGTCAAATAGTGCGTGATGGATCTTGAGAGAGACAGTTGCACCGTCTGGCTTCCTCATGACATGCAACCTGACTGGCGGCCGGACGTCCATCTGAGCAACGACATTGGCAGGATGATCATCCTGTAGCGGCGAAGCAGGCAGCGATCGAAGAACGACTTGGAAGGTCTGTCCATCCTCATCTCGCTGAATAAAGCAGGTTCTCAACATAGCTTCTGACGCAATAACGTCCTCAGCTACTCGTTTCCACATGTTGATATCCGTGCTCTCATCAAGTTGGTAGTTAAATTGTGCCACATAAGGTACATCATGGCCCTCCGAACCGCCGTCATAACCACTGAGCCACACCAACGAGCGGGCGATGAGCGCAGATTGAAGAGGAAGACAAGGCAGTACAGCCTCGATGTTATTGGTATCGAGACCTTCTGGAAGAGGGCCAAGGTCTGCCACAGTAAGAGCTCTTGCATTGCGCGGCAGATACTGTTGATTGTCGGTCGATGGGGGCGTCGATGGCAGACCATCGTCTGTAGACGACGCTGCTTTATCAGCAAGATTGGCGATGTCCTTGACTGTACAAGAGGAAGCGAGGATGTGCGCCATTTTGACTTGAGAAAATCCTCTCTTCCTGAGGAGAGACATTAGATTCACAGCGGAAAGACTGTCGATGCCAAGGCGGTCTATGCTGCTGTTTGGAGTGGCTTTGACGCTAACACCCAAGACATCCTCGATGGCTGCGATAACCAGAGATACTTCGGTACTAAGATAATCGCCGGTACTGACATCTTGCACGGGACTACCGTCCTGTTCTTCCACTCGCTGTACAGCTAGGAAGTCGCTTGCCAACCGCGCTAGAAGTTTGGTGTCGACTTTACCTGATGCAGCCAAGTAAGGAATCCTAGTCACCCAGACCATCTTAGGCACCATGAAAGCTGGGAGTCTGGCCTGACACTCCTGCTCAATCATGTCCAGGAATGAGGTAGCCTCTTGGTCATTGATCTCCAGTAGCGCGACTTCGACATCACCTTGTCCCTTTTGACCAGTCGACCTCTTAGCAACAAACCCCAACAACTGCTGTTGTTGAACAGACCCGTCGCCACTCGAAGCGACGGCCGCAGCAAAGTCAAGGTTGTACTTATCACCAGCGACGTGTTTGAGAAAGCCTACAACTTCATCTAACTCGAGCCTCTGACCGCGAATCTTAATCTGTTGGTCTGCTCTTCCCAGAAACTCAAGCGAACCATCGTTCATCATGCGCATCATGTCACCCGTTCTGTAGACTCTCATGGTACTGCCGAGGACTTTGACGGTTTGGAAGCTCTTCGCCTGTTCGATGGGACGATTGAGGTAGCCCAATGCGACCTGAGGACCAGCAATGCAAAGCTCGCCTGGTTGACCTCTTCTAGCGATAACCAGATCATGAGGTAATGTGCCAGGGCACATAATAAGTGCTTCGAGGCCTCGGAAGGGAAGACCGAGATTGCGTGCATTGGAATCGTGATTGACGGCATGGCCGAGACAGCCAATGGTCACTTCTGTCGGACCGTAGAAGTTGAAAAGAACAGCTTTGTCATCCTCAGCCTCTGAGTCTTTTGCCCATGTGTTCAAGAGTTCATTAGACGCCTTCTCACCACCGGTGGTAACAACTCGTACAGAAGGTATATCTTCAGGCCTCAATCTCAACTGCGTCAACACTGAAGGAACGGATCCAAAGTGAGTTATACTCAACTCATTGATCAGCTCTTTCAGGTTAGCCAGCATAGCGGTACGGTCTTTGCCAATGACGACGCGGTGACCCAGATACCAAGGTACGAAGAGCTGAGTAAGATGAGGGTCAAATGCTCGGGAAGTAAGGTTGAGGTATTTTCCAACGCCCCCAAGCTTAGCTGTTGCTGATGAGTGGTCCATCAAGCGAGTACTGAAAGCAGAGATGAAGTGGCAAAGGTTGCTATTGGAGACTCGAACGCCTTTGGGACGACCTGTCGAACCGGATGTATATAGAAGGTAACCTCCATGGCCGACTTCAAATCGCTGTTCCGATACGGGCCAAGACTCTAGAGCCTCGATATCATCATGACCATCAGGAAGTAGGAGAGTGGGAGGACCACTAGGAGTATCAAGTTCGAGATCACCGACAAGGTCATGAGTGGTGATGACTAGCTTGGCTCCAGCGTCTTGAATAAGAAGCTGCTTCCGAGCAGATGGCAAATCCTCATCGACGGGAAGATATACGAAGCCGGCACGGAAGATGGCTAGAGTGACGGCGAGTGACTTGATATCCCTGCCCAAGCACATAGCCACTGGATCATCAGGCTGTAGGTTGGCATCGTGCTTGGTAAGCTTGGTAACAATGGCATTGGTAAGCCGGTCGAGTTGGGCGTAGGTAATAGCCTTGGTAACGATCTTCTCTTCGTCATCGGCAGGTTCAAAGACGACCTCTTCAATTGCGATCCAGTCTGGATGTTGAGATGCGTACAAGGCAACTCCGTCCGAGGGATTCGCCTGAGCCTTGGCTTCGGTAGCAATATCACCGCTAACAGACAGAAGATGACTCTCCATTCTATTCTGCAGTTGCACCAGTGGAACCTTTGGGAACTCACTCATAGCTCGTGCCTGTTCGAGTATTTGGTGCAACAAGAGCTCTAGTTGTGGCTGTGATATGCGCCGTCCATCACCAGTCAGCTCGATGGTCTTGCCCTCCTCGAAGACATTCAGAGCAAGAGGATGCTCAACGTTGAGTGAAAGCGCTTGTCCCACTTCCTTGAACATGTGCCCAGTAGAACTATTCTCATCGTCCTCAGATGCAGGATGGTATACAAAAAGGCCCGGGAAAGGAGCGTTACTGCTACCACTTCCCCGGTTCAGCATCCTCTTCACGTCAACGGGATGAAGGTTGTGTGTTGTGTGGAATAATCGTGCCGAGTCACGAGCCATGTCTTTCCATAAATCCTCAGAGGAATAGGCATTGGAACGAACTATGAGAGGTAGAGTGGCAATGGCCGGTCCAACAACACGGCCAAGGTCTGGGTGCAGGGCTCGCTGGGAGACAGTGTGGCCGAGTACGATCGAGTCCAGCTCTAGATACGATGCCAGGACGCATCCAAAAGCCGACTGAAGTAGAGTAGGTAAAGAGATAATTGCAGAAGACATAGACAATGAAGCAGGAATTTCTTTCTTGGCAAGAAGGATCTTCTGGACCTGTTTCTGCCGAGACTGCGCCAAGTCTGGGAAAGGTGCGTTCAACGTTCCTCCTGCTACTGTGCCACTGACCTCATCTAACCGATCTTTCCAAAGCGCAGCTGCTTCATCTCTCTTCGCAGGAGGGGGCAGCAGCCCCAATTCCAAGCCTTTCTCAAACTGAGGAACTTCATCGCCCAGAGGCTCCATGTTGTAGAGCTTGGTGACTGTCTCGAGAAAAATAGATGATGCGATGGCGTCGTAGAGGGCGTGATGCATGCTGAGAATCATGGTTTTGGAGTTTTCGACAAAAGTCACCGCCCACGGTGGTTCGACGGTTGTTGTCGGTGATAGTTCTGACTGTAGCGTTTTAGCCACGTCGGCTAGCGAGTGGTCTTGATCGCTGGAAAGCTGTATCCATCGAAAGGCTGGCCTATCACGAATAATTTGGAGTATCGTAGATTGAACTCCATTCTTCTTTGCCCACGATACGGTAGTATCGCTTCCCTCAACATCGAGCTGCGTCAGAGGTACAAAAATGGTTCGGAGGATGTCAAAGCGCTTAGCAGTCGCAGTCCAAGCTCTCTTCAGCTGACGATCATCGACTTCATCCAGATGACTGAGATCAAACACGCGGTGCGCCCAATAGGCTTGTGGTTCAAGCATAGTCTCCACGATGAGGGACTCCTGCATCGGTGTTGCAGGTAAAATGGAGATGGTATCGTCTGGACGTAAGAGACCTTTGATATTTGCCGTGAGTGCATCCTTGACGGAAGTCAGCCATGAGGCCTCAGCAGTTTGTGGTTTCATAGTATTAGGAACGTCTGTCCTCTTCAGCATACGATTTAAAGTGACATCGACCAATTCACCCAGTGATTCGCAACGCATAAGGTCAAGAACGCCAACTTGACACTCAAGCTCCCGTCTCAACAACCAAGCTAGCTTAGTCACCTGGAGTGAACTCAGACCTAGACCTGCGAGGCTATCTCCAGGTGAGAGATTCTGTAATTCCATGTTGAAGTTGGAAGCGATAGTCTGAAGAATCTTGAACTGCTCGCTCGTCCACTCCTCTTTTGGTTGGTCATAGCTGTGAGATATTGTGGCATCATCTCTACCAGCCAAGACATTCAAGTCCGACTCGGCATAGATAGCCTGCAACGCCTTTCGATCCACTTTGTTCGACGCCGTTCTTGGCATGGTTGTATTCAAAACGACGACATGACCGGGGACCATATAAGCAGGCAACATCTGCTTAGTCCGTTTAAACACCTGTGACCTGATCTTCCCAGTGTCAACGCCTCCGGCCTTGACAGAGACAAAAGCGACAACGACCTTGTTGTTGTTCTCAGCGGGTGTACCTGGTCGCTGGAGATAAAGGGTCTCGACGTGTTCAATAGCTGCATCGTCATCTTTGAGGGTTGCACATGCGGCACTGATCTCGCTCAATTCGATACGGATACCAGTGATCTTAACAAGGTCATCGTTGCGACCAAGGAACTCAAAGCCATGGTCGTTCAACCTAACCAGATCCCCGGTTAAATAAATCCGCTCATTGATACCAGCAACACCCTGGATGAAAGCTTTAGTCGTCTTTGCTTCATTCGCGAGATATCCTTTCGCGACCTGTGCGCCACCCAGAGCTAGCTCGCCCACACCGTAGCGTGGGACAAGCTCCCATCGCTTGGTCCCCTTGGTAGTCTCGACTTCACGCACGACATAAGCTGTGCAATGATTGAGAGGGAAGCCGACGTTTGCAGCCTTGGCATCATCTAGACTCTTGCCGTAGAAACGTCTCATAGTTGAAACAACAGCATTTTCGGCCGGACCGTATGTGTTGTATGCACGGGTAGTAATCTCGGGTGCTGCCCAAGCTTCGGCAACATCCTCGGTAAGCTTCTCTCCAATGAAAGTGACATACTGGAGAGTTGAGCCCTTGAGCTCTTGAACTGCGATACTTGCGCCGAAAGATGGTGTGAGATGTGCGTGCGTCGGACTAGACTTCCATATGAACTCGGTGAAAGTCCCGAGGACAAGTTCCCTGGTACCGCTGATGACGCTGCCCGCTAAGCCCCATGTGTAGAAAAGGTCTTGGACGAAGACGTCAAAACTGTAAGAGGATAGCTGAAGGGTGCGAACCTGCTCCCTGTCGTCATGTTCGACCTGGACTTGCAGGTCACGCATTGCTTGGGCAGCTGCGCTGTGCTGTATCATGACGCCCTTGGGCTCTCCAGTTGTTCCCGAGGTCCAAAGCAAATAGGCGAGATCCTCACCACTGATCCTGGATGAAGTGATGCTATCGCGTGGCTTGGACCTTCGATGGGTCTTTCGATCAGCATACTGGTCTACTAGAATGGCCTGGACATCCTTCAAAGCCTCCTGCTTGAGACATGGCTCAATCAGAGGAAGGGACTCAGTGTTTGTAAGTAGCACCTTGCTCTGTGCTCTAGCGATCAAAGATGTGCGTCTCTGAACGGGGGAGGTAGTGTCGATAGGACACCATGCAGACCCAGCCTTCAAGATGGCTAGAATCGAGACGTAGAGTTCGACGCTACGTTCCATACAGATAGGGACTATGTCGATGTCTTGTTCCCGAAGTATGTCGGCAAGGCCGTTGGCTCGAGCGTCTAGCTCAGCATAACTGAGCTCAACAGGAGGACTATCGAGAGAGGAGTAGAAACTCAGAGCCTGAAGATCGGGAGTGGAAGCAGCTTGATCTTCGAATTGTGCATGTAGAAGTTGAGCTCTCTCGTGGAACTGGCGTCTGCCGACATCCAAGGTTTCGAGGTCTTCCTGAACCGGTAGAGTACCTTCGGCTGACAACAGGTTTCGATCGATGCGTGCTGGTAAACTCTGCACCAAGTCATCTGGAACGGAAGAAAGAATGACCCCCGTCAGAGCCGCGAATTGCTTCACAATGCATGTACCGGAAAGCTTCGAGAGGGTCTCTTCGCGATATGTCACCTTGAAGACAACATCATCAAACTTCCCGTTCCGCTCCGCGTGGTTCGGGTTCGTAGGAAAGACTTCTGAGAACATGGCAAAGTCATAACGTATAGCTGGATTAAAGATCTCAGTCCAAAGATCGACACCTTCACTACCATCATCAAATGAAGGGTATGCTTGTAGGGCAAGAGCAGTGTTGTACGGCAGGGCCTTAAAGACGCCGAAGGAAGTATGTCTGTGACCTTGTGCAAAGCGAGAGTGGTTCATCAAACCATTGATGAGCTGGCCCAAGTTCTGCGATTCGGGAAGCTTGACACGACAAGGAACAACAGAGAAGGTAGGTGCGTGAATGAGTTGGTCATGGCCTGATAGGACACTTCCAAAGGTCACGTCATCGGTATCCGCTTCGGAGAGGAAATGCAAGAGCATAGCCCAAGCTGCTTGAAGGATTGTGAGGGGCGAACCACCCAGGGCTCGGCTCTTGGTCTCGAGGACTTTCCATGACAAGTTGCTGATGTGCTGGACCATAGCGTGTTGCCGAGCACCCGCAACTGGTGGCTTAACGTTGTTACCGCTTATCGCCCCAAGAGGCTCTGTCTCCCAGCCTTCAAGTTGCTTCTGCCAGAGCATATCTGTTTCTGGGTTCACATTTGACGCCCATTCGACAACGACTTCGTAGATGCCCTGTCTCTGAAGAGGTTCCAAGCCAGCGTACTGTCTGACAATGTCTAGCATCAGTACTTCAAGTGATGGTCCGTCGCAAATACAATGTGCAACGCTGATGGTCAGAAGTCCACTGTCATTACCATCTTCTGACTCAATGATTTGAATCTGGTACATCCTGTGTGACTCGAGAGCGAGATAACTCTCCGCCAAATCAAGCCAAGTTTGGGGATCGTGCGATATGCTTCCCTTCGTTGCCCCTCTGTGTAGAACAACACTTGATCCTCCTACCAAGTATCCCCACGCTTCGCGTGTCAAGACGGTTTGGATAAATGGAGATAAGACATCGTCGCAGGGGATCATTGCGCAGCGATAGATGGCTTGTCGAGAAAGTACGATTTCGATAGCGTCCTTCAGAGCAAAAACCGACACACGAGACCTGAGTCGCAAGACGGTATGGCTGATATAATTGCGTTTGTCCATAGCAAAGCTTACAGCTAATTGGCTCTGTGTGCTGGTGGCGGGGAGGACCATCTCGATATCCGACTCGTTCTTGAGATTGAGCCTGTCGACAACTTCGGACATGTGTTTGGTGGAGAATGCTTCGAGCTTAGCCTTGGTACTAGCAACCTTGCTATCTGAAGTAGCAACATTGTCTGAGTCCTGTGTTTTGGGGAAGAAGACAGAACGGATAGTGGCATTTGCTTCAAGAAGCACTGCAAGTGATGGCTCAAGCCTTGCACGAGAGGAGCTGTTCAAGGAGCGTTCAGAGACTGGCCAACGTCTCCTAATGTCTCTCAGAACGCGCATAGCGCGGAGACTATCCACACCAGCATCGGCCAGGACGGTCGCGGGTGTAAGAAAAATAGAAGTTTCAGCATGATCGCTGAGAGCGTTCTGAAAAATGGAGATAAGCTGCTCCTCCAGCTTAGCATCTTCTGCGTCTTCCAATGGCTCAAGGGTATGCGTAATGCCATTCGATGAAGGCGCTTGACCCTGACTATACTTGGCCAACATCCTATTCACCATGCTCACAGCTGCCTTCCGGTCGGCCTTCCCGGAAGCAGACCTAGGAAGCTCATCAACTTCCAAGATCCTGAAAGGCCTCATAAAATCAGGTAGGTGCTGCTTAGAAGTCCTCATGCAGTTCTGACGGACATCTTCGAAGGTCATATCTTCACGATCCTCAGCAACGACGAGACTCACGATCCTCTCGGAACCACTGTCAATACCTTGCTTCCAGACACAGGCCATAGTCTCTTTAACGCCAAGGACTTTACTGGCGAGGACACTCTCAATCTCGCCAAGTTCAACTCGTCTTCCGCTGATCTTGACTTGATCACCTGATATTCTGCCTAGGAACTCAATGACTGGCAAGCCATTGTGATCCCAGACAACTCTTGCTCGGTCACCAGTCTTATAGGCGCGACCCCACTGAGGGTCGTCAATGAAAGAAAGAGCTGTCTCTTCTGGGCGGTTCAGGTAGCCAAACTTGCTCACTTGGGGACCAGTAATGACCAGTTCTCCAACCGCACCCATAGGCAGAGGTTGCAAGGCCTTGCCGTCTAGGGATCGTGGCTGATCAACAATAAGGATGCCGCATGTTGCTAGCGGTGATCCGATGACAGACCCCCGCTGATCTCCCGGGACATGCGCTTGCGCAATACAGTATATAGCTGTCTCTGTAGGCCCATATCCGTTGAAGATACCCATAGGCACATTTGTAATCTCATCAATCGTCATCGGGTTCCATCGCGCAAAGTCTTGCAACAGCTTGGCATTCAAGGTCTCACCACCAACCATGAGGCCCTTGATAGAGTTTTGGTCTAAGAGGCTAGCGAAGCTAGGCGTAATATTCGTGATATCAGCCTCAAGCGTTGCAACGACCTTATCGATGTTCTGAAGCGTGAGGTATCTAGGGGCGCAGCATAGCGTAGAACCGCTGCTCAAACTCCAGAAGATTTCGAACAGAGAAATGTCGAAGGTTGGTGCTGCACCTTGGAACCATCGAACCCGTCTGCAATCTGTTGGTGGGAGGCTGAAGCTGAAATGATTGCTGAGAGAAGAGACGGTGCACAAAGCGGAGAGATGGCTGACTGCAACACCTTTAGGAAGGCCAGTTGTTCCTGAGGTATAGAGAATGTAGGCTATATCATCCGGAGTTGCTGGTGACTGAGGTGATAGATGTGTTGGCTCAACATCGCGTGTTTCCAAGTAACTGGCCACATCAATGACATGCGTAGAAAGACCTCCAGTAGTCAAGCACGTATCCGATGCCATAATGGACGAAGTTGTGAGTAAAGCGACCGGTCTCAAGTCCGCCATTAATACCCCTTTTCTCTCCCTAGGTGCATCGACTGCGATAGGACAGAAGGCTACCCCAGCCTTCAAAGCTGCAATGTAGGAGATGTAAAGTTCTGGGCAAGGCCCCATCAGAACAGCAACGATCTGAAGCGATTCCGCCGATTTAGAACGACTTTCCAGTAGCTTGTGAGCTAGAGCTGTAGCGACGTTGGAGACTTGTCGGTATGTGAACTGGACTCTACTCCCCGTTTCCAGATCTGTCAGGTAGTCGATCGCGATGCCCTCGGGATTCTCAAGGACGCGCTGCTCAAACCAATGGTGAAGGAGAGCTACCTTGCCTTCAGTTCCACGTGAACTATCTTGGATATGGCTTGGGTACGTTCCGGGTAGCACCATTGGACTTGATTCTGGTGGAAAGTTGAGTACAGAAGGTTGCGACCATTGAGACTCTGGGTCCTGGTGCTGTCGTCTGAAGATGTCGTCCAACATGAAACCCAGTGCTTGGAGAGCTACATCAGGAATGATGCTCGACTTGGCTACCATCCTTATAGCACCATTTGCTTCAATATGAAGCTGTAGGGACTAGAAAGCCAATTAGCATATACTTCTCTTACAAACATCTACATGGGCACAAGATAGTCTCACCTTCCCATCACCGATCGAGAAGTCTGTAGGAATCTCTTGATCATCATCGCATTTGACCAATCCATCAATTTCGACGTCTCCGTTGAAGCGTAGATAAGCAGAAACATATCCACCGCGTCTAGAATCCTTGATACAAAAGTTCTCTCCATCGTCAATAACAATGAGTCGGGATACAAGGTTAAGAAATCCTTTAACAGCCGTATCTTCATCAGGGATTGGTTCAAATGAGCTTGTCCAGTGAGATAGTGGACCATTTGATGGTTGCAGAAGTTGTTGGAAAGTATGCAGCGGCCGAAGCTGCGTGACAGGCGGCTGTAAGACAGACATGTCGTGATTCATGGTGTTGACTGTTGACTATATCGTCTGGTATCCTTCCACCTAAGGATCTACCTGTGACTGTAATAACAGGTCGTGATGCTTCTTTTTGGTGTTTACGCGATCATCTGCCGAGATCGATGTGATACCAGTTTAGACAGCCCTTCAGAAAATTACGTCGTCCGGTATCGCTAGAATAATCCTGATGACGATGTCCACATGCAAGAGCTTTACTGTGGAAGTCAGGTACAGTGTGACATCTTAATCGGATCCCGACAATGGCAGATATTTTCTCACTCCATAACTGGTGAAACGTCCGATGCCAGCTTCCATCACACTCCCCCTCCCAAAAGATCCGGAGCTCATTTCAGCGGCACAGTACAAAAAGGAACAGTGGGGGGCTGATGATCTGATAAGATTACGGTTGGTCTAATATGCCCTGGTCTGTTACGTACTTTATGCCGATCCCTCTGGCGGTGGCTTTCCAATTGTTCCTCAGCAAGGTCAAAAGCCCCATGCAATGCTACGTCATGACAAATTATCAATCAATCTTTTTATCAATCGATTCCATATTGATCTACACTGCATGTGAGAAACTTTAGCCCCTTAAGCTAAACGAAATGCGCCTCCTGGAAAAATCGCTCACGCTGCAGGGCAAACAGCATAGCCGTCTTGTGCGGCAGATGGAACCTCTTCTTCCTCTCCTGCGGCAGAAACCTGTCCTGGATCTGCACATGGTTGAGATCGTATTCCGGCTCTGCAATAACTTGTTTTGTGCGGGGGTCGCGTAAGAAGCAGCAATGCTTAATCGAAGTCGCCACAGCCTGGTACCGTTTTCCCCCGCGGAAGCGCTCCTCTCCTACAATAATGTGACTGTTCTGATCGTGCTCGCCTAGTGTAATGTTGCAGCCTGCCCTGTAAAAGCAGGCGGCATTGTCCTCCATTGCCCAGCCGATCTCGGTGTACCCTGCTAATTGGCCGTCCCACTCAAAGACACAGGACATGGTGTGAGGATCAGCGAGTTGGTTCGCGAGGTAATTGCGGTGATGCTCGTCTGGACCGCGTTCTTTCCAAGCCTTGTTGACGCGGTCCGAGTTTTGCCAGGTCTTGTAGGCTTCGAAGTGCGCTGGGTTTGAGGCGTCGATGTGTCGGATTTGGAGCTGTTGGCCAAGCTCGACTATGTAGCGAGAGTAGATAATTGTGCCGGGCTCGGGCTTGGGAGGTCGAACTGGATGGACAGTGCAGACGTTGCCTTTGCGTGTGAAGCCCATTTGGCTTGCGAAAACACCCATTGTGCCGTTGAAGCCCGGAAAGCTTGTGACTTCGGGTCGCGATTGAAGCCAATGCAAGGAATCTGGCGCTCCAGCGCCCTGCCAGAATGTATCGTGGGAGAGCCAGTAAATAGTCTCTCTTAGCGTGGTCACTGGTGAGTAGGGCGACGGTACGCCCAATCCGGTGCTTCTGATGTACTCGCCTATCTTGTGGCTGTCGATGGAAACGGCTATCAAGTCTTCATTTCTGTAGTTGGGATGGAGCCACAGCGCATAGACAGAAGTCCATGCCAACGCCAGATCCCGATGTTCGCCATGCGAGGCAAAGGATGAACGAGGATCCTCGACATCAAGATTGAATATTTCGAGCTCAAGAACAGGACCGAACTGCGCTCTGTCTTCCTCGATCATGGGTGGGGATATTCTTGTCTCTGTACCATCTGCTGACCATCGTGCTAGAGTGCTGTCACCAGAGCCAACTAGATAGTCATTGCCACTATTGGCAATCCAGACGTTCGTTTCGCCGTCGGGAAGTCTGAAGGATATGTCTTTCGCAGTCTGTCCAGCCTCTTTTGGTGGCGTTGGGTTGCGTGGGGGAACGACGTCGATGGGGCCTGGAGCCATTTTGAGTATGCTAATGGGAGTTGTTAGACATAAACGAGGAGCAGGAAAAGGAGGTAAACTCACAGGGTAGGTCGAGATAATTTATGTTATACAAAATAGAGTGTTACTTCGTAAAAGACGACAATAAGAAGATCACCATGACCAAGAGCGGTAGCTCGGTAGTTATACTACATGGTCATTCACATTTCCTTCACTATGTTTGGTCAATCGCGACGATCAACAGCAATTAATCCACCTTCCATTCCCCAACCTCAGCTTTGCTACCCTGCAGTCAGCTTTCAAAAGCTGTGGTGACATTTCCCAAATGTTCAAAGCCAGTAAATCTTGCCAAGAAACGCTCACTGACGTTTCAATGAACCCTTGAGAGAATTCCGAGACTTTCTTTGGATCGCTGATCAATCTTTCTGAGCACATGGCTACAGGCATCCTTCGGCGTTGTAGAAAGCTTGACTCAGTCCGCATGTGCATGTGTGACAAAATAGTTATGCACTCTATCGTGTCTTTAACACCGTCGTTAACCACATCCTTTCTGTACCCCTACCCTGGATTGGTCGGCACAAGAGACCGACCAGCATACCATCCATCATCTTATCCTCGGTTACTACATCGTGAATGCATCTTTTTTCTGCAAGGGCTTACGTATCAACGTCATACTTTTACTAAATTATATGCTTGTTTCGCCGTCTTGTCTCCCACAGTGGAATCAGCTGGGCCGTAGTCAAGCATAAAATTAACACTTTTCAGGGATCGGCAACTATCCCACTCTTAAGTAGTGTGCAAAAGTGCCGACCGGCCTTAAGCCAAGTTCAGTAGTCCGACCGTAAGCTTAATCCTAGTCCACTGTTTTGTCACTGCTTGACCCACGATGTAACTCTGGGACATGGATCTGCGCACCAATTACCGTAGCAAAGTACCCGCACAGTCTTCGAACTTGTTTTTGGAGAATCGTTCCGAATACGGACGTCCTTGCATCCAGTGGAGTTGTCCCCTAGGTTTGTGTTTGGACCCTTTGAGAGAGGGAACACCAAGACATCGACTTTAGTTTGGCAAGACTTGTTTCGATAGAGACAAGTCAGACCAAGAGCATGGCGACCAACGATGGGAAGAGCTTCCCCCCTAGGAAATGGTACAGGAGAGTCCCTCTTCTATCTACGACGCCCATCGAGCAGCGCCTTACAGCACCTAGATCATCTCGGCCACTTGGGAATGTCGAGGACCAGAACAATCATGAAAAGCTTCCTTTGCCAGAAACGAACGCCAATTGGCTATCCATTTTGACATTTGACTGGCTGAGTCGACTTTTGCGGACAGGCTATACAAGACCTCTTCAAAATGACGATTTGTATGATATGCCCAGTCACAGACTGGTAGAAGACCATGCAAATCGACTTGAAAAGGCATGGGCGGCACGACTCGCTACAAACCGCGGCAGGAAGCCAGTCAGATCGAAGAATCCACTATCATGGCGACCATTCTGGGCAAGACACACAACCGACACTACGGTCCTCACGTTGGCTCTCAACGACGTTTGCTTCAGATGGTTCTGGATAGGAGGCATAATGAAACTCGCTGGCGACCTCACTCAGATCATCTCACCTCTTCTTATCCGGTTCCTCATCGGTACTCTATCCGACCCATCACAGCAAGGCCTCCGTTCGGGCTTTGGCTATGCAGTTGGTCTATTCCTTCTGCTCGTCTTTTCAGTTACATCCAATGTTCACGGATTCTATCGCTCTTATACAACTGGAATCTTGTTACGTGGCGCTCTGATGCATGTTATCTATCGCAGGGCGACAACCCAGCTTAGTGAACGAGCCAAGCTGAAGCATGGTCTCGGAACGGGCAAACTCATGAGTCTCATAAGCGCGGACGTCACGCGTGTGGACTTTTGCTGCGGCTTCTTCCATGTTGCTTGGACAAGTATCTTCCAGATGTTACTTTGCTTCGCTCTGACGGTCTGGACGATGGGATACAGCGCATTGCCAGGATTTGGGCTCCTTGCCCTACTATATCCGCTTCAGTCGTTCATGATGCGCCGTCTTCTTCTCCTGCGACGAGGTAGTATGCCCTTCACGGATGCCCGCGTGAAAGCGGTTGTGGAAGCAGTAGCTGCAATCCGTCTTGTCAAAACAAACGCCTATGAAGAGAGTCTGCTCTCAAAGATAGGGAAGTTGAGATCTGACGAGGTTGTTTATATCCGCAAGAGAATGCTTCTCAGGGCTCTCAACACCGCGATTTCATATACAGCGCCTACGCTGGCTTCCGTCGTCAGCATTGTATGTTATGGCGCGACGGCTGCAAATGGCATGGACGCTGGGGTCGTGTTCTCCGGACTAGCCTATTTCATGCTTTTGAGAACACCACTCATGGCCTTACCTACCGCTCTTTCAGCTGTTGCCGATTCTCGAGCTGCGCTTGAAAGGTTGGCGGTGTTCATGCTTGCGTCTGAAAACGATTCTGGTGATCAGAAACTCGGTCCACAGTCAGATCTGGGCCATTCGTCGGAAGAAGCCGAACCAGATACTGTGATTCGGGTCGAAGATGCCACATTTGTTTATCACGATGATGAGCAACTTCTGGCTGCAGATGAGAACAAGTCAGCATCACCATCGACTGCAAGCCAAAGATTGTGGCTGAACTCATTTTTGGTTAGACGCAACCAGCTTGTCTGTGTCGTTGGCGCTGTTGCATCCGGAAAGTCATCTGTTCTCAAAGCCCTTCTTGGTGACCTGCAGCTCTTACAAGCACGAACTTTCCATCTCGACTTTGATAAGTCCTCCTCTCAAATAGCATATGCGCCTCAAAGCGCGTGGCTTCTGAGTGAGACTGTACGGGAGAATATTGTGTTCGGTAGACCCTTTGATCATGCTTGGTATAATGAAGTTCTTGCACGATGTTGCCTGCACCCCGACATGAAAGTCTTGCCCGATGGCGACATGACAGTTGTCGGCGAAAACGGTGTTTCTTTGTCAGGTGGCCAGAAACAGCGTATTAGTCTCGCTAGGGCTATCTATGGTAGGAGCTCACTTCTGTTCCTTGACGATTGCTTCTCTGCTTTGGATGCCCATGTCGGCGCTCGTGTCTTTGACATGGTAGTGAATCGGGCCCGTCGAAACAATGAGGGCACGATCATTTTGGTCACACATTCGATTCGCTTTGCTAGGCAGGCAGATCATGTCGTTTACATGGAGAAGGGTCGTATTGCGGAGCAGGGCTCTTATGAGCAACTGCAGGCTCGGAATGGCGCCTTCACGCACTTTACTGGATCTTCGCCATTGCTTGCGGACTCAGAATCGGATTCCGAGACAGCTTTCAGTCATGGCTCTGAACAAAGCCTGGACGACGAGACCAAAGAGGAGAAGACATCCGATGCAAAGCCGAACGATAAACCATCTCCGACACGTGGCAAAGAAGTCATGCAAGCGGAAGAACGAGTTGTCGGTTCCGTCAGTGGCA
This sequence comes from Fusarium cf. aywerte, assembly GCA_011034095.1. Classification (NCBI taxonomy): domain Eukaryota; kingdom Fungi; phylum Ascomycota; class Sordariomycetes; order Hypocreales; family Nectriaceae; genus Fusarium; species Fusarium cf. aywerte. The sequence goes on from WETZ01000020.1 coordinate 382,097, forward strand.
GAACGTACATTCGGTATGCTCAATTTGGCAACGCATTCCTCACAGTTCCACTCCTTATTCTATCTATCGCTATATACCAAGGTACCAGCATCGTCTCACCACTCTGGCTGAGCTGGTGGCAGAAGACAAAATACACATCCATTTCAGAGGATGCATATATGGGCGGCTACGCAGTATTTGGAGCAGGACAATCCATTGGTCTGTTTTGTATGAGTGCAACGTTTGCCCTATTCTGCTTCTGGTGCTCAAACAAGCTTCATCACGCCTCCATGTCCAGGGTTCTGCTTGCTCCAGTTGCCTTCTTTGATACAACACCTCAAGGACGAATCACGCATCGATTTAGCAAGGACGTCGATGCTGTGGATAATGTCGTGGGTGAGACTCTACGCCTCTTCATTTCCACGTTTGTGCAGGTCTTGGGTACCATTATTGTTGTTAGCATCATTGTGCCAGCGTTTCTGGCTATCGCTGCTGCGTTGCTACTTATCTACACATGGACTGGAATGTACTATCGCCCTTCGTCTCGAGAACTTCGTCGCCTCAATAATTTGCTGCGAAGCCGCATCTACGAGCATTTCGGCGAGTCACTGTCAGGTTTACCAACTCTCAAAGCCTTTGGCGCAGTACCCCGTTTCGTGGACGACAATGCTCGCAAGATCGACACCGAAAACACTGCTTATTGGCTCTCTGTTGCGTGCCAGCGGTGGCTTAACCTTCGACTCGATCTCTGCGGCGCGACCCTTGTTTTGGCAGCAGGATTGCTCGTTGTCGGGCTTCGCGGCACTATTGATCCATCTTCCGGTGGCGTGGTCTTGTCATATATCGTTACGGCGCAAGCTGTATTCGGAAACATGATTCGCCAGAGTGCGGAAATTGAGAATAACATGAATTCGGTCGAGAGGATGCTTCATTATGCCTATAATATTGACCAGGAGCCCGAGCATCGAGTTGACCAAGTTGACAAGGAATTGGAGAGAAGACAGTGGCCCAGTGCTGGACATGTTGAGTTCCAGTCATTCACTCTCAGCCATCGGCCTGGATTGGACCCTGCGTTGAAGGATGTAAACCTGGATATCAAGGCAGGCGAGAAGGTCGGCGTTGTTGGACGCACTGGCGCTGGCAAGACAACTTGTAAGTGTCCGCGGGATACATTATTCGCATTATCATTGCTAACACTTCAACAGTAATTTCTGCTCTCCTGCGAGTCACTGAACCCACGAACGGTCGAATCTTGATTGATGGCATTGACATCCACACGATCGGACTACATCTCCTTCGGTCCAGTTTATCAGTCATCAGTCAAGACGCTGTCCTGTTAGCTGGCACGATCCGCTACAATCTCGACCCATTCCAACAATACGACGACGAATGGCTTCAACAATGCTTAGAACGCGTTGGTCTTGGTCAGATACCTTTCAACGAAGAACGCAACAATGCCGAAAAACAAGACCTCGATTCCAGCCGCGATTCACCAAGTCTCAATCTAGACTCGGAAGTCAAGGAAAATGGTTCAAATGTCTCCCAAGGACAGAGATCTCTGATCTCCATTGCCCGGGCTTTGGTGCGCAAGTCGCGGATCGTCATTCTTGACGAAGCGACAGCTTCAATTGATGGCAGGGCCGATGCAAAGCTTCAAGCTATGCTGACCGAAGTGATGGGTGACGCAACTGTTATAACGGTTGCGCACCGACTAGATACCATCGTTGCCACATGCGACAAGGTCGTTGTGATGGACAGTGGACGTGTGATTGAGTTTGCTACCGTTTCTGAACTTTATTCCAAGTCGAGCAGTGTATTTAGATCTTTATGTGATGCGGCAAAAGTTTCTATCTAAGCATTGCATTCATAGACATAACTATAGCTGTAGATGGTATTCACTCTATACCGGCATTTTAATGAACAAATAATTCACTTCAACAATGATTCCTCAATTCTGCATTTGCAACCATCTGGTGTCACGATCGATCTGCATGTGTCTGCGATAACGGAGTGATGAGATTGATAAGTCCGGGACTCTGGACGCCAAGATCTACACTGAAATGTCTTGCAACGTTAACCGATGAACCTTGACTCTCACGAGCCAGTACCTCGGGTGGTTACGGACAGGAAAGATCGTCAGTGCAACAAAACAAGTCCAAAAGCATGTCTCACCCTTAGTCAATGGTGAAAAATTTGCCCCCCCTTGTAACCTCCCACGCGTGCAGGTGCCATGTTCGGACGATTTACCTCATATCAATCTGATTTCCATGATCAAACAGTTGCATTGGACTTTTGTGCCAGGATTCTTTTCGGCGCCTCATGCGATGTGTAAATGTCACAGTAATCTACACTGTCGTATTTCACTGTCCTACATTACTGCATATAGAAGGGATCTACACCGTTGTCCCACTCTAGAGCTGATCCCTACTCTCCTGGATCATCTGATTAGATGGACGTATGTGATAATCTTGGCTTCATGCAGAGTGAACCAACACGAGTGGATGAAGCAAAGATCAGATAATATTTTTTCACGAAAAACCACGCATGTTGATCCCCTTGTGGCTTCAAGACTAGCAGCTAGAACCACGCCGGCCTGTAACATCACCTTTGAAGTACACCTGGTGCCGGAGAAACGGCGACGAGGGGCCCTGTATCCTTACCGGTAGCTTGGCATTCAGCACTGTCCGTTGGTTCTGTCTTTTTCTCGTTCTTGTAGGGGGCGAACAGAACCAACAGTCTTTCTATTTCTGTATGGCAAAAAAAGTCAGGCCAGGAATGGGAGACTACCGATGCAACTAAAAGAGTTTTTCTCTGTCAATTTCCTCTTTTCTTGAACGCTTTCTCTTGAATTGTATTTTATGCGCCGTCAATAATTTGTCTAGAGCACAAGCTCATCAACTCAATTGCATCGCCAAAATGTCAACGCCCAAACACCCGTCGGGCTCGGAGTCCCAAAATCCTCCACAAACCAGTGCAGAATCACCGCAGATGTTCGAGCTCAACGAGAAGAAAGACTACGATACCTCCAACGCCCCCGTATCCGACGATGAACACAAAGAAATTGGTGTAAGCCGAGTCGAAGCCTTCAACAAGGTCCTATACCAATCTGGCAAAAAGGGCAAGATTTTGCTCTGGCTGCTGGGTATCTCCATTGGTCTGGCCATGTTCGCCTACGCGCTTGACATGGGCATCACCACCACCATTTTCGGTACACTGGCGGCCTCTACGTTTGGTGTACATAGTCAACTCGGTACTGTCAACACGGCAGGCCAGATCATTCGTGCTATTAGCAAACCATTCATTGGAAAGTTGGCGGATATCACATCGCGACCTACGACTTATGTCGTTGTGCTTGTCTTCTACGCTGTGGGCTTTGCAGTCGCTGCTAGCGCCTCTGGCTTCACCTCATATGTCATTGGCATCTGCTTTACTTCGGTTGGCAAGTCTGGTCTCGATCTTCTCAGCGACATCATCGTCGCCGATTTGACACCTTTAGAATGGCGAGGGTTCTTTGGCGCTTGTCTTTCTCTACCATTCATCGTCACTGTCCCCGTCAACGGCTTCATCGCCGAGGGTTTTTATGAAGAGTGGCGATGGGGTCTTGGCATGTTCGCAATTCTTGTTCCCGCTCTTCTCCTTCCTGCCATTTTCACCCTCTACACGATGCAGCGTCGTGGTGAGAAGGCCGGAATGGTCACGATGGCTGATTCCAAGGACGTTCGAACTGGTCGTACTGAGGCTACGCCTAAGAACTTGACATACTGGGTCAAGCTTGCCTATCGCGGGATGATTGACATTGACATTGTTGGTCTTATCCTTCTTGGCTTCGCATTCTCCCTGATTCTCCTGCCTATCACTCTTGCTAAGAGCGCCAAGGGCGGGTGGAACAACCCCAGCATGATTGCCATGATTGTTGTGGGCTTTGTCATCCTCATAATCTTCGCTTTGTATGAGATATTCCTTGCTCCTAAGCCAATGATGACCAAGCACATTCTCAAGAACCGAGCTTTCATCGCCGGTGTTATTATCCACATCTTCAACCAGATGGCGTCTTCCGTGCGCAACACCTACTTCTCCTCCTACATTTTGATCATCAAGGAGTGGACCACGTACCAGTGGACTATCTTCCTCGGTATCACCACCATGGGACTCTGTCTGGTTGGACCAGTTGTCGGTGTCATCCATCGCGTCACACACAGATACAAGGGTCTCTTGATCTTGGGGGCCGCTGCCAAGATTCTGGGATATGGGCTTCTGATCAATCCCGACGGTATGATGACCCAAGACACTGCTCGTCTGGTTGCAGCTCAGCTCATCTTCTGCCTTTCCTCCCTCAACGTTGTTGGTGCTCGAGTCGGTGTCCAAGCTTCCGTCCCTCACGATGATGTCGCGTCTCTAATCTCCATCATCACTTTATGGTCGACCCTGGGCTCTAGTATCGGCAGTGCTGTTGCCACTAGCATTTGGACTGAGCAGATGGTTGCTCAGATGCACACTGAGATGCCCGACGTTGACGACGCCACGATTGCCACTATCTACGGCAACATCAAGACGCTTAAGAAATACGACTTCTTGGACCCTATCCGCCAGGGTTCCATCCGCGCCTATTCCATCGTCAACGGTCACATCACCATCACATCCATTTGCCTATCCTGCATTCCTCTGATTGCCTCCTTCTTCATGCCCAACTTCTATCTTGGAAAGCAGCAGAACGCTGTGAACAACAAGGGTCTTGATGGTGAAGTAGTCAATGTTCCCAAGAATGGCGAAGAGGACGCGAACAATACTCAGACAAAGCCCACTACCTTCATGCAGAAGATGGTTGCTTTGTACCACAAGTAGATGCTGTCGTTTTATAAGCGCATAGCGCTAGATCAGCGATTAGGTAGCATCTCCTGCATCACTGCCGTATATCTAAGAGCTCAAGTTACCCCGAGCATCCATTTAATATATGTAATCACTCTAGGCGTTCAGCTCAACCCAATTTACCTTGATATATGACTGGCCACAGGCAAGCAAGACTATCATTTTTAATTGATCACGTTCCTCATCATTCGTGAAATTCTTCCACATTATTATTGCGGGCGCCTCACTGTAGAAACTCCCATTGGCATGTTAGCACACACAGGAATCTTGGCTGCCAAACCTGGATTAGCCAATTTTATTAAGGGAGTAAGAGTTGGTGAATGACCACTTCTCCACGTGACTATGACCCACTAGACTTGTTTATCTGATCATCTGGTAGTGACTCGTTACCGGTGATAACACTGTCCTAATTATTCAACCTTGCATCCGGTCTTCACACCAGTACTCAAGATGCGATACTGGCAGGTAGACAGCGCAACATGCTTCACATATTGCCTTATTATCAGTATTGTATCAGCAAATGCGTCCTCAGCAGACTCCGACCTATGTGCTAAGGCCTGTCGACAAACGTTCCGGACTCTCAAGTTCCAAGACGCGCCAGAAGGTGTCTTTTTTGCTAGACAAGAATGCATGAGTCACTTATACCAGACTTCGCTCCATCTCTGCTGGGACATTCATTGCACCAGACAGGTCTGGCTGGCTGAGTCAAAAGCTATGAACGAGACATGCCACGAAATGAACGGCTTATATCTGAAACCACACGACATCATAGACGAAATTACGGATCATGAGAGAGCCCAGATCATAAGATTCAACGCGACAAATCCAGAGCGCACACATCGCTATGGCGTACTGATACTACCCTCGTCAGGGTATTATGATATTTGGGTCCGAACATTGGTAAGTTCAATAAAGAGAACCATCGATCTCCTCGAACGACTTTACTAAATAGGTCACTAGGCTGCGCATGACTATATATGGGATTGCCATTACTACTACGGCTGGGCCATGGGGATTTTCTGGGCAGTAGTCATTACAGTCGGGACTACGTATCGAAGCCTCGTGCGGTTATCTACCTATCAAGGCCAAAGGAGTTTGTGGTTCAAGCGCAACATCCTTGTACCCGCCACGTTTGGCCGCCGCTGTGTTCAAGGCTATGGAGGCTGGGGTACTATACCCCCACGCATACAGACGCTAACTTTGTCATTGTTTGTCATACTCAATATAGTATGCTCGATTCACGGATACAGGATTTTCGAGGGCTATGGATAGTGGGTTTCCATCAATATGAACACTCGTTCACAAGACCTGCAATTAACAATGGACTCAGTTACCCTTCCATATGGCTCCAAATCCTTCGACACGTCTCGGACAGAACGGGTATCATCTCGTTTGCCAACTTCCCTCTCATCTGGCTGTTTGGTATGCGAAATAATATTGTCATTTGGCTAACAGGTTGGGACTTCAAAACTTACAACAACTTCCATCGATGGGTCGGTCGGGTAGCCACCATCCAAGCCGTGGTCCACTCTATCGGGTACATCATTATTATATTCCAGAGTATGTTAATGCGGAAAGTCTTCAGCTCACTGTCACTGACTCTCCTAGGGGGTGGTTGGAAGTATTTCTGGGCTATCTCGAAACTGACCTTTTGGTGGACTGGCGAGCTCGTAAGGCCCTCACCGACCGATCCTTCGCCATTTCTGACTGATTATTTGGCAGGCGACAATCTTTATCTGTCTACTCGTGGGTCTGTCGTTCTTCTGGGTACGACGTAAGCAATATGAGCTCTTTCTTGTCTCACATGTTGTTCTATCGGTGTTGGTCCTCGTAACAATGCTTGGGTAAGCAGCCTCTGTGAACTCAACTAGACATGCCAGCTGACTTTGCAAAGACATGTGTCAATATTCAGAGGCGACTACGATCCTCTCGTATGGGTTCCTGTCATGATATGGCTTTTAGACCGGTTCGTTCGCGCAGCTCGCATTGTTGTCTTCAACCCAATTTTCTGGAAGACTAGTGCGCAAATCACATATAATGCGGACGCACACATGATCAGAGTCACCATACCCGTTTCTTCAAGCCTTTATAAGATCGAGCCCGGCACCTTCTACTACCTGATGGTACTCAACAAATGGAACTTCTGGGAAAGCCATCCCTTCACAGTCGCATGGATATCAGGGAAGGACCAGTGCGCTGCGTCGGAAAGCTCGCCGTTACTACGACATGGATCATGTTCTTCAGAAGTGGTGGGTCTTGGGTATGAGAAAGCCCAGTGTCAGATGACATTCCTTATCCGGCCGTACGATAGCTTCACTTCACGACTGAAAAGATGTGCCATCCAAGAGGAGCTTAAGCCGGCTGAGATTCGAGTAGCTATCGACGGCCCTTACGGAAAGACACTACCACTGGGACAGTACAACAGTGTTTTGTTTATTGTTGGAGGTAGCGGTATTGCGGTTCCTCTTTCATATCTCAGCAAACTGACAAATTCGGACACGAGACCACGGATTGAAGTCCACTGGGCAGTTCGACAATCAGCGCTTGCCCTGGATGTACTCCATCATGAATTAAGTCAGGTGCTTGGTAATGGCCAAGTCAAGATTTGCATCTACGTAACCGGGACGAGCAACGCGAGACCCATACAAGGAGAGATTTGTCATCATGTAGAATGGAGGGATGGTCGGTTGAACGTGGCAGAGATCATCGATAGCGTTTTGAACACTGGAGGCAAAGGTAATCTCGCGGTTGTCACGAGCGGTCCCGCTAAGATGGCAGACGAGAGTAGAATGGCCGTGGCTGCACGAACGGTGTCTTGTCTGCCTCAGATCGAATATTTTGAGGAGAGCTTTCAATGGTAGTTGGCACGCAGACAAAGTACATAGGGTCAGCAGTATACAAGCAGAGCTTACAGATAGATTTAGACATAAAAAGGCTGTGCCTGAGCATCGTAATTTATACGTCAATCGTAACACTCTAGTCAAAGTGGTGGATGAGTTTAGACATCTTGATCGAGACCTTCTCCACCAGCGTATTCTGTGAATCCAATGTCCACCCACTCCTTTCCGTTTCAGCGGAGCTCCTCCTTGACATAATCTCCTTAACAAACTTAGGCCACGTATTCGTCAAAACAAGATACTTAATGTGCTGTTCAATATCATCAAAAACATGAGGTCCAAAGCCTTCGGGAATTGAGCCGGCGTAGTACGCCCTGTCCGGAACAGGATATACATTCACCGTATCTGACGCAGCAAAAGGCGCGGCCTCGAAGAGTAAAGCAGGATGCACGGTGGCTTCACCAAGAAGCTGGCGTGCAGTCTTTTCGAAGACTGCCTCAGCATTCTTGAGATCCACTGACGAGAGGTTCAGGGGGAACTCGGCATCTCGTGGGCTAATGAAACTAATATAGATGTCGAGTGCACTATTGAATGCTTCAAGGATTCTCTTCTCCTCAGGTTTCTCCTCCGTGCGCGTCTGCCAGGACGCCTTCCATGTGTTGAGAGCGGTCAAGAACGTGATGTTCTCTCCCGAAAAATCCTGCAGAGCTGAGAAGTCCTGAAGAGGACCAGGATTATTGTTGAGAGTGAAGATGAAGGCACTCATAGTCAACAGCAAATCGTCTGCTTCACCAGAAGAAGCTGTTTCTGGCGATACTTGTCTCTCAGTGAGTCCGAAGGCCATGGGAAAGCGATCGTTCATAGGCCAAGATTTTCTCAAGATGCCTGCTTCTGATGCACTATCCTGATTACGGTTCAGGGCCAAGACGCGTTTGGCAAGGAGTTGTTGTTTGACTAATTCAAAGGTTGGAACGAAGACAGTGAATATCTCCAACACCAAGATAGAAAGATGGATCCTGCGCTGGGTCAGTGGCATGGTCTGGCTTTATGTGGTTGACTCGCTCACCATTGACTGGGGTGAAAATATCTGTTAACAGGCTCAAAGGCGGATACATAAGTCGATATCAGGAACATAGGCGTTGCATGAAGACTGGTGGCTCACGTAAGTAGGATGAAAAGTCCTGGGAGATGGGATACTGACCTGGAGATGCAGCAAGCGACGGTTTGAAATCTCCATCCCAAGGTATCTCGAATTCCCCACGATCGCCAGATAAGAATAGGCGCAACCTGGATTATGGTAAGCGATGTGATGGCTTTTATCTAAATGGAGAGACTCACAATCCAAGTCCAGATAAATTGCCAGAGAACTGAGGGCCACCACTCCCATCCTCGTCCCAGATCAATCAGCTGCTCTGGAAATGTTTTCCCGCGTATCTCAGTGCCAGGGATACCAAAGCTGGGGTGATATTTGCGACAGGTTAGCCACATACCGACAGTCAGAAGGACCTGCGAGGGAATCAGTAAAAGATAGATGCAAGTCTAATAAGGAAATGTCCATACCTGAACAACCATGCCGATGCCGGTGGTGAGCAGTACTCTCTTCATGTACCGCATGTTCCTCAAGCGGGACGACCATCCCGGGCGCGATACATCGCTTTTAGCCTTAGCCCTTAGATTGCTCACACTAAACTGCTTCTGCAGCTGCGCAACGTGATAGAATCGACTATTGGATGCATGGAATAACGCAATACCAAGTGGAAACCAGATACCCATGAAGAAATATTGAATGTCGTATGCAAGAACAGTGGGCACAGCCATTCCAATCGGGTAAGTGATCTGGCCGAGGATCCAATATAGATGCAGCAAAATAACGGCCGAGAACGAAAGCGCCAACCCTCGAGGACGAAGAAGTGGATTGTGACGATTGATCCAGCAAAACATCATCCCCACAGAGAGTAAAACCGTCCATATTGTGCAGTAAGTGATGTAAAACACCCCTACCCGGTCCCATCTTGGTGGACTGGGTGGGAAGTTGTAGATCGTGATGCCCGGGGGGATATCCATGTTGACGATGCGTACAGCACAGATAGATCTGACAGGGAATAAGTAAGTGCATAACGACGGATTATTAAAGTATAACTTTTCCTCTGCTCTTATTGTTAATTCCCTCCGTTCATTGCTGGCCTTTCCGCCTCTTTGCCTCCCAATTCAAGATGTGTATGGCTCATAAATGCCCTTGCTTAATCACTCAGGTGATTGGTACCCCAACCTCTCTATCCCGATTTCCAGGTTACTTGGGGCCGTGATCGGCATAACTATACACTATGTCCTTGGTTCACGGAGCCAGTAGATCGTGGAGTGATGCCTCATCTGAGACAAGCCCCGCCGACGCCAAGACGATAAGACCTCCTTGCATCAAAAAGCGGCTTAGATAGTTCTTGATAGGACGGTGGCCCGTCAAGGAACTTTAAAGTTTCTTTTGACGTGTATGGGTGACAGCTTGCTTCGGTCCCGTTTTTTGACGTGATGTAAAGCCACACAGTGGCTTTCTGATCGATCATAGAACCTCCCCTCGAGCATGGGGATGGCGCAGCTTGATCCAATCCAAAAATGCGATCTCGTCCCCATGTTAGAAACGATGGCGGGAGCGATGGCGTGATAGACATGGATATCGAAATCGAGTGGTGGCCACCCCAGTCTCCGTTCAAAACCTGGAAGTTGGCCTGCTCAGGAAGATTGCTTGGAGGTACATGACGAAGATAGGCTAGCTAGCATTACCCTACAGCCGTTTCATTAGATGGAGAGAGCATCGGATGGAAAATTGCACAGACCCAAGTTATGAAAAGACTGTTCTGTTCAAGACCGATCATTATTTTACCTTGTAGGTCACCTTTATCAAAAGAAAGGTAAAAGGGCTTCTCGTTGCGAGACCTTAGCTGGAACAATTTCTCGGGTGTCCGTTTTGTGTAAACAGCACGACTTCAAGATGTCGGACAAGCCGCCCATCTCAAACTGCAGTTGGCAAGGATGACCATTGTCCTTTGTCTTTGTCGTTGTCAAAAGCTTCCACTTGTCATCTCGAGTGGTCCATCTTGATTACCTACCTGGTAACGCAGGGTTCTCAGTGGCTCGCCTTCACAGCTGACACTGAACTTCGGGTGTGGCTTCGGTAACAAAACTGAACCCCTACGTCGCTTCGCCTGATCTGCTACTACGATGGACGTAATCGATTGCCAAGGGTTCAATCTTTCCACAGTGCCCTCCGCAACTGATACAAGTACAGTGAATGACTTGCCTAGTTCATTGCGCCCTGGATACATCTAGATCTAACGATAAACGGACTTGATAAAAATATTCTGGCTAGGGAAACAGGTTGCTGATGTTGACGGGTAGGGATGGATGAAGCATCTCACGTTTGCGTAGGCAAGACAAGGTCGCGGTTGTACCAGGGAGCTATGAATTTCACAAATAAAATGGCAGAGATTTTTGTGGACCAGGTGTGCTGGACCTTTGACTGCGCCAGTAGGAACGCTCCCATGTCTAGTGGTCTGCCTACGCTCTGGTTGTTCTATTACTCTCCTGGTTAGCACTTCTTCGCGAAGTAGTCCTCTCTCGTTGTTTGGTTGGTGCAGGGAAGAAACAATACTTTACCACTATCACTCTCTTACAGTAATCCTACAGACGATCAGGGCGCTGTTTCATATTTGTTTTCCCGTGTGGCCGTGAAATCGTTGAAATCGTCGTATGTCTGGTGACAACTCTTGAAACAAAGGGCACGTTCATAGAAACATGTCTCTGGTTTTAATGTACTCGCACGAGACGGTATTTATCCAAGTAGTCGATTGGACGATGCCGTGAACGCTAAAAGCGGAAATATCCCCACTCGGAATCGATAGTTCGCACGACCCTGCAGCAATAATACCATCTCCCTGCATGAACGCAATTTAGTATGCAGGTGCACGACTTTCCTCAAGGCTATCTATCTTTGCTCGAGTGTCAATTGCGCAGAAGATACTGGCAGACCCTGTCGGAAAGTTTCATCCCGGTAGACACTTCGAAAGCCCATCAGAGTGAGACATGCGCGATGTGCCGTATTGACAGGTGAGGCCCTTCAGTCGGATCCCTTCGGCAACTTGTACGGGAAATAGTCAGTGTCGGAAGAGTGAAATACTTGGGCGACTTGACAAAGACTTGTATAAAGATGAGTGCTCATCACATAGGTCCTGGAACTATCCTTGAAGTATCAACCCAAGTGTTCATCATTCTTTACTACTCCTTCCGCTCTTCAGCCTCTATCTCTCCTCTATAAGCCACTTTACTTCTCTCATCAACATGAAGACATCTACTTTCGCTTCAGCCCTCCTCTATGTCCCTCTGGCCCTTGCCACTGGTAACTACTTCCACCTGGGCGGGGAGACGACCAAGACTGTGACTGCCAAAGTTACAGTCACTCTGCCTCCACTCAGATATCCTGTCATCAAGACAGAGACCAAGTGCGGATGGAGACCCACTGTCACCAAGTACCACAATGAGCCGGCTTACACCCACTACAAGACCGTTACCGCTCCCGGACCAGACTACTACCCTGTTCCTGTCAACTATAAGACTGTCACCATCACCAAATCTGCCAATGACCCTCCTATCACCAAGTACAAGACCATCACTGTCACCGAAGGTTATCATGATACTGTTACCAAGTACAAGACTGAGACTGTTACCAAGTCCGTCCCTGGCGCTGCGGTGACCGAGTACAGAGCACAGCCAGCCAAGACAGTCACAAACACGTTCACAAAAACAGTGACTCATAAGCCTTACCCCACCAACCGCGAGTCCGACTACGATACTGGGTACGGCGACTATGGGTACGACAGCAAGCACGGCAACTACTACAAGGCCTAAACCACAGATATCCTGTACATTATAAAAGGCATTATAGTTTTTTGCTTGTATATCCGTCATTACCGATAAGACGGAGCACGCGATAGAAACAAGATTCACTGATTACCTTTTCTTCTACACACATGAATTCGACATATTTGGGATTCAGCTGCTCTTCATTTCCATTTGTCTACTAGCTGGAGGTTTTCTTTGCTGGACATAGTTGTTTATCTTATTTGTTACTGTTATGGCTTCAGAGCAGGGGCATGGATAGAGTTGTCGCGATGCTGCTTGCAAGGTACAAGAACTAGGTATAAGAATTATAAATATAGTTCTACCATGATTGTTGGGCTTGTTGGGACTGTGTATATATAAATAGCTCAAGCCAGGCAATGGTCCACCTTAGGCAAATTAGACCATACCTTTATTGTAACTGGCCTTGGAAGAGCCGCCATGCTACGACCATTGTCCAACGTGAATATATGTAGACAGCCAAACCTGCTTTTACGCTCAAGTGTGGTAGTCCGGACGATGTGCTACTTGTCTTACCAGACCTTCAAACTATAACCCTATCCTCGGTTTGTCAGTCAATAGAATAATAGTTAGACATACTGTAACACATTGTTCAAAAGGTTTATGGTTCATTTTGCAAGTAGACATCGCTTGGTTGTTCAGGCATCACTCCGGCGCCATCAACCAAAAGAATATATCTATCTAAAACAACAAAACTACAATGTATCCCAACATGTCCTTGGAGCAGGAAAAATCAGAACGCCTGGTAGGAAACAAGTGCTCACCGCTTGCGCATGCGTCCACAATTAGCAATACCGCCATTGACGCCAACTAAAACCTTTAACAAAGCCTCTTCGGAATAGGACCACCCATACAGCGGCCTGGAGTGATTGAAATTACACAGGAAGCGACGACCTGCCGAACACAGTCTACCCTCAGACATTAAGTAAGGCGATAATTAGCCCACTGAACAGCAAAACGGAACAGCCAATGCTTGTAGCTGCGGAGGTAATATGAGGGACTGGCGTAGCAAGAATCGAGGGTTTGCCAGCAGCTGGTGTAAGCACAGTAATGGGCCTTGTCGGCGGCTGAGTTTGCGCGGCTCCACCCACAGCTGTAGCGGCTGTAGGGACTGTAGGGGCCCCATGATCGGTTCCGTTATTACAAATAAAGATACTAGTTCTGACAACAGGTGTGACGACGGTTCCAGAAGTACGGTCTCTGGTAAGTGTAGCTATAGGGCTGGAACAATTACGAGCCATACAGGGCGCCTCATGTTCTGCCGCACTGGTACCCTTCTCGGTCGCTCTTCTCGTGATCTTGAATGGAAAGGAGAATTGGAAAACTGTAGAATTAGACTCTGATCTGAACACAAGGCCGTAAACCTGCTCGCCACCGAGATCTGAGTCCACGGCCCAGTTGTAGAACTCTTCATCATTGTCAATACCTGCTGCTAGAAGTTAGTACAACGGCACCCATCATATTATATGAGTTTGACTTCAACCTACTGGCGATAGTCTTAATGGGTTGTTGGGTGCCCTGAGTAGGACCTCCAATCAGAGAGATAGAGATCTTTTCATCAGAATATTTTACAGGAGTTTTCCATGAGATTTTGAAAGACTCCCCAGCAGGGACTGACTGTAGGTTGGTAGGCGTGATGATTTGGTCAAAGTCTGCCGTCTGCGCGACAACTTGAACGATGAAAGTGGTAATAGCGATGGTATAAGATGTCAGCTTCATTTTTGTCAGTCTTTCAGATGATGTTATAAATGTAAAGGTGTTTCGATTATGATCCGCTCAATAACGAAGTGTGCGAGGAAATACAATATCGCTTTTATTTATTTTTAAGAAATCAGAGATCAATTTAAATACAAGAAAGCGTATAAGTTTGGTTGCTAGGAAGAACTTGGCTGGTATGTGTTGAAAACTTGGTAAATCGTAAGTAGAGACTATTAAAAGGAAAAGGTATGTTGATGACGACAGGGTATGTCTAATTGAATGCCTAGTCCAGGCTGGATGTAAGCGGAGACATGAGGGGCAACGGATATATCTAATCGAATACCAAGTCAGAGCAGGACATAATCTGAGACATGAGGTGCCGGTTTCCAGGGCGAAGACGATCAACGTTGAGCCATGACGACAAAGCTTAGTTATATGTCACCTTCGTAAGAAGTTGGTATTATTGACTGACAAGGAATTTGAAGTTATCTATGGGGGAAATAATTGAGAATTCAATTCCTTGAATGCTTTTTCATCGGATAGTATTAGCACCAGTTACTATTTCCATTCAAACTTCTAATCACTATTATAATTATGAGCCAACGGCACAGTTATACAATCCCATCTGCAGATATACACGGCGGAAAATGAAATAAGCTTTGGTGAAAAAATTGTTATAGCTTATTGGATAAATATTAGATTATGATGCTTTTGATCACAGAAAACCGAGGATAAATTTATTGAGATTTGAGGAAGAAGTTTTGCAGCTGGGAAAATGAAGGAAGTATCTTCGAGACCTCAGAAAAGAGACTAGACGTGATAGTGAGGTCAAACAATAGGTACAAATTCAAAGTGCAATATATTGCAATACCTTCAAATGCATACTTACAACATCGGAAAGCTCCTGCATATCCTGACTTGAAGTAGGGCCATCATTGTCAGGTGAAGTTGAACCGGAGTTCTCTGGTAAGGCTATGACCATGAATGTATGGGTGAATATTCCTACCGTATCAATTTATGAAATTAGGTAGCGTCCGTAGATACCACTACTGATATTCTGCACCTTTAATTGGCCTCTGCTCTCAGACAGTAAAGATTTCTGCTTAATAAGCCTTTTACTAATTAAGACTTCCCCTTAGGATCTATAGACGCTACCTAATTTAAGAGTTGATATGGTATTTCTGATGCTTTAAGTTGGCTTAATCCTACCAGTCGCTGGATTAAATATAATACTTAAAGATAATAAGAATATTAGGAATAGAAATATAACCATCATGACTGAATATTACTATCAGCATGCCAGGATGTTAAACCAGACATGTCCATACCTCATACATCCAATCATGTTATGTGATTGGACCCGCACGCTGTTACTTATCTCGTTTTCATTGTTCATAGGGTTCCTGATTGCACCGAAGGAGAAACGAGTTAGTCGTTAGGGAAGCCTGACTAAAGATATCTTTATGTATAGTCGGGTCAAAAATGCACACTCCAAATACAGATCTATGATTCTTTTTATGAGGAGCAAGCGGCAAAAAGCGACGATAAATTGACAATCTAAACAGAGAAAACAGGAAAGATAGGAATCTGAGTAACTGTGGTACAAGCTGGTACTGAATCCTTCGCCGGGTTTCGAACTTTCGTATCCAATGACCAGAGAAGCGAATTACAACGTCGATACTTTGAGAGACCAACCCATCGCACCAAATGTGATATGGTAACAAGGTCTTCTACCATTGGTGGGGAAACTTTCTAGAAGTCCCAAGTGCAGTCCTTTGTGTCTTCCTTGAGCCAGCAGCACTTAGGGCCAAAGCTTTGATTATGTTAGTGAATGATAAGGGAGACTGACTTCAATGTACTCACTGGGCGCAGTATGCTTCCATAGCGTTGACGGAGATTACGTTGCTCTGAGATGGGGGAAGCTCCTCTGAGGCTTTCTTAAGCTTGGCAGCAACAGTCTCAATCTTGGCACGGGTAGCAGCGGTATCACGTTTGCGGGATTCGTTAGCTTCGAGTTCCTCAGGGAACAGCGGGTCTGTGATAATGCCAGTAGGGGCACTGGTGAAAGTAGTGGCCTCGCTGGTAGCAGTTGTGGTCGCGTCAACGGTGGTGGCAGTCTCGGTGATGACAGGAACAGGAGGCTGAGGGGCAGCAGCACCACCACCAAGGCCACCAGCGACTCCGAGAAGGACACCGGCGAGGCCAGTGATGGCTTCGAGCTGACGTTTGTGCTTGCCTGTGACGCCGCCAAGGAGGCTAGCAAGATTGGCGGCATCGCCAAGCTGTCGCTTTGCCTTCTTGTTGTTACCATCAAAAGATTCGAACTCATCAACTAGACCGGTAGCAGTGCTGACAGCAGTGGTGAAAGTGCTTGTAGCATCCGTGTAGGTAAGAACTTCGGTAGTAGCAGTCTCAGTAGCATAAGAACCAGCAATGGCCTCATCAATGATGTTGTTCAGATCATCCAAGAAGACGAAGAAAGAGTTGTCAAGAGCGGCTCTTTTGAATGGTTGGAATGTGGGAATCGGGGCGAGCTCAGTTGGTGTAGTCTCGAAGTACTCGCTGGTTGTAGTCTCGAAGTACTCGGTGGTAGGTGTTGGTTCAATGGGAATGCCGGGATTGACATCAACAACAATGGCATTTTGACGCTGCTCCAGAGGGACCGCGAGAGCGCTGCCGGAGAGCAAGGCGAGAGCAAGAGTAGAGCGAATCATGTTGGGCAAAAGAAGGTTGAGGTGTAGGTTATTGGAGTATTTGCAAGTCAAGGCTGGAATAGGTGCTGATGGTTGTGGAAAGTCTCAGCCAAGAGGTGACCAAACGCTCTCTCTTATACCTGGTGAGTTACATGAGAATAGGAGTTGATCATTATCTCCTTGAGATTAATCGGATCCCAATAACTGTTGGGATGCGTAAACTGAGATAGTGCGAATACCATTGCAGCAGATCGCGATTGCTGATCCTTCTATCCAGTGGTAAGGAACGTTTAGGCAATGTTGAAGAAGGGCAATAGGAATGGGAGGGCCGTCCTAGCTCGCTTTAGATTATTATCTATCGAAGGAGAGGCCAATTGTAGCTCTGGTGCAATTCTCAAGCCTTAACATTGACGTGCTGTGTGTTCATACAGAAATTTCAATGATATCGTGATAGTAAGTGGTATGGAAGCCAAGCCGCATGAGATCTCGAAAAGCATGACAATCAAGCTCCATAAGACATTTCATGCCTATGCACGTTTAGAAACTTACGAGAAAGCTTACTTGGCTTCTTGTCTCTGGTGAATGCCAAAGAAAGATTCTTCACATCGATATTACGCCGAGAGGACCGCCGTAAGGGAGAGTGACTATCATAGTAATCGTTCAACATAGATACACGAATAATATTGCTACAATTTCAGCAGAGCTCAAATAACTCATACTTCAATAATCGGGCCTGGCAAACTAATGGTCTGGTTGTCCCTGGTATTCTTAGTTGCCTGTCAATATCAGTTGTAGAATGCGAGCAAGAAAATGCAAGGAGCATTGATTCGTGCCAGAAGCCGACATCTACAGTATGAAGAAGACCGTTTTCGACATTTATCAAATGACCTTTCCCATAATATCGTCATTGTTTCATGTTCCTGAGCCCCTTTCGCAAATGCCGCTGCTAGCGCGTAGCCTAGTACCGCCGCGCTGGTTATGAGACACGGCATAAAATTGAAATACGGCCGGGCTAAGACACGACAAAATCTCCCTCTCCCTTCTTTTGGAAATGGCAACGACGGATGGCTGCAATACCGGTATACTCTCACAACGGCCTTAGCTCATTGTGTCCAATTACTTACGGTAGGTTTATTGTCGATCCACTTCTGGTTACTGCTACCAGTACCAACAACCCAAGCACTAGCCCCCTCCGCCGTGGACAGTGTCACCGCATCTGGAAACATGCCTACTGCTCGACCTTTGTAGTCAGTATAGAAAGTGTCTTTCAAATAAAGGTATAATTAAAACGAATCAGCTATGAATGTATTAACCATCTGATCAACTGTCAGTTTGTCCAACCTGTATAATGGGTGATAGGTGACTACTACTACGGTAATATCAGTTTGATATATAAGGTCTTAGATTGGTTGTTGAATGAACGGAGAGAAACCTCCTCCGCCACGGCTTTTGTGACAGCGTCCAGGCCAATAAAGCTAATGTGGTTTGGCACTGTCGATCATGTTTGATACCGAAAGCAGTTACGCAGTCGTACTTTCTTGCTTCATCAATTACATCTTGAAACTAATCCTAATGAAATGTGATACATGACCTGATCATAGCATTGTATTAGCTCGGAGAAACTGTTCGTGTTTTGTTGCTTCGCATCTGGTCATAGTTCTCAAAAACATCTGAGCAATTCTTGAGGGAAATATCACCATAAAGCGGCTCTAAGATAGTCTAATAGGTCCTGCAATACTTAACGAAATAAGAAATTTCGGCCTTGCTGTTATAAAACCTCCTTAGAAAAATCTGATATATATTGCCAAGGCAGCCTTCCACACTCAGGCCCTAATATTTTAACTGGTCCGTATAGTTCTCGGTTTTCTCTAGTTTACATTGCTTAATGCAGATATATGTATTCGAACTCGACTGAGCTATGCCAGTGTGGCAAAGGTAACAATCTCGGTCTTCTCTTGCACTTATTTCACATAGTCTGCATTGACATCATTTTGGGTAACTCATACCAGCCTCACTTCCTTCAAAAGAGTCATTTACATCTCTTCTGGGTTTGCTAGGTTGGATTTGCGGTGATGGATGTGTTTCTTGCAGTCTGAGGATTGTTCGAAACTACTAGGCTCGTGTCTGTAACGTACTGGGAGTGGTGGTTAAGGAGGTGCAAGTTTAGATTCCAGAGTGCGCCTTATGTTTGGTTTATCTAGTGTTCCTCAACGTTCCTTGTATCAGGAATATGTGATAAAGACTCAGCCAATGCTGGACATCTTCGCAAGACATATAGTACAAAGGATAGACTTGCCAGGCACGGCAATGGTAGTTACTAACATCATGTCTCTAGCAAATTCCTTCATGATAGAATAGTAGCACAGGCTCAGGCAGCCCATCTATTGGCAGTTGAACATACCTTCGAACACTCGAATTAAATCTACCGCCGTGTAATGCTTTCACGTCAGCTCGAGCACGCTATGAACCTGGCGTTGGCGAGATAATACTTTTCCAGTCACATAGTACATTCTCTGATCTCTTTTGGACCTACCATCGTGGTCTTTAATACATAGGTGAAAGCAAAACCAGGTCCTGGAATCACCGTTTTCGCGAGGCCTGTTAGCAAGCTAAGGAGCCAATAATACTGTGTCGTTGCATGTTTCGATAGCTCTGCCACTATTAATAGGATACAGAGAGGAATTCAAAAGGTCCTGTAGATCAGTGAGACATACAGATGTTGGTAATTATCTGTAATACGAGATGACTGACTATAGCTTTTGGATAACTTGAGGGGTAAAGGCTTAACGGCTGACTGGACGTTGAGTTGCACGAATTTCTGTTTGCAGAACAAACAGGTATAAACAGATACTCAACGACGTTGAGGTGCATTGGAAAACTAAACAGGGTTTGGATTGAGCTTCGCATAATAGTAATGATCGGGCCTTCCTTTTGCATCTTATGTCGGCATCTTGGAAATCCTGTTGCATGCGGTACTTGACACTTCCAGCCTCCTAATACGCCAGAGAGGCTTGCAAATAACCTTTTCACTTTAATACTTAGACGCTTTAGTCCGCAAATCCGCGGTAGTTATGATGTGAGATCAGCATCAACTACCGATCCGTGTTCGACAACCATATGATGTCATGTTATTCCCCCTCCATACTCAAAGCATCGCCCTCTTTACTGCCGCGGCTGGCCATTCCAGAGACATCCTTCTGTGCCAACTTCGAGGGATGAGACCGGCCAAACGTCCCTTTTGTTTCTGAGTACAATCGGTCTTTATGACTGACATCGGATGAAACGTTTCGTTACGATACAAGAAAATCACTTATGAGCCGCGTTGAATTCCGACATTTCGAATGCGACACAGTTTTAAGTACACATCGAAGACGTCAGATCATCATTGACGATCGCTGAAGGTTGTTTGACGTTCAAAGCTTATTCTTGCCACACATGTCTGATTTTGGTCAACTACGTATCTTACTGTCTATCAATATATAACGAGAGTCAACATGCGTGAATCTCGTAGTAGCCATTCGAAGTTTCTCTACTTGATGCCATTGAGTAAACCCACTCTCTAAAGCGATTGATATTCGTTTTGCCCCTAACAAATCCTTTTATTTCTGCCCTTCCAGGCTTAGAAGCCCTTGGATATTTCACTCAAGCAATACTCTAATCATGTCTCGTTTCGGTTCTGATACCAACCCTAAGCCAAAGAGTACGTGATTTATTCGATCATTACCAAGTCATCCCAGGCCCCTCACGCAAAGGCTAATACAGGATGGTCTCAGGAACAAGAAGGGTTGCTTCTCTGACAGCCTCCCAGCTGGAACGCAAACGCGCATGTGACCGCGAAGCACAACGAACTGTCCGTGCAAAAACAAAGCAGCATATCAATCGACTGGAACAAGAGTTGGAAGAACTCAGGAACGGTCTGCGTCGTGACAAAATAATTCGGGAACTTATACGCCAGAACGAAGCGTTAAAGGTGGAATTATCAGGCTTTAGAAAAAGCACCGATGACTCAATTTCTTCCAGTGCCCGAGATTCTGGAGCTCAAATTCAGGATTTCGCATTTCAACAATGGAATTATTCAATGGCTGTTTCCTGTGACAGCTTTGGGGGCAGTATTTGTGACAGCTCAAGTCGCAGCAGCTCTTTCTCACTTCCTGAGAGCACCGAGTCCTCAACATGGGCCGCCACCCTCCCGGGTTTCCCCTCCTCTAGCTCACGTCATTGCTCGGGAATGGAAGATGGGGACAACCTATATAGCCTCCCCGGCATACAGATGCCAGTTTCTCTACCCACAAACGCCTTGACGTCCAAAAGCAGTCTCAGTACAGAGGGTAATCGTGATATCAGCAATCCTTTTACTCAACCTTCCCTCACCTACACGTACACACTTCATTATTCGTGATGCGACTGCAGTATTTAGGCATTCTGCGTCGAGATGCTGACATCATGCTCTTACGTCTTGTTCATTTACATACTTACTATAGTCCATATTATATCTTAATAGTAATACATCGTTGCAATTATATAGCGCCTATTTGCTCCCATAACTGTGCTGTGACATGAAGTTGGATTCTGCAGAGGGACAAGTGCATCATCTAATACGAACCTAACAAAAAATACTTCAAACTTTTAAACGAACTCATGCTGCGTAGTTTCATATGGAAGAAAGACTCGAGTCCTGCGAAGTCAGATTGGATGGGACTACTGGTTCCATGATTAGTACAGTTATGGTTTCAAGAGAAGTGCGCCTCTCCTTTCAAGACGCCGCTTGAGTAAACGGGAATTTTCGCATCTGCTTGACCTATTAGTAACTACTGACAACGCAGACTGGTGGTTTCGGTGACACATGTAGTAAGTGGAGACTTCAGATTAGCCAATATAAAATCTTTCCGTCAGAGAAACTGGGCAAGTAGAGTAGATAATAAAGCAAATTGAATTCTAAAATTGTTTGGAAGGACGCGGATATAAAATCTATCGAAAAGAAGGCGAAATCCAAGTCCATCATTCGAAGGCCATTTCCAAATTAAAGAACAGCGTACAAATAGAGTCCGAATCAAACCGAACCAAGAAGCGAATACATAGAGAAGTCTTCGAAACCCTGAAATTGTCTGGGTGAACCGAGCACAGATTATAGACTGCCGAACCAATTCTTGCGTATGTGCTCAATCACGCCTGGAGTGTTCCGAAAGTCATCTTCCTAGCGAGAGTGCTCAAGCTTAAGCAATGTTGCTGATGGGAATGCAAGGAAGAGCAGCGTTGACGAGACCGCCAGCAGCCTTTGAGTTGTCAGTAAAAGATCGAAGAAATCGGGTAATTAGAAACGACTTACAGTGCCGGGGCTGTCCTGGCAGCAGGCAGCGGTGGCCTGGCACTCCTTCTGGATGAGGTTGTTGGCGATAGCGATAACGTTGACCTGGACCTTCTCGCACCCCTTGAGGGCACTGAGGTTGTTGAGGAGGTCAGGGCCGTTACCAACTGCATTGCCGGTAGCCTCGTTGGTGACATCGTTACAGCAGTAGACGCTCTGGCCATTGGCACAAGTGTTGGCAGCCTGCTGAACAGTCATGCTGTTGAGCGAGGGAGCAGCAACAGCAGGAGCGACGACAGGAGAAGCGGCAACAGAGGCGGCGAGGAGAGCGACGGTGGCGAAGAACTGCATTTTGAAGGTTGGTTGGGTTGGTTTGGAAAGAAAAGAAGTTTCTTAGTGAGAGTGTTAGAAGGTTGTTGAGTTGAAGTGAGTTGTGAATGTGAGTGAGTGATGATGAGAATGAATTGGATTTGGGCGGCAGACTTCGGTTACTTTATACCCGAAAAATTGCAATATTATCAGTATAGTAAACACAGTTCTCAAGGAGTCCATGGTCGATCACCGATTGTTTGAAACATTATCGATAATCTTCATTTACCAGCCGACTAAACTTCCCTTGCCATAGGCGTGTCTCGCATATCGAGGGAGCATATTGATCCTTACCTTAGTCATCCCTTTCTTGCCGTGTTTGACAGCTGGATTAGTCTCCACTAAGGCGATTTCTAATGGCCTTTTTACTTAACGCCTGTACAAGGTATTGTAACCAATAATTTGATCCGAGTAATGCTGATAGCTAGGTAGCCACCAGATATCAACAACAAGCACCGTTCTATGTTCTTGCTACACAAAATCTATGTTATCTTCCTATCTTATCTCTTTACATAGGATTTGGCTATTGTTCAATGATACCTCCAAGTTCGTCTTGATTGCATCGAGGCTTGTAGAAGATCGTCAACTGTCTTGTTACTGTCTCGCATCAGAGCCAACCATAAGAGTGCAGGACCTCGTGCCTGACATTGGCAATCTCCAACGCATCTATCGGTGAAACTTTCGGTCAATACTGTTCATCCATTCTTTGACTGATGGAAAAGGTGTATCAACACGTGTCTGATTTGTTCACCGCAAATTCTCAATCCAGTCTTGGACAGGAGGTATTGGATGATTAAGGTTCCACAGCCAACCAAGTGGCATTATCTCGAAAGCCAAGTTCACGCAAGTTTGCGGTAGGCATACCTTTTCCGGGCTTCAGTTTAACTTGTGGTTGGACTGTTCAGATCCGTCCTAAAGCCCTGGCGATTGTGGGCTCAACCTCCCGCACTGTCTCACTTAGCTGCCGTGTCTCAGCAGAATAGCCAAAGAGATGCACCGAGACATCTTGGGGTACCGATGATCTTATCTTCATTAGGCGCGTCGGTGTCAGATCAGCCAATCACCTCCCACACCGCCTGTACGACTTTTCCAATCTTGACTAGCATTTGCGCTGTAAGTGAGTTATCAACTTGACTACTTCACTAAAATATGGTAATGGTGGCCTAATCTCCGTATCACGTCTAAGGAGCTCGCGGTATTGGAAGTAATCCTTTACTCTGCAGGACATTGGATTCTCGCGTATCGGACGCGTATCGGATTGCACGTAATAAGGCATCCGTGCAGACATATATGGCATAGCCTTTAATCCTGATCTGTGAACGGCCTGTAGCATGGTTTCCCCCTGAATAATAACAGCGTTGAGCTATGGTGATTATGCGACAGTTAGCGGCTAACTTATCAAAGCTGCCAGCCCTCATGACTCATGCTCACATGAGAGATCGAAGTCCAGTGAATCTATGTGGCTGAGA
Organism: Fusarium cf. aywerte; assembly: GCA_011034095.1. Classification (NCBI taxonomy): domain Eukaryota; kingdom Fungi; phylum Ascomycota; class Sordariomycetes; order Hypocreales; family Nectriaceae; genus Fusarium; species Fusarium cf. aywerte. The sequence goes on from WETZ01000020.1 coordinate 406,224, forward strand.
AGATACGGATATCTACCGACGTAAGTCTTACCACTGATCCCGGGAACGGGACATACCGCTGGAATGTCCAAGAGCAAAGTTCTCGGCTAAATTTAAAGTGTACGGAACGCAAATGTAGACTACGAGGTGAAGTGACGAGATCATTTGCGACAAAGTGGCTCTTTAGATGCAGATCTTGTCTTATTGCCCCTCAGTAAGTAATACTGAGGGGGCGGGGAAGTTACTAATCGGGAGAGGAAAAAAGAATTGACTAAGAAAGCCTGTCTTGGCAACATTCCTCGGGGGCCACGTACCAGATTCCCACTGTCCCTGCCGATCCATCCACATCGAAACACCATTTCATAACTGAATTTGTTATTGTATCGACGACAGATTGAATTGGGGGTACTTTAGCAACATCTAGTTGCCATTAACGTCAGAAAGGACAGTCCCATAGCCTGTTCCGAGCAAGCCCACGACTCGTACAACTTGGGAGGGTTGTTTTACCGGTCAGTATGTGAACAGCCCTGTTTGGTTTACCAAGTATGTAGGCGTTAGTTGCCCCTACCTTTATGTTCGATGGCGTTTAGGGTAGCACAGGGTATAAGATCACGAGACTAGGTGCACTAGGATAAGCTCATACAAGTTAGGGTAAGGGACCATCGTCCCCATCAGCTGAAGGGTTGGTAAGAAATGATTTTATAATCGATATTTGTTCTTACCATTTTAATGGGATGTCTTCTTCTTGAGTGAGTATACTTCTACTAGTTCGGCTTCAACTATCAAATCAGTATGGTGTTTTGTCAATCTTGCTCCATGTGTATCCCCATGCCGCCTCGAATCAACGTTGAATCGAACAAGGTAGAGCCCCGATAGTCGTGCAGTTTCGAAAGCCGCCCCTCCATGAAATATCATGCCGCCAATTCATTACATTCTGTAGGATAATCCGACGGGCAACACGACAATACAACTGGTCAAATGATTAATCGGAAGGGAACAATCAAGTGACTTGATGTCACAAGCGGCCAAGCCATGCATAAAGCAAACGCGGTACCGTTAATGCTTGACTACAGGTACCGTGTACACGTACATGTCAACTCTGAAATAGCTTTCCAGGCAGTTCTAAGTACGGGGACCAACCAGCAATAATAGCACTTGAGTCTACGGATGTCTTTTATGAAACAGCACTCTGGTCTACTCAACCCTTTTCGAATTTGTGACAGTTCACAAAGTCTATAATCACGACAGTTCAAGAAGGGATGAGCGCGTTCACTCAGTTCAACCAAACAAAAAAACCTGAAATTTATTCATCAGGCTATCCACCTTTCAGCACTTCGTAGCGTATCCTCCATAGCGATATGGTTATGTCTCTAGTCGAAGGAGACTTTAATCACTCTCTAAGACTCTTTACATATCTGCTAGCATGTGGCATCTCGAAACTATCTAAAGAAGTTCTGCTTCATGTTGCGATAGTTTTATCCTCAGTTTGGCATCTCGAAATATCACTAGATTTTATAGCTCCCTAATCCTACAATGGTGGTCGAAGACTTGACTCGAGCAGCAGTCAGAACGCACCTCTAAGAGTCACCTGCGAAGAATGATCTAGTCAACGATTATGACTGTTTGCATACAATATCTCCACGTTAGCCATCTGTACAACGGATTCGGGAGGGCCAGTTCACTACATGTCGCGCTCTGCCATCTGGACCAACCGATACAGAAGGTGTAGCTGCAATTCTCAGTTGCAGTTCATTGATGACCACTTTTTATTATCACAATACGCTTTAGTAAAGAAAGGTTATTCTAGGTTATTGTGCAAGCATTGGATTATGATGTTTTTGATGAGAAAAAGAACTGGGGATAGCTTTATCGCGACTTAAGGCATAACTTCTCTACCTGGATGACCACTTCTTGATTTAAGATTTTGCATATGCCAACTAAGAGACCAACTCTTGCTCTGCACTGTTCAAGTCGAGGGCCAATGTACAGTAGTTCGCTGTCCATCTGGGTCGACATGCTTTGTAATCACAGTCAGAGGTAGGATCAAGTCCCCAGGTCCTGAGTTTGAGAGTGCGTATCAAAGGTGTCACGGAAGCAAAATCATGGATTGGTAGATAACCTCATATCATGATTTGTAGACCAAATATAAAATACGCCTGAATGCTACCTATAGACCGCGTCGATCTGAAACTCGTACCTGAGTTTTATAAATTCTTCCCATCCAAAGATGATAACGCCCCTTTCCCGAATTCTGACATGGATGAATCATACAATCGTTGGACTAAGAACCCAGTCCGCAAACTTGGCCGTCCGTAAAACACATCATTAACCTCCGTAGTAACATAAACCATGTACATCAACCCGAGGCATTTTGAAAACACAAGTACACTATTTTCTCTCACTTAACATCTCAACTCGCTGCATCTTACTTTTTCTCCTTCGTTCTCTTATGTCGTACTGCATAAGTCTCTTGAAAGCTGCGTGAAGTTGTCAGTCTCCGTCCGTAAAGTCAACGTTCGAGTGAAACATACCCCAGTCCCTTGCCCTGTCTTTTGTCTCCTGATCTACCCATGGGTAATATATCGCTCTCTCGGGGTACCGTTGCGCAAGACCGAAATAGTCCATGGATCGGCCGAGGTTATCACGCTCACGACATTTGATACTGGCTTCGCGGGGCTTAAGGTCATCACTCTTGTCGAAGCACAGCCATCCGTCCTTATCCCAAACAGGTATGCGATTGTTTATGCGATAATGCCATGCCTGAAGGCCTGGGACGGTGCGCTTAGGACTATGTCCGAACCGCAAAGCAAACTCCTCCTCGATGCATGACCACTTCATCCTCTTGTCATGCCGAGCGTAGATGATGAAGTCGCCCTCTTCTGTTGTGTACTGTTGATTTGTGTGATAACCTGAGTTATCTGGAGAGGGACTGCGCTGGAAGTCCGTTGTAGGTACTTCACGGACGCCGCGTTGAAAGTCCGCGGGACTTCTGTGTAATGGTTCTCGAACACGATAACTCCTATACGGAAGTTGAGCATCATGACTGGGGCTTGGCGTGCTTCGATTGAGTGTCGATAGAGACATTCGTCGTGACGCAGAGTCATCATTGACTAGACCTACTGCCGTCCGAGGCCATGCCGATTGCAACGGCCCAGCTCGAGGTTGTTGTAAAGTGTCAGTGCTCTTGGCAGTATGCACATTGCTCGATATGCTAGGCAACCTGAACATAGGGCCATGGTCGTTGATGCGTCCATCGGCTTGAGCAAGAGCCTGCACACCTTGATCGAATTCCTCCAAGCTAGGAAGCCTAATTGGCGATGGGTCTTCACGAAGCGAGACAGGAGACGGCGCCGGAGAGCTTGCGCGGTCTTGGACACCAAAGTCGAACGCTATATTCTTTGTTAGATGATTCATCACTGTGATGCGATATGGTTTGATATTACCTTCAATCTTGCATTTTGGACTCCCTGAAGCTGACCTTGGAGGGGTCTGTTCCTGGATGCGCAATAGAGAAGGCCCGGTTGGAGCATACCGGTCTTCCCTCGAGTCGCAATAAGACAACCAATTCAAGACATCCATTGTTCAAGTACTCGATAAATTGCGCCGAGAGGAGCGTTCCAGTATTGTCAATATTGAATAGCGGCAATGGTTCTGAAGGAAGCAACACGCTTGGATAAGAACAGAGCAAGCGGTAAAGATTGGCAATTTGGTATGTGGTAGAAGAGGGGTGACAGACACAATGGTAAGAAAAGGAGGGCTTTAGTGTCTCTTAAGCATTAAAAATACTGCTGTTGATACGATGGAGAGGCAAGTAATTGCGCTACTGTTTGCTTGGCATGTTTCTAGTCATATCTCCTGGATCTTACAATGCGCCTCAATGGAGAAAATTCTCCGTTGCGGCAAATTGACTTTGCTACAGGTTTTAGGGGAATAACCCGCCATCCATCACGGCAGAAAGCTGAAAGCAACCAACAGGTGCAGTCGATATCAAATCAGCTGCCTCTTGTTCCGTGCCATGACATCCTTCCCCCCTGCCGAGTGAGCAAATGTGGTAAGAAACACGGCAGGGCGAGCGGCGACTGAGTGGACAGGAGAGAGAGAAGAAATGATTAGCTCCGATATTCTTAGGACCTCCATGTCTTAGAAGACGACTCTTTGCTTTTTGAAGATGTAGGAGCGGGGTTGGCTTCTCCATAATAGTGCGTGTCAATCTGAGAAATTGCCAGCCACAATGACAGGGGACACTCTTCATGTGGAGGAAAAAGTGCTGTACAGGGCTGTGGTACCAGGTGGATGGATGAAACATAATGACATTCGTATTTTCTCATCTGAATGTGACAAAGATCTACGTCTGCATCGACGAGGAATTGCGTCTACTTGAGTTGGTGGCTGAACTATGAGAGATATGGTCAAAACCGGCTATTTGGCATTGCCAAACGTTGGTTCCTGGATTGATGATGAAGGCTATCATCCCATACTGCCTATGCCGGATTAAAAGCTGTTGAAGCGGGAGCTACTTTAGAACTAGATTGAGTTTCCACAATGGACGGAAAGCATCCTCCGCGGCATCTAGTAGCCTTATCAGCGGGATTGAATGAGTGTTGCCATGTTAGCGCACGGTCTTATCCTCGAGATACGCCCCTACAAGATCCTGCTTCATTTACGGAGTAGTGTGGGTCACGTTGGTTGATAGCTCTTCACCAGCCCGACCGGACTGCTCCCTTGTGAGACTGTGGATCTGATCTGACACTGGAGATCTCCAGACCCTTATTTCTGACTGACGACTTTCAGAAACTGGTAAGGTACCAAGAAGCTGATTGGTTGCCGTCGGCCGGAGCCGGGTCCGTTAAACAACCTTGTGCAACACAACTGTGGATAATTTCAGCTGCCCAGTCCATCCATCCACCCTACCTAGTGACAAGACCACTGTAGGTGCAGATCGGGACAGACTATGCATATCCCCCGGTCTTAGTTAATGCTTTATTTCGCCCAATTCGGTTCGCTCAAATCGGGGCATTGCAGGTTGTAGGGTATATTTGCTACACGGCGTAATATACTCCTTGTGATGGATGTGTGATTGGCCGTGGCTACAAGTGATGAGTTCCGCATTTTTTGATTGGGCGACTCTGAGACAGGGATTCTTGCGTAATAAATTAGTAACATGCCGAGAGCAAAAAAAGATTCATCTGCCATTTCTTGTACAGATCATTACTCAAGTGTAGTCGCCTCTTGTTCCATCAGTTTGATGCTCTCGACAAAATTTTGATCTTCCTTTAGGGTATCCGTATATGCGCATACTTTCATCTGGGCAGCCTTGATCCAGAAAATCGATGTAACTCTGCGGTTCCGATCCTGCGCCGGACCAAGCTCCGTGGCGAAAGCCGTCTGTGATTGGGCTCGATTAATGACAGGTCGCTTCCACCTTGCCTATTCTAGTAATGATTGTGGACTATGTTGTGGGTAACAATCATCAAAGCAAGAGCATTAACGTATTTGTGGCTTGACGTACGCTAGAGATACGATTTTACTCAGAACGACGTTGCGTACAACATATACCTCAACAGCCACAAAAACGGTGGCTCATCTTGCAGTGTCTCTCTTTGTTTCCTTTTTGTTCTGTTTCGTAAGCGATTTGACATGGATACAAAATGTGAGATCAGTAATCAGGTTGGAGATTTTGGCGTTCAATTCTAAGACCGCGAAGACGGCATCTAGGACTTTTCCGGAGATTTCCTCAGATCTTGAAGAACTTTGGCGGGTACTACAGTGGCTGTATCTCTTCTTCAAGGCAGGGTGACCCAAGTGGGCTATCCATCTCGAACCCAACGACCAACGCCAAGAGTAATAGTATGTTTTCGGAAATAGCGCTTTGTTCACACGATAGTTGATAGTTCACTTCAGGCAGCATTACCTTAGACAATGGGCAAAAGTTCCCGTTCCGTTCAAACCGCTAACAATTAAGCCGGGTACAAACCGGAGTAGCCATTCCTCCAATGTCGACAATATTTGAACTTAATGATGAAATCCAGAGCTCATAGTCTAAAAGCCACCTGCAAGTTTTTTCTCTTTTGGCAATAAACAGGGGTCGTGTTCTCCACACGCAGGCATTGGCAAAGACTATAGTGATCTTCGCTGTCAATAAGCGATCCTAACTAGTCAGGGTGACGCTGTACCTTTTTTCGCGCACTTTTGTCAGTTTTGACCACAACGCGGGGTCTAGCGGGTCATTCAATTCATCTCGGTTCTTGGAGAGTAGGCTCACTCAAAGCGATTGGCTTCTCAGTTGCTGAATACGAAAGACAAAAAAGAAAGAAAGAAACAAAGAAAGAAAAGGAAAAGGAAGGGTTCAGGATCGCATGAACTGGATAAACTTCGCATATAATTGGTTAAGCTAGTTCTTGCATGAGTATGTTAATTGATAATACATTGGCGGCGTTTCATAGAATGTTAGTTACCTCCCTAGGCCTGCAACTCAATCGCGTCAGTAGACAACGTGTCCTTGATCGAGGGCTCCAAAATCCACGTCCAATGTGAGAGGCGTCTGAACTCCCGTCAACATATTGGGATGATCTGAGTCTGTTAGATGCAAGACACGGGAAAGTCCCACCTGAACCTCGAGAAAATTTGATATCTGTGTTTCATGACTGCTTCAACTCACATTGTAAGACGGACCCGGTCCGAGGGAACAGATAAAGGAGACGACCCGATTGGGAAGACCCAAATCTGCACTTACGCAATATCCTACGCTTCCTCGCAGTGTTGATGGTCCCTTAGACCCTTAAGTCGGAACCCTTTTCCCGCTGCCCGTTTTGCTGATCATTGGTAGGCGAGGTGCTCCCGGAGGCCCGGATTGGTTAGTAGTTGCGGCAACAGCTATCTGGTGCTAGCTGGGGACCAGGGAGCAAAATTGAGATCACCATGGTTAATTGCCTACTTCTGGGTCTGTATGGCTTATAATGGTTAGTTTCAGGACACGCCCTTAAAGCTTACGGGCCTTGTCTCAGTAGTCTCAGCACTCAGGAACCCCAGCGTTTGTAGTGGATGGTTTCCGAGTAGCGCCTTTTAGGAAAGATCTGCAAATGATGTGCTGTCAAAATGTGACAGATCTAGAAACTAATTGTCCGCATGAGCTGCTACCCACCGAGGGCCCGAGGGACAAGAGAGAACAAGGGTGGTGGTATGCTTATCCCAATACCGTGGTGCTGTCAAAGCTGCATTGTGGAGAAGACGTGGTAGGTAAACATGCAACCCATACCAATAGCTGCTGGTGTATTTACGGCTGAGAATAATAAGAACACACTTATTATCCAAGCGAGAAGAATCACTTGTGATGCTTATGGATCGATTGGATGGTAAGGCTCTGCGTATCTTAACCGGAGGTCTGGTCCGCCACTAACAACTCCTAGCCGTGCACCGGGAGCTGGCGTGATTGTGTGTCCCGCGTGTTTGGTTTGGAGATCATCGAGTAAACCTGGGAGAATAGAGCATATCTAGACTAGCTTTAAAAACACCGATCTCGATTGAGCGACAATGATGTTTAAGTAAATGTCCATTCGTGCCGGCAAGTGAGCAACTGCCGTTGTTTCTCGGCCCTTCTCAGCGAAATATCACCGGCAGAGATCAACTCATCTAGCTCTATGTCTCAGATCCCCAGGTGCACGCTTCTTGTCATTAATCCCTTAATGCAGAATAAGGCTCTTTGAAGGCAAAGCTTTTGATCATAAGATGCATCGAGAAGCTCATGATTTCCATGTTTATAACCCCCTTGTCATCAGACTTCGATAAATATCAAACACCATCACAACTCTTCTAGAGGCAACGGAAAGTCGTCTAAGCATATACTAAAGGCTCTACCCCCCTCTTGTATACCATCTTACCTTATATTATACTCTCGGTCCAGACTTCCTGTTTGGTCGTTTCGCCATGGAGAATATTCCGATATCCCCTATGTTCATTAACGCTGGCTATCGTTTTGAATCATCAACATTTGAGCCCCTTACTCCCACATCGCCAGGGTCTAGACCCGAGGGTTACACTCAACCAAGCCTCGCTGGCAATTTTGGCGCTCAACCCTATTGGCACAAGATGGCCTCCTCGTCCCCGGTCTTCATGCTTAATCCTTTTGGCACAGAGGCTGAATATGGTCCTTTTTCTAACGACATATCGACATCGCCTTTGCATCAAGAGTCTGGATTTGACTTCAACCAGATGTCAGACACCAGCGGGTCAAGGAACAATTCAGTCAGCTCGTTCGGGCTTCCGACTGCCTCTCGCATGTGTGAATATTTTTCCGATACGAATGTTCAAGCTCCTCTCATGCTCTCCAGTCAAAGCTTTTCAGGCTCGGAGAGTGCAGAGCCCATGTCACCCTGGTCATGTGGCGATGGCAGCCCTGTATCATTCTCTCCAAGGAGGCAACTTTCTTTCGACTCGGACCAATATCCCTCCTCTCCACTAAGTTCATACTCTCTGCGAGAGTCCAACTCAACCTGTCAGATGCCGACTGAACCGGACATGAGGTCGCATATAATTTCACCCACAAAATCACGACAAGTTTCGGTGGCTTCATCTAAGAGCCAACCCATGACTATTCAAGCCGACGTGATTGAGAAGACTACATCCAAGTGCGACTATCCCGGCTGCAATAAAGGATTTAGACGTGTTGAGCACCTCAAACGCCACAAACAAACGTGAGTACAAAAGCACATTCGTCACCGGATCTAGCAGCTAACAACCTTTAGTTATCATGCTGAAGGGCCTCATCGCTTCTCATGCGAGTTCTGTGGCAAAGATCAATTCAACCGCAATGATAACCTCCAAACCCATCGCAGACTACATGCACGCCCAAAGAACCGCAACCGCGGTGTCGGGTTCTTGCCAGCTGCGGTCTCGGTCATTGAGAAAGAGGATCTTGCCAGAAAGCGACGGGCGCCTTCCAGGTCCAAGAGACCATCTGTATAAGACTTAGAAAAAACGAATTTACTACAGCTTGGGAAGTCTACCTTCTCGTTTTACTTTCTGGGGTGGAATGTCGAGGCAGGTATCACAGGGGACATATCTGTAGAGCAATGTACATTACGACGGGCAACGAATCGGGGCAAACAGAGGGACTTCATTTCTAATGTGGATATTGTAATTCTTATCCAGTGTATACGATTAATTGATAATCAACCAACATCAAGGCACTGTATTTGTGAAAGTTCCTACTATCAGAAAATGACCTATCGCACTGATTAGTCTACTTTTGCTGTGTGACTTAACATGCAGAGTTTTTCTCTGTAGTTACAGATCTCGCGGATATATTGGTGAAGGAACTAATCCGCTGAACTGCCGGGCTATCTGTCGATGTAAGCCGTACGGCTGCAAGGGGCTCACTGAGAGTCAGCATTACCAGGTCATAGTCGACTGTGCAGGGGCACGGGGTGTCTGTGCGAGGACAAATCTTGCATGCACTTAAGCCATTCAAAGAAATGGCTAACCGGTTGTGGAGAGGAAAGTCCAATGTGGAATAGTTACTACTATGCACCTAATCCAAGGAGGACACAGATACCGGTACCTTAGTGCACGCAGACACGAAGCTAATGCGGAATCAAGATCCATATGTCTCAAACCGTTGGTCCCTCGCAATACTGTAACGTAGTTAAACCTTGGTCGCGGAAGTTTTCAACTACCGAGTAGGCGATGCCCGCCTGTATGATCTGCTACGAACGAAGCAGGGAAGATGCATCTGCCTTGCTCACTAATGTTCAGACCGGGATAAATCCCAATGACAGGTGATGGCCTGCAAATCCAGCCTATCAACCGCTGGTGGCTGATGTATATCTGCCGCTAGTTGTTAATAGAAGACAAGGTCCAAGTGACAGCCGCCAAGTGACATTCATTGAATGTCAAAGCGGTACGTATGTTTCCATAGTGACAATTATGATGCGATACTGATGAAAAGTGTCTGAACCACGCAATGGGGTTGCTCCAGGTATCAAAGCCATCTCTTCAGCACATAAAGCAGCCCATGTCTCAGTCTCAAAAATTATCTTCCCACCCCCTTGGTATTTCCACAGGGCGACCCACGTATAAACGACTAGACTTAAGTTCCTGTGGCTGGTGACACAAGCCTAACCCAATACATTCCTCCACGCCGCTGAGCATTTGTGGAGATAGATTGTGTCGATCAATCAATGCAGGGATCCTTGTTATCACCTCCTGCAATAACCTCTTGCTTTTCTTTTCTTATTCCTGCAGCAGAAAAGAACCAGCAATTTCATGTCGGACCTCCGCTTAACGCGGTACTTATTTCCGCGCCATATTTATTCGACAATATCCCCTAATGCTACTTATTGTCCTTGGACTGGTATCAAGAACTGCCCCGCACATCCATTCACTCTTGCCAATCAGCATTGTTATCATTTTATATCACTTTGCTCCTCGTTGGCAGCTTAGGCACCTTCGTTGTTGGTGTAGTCGGAACAGCTTATTCTTCGTTGCAGACGATCCTTGTGTGGCACTCGATCAACCTTGTTCTCATGACTATTGTCATTCAGCACACAAGGCCAGCAACCTTTAAGCCCTTCAACAGAGACTTGCCAACTTATAAGCAATATGCCATCCACCCCTTTTGATCACCAAATTCCCGCCGCGCCCGGTGTAGTGAACAGTCACAATCTATATATGTCAGAATCCGACAACGATGGCAGCCCAGGCGGACCCTGCCAATTACCAACAGGTGTTCCGCCATATCCCACAGAGACGAATCAGCAGCCGGAGCAAACTACACCGGGAGAAGGATCGAATAAAGGAACAAAGCTGGGATATCAACGTGCTTCAATAGCTTGCAGTAAGTCAAAAGTCGATATCACACTAATGTAGTTTCAGTTGGCTGATGATACATTATAGGTAACTGCAGACGTCGGAAGATAAGATGCATTGCATCATCTCCTGGCACAGCAGCTCGTTGTGTCAACTGCATCCATTTGAAAAAGGATTGCAGCCTGGTCTTGGTCGGAGACCCATCTTTGGATAGCCCGCGTAAGAAGCGAGGCCCGAGGTCTGCAGCGAGGAGAGATGGTTACGGTTTGTCGCCTCATGTGCTGCAGCCATCGTCTAGCATGAAGGCCATGGATACATCCATGGGGCCCGAATGTTTCCCATACGGGATGCAACGGTCTCTCAACATGAGAAGTCAAAGTCTGTTCGACCTTTCACACCCACCCGATATGACAGCAGATATGGCAGCGGATATGGATGATCCTCAGCTGTTTGGGATGCCAGTGCGCTCACAGTTCTCCCACTTGGACGTTGACGCCTTGTTGCCAACTACATGGGGATCTTGCGATCAGGTGCTGCACTCAATGGCTGGCCCAGAACAGTTCGCCATGGTGGGGGGCAGTCGGCCCTTTGAGCGGAGATCTTTCGACTCATCGGTCGTGCAGACCACGACCTCCGATACGGAATCTTGTGTGGCCTTTGATGTGCCTCAATGCTTCATTCCTTCGGCCACAGGTGCTCCATATGGTACAGATCCATTCACATCAGGTTTGTGTCACTGCACGAGGCCCGGATGTGTATGTCAGTGTATGCCGATATACTGACCGTGCACATGGTCAGATGATGCATGAGACCAACGGTATGACGGAGGATATGGAAGTCAGATCATGTAAAGTGAAACTTGATCGACAGTGTGTACAATGATAAGTGTTTTCTCTCTCATTGTTAGTTCTTCAGTGTTGTGAAGCCTGGGAAACGGCTTTTTAATCTCGCATAGGACCTTAATCCCATTGTGTGGCATAATGGAAGCTGGAGGCCTGCTACAGTATGGTTAGGTGTTGGAAATGGTCTTTGAATGTTAATAGAAAAGTTTGCCTCGGTCGTGATACCGAATTCTCCTGACCCTTTTGGGAACACTCCATCATTTATCATAAACCGGTCATATGATTATATTTATCATTTCGCATCAGTAATCTGTAATCCTATCCATCAAGTTTGCTACCCCGCGTCTCTTCTCATGTTAAGCCTTAGTTCACACCACTCTCCTCCCTCGGCGGTCAGACCTACCGTTAGCAGTCGTCCAACGGTCGTCGTTTTTACGGTTCAGATAGCTAGGGAGTCAGCCGAGCACTGTCGGAGAGTTTGCAGCAACGTTAAGCCGTGTCTTGGTATTTTGCCGCAACTGTGCCGTGCCGATCTTCATGCCAAGTCTTTGGTGTCGATTCCTTACACTCCTGCACTGAGTTCCTTGTCATGGTGTCCTTTTGCCAATGACTAGCTTCATGTGTATCAAGATCTTCTTTTTCGACTTAGCAAGCACTACACGTTTTCAATTTTGCAGGATGTCAGCAATGGATTCCCCAAGTCTATCTGAAGTGCCTGTACCGTCGAGACAGCAGTCTCTGCCTTCTATTTGGGAAGCTATATGGGATCAGAAGCTTGAAGGCGGAGTCTGCTCAAGCGTATCGCTACCACCCACGCCAATTCCCAAGCAGGCTGCTATGCATGATCGCTCTTTGCCACATCATATCCATCCAGGCACGACCCTTATTCCAAGGCATCACATCTTCCCTGTCACATCGGGTTCTCCGAGCTTACTTTCAAGAAGCTCGCTTGTGGCACCTCCACTCTCTGAGCCTCACCAGGAGCGTTCATCCCCTGTTGATATAACTCCGTCTCCAACAATTTCCTCGTTTAACTTTACCGGTTCAAGCATGAATCCTTCGCATCTGGTCCCATTGGCACCTCATCCAGAGGCTCCACCCCTCGACCAGAAGTACCACAATGAAGAAGCTGGAGATAGTATTCAGTCCCGACATCGAGCTATGGTAGACTGGTACTCCAAGAATCTAACCTATGAGGAGTCACTTCGCGAGGTATGTTGAGATTTATTCTACTATTACGAGTATTACTGATCCCACTAGATCATGGCCTTATCTCATCAAATTTCTGCTTTCGCTGAAGCGAATAGCCAGATTGCCTCGAGACAGCAGACAGCGCGCCTTATACCTGCGAGACTACCCACAGAGAGAGAAGTTGTTGGCATGCTTAAGAGTATGGACCATGTAAAGCAGTTGCTCGAGCAAGTAGGAGAGATCCAGGCTTCTCTCCGCTCTAAAAGATCAAGGGCAGGCGCTAGGCCGTTGAGGCGCCTCCAGGAACATGTTGTAGATGTATCGGATGGTATGATGAAACCACAATATGTCGTGACATCGATTACAGAGCCACAGGTTGTGAGTTTAATCTTGTTTACACTGCTGAGAATACTAATAAGATATAGATGAGTCGTCCAATGAGACGGTGTGAGCGTTGTTGTCGAACAGATGTTCTAGCATCTCGTCATGGTCAAACTAGGGGGCAGACCATATGCCGCCAGTGTAATCCTCGAAGGGCAAGGTAACTTGAGCAAAGTCGTTTTATTTTTCAGAGGGCCCGCCAGGCGGTTGCCCTGGTCATGTCACAAATATCTGATTGTTAGGCTTGGATTTGTTAGCCGTACGGATGGAGAGTGGTAGGTCGATGTCCTCAAGGCTATACCCTGGCAAGCGAAAGAATAGCATAGAAAGCGAATATCAATAGCATATTATTAGAAATCAAGTGCGTTATGGTAATATCAGATGCTTATGTGTTTCGTCGATGAGCCTCTGCTATATGTTCGATGTGCAATTATGCTTACTTTCACGGACATCACCTGTTTCTAATGGAATCTGTCGGGCTGGGAGTTATCACACGGTAATTTAGGAGACTGAAAACAAGGAGAGTAAGCTTGGTCCTTGGGCCGAGTCCACTCCTACAGCTGAGATGTGGCTTGGCTCACCATGCTATACATTGAAGAGAAGCTTCTCCATTGAGGCCATCCGTCCACGATATTCTAAGTGATATGAGATCGTAGCCCTTACCAGTACAGTTAACTCCGCTCTGTTTACCAAGAGTTATTTCTGCTTGCTTCAAAGCTAGATACCGACAGACTGATTGCGGATGCAATGTATCATTATTAGAAGTCCCGGGTGTTGAGGCTTTCTCAACGCAGTCCTGGTAAATTTATTCACAGCAATTTCATTGATACCTATAATAAACCAACGCTTCTACAGGAATATAAGACTTTTCTGTCAAATGAGTTCATGTAAAGAGTAAGAATGTGTTGTTGTGGCAGACCAATGCCAGCAGGTATCATTGGGATTGATTCGAGATAATATATTAGTTGTAAAGTACAGGACCGACCCCTTAGTGGTAGCCCTTCAAAATATGACTCCCCATCGCTTTGCGTCTTTACGGTATCCTGAGCTGCCATCGCTCTCCCTCAAACGGTCCGAAACCAATTCCGACCCCAGGCTGAAAGACCTTCCAGAGTGTGACGGCTTCAAGGTCCATGTATGGAGGTGGAAGCGATGCAACTCAACATTAAAAGAATGAAGCGAATTGTCCATCACTGATGGAGCTTCTGACAGTATTGGAACCTCATTATCATCAGCCATGGAGATTTCCATGGTGGAATCAGACCATCGCGACTTAGGTAATGTAGGTTCATTCGATGGACCAAATGTAAGATGCTTGTGTCGATCTTTACGATCATCATATTGATCGTCAGGACTGGGCTCTTGCTTTGACAAGGCCTTCTGACTATGCCTTCTACTGACATGAAACAGGTCGACATGCCAATCGTCATCAGGATCGGCTACTCGTAACCTTATTGGCGCAGACTTCGTTTCGTCGCTGCAGAGAAAGCGTCGTTGGTGTAATTTGGGTGGAGGCCGTAGCATAAAACAAGAAGTGACCGATCGTTGCTGATATTCGGGCCTTTCCGTCATGGAAAATTCCAGACTAGACGGCGAAGATGGAGGAAGTGAAGAGGAGCAGAGATAATAAGAGGAAAACGAGTCTGAGGACCTTGACGAAATTGAACTGCGAGAGCATGACGTCCCCAGGCCTGAGTCGTGTCGAGACCAAGAGTTTCGGCGCTGTTTCCTGTCATCATCGTCTGATGGCACGTCCTTTTTGAAGAAATAATCCGTTATCTTGCGCAATCGAGTTGATCCTGGCATGCTGGACTGGTATAAGGGCGCGAACCACCCAGTGATGGCAAGTATATGATCGGCCTTAGCTTCAGGGTATTGCAATTCAGAGTGAGCAGTGGTGATAGCTCATGTTGACATGGAGTACACGCTCTTGTGAAATGCCTCTCACAGTATTTTGACCAGGAGTTAGGACGTATTCTTAAATTATAACCATCTAAGTAAAGTATACACTCCAACACTCGCTCATCCCGGTATCAGTTCAGCTCAGCGCTGCTTTTGCAATCTGAACGGTTCATGCACGGCCTTGCCGGATCCGTTCGAGACTCTTTCCGCCTTCAAATGGCTCGAACCAGCGATGGGTGAATCACTTTCTGTATGCATACTTCAGCTTGGCTGTGACATGAAAGGAAGAGGCCACACTGGAATGTAGATATGGATTGGTGGGCTAAGCGAGACGGCGTAGCCTTGTTAATGAATGGACTGTTCTCGGTCGGCAGATACTCAAGCCCGCAGCTCGACCATTGGGCCACCCAACAAGATGGTGTGACCTGGTTTCAACGGCGCCAAATAAGGTCTGACAGGTAAGACATAGGTCTCGTGCTTGAGGATATGCCGTGCATCAAACCTTTCTGGGTGCTTCTGTTTCGATTTATGTAACTGACGAGACTGCTACAGATCAGTTCTCAGCAAGAAATAAGAAAGGCTAGTTTGATGACCTACGCATAAGTTACCATTATAATTCATTGACCGGGAGAGCTTTTTAGGCAAGCCCTGTAGTTCTGGTGCTACGACTTGCATCAGATTCGGCGAAGGAAGCAAAGTTCCACATACAAGACTTGGCTTCCTCTCAAGCTGCTATGAGCTACGGACCTCTGAAAGAGAACGTAATAGGTAATATGATTTAGTAAAGTATGAGTTTTAGCCTGATTGATTTGAAAGAAAAGGCGTCCTACCCTGGATAGCTATATTGGCTCTTAAATACATATTGCTGAATGTTATCTAAGATTAGGCAGGGTAACTAACATCTATTCCTGTACATTGGGTTGTGATGTCATAAAACACAGAGATAGAAGCCGAAGTTGGCAGATTGAATGGGCTTTGGACTGCCTGCCTTTAATGATTCTGAGAAACAGTCTCTGGATGAAATGAACACTGCCCGGAAGTTACAAGATCCGACTCACGGAGCAGCATTAACAGGTGGATAGGAGCGATGCAATTTGAGATAGCTACACCTGTCAACCTATACTCTATCTACCCAAGTCTCATCTATAAAAGTCTTGACATTCACTTTCAGTTCCGTATGTGCTGTTATTCTCATCTTACAGCTTGCGGGACAAAAGTCTTCCATCGTCCCCGACAGCTAGTCACGACATTATGACTGCATCCTTTGACTGTCCCAGGACATGCCATGTTTTCTGACACGTTGCCGACTTTGGCGAAGGCCAGGCGGACTTCGTTCGACCGCCTCTTGCGGAAATTACACGTTCATCACAAACATTATCACGGCTGGTATCAGCCATAGACTGTGTATCATACACTATTGTGAGCATTGCTGAGGATCCAATAGCGCCGAGACACTATTGACGGATCACTTTCGAGCCGAAATCGAAGCATCCTCTACTTGAGTCGATCTCGTAGCCCTCATTGCTTATCCATTCCTCTGCCCCTGAGCCAAAGCAGGGCCAAGCAGCTGCATGCGCCGTTCCTGCAGTCTGCATCCTTCTAGGCGGCTTGATGGCCAACACATGATGCTACACGGGCCGATTAGGAAAGTCGTCATGTCTGAAGGTTAAATGGCGGTGCTGAACGTTATGATAAAGATGAGAAGGCTTGCATTCCAATAAAGCTGTTTCGAGACATTGGGGAGACGGCTTCTTCTTATTGTGGACCTCTCTGTGCTGTAGTGTGCCCCAAGTCATTATAAACTATAATGTCTCTCGGGGACATTCTCGGTCAATTCCCCACGGGGATATTCATAGTAAATACCCGACCAAACAGGTGAGTTGACTGCCGTGTCTGAGCTTCTGCCGTGTCTTGTCTGCGTGCCGTGTCTCAGACAAATGACTCTCCCCAAATCGATTGGAAAGTCAAAATGGTCGGCCAAAACTGCATCTTCTACGTCATTCACCTCTCCCTTGCATGGCTGCTACCCAAAAACAGGAAGATGGATTTGTGTGGCTGCGGTCCAACACAGTGAGACATGAGGGTCTTGGCAAGGTAGCTGACTAAGGAATCAAGGCTGAGTGGTCTCTAATTGGTCAAGGCTAACCCCATGTGCTTTCTCTATTCATTGTTGTGAAACTGGTTGAGTCCGCGCAAGGCTAACACGCAAGGAGGCACTCCCTGGCCACGATCACAGGAAGTCCCACCAATTTCAATAATGCCTACACTCGATGGGCTGAAGCGTACTCTTGATAGCATTCCTTTTATCGATGATCAGTGACACCAATTTAAATCGATATATGGGAGAGAATCTCGCATATATAAGCAGGACCTACTGATCACTTCAAGCACCTCTTCTCATCATCAGCATTCATTCATTCACTTGCATTGCATCGCATTCATCTTCATCATAACCACCCAAATTATTTCATTCACTTAATCTTTTAAGTCTTTCACTTTCAAAACTTCAAGATGCAGTTCTACGCCGTCGTCGCTCTCATGGCCGCTTCCGCCATGGCCTCTCCTCAGGTCAAGCGCTACCCTTCCATCGACCAGATCACTGTCGAACAGGCCAACAACGCTTGTGGTAACGACATGTCGGTTAACTGCTGCAATACTGTTAAGAACGAGGCCAATGGCAACGAGGTCGGCAATGGCCCTGAGATTCTCGACGACCTCACCCTCTTTGGACAGTGCTCCAAGCTCCAGGTCAATGTTCTTGCCATTGCCAACAACCTTCTGCAGAAGGAGTGTAGCGCCCATGCCGCTTGCTGTCAGAACACCCCCTCTACCGTAAGTTGCATATCTTGATTTGACAATCTCACTATAATACTAACTCTTAACCAGGCCAGCGGTGGTCTCGTCAACCTCGCTCTTCCTTGCATTCCCATTGCTGGCCTTCTCTAAGCGCATCGATCAGAGTGCTTGGCCTTGAGCTCTCGCCAACTGTCGCTTTTGGCCATCATCTTCACGCCTCAGCCCGCGTTTCAGTTTGTTCTGCATAAATCATTCCACCGTTATTGGCGGAGTGTCTGTACTTGTTTTGTTCTGCATATTTGGGTGGTTAATCATGGGGGTCGAGAAAATCTGCTGTTAATGGTATTGGATTCAATGGGGGATAGAGCTACTGCAAATTTGTCTGCGCCTGTTACGACAGAACTAGATCTCAATACTACTATTATCCAGCAATCAACTGTCCACTTGAGTGAATACCATAATCGAAAAGTCAAAGTCTGACGCCCTTTTGGAAATTCTTTCGGTGTCAGTAGAACTTGAGCTCGCCTGAGGGTGCGTGTTATAGACAGCGATATTTTATCTGATCTCATGGATGGCTTGGCTTTCGTCAATATCCATTCTGTAAGGGGCCACTTCTCCTTTTGATGTTAGAGGGAACGTATTAACTCACAGGATCCTCTATCTGGAGTCATGATAGATTACATCAAAAGAGAAGTTGCTGGAACGCGCGGGTTCTCAGTAATCGTCCCGGAAAAGGAAACTGAGGAAAACCCTTATTGAAACTTGAGGCAGAACATCTTCTATGAACTGGGGTAATCTTCACAGTAGTGTTGTAAAAACCGTCCACCAAACAGCGCTCGTATGTATCTCATTTTGGTAATGTTTAACTCAATACGTCTAATATAGCTGGAAGCCCGCGTATAAGTGATGTTGAAGATTCGGATTTTCATTCATCCGATCCATCAATGGTCTTCACAACGCGTCTGGTTCCTCTCATGTATCTAGTTCTTCAACCTCCAATACAATCAAGTAACCTCATCACAACAAGGGAAACTAGGTAGACCAGAGCTAGGCCTTTACCAATTACTGCACATACTTTAAATGACAGATTTCCAGCTGCACAGGAGCTTTTAGACAGCGGAGGAGAATAAGTGCTACCCCCATCTTGACTGCACGCTCTCTTAAAGAAGAAGCATCTCTATGATTACATATTTTGTATTATGGCAGGATAGTAAATACAAATTATTATGGCAGAACTTGACGCTATGAATACGATGTTGGTATACTCCAATCACTCCGTCGTAGATAACAGAATCATCTAATTAGTACTCTCTGTCAGTTTAGCTTGACTTCTGATACCGTTGGCGGTACTTGGCCCATGAGTTGTGCATCCGTCTTTCTTGGCCAGGAGTAAATTCTTCATAACAACGACTGAGATGTGATGTTAGCGTAAAGTGTCACAAGACATAGATTAAGGCTTACTCATAAGAATAATCCATATAGTTATGTATAGGATCATCACCTGGCAGATCTGGACAGGTATCCATTCGAGAGGGGCATCCAGAGGTTGCTTCCTTTTGTGCAGGTGTGTCGTCGATAAAGTCACCATCGCCTTCACAGCCTCCTTGGAAGGTATGGAAAAGGCCGAACCAATGCCCAACCTCGTGGATAGCTGTGCCGCCCAGGTTGTAGGGTTCAGAGGTACCCCCAGGAACACTCTCCGCAGTGATCACACAACCATCTTTTGTAAAAGTGTCGTCCGACGGGTATTCAGTAGGAAAGCCACAGTATCCCAGAGCGTTAACATTGTCAACCTTAGCCGTATCCACGAAGTAGAGGTTCAAGGACGCGTAATCTCCTTGGCGGAGGCTGTCCTTCATGGT
Organism: Fusarium cf. aywerte; assembly: GCA_011034095.1. NCBI lineage: Eukaryota > Fungi > Ascomycota > Sordariomycetes > Hypocreales > Nectriaceae > Fusarium > Fusarium cf. aywerte. Next base: position 425,980 of record WETZ01000020.1, read on the forward strand.
TCCCTCGTTGTCACCACCAGCCCACTTATCGTTTTTTGTGAAGGTGACGTTGAGAAGTTTAAATGAGATATCATAAGGATTAAAGGCGGCATTCAAAGCCTTGAATTGCGCAGCTACTTGAAGCTTAGAGATTGGCTTAGTTTTGTTTGCGTAGATGATATGCATGTAGGTATCAACACAGATATGCTTGGTTGGTGACTTGTAGTTCTGTTGGTCCAACAGCTTGGCGTTGACCACCTGCTCGTCTGTTGGGCGGCCTATAGCACAGCGGGTAAATCCCTCATGAGACATGAGGTGTGCTGCTGCACTACCAAGTAGTAGTAGTAAAGATGGTTTGAAGATCATTGCGAGGAAAACGTGGCAGGGGGTCAAGTTGTGAAGATACAATCAGTGAACGGATAGTACAGTGTAGATCTTGAGGTGAGGTCGTCTTTATAACACTGATTCCTGATATCGGATCGACGATCATCGGGATGAACGGCAGCATACATTCCAAAAATATCTATTCGCGATATTCCTGGGGTTTATACCATTCCAACAATACCAATATCATATTCTGACTGGGCAGAAATGTATGTCTCATACCCTAGGACCAGAGGAGTAATAGTGGCCCGGCCACAGTTGTATATAGTGGTTTCTGATGGAATACATACTTGATTTACAGTGGATGGATAAGATATCTACGTGGCTAGTGATCTGATTCGACACCAAGATTCTTTACATCGCCTTTCTCCAGCCTTACCTGGTCCTATGTTTCAACGTGGTATCTCAAGCCACCTACAAGTATCTACAGCCAGAAGTTTGGGCCATGACTGTCTAATCCTAATCGGGACCTACACTGATTCTGCGCATCGTATAGTCAATCATTAAATAATTGTGTACCCTTTTTAATCATGAGCTAGCTTTGATACATGGTCGTTTCTATGAGGGTGTAGCATTCGCGGAGCAAATGATCGCTACGGAAAGAATGGCACTAAGTCTCTAACTTGGCTGCGTTTGGAGACTAGAATTACTGCTATTGGAAGCCATGTGGAGTCTAAGGATGGGAATTGACGGAATACAGTGGGAGAACCAATATACAAGGGAGAATCCCGCGAGGGGGACAATGGAAAAATGCTGACGCGGCTAGTAAAAATGACCCCCCTGCAAAGGGCGGTAGTAAAAGGACAATGCTGCGACCCCAACCTTGTTAGCCCTGCCACTGCTGATACCGTAGGGAATGTCCCAATTCTGTACGTTTAGGCGATGAGTTTACAAAGATGAGTTAATTATAGAGTACCTAAGACCTAAGAAAGAGCTTGTCCTCTAGACATCCCCGCCAAATTAACAAAACCAGATTATTAATGCAGCAACAATCATATCCAACAGTAAATAGAAATCTAAACGAGTGAGGTGCACAAGTCTAGGCATTTAATTAGTATAGATAGCTAAAAGCGTGCTGTTCATGAGTACTCACGATTGACGCAGTAGGGCCAAGTCATAGTAGAGCTTGTGAGAAAGCCTAAGCTCCAGGACCAGCAGGAGCGGCAGCGGCGGGAACCGGAGCGCCGGTAGGAACGATGGGTACGGCCTGAGTGATAGTGGGAGTCTCATAGCTGGTAACCTCTGTAGGAATACCAGCAACAGTAGTGGAAAATGTGGCGACCTCAGTTGGGCACCCAAGAATCTCAGCGGTAGTGGTAGCCAAAAGAGAGTCAATGGATCCGAGAATAGCGGCAAGGTCAGTGGGAGGAGCAGCCTGACGCTTGAACATGATGAATCCATCCTCAGAAGCATCCCCACCGCAGGGCTGAGTAGTAGCGGCAGTGACCTCAGTGGGGGTACCGGCAATAGTGGTGGAGAAAGTGACGAGATCAGTCTCGAAAGGGGTGGGGCTAGCAGAGAGCAAGGCGCTGAGAGAAGAGAGGAGCTCATCGACAGTGAGTCCGGGAGCAGCCTGACGCTTCCCAATTCCATCGATGATGCCAGCATTACCATCAAACTGGATGGGGTCAGCGTTAACGGTGGCCTGACGCTTCCCAATTCCATCGATAATGCCAGCATTACCATCAAACTGGATAGGATCAGCGTTAACGGTGGCCTGGCGCTTCTCCATAGCAGCGGTATCATCATTCATCTCGAGGGGAGCGGCCATAGCGACGCGGAGGATAGCAGTGAAGATGGCGAAGGACTTCATTTTGCAAGGTGTGGGTGAAAGTGGTCTTAAAGTAAAGATATAGAGATGAAAGGAGGGCAAAGTTGTTGTTGTGGTTAGGAGTGATGGTTGTGATGCTGAGTGGTGAGTGATATCTCTAATTGATCACGCTGACCTCTTATACTCAAGTTTGAACAATTCATGTCACTTGCCAGCCTCGGAAAAGAATCTATATCATGAATGCACCATCAACTCTTGGGAGGTTGGTTGCTGAGCACTCACTACCCATTCCGTGTGAAGCTTCACTTTGGAAACGATCATTATAGTCTGTCTCGATCTTGTTCTGCTTTCATGCACCACGCTTCCACTCGCCAAGAGCAACGATCGCAGATAAAAACCGTGCGCAACACAGGCTGTTTCGACGTGGTTGACCCAAAGCCTTATCTTGGAACGCAGAATCATTTTGAACTTGTCTCACATGCGATATATCCGCCGAGTGAAGGCCGAGATCTGGTGATGTTTCGTGAGAAAGGCAATTGGAGTATGGAATGCTGAGCTATGTAGTGGTCGCCGATGTAAAACACGGCACATTGTAGCCAGTGCTTACATCAGTGGTCCATGTGGAGGATGGGTCTTTGAACTGAGGAGTACTGGAATAGTTATGCAGGTGGCCCGGTGATTGGTATCGTCTGTGATATTATCAAATGAGAATTCAGTTGCAATCACAAAAATATCACAGGAAATTCGCAGGTGACAGTAAGAGATGACTTTTCACTTAGGTTGTCCTTACCAGGTGTGCTTGTAAAAATTCCCTTGAACGGGATTTTGCAGTAGGAAAATCCTTAACGCAGAAACTACAAAAGAGAAGAATTACAAGTAAATGCCTACCCTATTGGATGTTGAGGCTCTTTGTTCAGACCGAGATACGGCAGTGCGTCATTATCTTCAACGTTTCAAGACAACTTACAGCAATGTCATTTAAGCTGACTAATCACTGTTAATCGCAATATCGTCTACGAGATGCAACTCAAGGCGGTCAAAGCACGCTTGATCAAGGCACTTGGGCCAGGTAATAAGAAATTCGTATTGCCAAACTGATCTTTACGCAATTAGGTTAGACGGTTTATATGTTCATCGTGTGCGCCCTGGACGTGGTTTTTGAGTTTGAACACTGCTACCTCACTGGGATAACTAGACCACAGGATACATACATGGGTGAGAATTTTGAATTTTATCAATTGAACTATCTCAAATTCTCCAGTAACAGCTTATCGTTTATGTACCCGTAGTGCCGTAATGCGATACCTTTTAATTGCGTGCGTTGGAATGCCGCTCCCGTTATTAGATTCTTTCGGTAGTAATTTGCGGTAAATAACCCTCCCTATTACCATCCCTAATTCCACGCAGACCCATGCCTTTCTCGTCCTCGCCCTATTGTAAATTCATTGTACAAGAAGATTGCAAACCCACGGAAATTCCACTCAAAAATTCCACTGCTTACCATACCTAAATAATCACGTTGCCTATTCATGATCATGCGTTTCCCAGTAGTAGTTACTGTTGCCATTGGATGTGTTGCAGCAAGCCCACACGCTATCGAGAACCGGGCTACCGACGAGGTCTCAGCTTTCCAGATCACTGCCTCCAGCCGCGACTCTGGAATCGACTCACTCAAGGTTAAAGCTTCAAAGAACGCGCTCCATCTCGGTTCACCAGTCCAAGATGCATGCTGTAATCAGTTCATGGCAGAAGATGCCGCGACGTTTTATCTGAAGGATACTGAGCTCTTTCTTTACTCCCCTGGCAACCCGAAGCAGCAGATTTATGTGGACAGCGACACAGATGGTAAGTTTCAATCTTGGAAAGGCTTTGACCGTGTATCAACATCATAGCAGGTGCGAGCCCTCTTCGCTACTACATCGGGTCGCGATCGCTGCCAACAAGTTCCCAAACGAAGGGATGGAGCATTAACAAAGATGGGGCCCTAACCTTTAATAAGGGTCAACTGTTAGCTTGCAACGATGGGACCGATAATTCAAGCATTTGGATTAGTAAAGACGGTAAAGTCGTTGAGGCCGATCAGAATTGTACAGAGTTCACAGCCAACATTTCCACTGTTAAGAACCCTACCAGCTGTTTGTATTCGGGCGAGGGTCAAGTCGTTTCTTTCTTCTGTTTGAACTAAGAAAGTCCTGGTATCAAGATTGGTCTATGAGATGAAGGAACTCATAGGTCTGACACCTATATACTTGTTTCTGTTGTACATAAGATCCAAGAACCAATATATTAGGATCCGCTTGCTTCAGCTACTCCATCCTGTATTTATAAGTTTTCTTGTCCACAAACAGCTATTTCTCTACGAATATAAATTTATCAAGCACCGCAAAGAACACCCAGGATCCTGCACGATGGACGGCCTAGATGTCATAAACATGAAGCCGCTCACATATCCGTGCACGCTTCAAACGCTGCGATCATGGAACTCTATCTATCACACCCGTCCAATCCAGCAGCACACGAACCTCGTATGCGTTTTTGAGCTGGCGTTGGGTACAGAACCCAGTCGGGTGTGTCTAGGAACTCCGGGGTCGTGGGTACTAGAAGGAAGTAGCCTCTTCCTTGAGGAACCCGTCCTCAAGGTATCCGAGGCCAAAATGCCGATTAAGATAATAGAAACAAGGAATGACAACATATAGCTTTTAGCCATCCTGATCTCTTATACATACTTCCCTGGCCGCAACGTTTTCACGTTTCTTTTGAATACATCCACGACCGAAAAGATCTATGTGGAAGTCAAGAAAACGGAAGAAACAGCATGACTAGCTACCCGGACAGATACCTTGGTTTAGCAATGAAAAATAGTTATTTACTATCCTTGTGGAGACGTTGAGCAATCTCCTTAGCCTTTCAACAACTGCTGTCGAGACTCTCTGGATACTATTTAAGGACAATCATGAGGAAACGAAGAGAATCATCCACAACAACCTTGTAGGCACAGGCGCGAACTACTTTTCCCAATCAAAAGTTGGTCACGGATCCAGTCACGGATTATATGATGGCACTTTTAAGACATCCCGATCTTGCTCGAAAGTTTATCTTGGCTGAACCGCATAGCCGATCGCACGGCTGGTAAGACAGACAGGAGGCAGGATCCTCCATATGGCCGCATGTTGTGGACGAACAGAAATGATCGAGGCTGTGCTGAAGTTGTATCCCTGGCTTGAGGCTGGTGGACTCAATTCCCACGGTATCGTTGCTCGCCTTTCATAGAGCAATCGTACCAGTAGGGGAGTAGAAGAATGAAGCAACTATAGCAACGGGATCCACTTCATTCGTGGAACAGCTGCAAATGGGTTGAAGATAATAGATTCAAAAGGAATATTTGGGTATTGTCTAATCTATATTTTCGAGCAATTCAAATAAACTCCACTCTATGGGCACGGCTACGGCTACTAAGCAGGACAATACTCTACTTGATCTTGAAGACGGAGTAACAAATAGTTTTTAACGTTATGAGACAAATGCATTTTGAACAATTCATTCAACAATAATTAGATTCCTATAGCTAAACTACAGTTGTATTGGATCGCTGCAAGCGCTTAGATTTTAGGGACGTGCTCGCCAGTCTCGTGCTCAGCAGTCAGCTTCTCGTCGATCCTCTCAGCTCTGCGAGCCAAGTCGGCCTGGTAATTTGCAGTGTACTGACTCTTGTCGACGGAGGGAATGAACCAAGGAGCGTTGGTGAAGAGATAGTTCATCTCCTCCAGAGGAAGCTGCTTGGTCTCGGGGACGAAAGCCCAGACACAAAGGGCGTTGGTGAAGTTGCAAATAACAAAGACGAGGTAGTACTTCCAGCCGACAGCGCCCATAGCGATACCAGTGACCTGTCCGATCATAGTGTTAAAGGCGAAAGAGACCATAGTAGCTAGAGATACACCCTTGGCACGAGTTTGGGTGTCGAAAATCTCAGCGGGGATAATCCAAGAAAGAGGTCCGCAAGTAGCCGAGAAGGAGAAGTTGTAAGCCCAAGTAACGATGATGAAACCCCAACCCTGAGCAGCGCTGCCGGAACCAGGAGGGTATACTACCAGCATGATAGTGGCGATGATGAAGGTCAGGCAGTTGAAGAGGTTACCCCAGATCAGAGTCCAGCGACGACCGAATCGATCGATGAAAGCGATGCAAAGAGCCTGGGCAATAAGCGCAATAATCGAGTTGATGGCCTGGTACTTGAGAGCATCGGCAGCCTCAATTCCAGCCTGCTTATAGATTGTAACGGAGTAGTACTGGATAGCGGAAACACCAGTCATCTGGATAGAGGCCTGGAGACCACAAGCAATCAAGAGACGGCGGAAACAAGACATGTTTCGGAACAGCTCGAGGTAGGACTTGGCAGAGTTGGCGTGCTCATCGGCGATACTTTCCTGAATCTGCTCGATCTCCGCGCGAACCCAGGGGTCATCGACGTTTCCGTTGGCGTGCAGTCGAGCCAAGGTATGCAGGGCCTTTTCCTGCTTACCCTGGTCCATAAGCCAACGAGGAGACTCGGGGAAGATGAAGATGAGGGAACCGAGGATAAGTGCGGGGATGCACTGAATACCGAGGGGGACTCGCCATTGTCGGTCGTCGGTGTAGTTTGTGTATGTTCCCCATCCAGTCCACGAAGCGATAAGGGCACCAATACCCAGCATGAATTGCTGAAGAGCGGTAACTCGGCCTATTTAAGGGAAACATCGGTGTCAGCTCATTTATGCTTATTAAATTGGGTATCGAAGGCGGGGATGATTGTCGTGTGGGTACGCACCTCGAATCGAAGGATGGGCAATTTCGGCCTGGTAGAGAGGAATAATCATGGTGAGGAAACCGACGCCGAGACCAGCGAGGAATCGACCAGCCATCAGGTAGTCGATCTTAGTAGCGCCAGTTTGGAGACCACCTCCGAGGAGGAAAATGATAGAACCAATGGTGATGGTCCATCGTCGACCAGTGTATTCAGTAGTAGGGCCAGCGAACATGGCACCGAAGAAAGCTCCTCCGGTGAAAAGCGCGACGACAGCTCCACTGGGAAAGTCAGCATCATCAAATCTTCAAGTTGTGGGCGACTTACGTTTCGGGAGATGTATCAGTTGTGTTGAAAGTCTTCTGGTATGACCCAGAGGCAATGACCTGGGCGATGACACCCAAATCATAACCGAAGAGCAGCGATCCAAAGGACGCAAACACTCCGACGAGGAATTGATAAACCTTGGGCTTCATGATGTCTTCAATTGATAAAAGGTTATGCAGATGGAGACTGGGGTTGAACAGAACTGATCGACAAAGAGCGGGTTTCTCCAGGTTTAATACTTTTTCTTCTCCATCTCCTACTACCCCAGAAAAACAGAGCCCCCAGACTTTCGGCCCAAACAAGCACCATCATGGGTATTCTTGCGCACCAATGACCAACTTGGTAACGGGACCAGGATGGCAAACGTGCTACAACACGCGGAAATAAAGTGTGCAGCGCACCAGGTGCCCCATGGGGAAAAGGAACGGGGTTACTGCAACCTCAATTGCAAGTCAGCAACAAACACGACGCCATAACGACGGACACGCTAGGATGCGCCCATTCTACAGCGCGTGACAGCTCTGTAGAAGCGCTTCTCGTTGATTGGAGCGCAAACAAGAACGACGGTTGGTGCTGAGAGCTAAGCTGTTGAAGCGGCTTGAGATCGGGGGAGACTACCGCAAAAGATCCTGAGCAATGCGGAGAAGGACGAATTATCCACCAGTTGTGAGCAAGGATGTTTGCCGGGCTTTATTCCTACTCGGTCATGGACTTTCGATCCAAGGGCGGGGTTTCCTGGTTGACTTTGACGCTATGCTCTTTTAGATAGCTTCGTCCGAGGAAGTTATTGGTTGGGAGCGATATGTCACCATGGGAGACAAGGGGGAGCATGTCTGTTTTCAGGCTTCGTCCTGAGTATCATCCGAGGTTCAATACATGGGACGACTTGGCATGCACAGCTTCAAAGGAATTGGAAAACAATATCTTTCCGAAAAGGGTTTGACAGATGCTTGATGGCTGTAGCATTAAGGCACAGAAATCCTTTAATTAAGCATGAATGCGTGAGTTTTGATAAGATTAGAAACAGCCCTCTTTGGTTGTATCACTGCCCAATGAAAACGACTTAACTAAAAGTGGGTTTTACCTTACCCCGGATCTGCTGCAAGATTGAAGTTAGCTAAGTTGGAGGGAAGTATTGTTTAATGTCGTGAGTTACAGTTCGGCAGGCTGTTCCGAGAATTTGGACTAGAGATACAGAGATTAGTGTTTTCCTTTGTACAAATATGCAAACCATATTCCGAAAAACAATTCAACTCGAAAACCATTGCAATATAGCCTTGGCAACCCATCTGTTAACCTTAACGTATCGATTTGTGCCTCAGTGTAGGGTAGGTTGTCGGCGAACAGCCTTACTCGGCCGATTCGACTCGGTGATGCACTACGTAGCCCGACAAACAAAAGTCACGGCTGGTATACGAAAAACCCGAGATGGAACGTTCAGTCATTGGTCAACTTCTCACGCGGTCCGAAGTGATTGGAGAAACACGACCACGTGAACGTCACCGGTCAAAACATGAGAGTTCTAGGCCCCGATGAGATGCTCTTAATTCCACCCACTATCTTACTATATCTCAATTGATTGGGTGGGCAAGAGTCAGTACCTCTTCTCATCTTTAGATCTTACGAGCTGAGTACTGGGAATCGCAATCTCATGATCAACAAGGACAAAGCGTAAAGCGTAATGCACAAACGTTTCAGTTGTTTGACGCTAGGCCCGGCGGTCTAGGTGATGAGAAAACTTAGCTCCCACAAGCATGTAGAGAAGAATAAGTAGGTCAGTCATAGTTGAAATTGACCCTGTCCTTAATCCACTTATTCTTACATCTCACAATTCCCAGCTCAGCATTTCTGTCACCCTCTAGCTTGGCCAGCCTTGCAATCCTGTACTGCTGAGCCAGCATGTGATTGATCCACTCTTTCACTTCCAATGACTATCTCGGGCTAGACCTGATCTTTTAGACTCATTGACATCAACCTTTGTGATTGGGCCGGATCGTGAATAGGCTACTAATGACGACACACACACAAAAGAACATTGAACTATTGAATTTCACTATTGTTAGATGTCACAAGGCTTTCAGAAGCGAGCCTGTAAGCTCTGTCGATATCTCGGAATGTGGATAAGTTTGAGCTCGTGTCATCTGTTACGCCAAGCCATTCTCGAGATACCTACAGCAAGGGAAATTACAGGAACCTAGGCACATATTTTCATGGCGCTATATAATGTTCGTTAACTCTCACAATTCGATATATAATATTCTACACGCAGCACACTTACCTTCCGGTATTGGATGCCCTTGAACAACCTCCGCATACCAACGTACATTTGCAAATCATTCAGTCCTGGCCAAGGCCAAGAAACACATATATGTAACTTGCGAAAGAACATGTTTGTATCAATGTATAGCTCAACTCATACGGATGAAATGGTATATATGATGAAATCTTAGTTTTTAAGAGCTTAACGAAAAGTAGAGGCTTGGATATATACTTAGAATGAAGGCTTCCAGGCTGGCAACCAGATCGTAAAATACAAGAACAAAGAAAATAGCGAAGAGAATGAATGGAATAGATAAGGGATCACTGAGTAACGAGAATAGTGCTAGCAACACTTGGTACACCTGCCGAGTTCATCACAAACAACATCCAATAACCAGGCAAAGCAATACCAGAGTCACTGGGAACATTGAAAGAATAGTTGTTGCCCCCGTTATCCGTCAAAGACAGAGGAATGCGGCGCTGGTCAGTGTTAACCGTGTGAGTGGCTGTTCCATAACGAATAAGTGAGGCCTTATTGACGGAAGAGTTTGTCAAGATCGTAATCTTGCCACCGACCTTGACACTCTGTGCAGAGGTTCCGATGATCTTAGGACGACTGGCAAGATTGCCGTTGCTATCGTAAAGATAGTTTGGTGTGTAGATCTGCGCGTCAAAGTGGTTGGTGGTACAATCACCGCAAAGGCCACCACCGCCGTTAAAAACCCTGCCATCAGGCAACAGGAGGGAAACGCTATGATAAACCCGAATAATAGAATTGGGCTGCTGCTTGTAGAAAGTGTCTTGATCAGGCACATACAGCTCCGGTGTAAGCTGTGGGGTGGTATCCGCAAACGGAATACCGCGCTGCTGGCCACCTGTGATGAAAGTGCTTCCGTCAGGAAGGACGACAGAGGTGTGAAAGGTGCGAGGGAAGTACAAGCCGTTGCTGGCAAAGACAGTGTTGGCATTAGTTCCAGGCTCGCCGATGGTTATGATGTGGGCGTTGGTCGTGGCGTCGCTATCCTGGTAATCTGGGGAGCCGCCAAACGTAAGGATCTTGCCCTTGACAGCATCGTACATGACGGCATTACCGCACATAGCATCTGGGTCCACTCCACGGTTAGACTGACGCTTTCCGGCTGACTTAACATCGCCACTTCCGTTGGTATAGTACCAGTTCATGGCAGTGCTGGGTCCAGCTTGGAAAACAGACCCCTTCTTCCAACCGAAGAGCCATGCGTGGTTATCGGACCTGTACACGCCTTGGTGATCATTGGTGAGCATAGGGTTGACCTTGGCTCCTGGCAAAGAAGTCCATGTCTTGGAAGATGGATTGTAGGCCTCGCCATTTTTCTCAAAGACACCACCGCTCCAGGAGCCGCCGATTGTGAAAACGCGACCATCTGACATGGTGGCCGATGACTGATAGCCACGAGCAACTTGCATGTCAGGTCCGGGAATCCAGCTGTCGCTGGGCGAGTCGTAGAGACTTGTCTTCTTGGCATCGTTACCACCAGTGACGACAACCTGGCCCTTTCCATCCATTGACAGACCAGGGCAGAACATATCGTGCTTGGTGACAGTCACAGTACGCTGGGACACAACATTGGTAGCTGGATCCCAAATAGAGGTCAAGGTGACACCGCCAGGGGAGCCGCCGAATTGATCGTAACGATAGGAACTAAAAACTGTGACTTTTCCTGACGTCGGCTCAACGAAGGCAGCGGCAGGAACAAGGGGAAAGTCAATTGTTGGGCCCCATTTGCCGAGGCCAGGCTGAGGGGCACTGTAGGAGTCAGCCTTGTAGACGTTGATCTCTGCGATACTGGTCCAAGGGTTTCCGTTCACTTCAGTGACGGCGACCAGACGGACATAACGAGCAGGGCGAGTTTCGAAGTTGGAGTATTTAGTGGTAGAGTCAGAATACCACGTGCCGGTTGCGACGGGGCTACCCCAGTCCTTCCCATCTGTGCTGAGATAAACGTTATGTTGGGCAATCCAGCCATTCTGGGAGCCATCTTGGCGGGGTAAAACAGACAAACCATTGACATTCTGTGTAGACTTCATGTCAATAGTGTATGTGTGGGGTGGTTTGGGATCAGATGAGCCCCATTGAGTGTGCCAAAAAGTATCTTTGTTGCCATCGATAGCCTTGTTGCACTCATCCCCGGAATGGGTACTGTCACAAGTAACATCCCAGTTACTGCGGGAGATAGTGGATCCATTAGGAGCTGAAGCTCTCAGGCTTAAGAACTGCAGGGTCTTTGCATCAGGCTTGCCTTCTGAACCCTTGTTAGGGCTGGAGATGGCGACAGCATTGATGCCACTGAGGCAAAGAGCGAGTGTCAGAAGATGTTTCATTGGATATAAAGAGCGACAAGAAGTAGTGAGTTACAGGATAAAGAACGCGTGGGTTGGTGAATCTAAGCGAAACAAAATTAAATGTATCAACTGGTATTTATAAGAGCCGTTGACACCAAGAAACCGATTCACTAATGGCTTTCTAGTTAAGACTACCGGTATCACCATGTGGTGTTTCACACCCATCTCCTGAAGACTGCATGTCTAAAGGATCACTACGTAGCTGAGGCCATAGGCTTTAAGAGTAGTTTTACGATATTAAAACTAATTCAATTGGTCGGTCAGGGGCTAAGCATGCAAAAAGAAATGATCATTTCGTATTATGTGCGCCACTCACGTTCTCAACACATACTAAATGGTCATCACATGGAAAACTAATTTGACTACAAAACCACTTGGCGCCACGCAGGAGCCAATATCTGCAGCCACATCACTTTCAGCCGCTCGGGAGGTCCTGGCATACCCGTCGCAGCATCTGCAGGTACCGTGTTCTCTCGGCATTGTGGTGGGGATATTCAGTTGAGAAAACTATTAATCTGTTTAGTTACAGATCTTTCCGATTGATCTAACTATCAACAGCTAAACTCATGAGTTACCAGTGGTTCTAACCGTCGTTGAACCTCGATGACGAGACGCGATGCTATACTTGGAAGAAGAGCATACGACAATGGTGGTGTCGAGGGCGATTTAATAGCACACAGTTGCATGAGGGTATGGAGGGTCGGATAAAGAGAGCCTGGAGGCCTCAGCGCGATTCTAGATTCTATAGTTAGTCTATACATACCGGCCTTGTATAAACTTTGTCGCCCTCTTACATCAATCCAAGAAAGACTGCCAAAAGACTGACGATCTTCTAGAAGACAATCCAATTCATGAATCATAGCATGAACCACCACGTCGGTTGTGCCAGTCATGGCCCAGAACCCCTGTAAACCGTTCTTGGTGGCGGGATCTTAGCCCGTCGACCTTCAGCCGATTTCGTTCGGTCCATCATAGTCTTCGTCCGAGGTTCGGTCGAAAAAACACTTTCCTATTCCTTTGGCAGGATTCAATACCCAGCAAAAAGAGAATTATTTCATCCGAACTACGGACGAAAGTTGATTGCAAATGGTAAAACCCGGTTGTTTTGTCAGCGTTTCAACTGTCATTTTCAGAACCTACTTTCGGTGATGGCACTATAAAATGCCCTCATGGCCATGTAAGCAATTGAGAATTAACAGCGACATCAGCCATTTCAATACTCACCATGTCATCTCTTGTACCATTGCAGTTCTATTTCCCCACGGGCCTGACGTCACCGCAGCCATTCAACATTACCGTCAACCAAGACTTTATACAGCAAACTCAGGCAAAGGTCAAAACGTGGCGTTCACCTTTCGGGCTATCGTCGAATTGGACAAATGAAGGCCCCTCCACAGACCAACTCGATGAAATCGCGCAGTACTGGGCCAATGAATATGATTGGTCTTCTGTTGAAGATCGATTTAACCAGGAAGATTACCATTTTGCAACCTCAGTCTCGAGCGATGGCAACTACACGGCTCCTGTTCCCCTCCATTTCGTTCATCGGCAATCTACCAAACCTGACGCGATTCCCCTTCTTCTACTTCATGGATGGCCTTCAACTCATCTAGAATGGTCCAAAGTGATTGATCCTCTGATCAACGACGCTGATACACCATTTCACGTTGTTGCTCCTGATCTACCAGGCTTTGGCTTTAGTCCAGCACCCACGCAGCCTGGACTTAATCCTCGTGAGAATGGGCGGGTTATGAATGATCTCATGAAACAGCTCGGTTACTCCAGATACGGCATTGTCAGCACCGACTTGGGCTGGCAAATCGCTATGTGGATGGCCAAAGATGCAGAGTCAAGTATTATTGGTCACATGACGGATTTCTTCGCCGTTCAGCCAAGCGAAGATGATCTGGCTCGCTTGGCACGAAACGAGACGACTGAAGAGGAGACAGCTTACATGAAAGCTTCCAATGACTGGTATGGATCTCACTCGGCATATTCAACTGTTCATTCCCAAAAACCTCTGGCGTTATCCCTTGCTCTTACTGATAGTCCTGTCGGATTTCTCGGCTGGGTCTGGGACCTTGTCTATGCGATATCGGATGGTTGCAAGTACAGTTACGAGGAACTTATCACCGATACAATGATGCTGTTTATTCCAGGACCATACAACAACATTCGTGCTTATCTTGAGGCGTATAAGGTATAGGCATTGCTATTTGTTCACAGACAAAATGACTGACCAAGTTAGCCCGGTATGATGGACTTTCCTAAAACTAAAGTGCCCACTGGTGTTTCGGAATGGGGCTTCGAAAATGGACCATTTCCCGAAATCAGCGCGTCATCTCTCACGGTACGTTGTCCGACAAGCCTTGACGTCAGCGATGTAGCTAATTTATGCGTATGTAGCCTCGGAGTTGGATTGAGAAAACTGTGCATCTTGTCTATTTCTCACAGCGTAAATATGGAGGCCATTTTCCTGCCGTATCACACCCGAAAGAATGGGTTCAGGAGGTTAAAGGCTTCTTTTCTGGACTTCGTCAAAGATGACGGATGGCAATTGAAAGCGGGTCACAATTAGATGGGGATTGAGTTCGTGAATTATGGTGAAGAACTATTAGGACTTTTCGCGTCCCGGTAGTTGATTAAATCTGATATATTAATAAAGTATTGTGATAGTCTCGAATTTCTCAAGCCCCTCCTTGTCCACGTTCGATCTGTTCGTAGCGACTCCTCTTGGGTCGCCCTTCGCTGCGAGGTGAAGGCAGCTCAACCTCTACTGAACCGAACTTGCTGCCCTTTCCGTTGGCTCTGCCATTTTCACTTGGCTCAGATTCAATCTTGACGTCGATTCGACGATGAATGCCGTTGGAGGGCTCAGATCCATCGGACAGCTCGTCAAGCGATGACCCTGACCTGGAAGCGACTTTTGACTTGTGGGTCATCTCTATCGACACACCATATCCTGGGACTTTGTCCTGTGGTCTATTACTAGACTCATTGACTTTTGGAGTCGTGCCATAGGAGTTCGAGGGATATATCTCGTCGGTCATCTTCTTCCGTGCTAGATGAGTGATCATAGAAGCCATGGACATTTCGATGTTGAGCTTGACCAGATAGACGACAGGGTGGAACTGGATAAACACTGTCTGGTTCGGTAAGGACATGAGCCCTATCAAAAGTACCTATATGCATGATCAGTAACAGGCCAAGGAGCGATACATAGAAACATACATCCATAGCAACTGACAGAGCCATCAACTTCGAATTGAACGCAACTAGGGGTTGATACTTTGTGAGGTTGCTCTCTTTCAGCAGCCTCTGTTTCACAATGTGAAGGAAGTACCAATTCAGCGCGGCATCAATAATGCAAATAAGAATCTTTGAGGTTCTATCCCAGTATTTGTTGACGGTGACAAAACTAGTGTGTGTTAGCTTAAGAAATGCTGAGTGTTGTCTTGAGAAGCGTACGCCTGGCTCACGGGCGGGTCGACATGCGAGGGGATGAAGATGCAGAACACAGCAACATTGATACATGTTACAACGAAAGCGGTGCCCCATTTTAGTCGTCGAATTGTTTGTCGAGATTCGGCAATGATACTAATTCTGTTGATGATGATTTGCAACAAGAGTTGGATCTCAAAGACCCAGAAGAAGAGGATGAAGAAAAAGATTGTAATGCTATTAAAGAGATAAGTTAAATCGAGCCACGTTCTTCCCATAGAATGTCACATACCCAGGTTTTATGATCCCATTGAGGAACAGGTAAGCGAGTATTCCAATGCCAACATTTGCCAAAATTTCTCCCCAGATCATGTAGATGTATGCACTTCGTAAAGGACTCCGGTTCCTCCTGGTCTGCTTGATGGCCTCCCAGACTGTCAAGAAGCCGAAGCCAAGGGAGAATCCCAAGGCCATGGAAGCGACCTTGTAATCTGAGACGGAACTCATACTGTGGGCGTGTTTAAAGAGTGACGGAATGGAAACAAGAGACAGATGTCTGCAGAACGGAAGGGACAAGACACTTTCGATAAGGGGACCGCCCGCATTTGAAGTCACGTCAGAGACCAGAGCTTCTCAGTAAAAGATCGGATGGGGCTGCGGCATTGATGAGCGAGCAAACTATTGATTCAGAATTGGTGAAGTCTGAGAATTCAGCCGCCCCGCAGGACTGAGCGCCAGTTAATCGTAAAACCGAAGATCTTGAGCCAGTGCATTGGGTCCTCGTGATATTAGTGTGGATGTTTATATGGGCTAAGAGTTTCGCATTGACTCTGATAGAACACAATACACGGGCCTAAACAGCGTTTACTGCCACTTTTGTAAAATCACAAGAACCGTCTACGGAACAGGAACGGTCGATAAACTCTCTTTTGACAAATTGAGCCGTCACAGTAAGTTGTGAAAATTTCGTCCAGTCTATTAGAATTCAATCGGCTATTAGACGGAATAGACAGTCCGTCTGTGGAGAATAAAGGCATCATTACCGAGGCTACCGAATTGACGGGCCGAGAAATTTTCAGTTTCTGATTGGTTGGGAGCCACCAGAGCTCACCATTCCGCCCATGAAGCGGAAAGATTCCGAGATATTATGCTCAGATCGGCGCGACAGTTGTTCTAGACTCGCATTGTTCTAGGATTGTGATAGGTACCGGTGGATCATCTAATGTAAAAAACGTGTTGATCGGGTCTGAGTGCCCCTGACCGTACCATAGACATCAAGCAGAGTCCCTACAGTCCCCAGATTTTTCGTCAATCTTTGTGTTACCTCCACGTGTTGCGCAGATCCCGTCAATGCAACTCTGATTGTCTCCATCAGACTATGGCAACGCATGGCGTAGGTCGGGTATCTGCTCTCATTGCAGGAAAACTTTTTATTGATCAAGGGCCACAGATACCAGATGCGGCTAAACAATGATCTGCATACTCATCTTCTTGATCTGTTCCGCTAGCCCTACTTTTGTCTTGACCCAATGGGTATTATGACCTGTCATCTTGATGGAAGCTAATCCAAAGTTTGCCAAGCATAGTGATTGCTGCCAAATGGAGTCCTCATAAAACATTCTTCCAAGGCCCTGTAGGAAAAAGTGTTACGCCATCTCCAGTTCGTTACTTGCTTGGATTCTCAACGTTCTCAGTAACTTTCTTCCAACTCTCCCTCTCTTTCAACCCATTCCACCATTTCTTAACAGCGGGATACTTGGAAAGAAGGTCACCAAATCCCAGCGGCTCTGTCAACTGTCCATATGGTAGGTGAAACAGATCGGCAAGAGTGATGTTATCTCCCGCAAGATACTTCTGCTTCGAAAGAATCCGCTCGTACCCTGCCAATGACTTGTCGAGATCCTCCAGCTTGTCCTTTACTATCGCTGCATTGGCGGGTCCAAGGCCCCGAAGGGGCTTGAAGACTTCTTCCCAAGCGATGCTGTAAACGCTGGGATCAAAGTATGACGATTCTAAAGAGAGAGCCTGCAATAAAATCAGTATTTGGATGAATTTGGTAAGTTTTGGAAGAGGTCTTGCTTCTTGAAAGGCTGCGTATGCCTTCATATTAGTTTCGGACGGAGACAAGTCCGTGCCTCGACCCCGGTACTTGGCCGCGATGTAGTGGGCGATGGCTCGACTTTCTATAAAGCTTTTAGTGCTGGAAACCTTGCGGCCCTTTGTTATACCCATACCGTAAATGCGTATGCCTGCCTCTTCATCAAATAGAACTGGGATCTTGTTGAACGGGTGGAATTCGTTGGCGTATTCCTCGGTCTTGTGTTTACCAGCAAAGACGTCGACGGTAATCATCTCATAGTCGAGACCCTTCTCCGCGAGCACGTTGGCCACTCGGAGCGTGCAAGTGGATGGAACATATCCATAGAGCTTGAGAGTCATTGTTCAGGTCAACTTAAAAGATGCAAGAATGTGAGAAAAGGACAAGCTGGTAATTCCTGCGATAAAGCTTTGTCATTTGGATAATGTGCAATTATACCATGTCTAAATAGCAAACAGTTGTTAATCTTCATGTGTATAGTAGTTCACTATCAGGTATCCGATGAATAATGATGATCAATCGAAGAGCTATGCTTCTGCAGTTTCGTCCGTTGCGGTCCGTCCCGGACGGACGAGCCTTGGATATCATTAGTCTGTTCGTACGAGTGGAGTGGAGGCATTAAAGCCAGTCAGCCCACACCATCTACGATTTGTAATTGCTTAATAAGTGACAAATCACCTTGCAGGTGATATGATTTTGTTTTGAAACTCAGCTCGCATTTAAGGCTTGATGGCTGGAATGTCTGCAAGGTTACACGCAGTCATCGACGATGAAAGTAACATGATTTCGATGCTTTCACGGTGACCTAACATTAGGGTTTCGCCTACACAGCGGTCAAAGCTCATTCCTCACCATTGAAAAGACTTTTGTCCAGTGGTAGATAAAGTAGACGTTAAGGACGAAATGGAGAATGAGAAAAATGGCTTTTTTCAGTGCTATCCTATACAATGTTGGTTCCTTCGTATATGTGAGTTATTTGTAAACGGACTGTGACCCAGATGCAGAAGCCACTGATGTTAGTAAGAGTTGCAACTAAGGCGACACTCCGTTTGACTTAATGGTGTCCTTTTTGTTGACAGGAAGAAGTGATATTCGATTGATGATGATCAGAAAGGTGAGATGGATTTGCATACTCCAGACGATAGCTGCAGGCAGAAGGTGTCAGTCGAACAAAACAAGACTGGGTGGGTGTAGGAATGAACTTACCACTAGAAAATACCCAAAAGCTATTTGGCAGGACGATCGTCAGTAAGGTTGATGAGAGCGGCAACATCGTACAAACGCTGGCGGCGTATAGGGCACGATTGTCACCATAAGCTTCGGTGGCCTCTATAGGCGAAAAGCTTACTATGAGTAACTGTGGAAGCATCGCAGTCATGATGCTAGAAATGACGTGAAAAAACACCAAAAATCAGATATAGCTGGTGGCGTAAATCCTCGTAGCCAGCAGTAAGTCGCTATGCCCATAACGTTGAATGCAATTCAGTCCAGCCAGCACATAACGATGTATGTGCTGCAGGACCTCCCTCTACTGTATGCGGAAAGGGTGTGCCAAATCGTCATGATCGCGGTAAAAATGCTCGCGACCATACTAAAACCCGAGATCATACTGACAATATTCATATCGAGACATTCGGGCGTTTCGCTTTCGTACCTATGGTGGAACAAGGCAACTCATCATACTGACAGTGTAGTAGAGAGTGGCCGTTTGGCAGTGGATGGTCTTGAGATCCAATGCAAAAGCTCACTGTTAACAGGTTCAAAGACATCGAAATACAGATGTACCTCGCAAGGAACTCCAACAACAAGAAAGCTTTGCCGACAAAGGATCTCAAACTTAAAAAACTAGTGGTCCATTTAAAATGGTATATAACGTGTAGTGCAAACTTAGTTCCGATTTATAATATATCTCGTTGTTCTCTAGCGTATAACAGCGGGAGACATTTCGACATACACGAAAGGGTGGACAATCTTGTTCGATTCGGTACGGGGATATGCGGGTAGAATGGCTTAAATCGCAGGGCTGATGTGTTGATCGTTGTTTGAAGCAATGCAAGCCTTAAAGTCTCAAGTTGATTCACTGTCGTTGGCACCAACTTCTACAAAGTTTCGGGTTCCTAGGGAAGTGAAAGGTTAGTTCCAATTGGTCTACCTTATCGGACTCAGATAGTCTTATCAGGACCAGATAACGATTTGTTTACCAATACGTGGTGCATAGGCCGAAACTAGTAATTACAGAGTAGTATTTTAAGAAACACCACGGCCTTCAAATAACTAAGCGAGTGCGAAAGGGCCGTCAACTCCATAAATCATGTGATTATAAGTGGAGGATAAGCAAGTAGTTTAATTATGATAAGAATAGGTCTCGGTGCCCTTTTCAAGATTTTTTTCGCTCTGGTTGGGTTGGGCTTTGAGCATCAGTTGCAGAAATTGAAAATAATGGCAGACAGCAGTTGGTTAACTATTCGGGACGCGATGGCGTCAATGACCGTCCGAGATTGGGCTGCGGTTGTTGTGGCTTCTTGGCTTGCATATAAGTTCCTGCAAGCGCTGTACAACATCTCGCCACTTCATCCATTGAGCAAGGTGCCTGGTCCCAAACTCGCAGGAGCGACATACCTGCCCGAATTCTACCACGATGTAATTCTCGTTGGTCGTTATACCCATGCCATCAAGAAGATGCATGAAAAATATGGTAAGTGCATTATGGGCCTCAAATAACAAACGGTTCTCATGCTAATCAATTCGCAAAGGCCCTATTGTTCGCATTAACCCTAATGAGACACATTGTGCTGATATGGCATTCTCTGACGAGATCTACGCTGTTGGTGGTCGCAAGCGCGACAAGCCCTTTCACCAAGTCAATGGCTCAGCAGCCGGAACTTCCAACGCCTTTGGTACTCCGGATCACGATATTCACCGCCTGAGACGTGCCCCTGTAGCCAAGTTCTTCTCAAGAGCTATGATTGCACGACTCGAAGAAGAGGTTCACGAGCTGGTTCAGACGCTTTGTAACAAACTGCTAGCAGAAAGCAGCGGCAAGGGGAAAAGTGAACCCCTCGATGTTGCGCACGCATACAGTTGCTTCACTTCTGATGCCATCTCTAGCTATTGCTTCGGGGAAGCCTTTGGACTGTTGTCTCGAGACACTTGGTACCCTACCTTCCGTGAAGCGACACTGGCAGTACTCAAACCTGTATTTGTCTTCCGATTTTTTCCCTTCTTGGTTGGTAGCGTGAAGTTTGGAAAGCATCTTATCGACTATCTGCCCGCTGACACTGCGCTACTCATCCGCACATTACAAGTTGATATCCCCGCGCGAGTGCAAAAGACCAGATCAGACCTGGATTCAGGAATTGTTTATGACCGGCCTACCATCTTCGCAGACCTGTTACAATCCGAACTCGACGAAAGCGAGAAGGGAACAGATCGTCTTGTCGAAGAAGCGGTTACCATCGTCAACGCCGGAACTGAGACTACAAGTTGGGCTCTGAGTGTTATTACATATTTCCTCCTGTCGCAACCCGAGACCATGAGCAAGTTGCAGGCCGAATTGGCCACAGTTGTCAACGACCCACGCCATCTGCCCTCTTGGACAGCGCTCGAGCAGCTCCCATACCTAGGAGCGGTTATAAACGAAGGCTTGCGTCTATCTTATGGTGTTTCTAGCCGCTCAGCACGTGTTCCGACCACCGAAGATCTCGTTTATCATGGGGAGTTTAACAAGAAGCCTATAACTATAGTGCTCTCTCGAGGCTATGCCATCGGCATGTCAGCAGCTATTTCGCACCACGACGAGTCTGTGTTCCCCGACTCCTACTCCTTTGCTCCTGAGCGATGGATCGACGACAACGGAGCGATCAGAAAGAACCTGGAGCGATCAATGATTGCCTTTTCCAAAGGTAGCCGCGGATGTCTTGGAAAGAAGTAAGTTATGCTCAAACCATCTGGAACTCTTCGAAAAGGAAACACTATTTGCTAACATTGTCGACTATAGTCTTGCTCTTTGTGAGTTGTACCTCTCTCTCACAGCTCTTGTTCTACGAGTGATGCCACATATGCGCCTTTATGAAACAACAGAACGTGATGTGAAATACGATCATGATATGTTCATCCCTGTGGTTGCAGAGGGAAGTAAAGGAGTAAGGGTGACAATTGAGTCTTGATTTCAACGCTTACTTCGAAGAAGCGCTATATACATGATTGTAGAATATGTGAAATAGAAGTATATACAGTCCCGCCGCTACATCCAAGCAGCCCTCCCATAAGCTGGCCGTCGTCGTAACATTTACCTGACGTGGGCGTTGAAGTTGGTAACCTTGAACTGAGCACCGCTTCCGGTGAAAGGCTCGGTACCGAACTGGAAGGCTGTTGAAATATATTAGCATGTGGCAAGTAAATGATGTGCTGATTGTCAACTTACTAAGAAGGTACTGCTTGCTGGCAGGGTATCCTTGAGTGTTGGCAAGGTAGTTCCAGAATTGCTTGACGTCAGAGTTAAAGTTGTTGACAGGGCTAGGAGCAACAAAGCTGTAGACGCGCATGCTACCATTCATGCCCGACCAGAGTTCCCAGGTACGGCCCTCAACGTTGGCATTGCCAATCTTGGAACCAATGGGCTGCACGCCGCCAAGTCGTCCGAGCCTGAAATGAGTGCGTTAGTATGTTTTGGGTAAAGGCCAAGTTTCATCATAGCTTACCAAATCATCAGCTCATAGTCACCGCTGGAGGTGGAGTGGTTAGGGTCAGAGGCAGTGAAGAGATCGTAGGCAACGTTGGCTCGGATGTTGGTGCCACTGTAAGACCAGGCGGCAGCGGACTGCATGTTGCTGATCTGGCTCATGAGGCGCTTCTGGCTGATCTGAAGACCAGAGTTGGGGTAAGCCTTGACGTTGTCCTGGCCGCCGGACCAAGTCCAGTCAGCGTGCCAGCCGGCACCGTTGCTGTTGGACCAGTCAATGTAGGTGCACTGGCTACCAGAGCCAGAGCCCTGACCCCAACGGTTGTTGTTGAACTCATAACCGCCGTTGGCATAGTAGGCGTACTGGTCGCAGAGGGACTGAGCCAAGGTCAAAGGGGCGAAAAGCCCGGCGAGGAAAACAAGAGAAGTCTTCATGTTGAGGATATTCTTTGTGTTGTGAGAGAGGACTGTGATATCTTGGCTGAGTTTTCTAACGATACATACTCGAACACTTATATACTTGCGTCGCTTACATTCTACCCACTTAGTATAGACAGTTCGAGATAGCTCAAAGTTGGCGTTCCATTCCAAATTGATCTACGGAAGCTTCTCCGTCACTATAATGGTAGTCTCTAGCTGGCTCTACGGCCCGTCAATTCGGAACAATGGGCAGATAGTCCAACTATGCTTTCGAAGGGACGAAAAGGAAGACCAGAGTCGGTCCGTTTAGATAGGCGAGACCGCATTATTTGAGGTCTAATGCGAACTGCTCGGTAGAAGCTGACGGGATTCCCCACGAACTGGGCTTAGTTCTACCGGCTCTTGGTAAGTCCCAAGATCCAGGTTTAATCCTACTGTTCCTGAAACCATGGTATGTGCGCCAATGAATTTCCCCCGAACCCGCATTTATTATTTCCCCACCAGTAATCGTGTCTCTACGAGATGAGTTCATGTTACATTGGCAAGCCTTGGAATTGCGCTCATGACTGGACGATCTCGGAGGAATGATTCTCTTCTGGATGAATATCCTAGCTGAATTATGGGACTCATAAGCGGCTTCGCTTCCATCGCTATCCAGTGCCTTGGAATATTTACGGCCAAAAAGATAGTATAGCCGACGGAGGCCTTATTCCGTTCTGGAAGAGGATAAGTCTTGAGTGTGGGGTACATAGAGGTGACGGTATGACGGCCCGAGAGAATGGATGGTGCAGCTCAATTGGGTTCCTGGCTAAGATGACTGGTGCACAATCACCCGAATACGCCATCGAACAAGTCGTTCCATCAAGTGCCGCTGCTAACGCAACTTTTGACTTTGATAGGAAAGTACTAGAGTTCTTATCAATGGTTCCTGACGTGGGGGATATAATTGACAGCATATGCCACATAGTAAGACAAGTTTTGAGTATCCGTATATAACAAGACATCCGCCTTACTTTTCGACCATCTTCCGCATAACTATCCTATTCTAATTCTGTAGTCCTTCGGTTTCCCCTCTTTTTCTCTTTTTCATGACTTTCGATCGATCACGGGTTACTACCAAATTAGTCAGGCCGCATCCCGGAAGCTATATATTGCACATATTAATTGCCGTTCGCTCTCAACGCGTCGAGGAGGCTAGAATATTACAGGCGCGCATCGTACCCTTGAGAATGTGATCTGCTGCCGCGACCGGTTAATTGTCTTTTTGTTTCTATTGCTACCTTCGTCGGGCCTCGGTAGGTCATGACGTGACATCGCTCCCATGGATAACAACCAGATTGAGACAAGCCGATTGAATGTCGTGGTTTTGACATTAATCAAAGAAAGTTCACGTCATCTCGCTTTGTTCCCCGGATTAACATGCCCCTTTTCAGAATATTCGGATGGAAGAGCTTTTGCTCGAATGGGATGTAGTAAGTGACTTGCACTTCAGCTGAAGCTTACTCATGGATAATGTTCTGGATCCGAATAACGTTCAATGAGTAACACGGGGTATGACGTCTCATTTGTTTCTATCCTACACGTGGTACGCCACCTTTAGGTTGTATGCAGAATAACCTTAATCTTGGAAAAATTCTTGCTCAAACTTGTTTCGCAACGCGAACAGAGCCTTTCAGCCCTTTCTAGTTTTTTCCAGTAACGCACGCGAAATTGCAGTGCCACTATTCATGGTCGAAACATCTCATCAAAGGGGAAAATGATCTGCTAAATACGGTGTATGAAACTTTTAGTGTTTTGAAACATCCCAGTAGCGAGCTGTCCGACAGGGATTCTATACGGACCCACCACCTCCGTCCTCCCTCATTTGACTCAAGCTAGCCTGTATCCGCCAATTTTACCCGTCGATTGACAGCCGTTTTGACTGTTTCGGACTCTATAGTGACCTGAATATGATGAATTTAGCATGATCAGTTACAGGGAACTCCTGGAATATGCCGTGGCCAATATCTGTGATCGAGGCAAGGATAGAGGAGATTCAGATATATAAACAACTTCAACTTCGCTCTGTTGGAATCTTCTGAGACTTCTTCTTCAACAGGGACTGCCAGACAGAACCTATTCGCTTCTTTCTTCTATCGCACCAAAAAAGACTCTCAGGTCAGCTTGTCTTATCACCAACAACATGCGTTCTCCTATTGCTTTCTGTCTCGCCCTGCTGGGTGCTGCCCAGCTCGGAGATGCCGCCTCAGCTGGCTGTGGTAAGGCTGCCCCCTCCAGCGGCACCAAGTCCATGCAGGTCAACGGCAAGAACCGTCAGTACATCCTCCAGGTTCCCAACAACTACAACGCCAACAAGCCTCACCGTCTCGTCTTCGGCTACCACTGGCGTGATGGCAACATGAACAACGTTGCCCAGGGTGGCTTCTACGGCCTCCAGGGTCTCGCTGGCGACTCTACCATCTTCATCGCCCCCAACGGTCTCAACGCTGGCTGGGCCAACCAGGGTGGTGAGGACATCACCTTCACCGACCAGATGCTCGACTTTGCCAAGAAGAACCTTTGCATCGACGAGAAGCAAGTCTTTGCTACCGGCTGGAGTTACGGTGGTTCCATGAGCCACAGCGTCGCTTGCTCTCGACCCAACGACTTCGCTGCTGTCGCAGTCATCTCTGGTGCTCAGCTTTCTGGCTGCAACGGAGGTAACAGCCCCGTTGCTTACCTCGGTATCCATGGTTCTTCTGACAACGTTCTCGGCATCAACCTCGGTCGTCAGCTTCGCGACAAGTGGATCGGCACCGACGGTTGCCAGCAGAAGAACGTCAACGACCCTGGCCCAGGTGCTCAGAACCACGTCAAGACTACCTACCAGTGCAGCCGCAAGCCCGTTACCTGGATCGCTCACGGTGGTGGCCACGTTCCCGACCCTACTGGTACCAACGGTGTTAAGTTCGCTCCTGGTGAGACCTGGTCATTCTTCAACGCTGCTGTCGGCGGTGGCCGCAGCACTGGTCGTCGCTGCTAAATGCGGCCACCGACTTGGTGGTAAAGTGGCACTAGCTCCTTTCACGTCAACGTATGGAGCTCTGCTAGTCTGAGGGGAGGCATGGGACTACTTCATTCTTGTACATAGTAACCCGAAACCGATGGGTTATGTTATATAAAACCAGTCTCGATTTTTGTGACATACTAGGAGCTATACAAGCTCAATTACAATACATCACAGTACATACAGCCATGGAAATAACAAAGTGAATATTTGATGTAATGACTGCCAAACATATAGCCCGGTGCTCAAAGGTCCCCGGGCACTCATGTAATGCAACGATAGTACATGCTCTGCTACTTGGGACAACTGGTTTGTACGTAACAGCTTCTGCCAGAAAATGATGATGTAACTTGACCCTTCCCAGACGTGACCCAAAGGCTCTTCAGTCTCTTGCTATAAAGCTGACATGCCTTATCCTTGTTGTAGCCGAAACTCATGCACTGCTTGTTCTTCAGACAAGTCTCAGCGCATGCACCTACACTCTTTACCTGCGCCGTTGTGCTATTGACAGACTTTGATGGGGCTCTTGCGCGTGTCACACTCTTATTGCAGGTAGTGCGTGGATGTACCTTGGTGTTGGCGATGGCTGAGGGTGTGCAAGCAGGTGAAGTCTTCTTGGTAGTAGCTTTCGCTTTGGTGGTGGTGGTGGTGGTGGTGGTCGTAGGCTTTGACTGCTTGGCCTTGAGTGACTGGGGCTTTTTACTGGTTGTCTTCTTTCCAGTGTTCTTAAAGCTGTTACTCTGGGTCGTCGCCTTTTGCTTAGTGGTCTTGCTGTTACTCGTCGCCTTGGTCTTCTTGGCAGATGCTGGGTCAAATACTGGTACTGGCTGTGACCCCGGACGAGATGCAAACATGCCGCTTCCACCGCTTCCAAGACCATTTCCAGACATGCCAGTGACATCATTTCCAGAGCCCCCTTGACCTGTTTCATCATTAACAAAGCCTATATATCCTTCCGCGATTGGATCAGATTTCAAGGGTACTATCAGAGGGAACTTGAATGGTTCATCGTCGTCCCACTGATAGAACGTGTCAAGAGCATTCTCGAAGTGAATGTTCCAGGCGACCCCATAACTGTCACCTTCAATGCTCGCCGAAACGTCCCCGTTATCGTCAAGGCCCGCATTGGCCTCGAAGCTGCCTTCCAGAATAACAGATGGCGTATCTCTCACGCCACCCTTGATGTCCTAGAAGAAAACATTGACTTTGACGCCAACGCTCACTAGTAGTCCGAGGCTAGCATCAAGCTTTAGCTCGCTTCGGGCCCAACTGAGTATGCCGCCTGCGTAGAAGAGAACATGTTCGGCCCCAACTTCCATAGCGGAGGCACTTGTTACTTTGTTACTAACGTATTCAACAACGGCCCTGGTATCCTGTCGGATATATAGATCGTGGCAAATGGTGCTGAAAGCGTAGGCGGATGCTGTAGTACTTGCATGTAGTTTGCTGGCTGCGAGACTTGGATCTATCGTGAAAAGAACCGCAACTGCTTCCTACTCTACCATGCGGGCTCAACTTGTAAGTCGTAGAGGAACCACCCCAACTTTTTTATGTTGAAGAAGGGCGCGGATACTGGAGCTAGTTTCATGATTGGAAATGGTAAATGTGGCTTTACCTATAGCGGGAACAGCGATGGCTCCTCATTTAGTGTTGACGCATAAGCATTTCATTTGTATCTACTCGGTATGGATTGGAGAAGAAACGATATACCTTATTAGCAGAAAGACGGCCATAGCTCAGTGATTTCCTTAATAAATTCGCTATGATAGCCAAAAAGCAGGCTTCAATCGCACCTTGGAGTAATATTGCATCACACTGTACGGTGGCGACTTGCAGCGGAGTTTACATCGTGACAAAAGAGAATACAAGTTGGATATCCCTCTCATTTGATTGGAGCAATGCCAGTAAACTTGGCTTGTAGGCCAATCACGAGTTGAACGTTGTTGATTGGAGTAGGACCTAGCGGAAGCGGGTAAGACTGAGGTGGAATGAAACGGAGATAGTGGTTCAATCTCCGCAGGATAAGCTTAAATCCACAAAGAAGAGCCAATGTATCAAAATATCCTGTTCAGTGTCGTACGATGGCCAGGAATGAATTGCGATACATGTACTTATCGGAGTTAAATAAAAGTATAAATACCAACTGTGGTCTCACTATACGAAAATAGTCGATAACATACCATCGCACTATTCACTGATTACTCAAGAATCCTTCTACAATGTTCAACTTTGAGACTCAACTCTTCATCAACAATGAGGTGTGTCCACCCCTACAAAGCTCTCTGCATATGGCTGACTTCCCCTATTAAGTATGTTGATGCCAAGTGCGACAAGAGGCTCAGCGTCCACAATCCCGTCAATGGTTCTTTGGTTTCAGACGACGTTCACATCGCCGGCGAGAAAGATGTCGATTTGGCCGTAGATGCAGCCCAGGCTGCTTTCGCCGGTCCATGGAGAAAGTATACTGCTGCCCAAAGAACTGAGTGCCTGCTCAAGCTCGCCGACTTAATTGATGCAAAAGCAAAGGACCTGGCTGAGCTTGAAACAATTGCCATGGGGCAGCCAATCAGCATTGCAGTCAATATCACCAAGATGATGACCTCCATCTTCCGCTGTAAGTACTTCCTTCTTCTGCTACACTTACGACATGGCTCATTAAAATTCATGTAGACTATGCTGGCTGGACCGATAAAATTCGTGGAGAACAGCTGCCTCCTGAGAACGGTGTCTACAAGATTATCAGCCATCACCCGTTTGGAGTTGTCGCTGGAATCAGTGCTTGGAATGGTTCGGGCATGTGAGTTTTGGGTGTCCTCCTACAACATCTTGTTCGCAGGATCTAATCTCGACACAGACAGCTCGGTCTTAAGGTAGCCCCTGCCGTAGCTGCAGGCAACACGGTATGGATTCTAAGCTACCCTTCTTCGATAAGCTAACATGGCACAGATCGTGTACAAGATGTCTGAGAAGTCTCCGTTGGGTATGCTCCAGCTTGGGCACCTCATCAAGGAAGCTGGATTCCCACCGGGCGTCATCAACATACTAAACGGCGCAGCAGAAACCGGTTCGTTGTTGGCATCGCACATGAAGATTCGCATGATTTCATTCACTGGATCTGCCTTTACAGGAAGAAAGATTTCTGAGGCAGCTTCCAAGTCCAACCTCAAAAGAGTGGCTCTTGAGCTGGGCGGAAAGTCGCCTGTCCTTGTATTTAACGACGCCAATACGGAGAAGGCAATTGAGTTGTAAGTGCTTTGGATTGCGTACGCCAGGTCTGACTACCACTAATACTTGTGCAGTTGCACCAACATGTTCCTCTTCAACTCTGGCCAGGTCTGTGCGGCTCCAAGCCGAGTCTACGTCCAGCGAGACATTGCAACACCATTCATCGAGGCCTTGAAGACGCGATACTCTCAAGCCACTTCTACTCTGGGTGCGGATCCTAAGGAGTCTTCGACTTTTATGGGTCCTCTTGCCGACGAGGCTCAGTATGAGCGCGTGATGAGCTATATTGATTCTGGTAAAAAGGAAGCCGAACTTGCCGTTGGCGGAAATCGATTTGGCAACAATGGTTACTTCGTTGCCCCAACTATATTCATCAACCCCAAGCCCGACGCGAAGATCCTGCGAGAGGAAATCTTTGGACCGGTCCTGACAGTAGTGACCTTTGACAGCGAGGAAGAAGCTATCGGCTTGGCTAATGACACTGAATATGGACTTGCTGGTAAGGAATCACCTAGAACGAAATGACATCAGACCACTAATAATAATTTCAAAGCGTATGTTTGGACCGAATCACTTGCCCGAGGGTTGAGACTCTCGGATCAGCTTGAAGCGGGTGTTGTCGGCATTAACGGAGGATCGCTTGGGGCTATCCCTATGGTGTCGGTTGGCGGGTTCAAGCAAAGTGGCACTGGTTCAGAGTCGGGATATGAAGGAATTATGGAGTATCTTCAGTCAAAGGCCACCTTGATCGCAATGCACTGATGTAAGTCGAAGGTATGTGTAGGCACTTGAGAATCTCTACTCAACCTAGCACCATTCTATTTGACATTTGCATTGGGAATAACTCGAGTACCACATATTATCTAAACGTCCTCAATTTGGAAAGACAGTTGCTATGAAAATTACAAAGAAAACACGGAATCATATGTGACGGGTCGCATCCCATGTAGTTCGCCCCCATATGGGTTTCGCTTATGCATGTTGATTATGCAGTTATGCTTTATGCTTATAGTTGCTTACGTGAGGGCCACTCGAAGACATTTCCGCAAGACTCCGGCCAATCACAAGCATACTTTTCACAATGTATGATGTTACCATCTCTGTAAAGAAGCTTGATTATTCGTATTGAGGTCTATACGACAAGGGATGGGCGGCCGAAGCCGACTTGCCGCCCGCCGGCCCGTCCCTCCAACTAGCAGATCAGTAATAACAAATTGCGTATGGACTTTACAGCTCGGTGTGAGCTGGTAGCTCATGATTCGTTGGAAAAATACTCCAACGAGCTTGGGTGTATAGTTGAAAACTGTGTGGCTGGCTGCGGCCTGTCAAGAAGATAAAACCCCGAATTGGTTAACATCCAAGCCCCAACAGGAATGAAACTACGCAAGTTTAGCATCTCTCTTCCGGAGTATGATGATCTGATAGTTGTTGGCCAGCGCTTTGGACAGTGGTTTGCTATGGTGTAGGCTTTTATTACAGCCCGATTAACCACCACATTGAGCAAATCATGCAGGTTAAACCAGTCGTCAGTTTAACGACCGGATACGCGGCACAGTATTTATCGTGGGCCCCCTCGGACAGCTTCTTCCGTACTGTCGGCCGATCTGTCAAGCAGGGTACTGTACTGGCTCCTGCTGTGACTCCTGGTCTACGATCTGCGCTTAGCCACTGCGATCACAGCTGACCAATTTATTGCCTGATTTACAACAATGAATAATATCTAAAAGGGATGATGATACCAGTCGACTAAGAAGATTCAGGAAGGAGGCTATCAAATACGAAGGCCTTCGAGGAAGGTCTTGACTATAAAGAGATCGATATCATCCGCTATTTGTCGAATCTATCAAGCTTCAAACACAAGTTCCAAGCACAATCAAAGCCTCTACAAGCTCTTCACCAAGACTTCCAACATTCTACAATGCATTTCACCGGCCTCTTTTCCCTTGCCGCCCTGACCAGCATGGCAGCGGCCGCTTCGATCAAAGTAAACTTGTTCGTTGTATTGTTCCTGAAGTCCCAATCTGTCAACTGATAAAAATACAGCTACTCTGACACTGGTTGCCGAAACTTCATCGGATCCCGATTCATCGACTACAACCCTAACCAGGGCGGTACTTACCACTCAGGTGGCCCTTCCGGCTCCCGTGGTGGGCTTTATGTCGACTCCAATGGATCCGGTCTTTCCTGTAAGCTTCCCATGGGAAGATGGCTGATACGAATGTGTACTAATGTTCTTCAACTTAGACCGTGGCTTCAGCAACCACGCCGATGGTAGCTCGCCCTTCACTGGCAATCTCCGTGATGGCCAGTGCATTGGTACCACCAGTGGCCTCTACGCCGTTTTTACTGTTTAAAAGCCGCCATGCACAACCTACCAAGCCACAGGGTGCTATGGAGGAGGGACATATTGTTACAGCTCCTTAACAACTTGTGTGGAGATGGGATAAAGTCTTGCTGCGAATCGTCGGCTATAAAATATGCTCTGAGCATGGAGATTCATCACTGTCATTTCCGTCAACGCATTTTAGTACACGGCAAATAAAACTTCTCATTCGCTCAACTGATCATTTTATCATGTTTGTTTTTATCCAATGGGTTGTGCCTGTAGCGCTTGTAACGACCTTTGGGCTCACAATGTCTGAGAATTGGAGTAGTACAAACTCTTACCTGCAATCTCAACAAAATTACATAAATTTACTATAGAGCATAAGTTGAGGCCTATCGACAACATCTATCTAGAGGTGGATCAAAGTCATGCGGATAAGTAACAGCCTGTTGGATATCCTTTGGGATTACAAGGCGACCCATTTAGTCACTCCCGACAACAGAAACCTACTACACAAATTATGCAATTAAGATTACTTTTTGGGTTGCCATAGCACGCGGGCATGGGCTTTAGCAGAAGCACAGATTAGTCGTCACCATAGCCATACCCTAGATTAAGCTTTTTCACAAGTGATAAAATGTCCCCCTGCTTTTCCCCGTCCATTCTTCTCCATCCCCACACACATCAACAACTCTCCACGAACTCACCGAAGGTATCCTTTCAGGACCTAACTCGACTATACCGTGGAGATTAAGGAGGGCTATACGGGCAGTGGCGATGGTACGGTCCGAAGTGCTTCCCTTTAAGAGCTTCGGGGACTTTGCATCTTGGATCAAGTACGATATAACCTGCCCTCCTTGTGAAGGCAGAGCGTTATTCAAGGCTGAGGGCCTGGATTCATTACTGTCAGTTGGAACAAATGTCCTGCCGTCTGTCGCTGCGACGGCTTGCCGTATCTCGGCTCGATCACAGGTTTGTCTAGCATGTGACCAAGCCTGATGGCGATACCTATTGCATGTGCTGAGCCATGAGCATTACCATGGCGTTTCTGAAATTTAGTGGTCAATGTCATCTTATGATTACGGACTTGGTGGGTGCTTCAACTCCCTCGCCAACACGACGAAGCAGACTGAATGGACAAACAAAAGGCGGATTTGTGCCTTTTGGGTCGAGCAGCTGCTGGGAGAAGTGCGGTCTTTCGTCAAAGAGAAGCCAGAGATGACAAGCTGGTCTGTCTCCGATGCCTCTCAGATTCGCGAGATGCACCTACATGGCTGGTTCTGGCCATCTTTCTACTTCCCGGAAGATGAAAGACGAAGTCGAGGCAGCTCTTTAACATCCGGATACTAGCAGTGACTGAGAGGAAGCATATATTATACCAACTGCGCCGGTCGTCCAGATCTTTGGTATAATACCATTAGGAAATAAAGTGCCTGGCTTCGCGATATTCATTGTTTCTTTGGTAGTAGGCAACGGCATATTTCTTGATACTTGCATTAGAAAAGATGGGACAGTCTCTTACGCGTCTAAGTTTATTCTTTATGTTCTGTTTATGCTGCTAATAAATAATTAATTCATGGTAGTATCTCCGTGTTGAGGTTTGCCTTCAACTTCTCGGCTTCATCAACTCCAATGAATCTCCAAGCCCCATCTGTTTTGGTAAAGTCCACTCCCTCAAGTCTCTCTGGGATCATAGCTAGCAGCTCATCTGCCACTTCGTCACCCTTTGGAGATTTTGTAAAGAATAATCTATTCCATTCGATACTCTTCTTCTCCTCTTCCATGCGTCGCCTTCTTTGAGAGTCTTCGATAGCGCTCTTGTGAGCGTAAACCTTTTCGATATTATGGTCTTTTATGGCTTCTGTGACCTTTGACCAAGCTCGGCGAGATTCCCACGGTGTCTGCTCACTTAGAGGTGCGACCTTGAGTGGAGATATAGGTATTCTGTCGACATGAAATTCTTCGAGGATGTGTTTTGATGAATCTTGCACAACTAGATCTCCTGTCCATTGTCCAGTAATTCGATATAGTGGCTCCTTCTTGTTGTCTAGTGCAAAGACCTCGGCAACGACCTGGTTCTTCTCGCCGAAACCAAATGCTCGCTTTCCGTGAAATTCAATTTTCGTCATGTATCCGCTCGAGCTGGTGATGTAACTCGGACCTTCTAGTTCTGGGTAAGGGTTTCCTGTTGCAACTCCCTTTACGAGGATTGTAGGCATCGTCATAAGATGCTTCTCATCATGTTTATCGTCCTTGATAATTGCATAGCCGGTTTGTCGTACTGCTACTCCACTGACCAGACTGAATGATGTTTCCTGTCCAACAAAGCCACTTGATGATATACCACGTTCTTTGTTGTAAATCGAGCAAGCTGTCACCGGAGGATGATGCGATACTTGCTCAACAACTAATTGTGATTGCGAACCAGCCTTGTCTGAGAAAGAACCCAGGAACAATTCACCAAGAAAAGGATTCAATGGCTTCTTGCCCGCATCTTCGGTATCTGCACCAACAAGTTGCTTCAAACTACAAACATAATTCTTAGCCAACAGAAGCGCTCTCACACCGGCATCGGGCTCTTCGGAAGGTTGGAGAAAGAGATCGTGATGACATGCCCAGGCGGCTGGAATCTCGATAGCCGATCTCGGGGCAAGGATAAAAGGTGGTGCTGTGACGTTGGAGAGATCGCCCTTGACAGCGGCGAAATATGAGAGGACGTCCTTTAGGCGGAAAAGGTTGCCAGACTCGGTACCAATTTCAGCCATCGATCTTGGAGAGAAAGGCGGTGGTGAAGAGGGAACAAGGTGGAGATGTTGCTGGTGATTGTGATTGTGATCTTGATGCCAAGAAACCAGGTTGTTGACCTGATTCATTCAATTGATTCATTATAGATAGAATAGGTCAAAATAAACTGCTCATACAGCTGTTTTATCAAAGATGAATAGGGTGATAGCCTAAAGAAAGGGAATAACATGGATCAGAAAATGGGTATAAGATCCTGAAAACTAAAAGATTTGACGTCATTGACATTGGTGTCTGTATCGCCCGCTTATAACGGCACAGACAGGTCGTCGCACTCGGCTAGCAACGATCCATTGACCAATCGGATACTATGAGTTTCCTTCGGGCCCGCTGAACCCTGAAGAGTACGCATCATTTTCTGTTCCTGGGCATTATTTCAGGGGCTCAAAAACATCGCTCAGCCTCTTTCAGATCCCATGATATGTGGTTCGCCCTTGAATGCCTACGTAGTCTTTTCAGTATGAGCCACTGCTCACTCTAACAGCCGTCACTGTTTCACTTATTTTGACGTAGATAAGACGTTACGAACTGTAACTCTTGATCGTCGCCATAGCTCGGAATTATGGCTATGTCATTCAAAACCAATCTCGGCAACTCGGAAGCTAAAAACCATAAGCAATAAATCTCCACCGCACTGGGGATGCAAAGGAAGTCCAGTTGCCGAAGATATGGCATCCTCGGATATGACTCTACCCTTGAAGACCCTCGGTCAAAATTGTCCGAGACCCACCCAATAAACATTTAAGCTCGTTGTTGACAACCGACACGATCAAGAGAGTGAAGGGGAAGCTGACGATAGTTGCGGGGGTTGGTTGACTCAGCCACCCGCCAAAATGGTTGAGATCCAAGGCACAGGCAGGCTGTACACCTAGAACCAAGGCCAAGCGAGTGATGTTGGAAATTTGCATAGCCAAGGGGAATTTCCAAGACATTGCTCATCGTTGTTCAAGTAATAGTGGTCCCAGTCAAGGGAATTACAAATGATGACCAAGGTTAAGAGAGCATCAGGCAGACTGATCACTTAGGATAAGTTGGTCTAGAAGAATTGTACGAACAAAAGACTTCGACGTGTTCCTTTATGGATACCGCCCACAAATAACTTCAAGTATTGACTTCGACTTATAAACGAATAGGTAGAGGTGCATCGAAATCGCGAGGAACTTTCACTAGACCACAGATGATGGAAAGCAACATGCATTGTCACCCCAATTAAGCTTACTCTGTGCAAATCAGCACAGAGAATAGAAGGCATCAGAAGTGATTAAAAAAAAAAAAAAAAACAAAAAAAAAAAAAACCCATCTTCACATGATAGCCTTGGCTATTTGGAACGTTTTCTAACCAAAAACACATTGCATCTAGGGTAGTCACTACGCGACAGGCATCCTACACCGGCTGACTAATCATGAGGCTTATTAATCGAAACATTCCACTTCACACAGCACGCAACTACCGAGGGGAAATCCCCCGCACAGGAAACAAAGAACGCGTCTTGTTACTATCGCATAGATAAATTTTTATCTTCCAAACACTTTCTAAATTTTTCAACTTAATAGACAACTTAGATTGCAACCAACCTCTTCGTCATGGGTGACGCTTCAGTCTTCAAGTACCCCTCCCCTCTTACTGGGTATGAGGATGCTCCACCTTTACCGAACAAGATGGCAGAGGATGGGAAGAGTTATGTCAACCCACCATCAGAGAAATACAGCGAAGCATACGATCAGTTCATAGAACCTCTCAATCGAACTAAACGCGGCGCCTTGTGGGTTTAGAATGGTCGACCACTTCCAAACAAGGACTGACGAGAATAGTGACGTTCACATCTATTATTATCAATCAAATGAAGAACAGACCAAATACGCCAAAGAACTCTGGGAGCGTATCAGGCGAGAATGTACAACTCAATATCCACTAACACCATACATAATTCTCTATTCTAACATTTCTAGTCCCTGAATTGCGAGTCTACAAGATCTGGGACGGACCAATCGGACCTCACCCCGTTGCTATGTTTGAAGTCAATCTTTTCACACCGGCGCAATTTGGAGCATTCATCCCGTGGTTGAATATCTGGCGAGGTCCCCTGTCGGCACTTGTCCATCCGAATATTGTTCCGGAGGAAGGCGTGGACCGATGGGCTTCAATGAAGAGAGATCATTTAGAGAGAGCCATTTGGATGGGGGAGCGAATTCCGTTGGATCTCAGCCTGTTCAACAATCAGTCATGATCACAGCAACACGAAGCACGGAGTCGCGAGAAAAGGCCACTAAGAATTGATAGACTTCATCTCTCGAGGACAAAATCTGTGTTCTGAACTGGTTACAAAGTACATCATTAACTACAACGCTGGCCCAGCCGCCCATCACCATTGGATATGAGCTGGTTCATCACCCTGGAGCTACCGACCATTGTTACTTGTGCTCGCCCTCACCATTGCAGAAAGGTACAGGATAACTCTCACTGGTGCAAAGACGAATAATACCCTTGACCCACTGAAGATCTCCATAACTCTGGCTCTCATAAGAATCGGACGTAAACTCCTCCTTGGCCTCGCCCGTGCAACCGTCGATAACATTGCCCTGAATGCGTCGTACATAAGGCTGGCTGACGATGATACCGTACTTATTGTCTGGCACCGTGAAAGTAAGCGACTGCGTCTGGGAAGAAGACCAAGTCTCCGTGTAATCGATGCTCATGGAAGCAGTCAGGATGTCCATGAGAGGGATGCTGACGCCTGCACCAACTTTGACCGAGTTACCGATGGTGTAGCCGCTGGTGACACTGACTGTGGCCTTGCTGCCGCCGAGGCTGCTGATCACAGGGGACATAGCGACATCCCAGTTGGTGAACTCCTTGTCAGAAAGAACTTGAATCTCAGTGCTGTCCTTGCAGTCGCGGCGTTGGATGGCCTTCTTAGTGGAGGCCTTGGTGTTGTTGACCGCGGGTGCAGTTTCCAGAGCCTCCAGATCAGCAGCCTTCATGATTTGAGAAGTTCCATCGGTCTTGAGAACAATGACATCGTCAGGAGACAAGACTTTGGGAGCAGCTGCCGCCTGGGTGACGGAAGCGACGCTAAGAAGTGCGAGTATAGTAGATGGGATCATGATGGGCGAACTGTATTACTGCGATTAAAGGCTAGTAAAGCAGATTATTTCGTCAGAGTGGAATGAAAGAGTGACTAGTGGTAAAGACTGTGAGACTTGAAAGAGTGAACAAATGAACGGATACAAGCTTAGTGTTGACCAGATGATCTATTCGAGGAATGCTTCTTTATCTTGTTCAATATCGGCGGTCCGCGCCTTGATCAATGCAGACATTCACCTACCGAGACCCTTGCAGGGAGGGACCCTGTGACTCCCAAATCGGCAATGCGTATGACTCGCCCATCCCGACATTTTGCATCACTCCATCTTCCGTGTCATTACTTCACGTAACGTTGGCCCATAAGGCAAACCAGGTTAGCAAATGACATTGAGTCAAAGCTGTTGTCCCCACACGGGAAAAGAATTCCCGGCGTTTCACTTAAGACCGTGAGATGATGTTGTTGGTGAAAGGTCAAAATAGAGTTTCTCGTCACGTTCCACATCCCGTTGACGACTTCCCCATCATTCGTAATTTCCATGAGAGAGTATTTCCATATTAAGAAGTTAGCAAAATCTAGACAAGGGCGATGCGGCTAGACGACTAGTGTTGAGATGACAGCTACGCCGATCCCTCAGGACTAGAAGGCCGTTGCGTTTCAGGTCACGATGCCAAGAATAAGAGTACCTATATGCGGCTCCGCATCACTCGATTGCATGACGATAATAGGGGAACCTCGGATAATGCCCTTCGGCAGTTCGGTCTCCCTCATCATATGACACAAGCATATGCTTTTAATAAGTATCTTTTAACTTGACCAACGTAACTCCATATCTGTGTTGCGACCTTACACTCGTTCAATTGCTCAGCCACTCTTTTATTGTAGTCGTCTGTCGTTACCTTTGAAGAGATTTTGTCTCCATCTAATAGTCCGACCACGATATTTCATTATGTTGGCCAAGGTTCTCAGTGCTTTTCTTTTCCTCTCCGTCGTGTAAGGCTACCATGATACCATCGTCCATAAAACATTTGCTAACAGAACTACAGTACGGCAGAGCTTCACAACAACTGCGCCTGCCACAACGGCGACAGCTACAACTATCGCATGACCATGGATGCATGCACTGTCTACAATGATGCGGGATACAAGGTATGGCAACCAAAGCCTCTTGTGAGAGTATTCTATCAAACTGACTGATCGTGTAGTGGGGCGGTGTCAAATACGATACTCCATCTGGCCGAGTAAGTCGTCTCTTTCTTATCTAACGACGAGTTGCTAACTGTGAGTAGTGCACTCAGGCCAATGCCGAAGCTCAGATCGCCGGAGATCAGTGGGAGGATGCTTGCAAGGAAATTGCCGCCAAGGGCTTCCCATGTGCTGATGGAAAGGGAACTTGCTATGCCAACCCGAAGGATGTTCGCGGCAGTTGTTAAAAGGTTGTAACGAAAGATACATATGATTTCCAAATAAAGATGGTCCTCAAAAGCCAAGACCTGTTGATGTCTTCATAAGGTGATTGGTGGTGTTTTCAGCCTCACATA
This sequence comes from Fusarium cf. aywerte, assembly GCA_011034095.1. Taxonomy (NCBI): domain Eukaryota; kingdom Fungi; phylum Ascomycota; class Sordariomycetes; order Hypocreales; family Nectriaceae; genus Fusarium; species Fusarium cf. aywerte. Next base: position 464,525 of record WETZ01000020.1, read on the forward strand.
CAGTTGCAAAAGAGCAGTAAAAAATGTCTAGGTTGGAATGCTATGTTCATTGAATAACTATGTACTGGCTTAATATGTGGCTGTGCCAGATGGAATCTTCTTAAATGCTCTTGAAGACTGAAAGACTCGAAAGAGCCTTTCCAGGCCACGAGAACAAGGTGTTAGAAGGGCAGGACGATCCAAGGGCCTGGTTGTTCATCCAAGCCGGTTCCCAATAGAACAACCCGGCTCCACCTCTAACCTTGCTAACAATGCTAGCAACCTTCTTGATGAACTGTGCCTGTCCATCAGCAGAGAAGGGAATGTTCTTCATGTCGCTGGGGAACGGCTGAGCAGGAGAAGGGCATGAAGTAGGCCAGTCAAGCTCGCTGACAAAGATCTGCTTGCCCCATTTGTTGGCCATGTTGGTGAGCGAAGTCTCAAGCGCAGAGAAAGTGGCTCCTGATCCATAGAAGGGGTAGTAGGAAACACCCATGGCGTCGAAAGCATTAAGCGCAAGGCCCTTCTGGCCGAGGACTTGAGTATAGAAGTACTCTTGAGTGCCCCAATCCCAGCCCTTGTCGAGATGGATCATGATCTTGGGCTTGGGGCTGAGGCGAGAATCCTTGATACCGTAGGAAGCAGAGTTGAGAAGACGGCCGATGTTATAGTACGACTTGGTCGATCCGGTAGGGAAGAGAAGACCAGCGGTGATCTCGTTACCGATGGAGATGAGGGCGGGAGGAACACCGGCGGCCTGGAAAGCGTTCGATACATCAAGAGTGTAGTTGTAGAGTCTCCAAGCCAAATCATCGATACCGGTAGGCCATCCTTTAGGAATGCTCTGATGACCAGGATCAGCCCAAGTGTCGCTGAAATGCAGAGTCAAGTAAACGCTCAGGCCTGCAGCCTTCGCACGCTTAGCGAGCTTGATGTTATAGTCGAGGTTGTATTCACCGCTGGAGGGGTTCACCCAGACACGCTGACGAACAGAGTTGACGCCATTATCAGCGAGAATCTTCTCAAGCGGTTGAGCAGCGCCGGCGCTGTTTGTGTATTTAATGCCCTTCTGCTCCTCGAGAGCGACAGAGGACCAGTCGACGCCACGGAACTGCAAGGCCAGAGCGACCGAGATGTAGGACAGGAAGATCAAAAAATGTGTAAGGGTCGCCATCTTGAGACGTACGTTTCGCGACGAGCAACTGAACTTACTTTTCATGAGTTGGAGGGATGCATTGCCTTAAGTAGCATCGCTATCCTTACCAGGGTGAAGGTTGCTAATTCGCCGAGCGATGTATGATCGCGACAGGGATCGTCAATTTCCCTCCAATTAGCGCAATGACCGGCTGTGGAATATCCGTTTCTTAACAATTATCCCGGCAAGGGTTTTAGTCCTTAATCATGAATGAAACCTCGTTTCTAGAAAAGGAAAGGAAAATCGGAACAGGACTACCGTCGTCTGATGTGTAGAGACGGAGCGTCAATTGCCGTAGCTGCCCATTCGTACGCTTCAACAGCTACTAGCCATTTCATCTCAGTTACGAGAGAGCATGTCTTTTCATAAGAATATGATTAAAAATATGTTCATATTTGCGAAAAGCCTTGTCCTTCTCAACTTGTATCATTGTACTTCATAGCATGACTAGCCTGACAAATTCCACCCTCATGCAAAATACCAACTTTCAGTCCGAATATAAGGCCTTGAACCATTCATTGTACAGTCCACAAGCTATGCTCCTTGTAGCCTCTTTATAAGAATAACACCCAACCCCACCATCCTACAAACCGTACAGTCGGTGTAATATCCAGCCTTCCTTTTTTTTTCTTTTTTTTTTCCCCTTCCTTTTTTCTCTCGTTCTCTTCTTTTCGATTGCCTTGAATTTTGCAATGCGCCTGAATACAGCCAGTACTGAAACGGTGCCTCATTTCTTGTAACTCAACACAAATCGTAGCCGCAAGAATCAATATAGCCCCAACAAAACCAGCTTTCCGGTGCCTGTGCCATGTGTCGGCCCTTCCCATCGTATTCAGGATCCTGCGACATCTCCAATCTTTCCTCTGTAGCCTCAAGAACCCTTTTTTCCCATTCAAAAGTGAGCTTCTTATCATAGTATCTGTAGAGACGAGGCAAGATCTGGACATCCTGGGCGCAATAAGTCTTGATGACTTCGGGAAGGGGGCGCTGGTTGAACACCTCATATGAGCCACCTTTCTCTGGAACGAATAAAGCGCGTCCCTCATTTTTGGCGTACAGGAAAGCTATTCGTTCATAATCGTTGAGGGGCACGTCTCTATCGACACACCTGCGTAAGCCATTGACGAACTTCTTTGCGAAGGTTCGCGTCGCAAGCTCCATGAGCTGGATATCACGTATCTTGTCCAGACAGATACCGAAATGCTCAAACAACGCATCTGAGTTGTTTCTGACATCGAAGAAAACCTTGATAACATCGTCGTCCTCCAAGATGTCCTTGAGGGTGCGACCAGTTGTTCCAGCTGTGTGGAAGCATCTGTGTCCAAGGTTATAGACATCCACAAGATAGACACATTCCTCGGCCTCATTGTAGATCTGCATGATGGAGACAGTTACATGGCGCGAGAGGTTGACGCCTTCGAGATCCAGAAATAGTTCAGCGGCACCTTTTGGGAGGCGGAGGCCATCGATATCGTCGACAACCTTTGAGATGGCTGACACGGTGTCAACCCATACTACCCTGGGGTGGTCTTCAAGCTTGGTTGTCTCGAGCTTTTTAATGATGGAATCCATTTTCGGTGTGAGGATCCAAGAAAGGGTTGATGTTAATGTATTGTAGCCGAAGACTATGTCAACACGAACAGTTACGTTTTCTTAAATCTCGATGTGTGATGGGATATTCGCGTTGGTGCCACGTTGCAAGAAAGATTTCGTTGGAGAAGTTGATGGTTGGGAAAGCTTAAGATGTACAGATGGGGACGATTATATACTCGAAGGGCAAAAAACAACTGTAGTGTATACAGCGGCTATGGTATTGTTCAAACCTTATAGCAATAACCCTCTGGGGACAGCTCAAGGTTACACTTTAAAAAAACCCTATTTTATATACAATGCAGAGGCTGTGTGAGTCATATATGTGCTCATCGTGATTAAGGTTCGGTTGCTGTGTGCGACGACTACCGTATTGATCCATTGGGAGTTTTGGTTTTCCGGCGAGGTCAAAGGCATTGTTGAAATTATTGAGAAAGTTGAAAGACTTATGCATCTGTTGAAACTCTTTAAAATAAACGGTCAAGGGCAAAGCATATAAAACGTGCTAAAAGTTTAAGAAAAATTGCCAAACCTTACTCGAAGCAATAAGACGCCGAGATCACTTGACGGAAAAGTGAAAAGTGTTAACCTCTAGGGGAGAAGTCTTGCGTTTACTAAGCTGAACAGGTTTAAAACTCAAACCAAAAACAAATCGGGATCAGAATTTGTCATAGAGGCAGAATGGTTTGCTTAGTGGCTGTATAAACATTTGATATCAATGGTCATGACGTGGAGAAAGACAGTGAACAACTCCCTTTACGTTTCATGCAGACAACACCAACAGCTGGAGTGCTGTCCCGACAGAAGAATTCCGTGAACTCATCTGATGTATTCACAGAGTCTCCAAGACGCCGGAAAGACTTCAACGTCCTGCCGAAACTTTGGAATCGTGATTCTTACGTCGTCCGTTGATCCAACCAGGCTGTGAGGCCAGTATCGAGCAGGCAGAAGCACACGCTCAACGAACGTAGATAACGCGTATTTCTGACATTGAGTCGTCGTAGAAATCTTGCCTCTTAATCTCTACGTTACCGACTAGATACAAAATCAAGGAGAATGGGTGATATCAGCGTACCTGCGTTTCGTTTCGTTAACCACTCGATCAGTCACAGGCCGATGCTTCCCTCCATCCACTTCAAAGACTAAGACGTAGAAATACCTGTATCAGAACAACTTAGCACGAGTCCCCGACCAGTATTAACACGTAATAGAATCCCTGAGCTACGTCAAGGTACTAATGGCCAAGAGACCTCTCAGTAGAAGAGGAGATTAGCTCGCCAATTCCCACCTTTTCTTTTCCGTTGTCGGAAGATCATTTTTCATCCTTTGTGCTTATCCTGAGATAGCTACCATGTCTGCGGATCGGGCACGGTGCCTCATAGTGTATATTGTGTACTGCATACCTCTTACCTGTAGGGAGATTGTAACATAATGATCTGGTCAACTGGTCTCCTTGGGATCCTGTCAGTTAACTCACCTGGGTGATAGTGTTTGAACGAAATCAATAAGCTTATAGACAGAAGACAACAGTAGTGAAACTATCATTAGAAGTTGCTGTCACAGCAGCATTTGGTTAAACCAGTACCGGTATTGTGTGAAAGAGCAGCCCCAAAACCCCACGTAGCTGGTCTTTGAAACATTAAGGTGAACGTGGGGCCAACTATATCTAGGCGACTAATTAATTATCAAGAATTTAAGCGAACACCCTCACTAGCTAAGAGCGTCATGTGGTTGACGCATGAGCAAGGAGCCTTTAGGCTTATACCAACCCAGACCAGCAAAGAGCTTGAGCAACAAGCAAACTGGGTACTGCAGACATATTATACCAACATCCTGAGCGCGATGCACCATTAATATGTAGACTATAGTGTAGCCCGAAGTTGGTTCTAAGAGATCTGCACAAGGACTCGTTCCGTACGATCGCACGAGAATCAGGTTCAAAAACGACAAGATATGGCTTTAACTCGGTAATAAAAGCATGTAATCAAACCCACGTTTTAAGGATCTTGGCATAAACATCGTCGCGATTGGTGGAATACCTTTATAGCGGTAATTTAGCCGGACGTCGTATCTCCACACCCAATATGGAAAGGCTGGAGGTTTCATAACCATCTTAATCCCCACTGAAACATCCCACGATCGGTTATTACGATGGCTAAAGTCAAGCTTTTATCCTCTGATCGAATGAGAAGATGGGTCGTTCTCCAAAAAAGAAATATCATGCATCGCATTTCGCGGGGATAGTTGGTCAAAAGTCCCACCCGGCATATGAGACAATAGCCTGATTCGTACCCTGCTGCCGACACTACACCAAGAAATCATGGTGTTGATGCGGTGTGGGGAAGCCTGCCCCGGAATCCAGAGACAGGGACACAGATCTGTGCCCAGTTTCAGACTTCAATGCCGTGGGAAACACGGCAGCGGAGGATACAGGTCCGCACTTATTGAAGCAAGGTCATCCGACAAGGACCATGCCCTCCGCTCAATTCGGCCCATAGACGAGGTATTCGAGAATAAATAAGGCTCCCCTTCGCTTCATTTCCAAGTACCTTCTTGGCACGTCACTCTAACGTTCGTTTCTGATTGTAACAATGAAGCTATCTTCCATCATCAGTGTCTGGGTTCTGGCCCTCTTCAGCACCGTCTTCGGTGCCGAGCTCGCCCCCCGATCAACCCTCACCGAAGTCAAGAACTATGGCAACAACCCAACTGGAACTCGCATGTTCATTTACGTCCCCAAGAACTTGAAGCAGAACCCTGCTGTGGTCGTCGGTCTTCACTACTGTACCGGCACAGCTCAGTCCTACATGCAGAGTGGCAAGTGGGCTTCCAACGCTGAGAAGTACGGCTTCATTGTCATCTACCCTCAGACACCTTACACTCCTGGCAACTGCTGGGATGTCTCATCTAAGATGACTTTGACCCACGAGGGTGGCGGCTGCAGCACCTCCATTGCCAACATGGTTAAGCACACTCTCAAGAACTACAACGGTGACTCCAAGAGAGTTTTTGTCACTGGTGACTCTTCTGGTGCTATGATGACTGTAAGCCAAGTTGAATTATGCTTCCAGTGATGCTCGGGCTAACTAGACCAGAACGTTATGGCTGGCACATACCCCGACCTCTTCGCTGCAGGAATCGTCTATGCAGGTGTTCCTGCTGGCTGCTTCAAGAGCCAAGCCAACCAAGCCGCCGCCTGGAACTCAACTTGCTCTCAGGGCAAGTCCATCTATACCCAGCAGCAGTGGGCCAACGTTGTCAAGGATATGTACCCTGGCTACAACGGTCCCCGCCCCAAAATGCAAATCTACCACGGAACCGCCGACCCTACCCTCAACGTCCAGAACTACTATGAGGAAATCAAGCAGTGGAGTGGTGTCTTTGGCTACTCTTCTACCCCCAAGTCTACCACCCAGAACTTCCCTCGCAGCCCTTTCAAGCGAGAGATCTTTGGTGATAAGCTCCAGGTAAGCTAAACGGATTGTCAAATGGTTGGATTGGGAACTGAAAATTTTCTAGACTTTCTTGGGTACTGGTGTGAACCACGGTGTTGACCATTTCCCTGACGAGGACCTGAAGTGGTTCGGCCTTGCTGTAAGCCAACTTCCACCCCTGCTTACTACCTCACCACTAACATCGCGAACAGTAAGCCATTTTCTATAAGCGCATCTATGTCGATCCGAGCGTTCCGAAGATTTTATTCTCGTGATAGCAAATTTGCAACAACTCGGCCTTCAAATTTAACTTTTTACGAACTATAGTTACAAAGATTGTATATAAAGACAATGCCAATTGTATATGCTCAATTTATCAAGACATAAGTAACAATCGCCTTAACTTTCTCATAACTAGTTGAGATGTCGTGAATGATTATTCAGTGCTGCTCAAGAAGGAAAGTCAAGTAATATTATTTGAGTAGTATATTCTTAGTCCTGGTCCGGGGGATGTAAGCGTCACTTCGCAGGATCATAGTGATTGTCAAATTTGGAAACAGCCAGTTGATTAGCGCAAGATCCTACGGCTTACAGTAAGCATCAAGCGCCATGAATCCTTCGACCTTCTGTTATATAAAGGCCTGATACGACAAAACTCTGATTCCTTCTCAGACATCTTCAACATATTTTTACTTTTGATAAACACCACGACAATGTCAAGCCCAGTTATCGTGTTTGTTCCTGGGGCATTCCTCGGTCCTGGACCGTATGCAGCCGTTGCTGATGCCTTGCGAGAGAAGAACCACTCTGTAGATGTAGTCAATCTTCCTAGTGCAGCTGACCTCAGTGCGGATTCTCCGTCGTCACCCAAATGGAAGGAACTAGCGTCAAAGACAGTTGATTCCGATGTACAGGCAATTCGCAACACCCTTGAGTCTCACTTCCAAAAGGGAAACAATGTCGCTCTGATTGGACATAGTTATGGTAGTATACCCGCCATGTTGAGCACTGAGGGTCAAACAGTCAAGGAGCGCAAAGACCAAGGTCTCCAGGGCGGTGTAGTAGGTTTCATCAACGCTAGTGGATTCGCGTTCGGGGCGCGTGGCAAGAATGCAATGGGGACTGATGATGATCCTCCTGTGATGCCTTATCACAAGTTTGATGTAAGCAGTGACTGTCTTCTATACAAAACAACTAACTCATACCAACAGGACGGCGTCGTTATCTTGCAAGATTCTGCCAAGTCCCTCTTCTTCAGCGATCTTGAACCGGAAAGGCAGAATGAGGTGTGGAAAACCTTCCCGAAGCAGCAAAGCTGGGCGTGTTTCTTGTGTAAACCAAACTTCATCGATACAGATATCACTTTCCCCAAAGCCTATCTGAGAACTGGAATTGATCAGTGTGTGGTTCCTGAGTGGCAAGATGGTTTCATCGCGGCTGGCGGGTATGATGCCGTCCTTCATATGGAAACTGGGCATTGTCCCATGGTCAGCGCACCGGAGGAAATGGCTCGAGTGGTAGACGAGTTTGTCAATAACTTGAAGGTTGATTAGTACAGTCATAATTTCCTTCGGGTAACAGGAGTTGAATGAGTTAATAAGAGATTTGAACGAAAGTCAAAGAAATAAGTTGCTGTTTACTATCCACAGCTACTCCCGACTATATCTCTATTCTCCCTTCGCAGATATGTTGCAACCAAACTCCCATCCACAACAAAAGAAAGACCGACAAAAGAAAAGCGAATTATAAAGGTCTGGAGCCAGCTGCTTAGTAGGCACAGCCGCCACAATGTCACAGATTCTTGGTGACACCCGGCACAATATTCTCCAACTTCTCAAGTAGCTCTTCGAACAAGGCAGTCTGGATCTTGGCACCCATCTTGTTGGTTACATGACAAGCGGGTCTAGAATCTATCAGTTACCTCCAGAACGAATAGAAGATACCATAGAACGACTTACTCGTGAACCTGACAATTTGTCATATACTGCCCATTACTCTCAGTACCAGCGAGAACACCACTCACTAGCGCACGACTACCCATCTCTGGAGTGCGGGCCAAAAAGTCTGGAGGTGCATCTTTCTGCTCACGAAACAGATTAGACTTGCAGTAGCTAGGGTTGGGCGTATTGATAATCATGCTGTTCTTCCCGGAGGCACCAAAGCGATCTGCAACCGCTCGTGTGAGGTAGAGAACCATGAGCTTGGAAACGAAGTATCGATCTACCATATTGGATTTGACCGGATCGTTGAGGCGCGAGAATATGGGGCCGGCCTTCTCATCTGGAATGAGTTCCTTTGTAGGAGCCCAGTAGTGAGTCGCTGAGTTGGGAATGACAAACTTTCCTGGGTAGGAAGACTCTCGAAGCTTAGGTATGAGAACGAAGAGGAGGAGGAAGGTTGAAATAACGTTGACCGTGATGGTTCGCTCATTGTCTTCAGCCATGGAGAATTCTGCTGAAGTTTGAAGTCCGGCATTAGCTAGGACGGCATCGAGTCTGGACAAAGCATTTGCCCTTTCTCCAAATGCCTTGACTGAGTCATAGCTGGCCATATCGAGGAACCAAACCTCGATTGAATCTGGCTCCCGCTTTGTCAAGTTCAATAGCTCTTGACGAGCCTGTTGGCCTTTGTCGAGACTACGAACAGCCATGATAAGTTTACCCAGACCAAGCCGCAGGAGGTGTTGACTAGCCTCGAAGCCCAATCCAGTGTTAGAGCCGGTTACGACCATGACTTTGTCGGATAGGTCTTGTTTGGTCTCAGGGTATGGAAGGTTGACAAGCAAGTTGGAGTATATAACATGGCTGATGCCATAGATACTTGAGGCGAGTGCCATGACCATATTTTCTGAGAAAGCTTTGAGGACTGAGAGATGGATGAGAATTTCTTTGATGTTGATACTCTATATCAGTTGTCGAAATCTATTCCTCTTTATATATATTATATCCTTTCTGCTATCTCCTTCTCGAAAGCGGGTTTATTAACGCCGCTCACACAAGTGGCCAATCAAACGCAAGCGGGGATATTAAATCCGCCTTCGCAGTCCATGGTAGATCTCACTTATCTCCCTTCCGTCATTAACATTTATCTCCTCAAACGTCAATACAGGGCAAAGAAAATGAACGGATCAGGTACTGTTAGACCCTGAAGTCTCAATGATTACGATGAGAATACTCATGGTCAAAGCAAAGATAGAGAAACGTAACCGACCACCCAAGTCATGCGAACCCTGTCGAACCCGAAAGTACATCTGACTAGCATTTCTGAAGTATTGAATAGTGACTGATCGAGCTAGATTGAAGTGTGACAGAGGTCTGCCGTGCGATTCATGTGTTCGGAGGAACAAGCAGTCCATATGCCAATATGCTTCCAATGCTGATAGGAATGAGCGACGTCCGGATAAAAGCGGCTCGGTCGCTGAACGACTCAAAAACCTGGAAAGCTTGATTGCTATGGTAGCTGATCAACGAGATTCCATACCTTCGCTTGGTCTCAACGAAGGGATGCTGCGGAGAGAGGTCACTAATCACGTTGAAATCCCCAAACCCACTCCGCCTAAGGGTATTTTAGAACTTGGTGACAGAAACGCCGCCCACAGCGGACTGCCAGGCCACGTTGATGCAAGTCATTGGTCTTCGATAATGGAGACTATCAGAGCTATTCGAGACGATTTGCCTGATACGAGTCCGCAGGAGCGACTTGAATCGGCCACTAATTCTTTAACAGCTATTGAACTCTCTGAGAGCGACAATATAGACCTTGATCTGTGTCTTTCGGGAGGAGCGAACATCGACAACATCCTGTCGCAATTGCCGCCCAGGCAGGTGTGTGACACTCTGGTATCGCTGTTCTTCAGGTCACATTATTCCATGCTACGTAAGTTCCTACGCTACTTGCGTAACACGAGATAGTCTAATACGTGATGGTGCAGCGATCCTACATCCAACCAAGTTCCAGCAAGAGGTATGCTATATCATCGACACTTATTTATCATCTCTGACAGTAATCCCAAACAGTATGAGGCCTTTTGGAACTCGCCCAGAAGCTATCCAACCATATGGATTGCTCTGCTCTTCTCCATCCTCAGTCTATCTGCAGCCGTATACGAAGCCTCAGGCATGGCTCGCAACTCTACTTTCGCAGTACCATCCAGTCATGTACTATCCACAAAGACAAAGGAGTGTCTTCTCCTCGGCAAATACATCACGTCCGAGGAACATGCGGTTGAAGCCTTTCTTCTGCACCTTGTTGGGTGCTGGCTCCGCTCGAAAGCCTCTGATACTAAACTGTGGTTATTCATGGGTAAGGTGGTTCAACTTGCGATATGCAAAGGGTATCATCGCGACCCTTCCAAAGTACCCAGTGCGAGAATCTCGCCGTTCGATGGTGAGATGAGGCGCAGAGTTTGGGTTTGTATATATCAGCTCGAGGCACTTATGTCGTTCCAGCTAGGTCTTCCCAGCATAGTGCCGTCGGATTGTTGCGATACAGAGCTACCCAGTAACTTGGACCAGAGCCAGCTGTATCCTGGTATTGCGGAATTGCCGCCATCTAGACCGCTTTCGGAGAACACTGCTGTTCTTTATTCTATCGTCAAAGCTCCAGTCATGTCAAAATTCAAGGAAGTTGTTAAACATACACAATGTACCACTCTGTCATCACAGGAGTCGACAGCTGTCCTTGACTCAAAAGTTCGGGAAGCTTACAACAACATCCCTGATAACTTCAAGTACAAGCCTCTCACGAACTTCATCATAGATGATGTGAGCGTTCTCAAGTCTAGAACAACGATAGAGCTTCTGCACCTGAAAAGCATCATTGTTCTCCACCGTCAGCATCTGATGCATCGACAAGATAGCCGTTCGGAATGGTCACGAAGCGCTTGTCTGGAAGCAGCTGGAAAGCTATTGGAGAGACAGGTAGATATAGACCGAGTGACTCAACCAGGTGGTCCGCTGCATGACATGAAGTGGATGATAAGCACATTGACGTTGAGTGACTTCACCTTGGCAGCTATGGTGATTTGCCTAGACTTGACAGTCACTATACGATATGGTGCAGAGTTTTGTCATAGCCTAGCTTCTCAAGAGGGGTTGCAGAGGAAATTAGCAGCGATCGAGAATGCTCACAAGATATGGATCGGTGCTGGGGAGACATCTTCGGAAGCACGCACAGTTTCTCACGCTCTAGAGTCTACGATAATGCGTGTCAACGAATTTCTCAGTACGATACCACTGTCAGAAAATCTTGATTCGTGGCATACGCTCGGTACAGCCCCGTCGAGTAGCCTGGCCAAAGACTTTACATATCAACTTGATGATCTGGATATGATGGAGAGTATTGACTGGGTATGTTATTTCACTTTATGTGCATCTCAGTCGCGTAACATACAGCTGACAAGATTACTTAGAGGTTTGTCGACAACCAGTTCCAAGATCCCAATATTCAAGAATTTGATCTCGACATGTGGCTCATCGATGCAACTGGACCCTTGGAGGCGAGCGGTTAATCTTATCACCAGTAGATGTTGCATCCATATATAGCTCGAGCCATTTCTGATAGGAGACAGAATATTGTAGTCAATTTGTGAAATATTAGACCCACTCTTGGACGATCCCTCTCCCATACCTTGCGCGTATTTAACATGTCAATACTTCTTCCTGGCCGTCCATACCTCTCCTATTGACATCATAGTGGTACATTTGTCACCTATCATATCTGGCGGTTAGGCCATGCGATAGGTGACAGACGCACAGTTGCCATCAATTTTCTGCGACCGCTCTGTTCCGGTAAGTGATGACAAGAGAGGACCTGAACTGGAGGTCACAGCGTGCTTCATGTTTGATTTAATCATGATATGTGCTTCTTCTACCGTATTTGATGACTTGCTCGTTCATAATTCTGTCGTGGGATATTCGATTCATGGTCTCAACTAATGGTTGAACCAAGTACCTGCTGATTCAGTGGGGGGTGCGATGAGCAGATGCCTTATTCCGTGCCCCTTAGGTCACTGCCATTCGCTCTGACCAATAGCCAGTGATCCCAAACATGGCGTGACACAAAGTCATGATAAGCCACAATACAAAGTCCTGGCCTTTCGGCTGCAGGCAACACCTTTGCGCCGCTACCAATGAGAGGATGACAGATAAGCAAGAAGATCAACAGACATTAACTTAAATACGCCTTCAGCGCTTACCTCGTTGTCTTCCCCGCACGGCTATTTCTACTTTCAAAACTGATTAACTGAAGCTTCGGTCTTTCCAAAATGAGGCTCATCGAAGCTCGAAAGCTTGTTGAGAGTCAATACATCTCATTCAAGGAATTCTATGGCGATTTACCTGCATATGCTATCCTCTCACATACCTGGGAAAGCGACCAAGAGGTCACTTTCCAAGAGTGTAACGAAAGGCGTGCTATATCAAAGACAGGTTACAAAAAGATAACCAAAACGTGTGAACTGGCACTCAGCGATGGTCTTGAATACGTATGGGTCGATACATGCTGCATTGACAAGTCCAGCAGCGCCGAGCTTACAGAGGCAATCAACTCCATGTATCGTTGGTACCAGCTAGCAAAGACCTGCTACGTATATCTGGCCGACAAGTTCGGAGAAAAGCCACTGTCGGGCTGTCGCTGGTTTACCCGCGGATGGACGTTGCAGGAGTTAATCGCTCCGGCCACCATGTCATTTTTTGACAAGTCATGGGTCTCGATCGGCACCAAGCATGACCTTATGGATCGTCTCTCTGCAATTACGTCGATTGATGTGGAAGTTCTAAATCACAAGGTTCCAGTATCTTCTGCTTGCATCGCAAAGCGACTCTCATGGGCTGCAAATCGAAAAACCACTCGCCCTGAGGATATGGCATATTGCCTGCTTGGTATTTGCAATATTAACATGCCATTGCTGTATGGAGAAGGAGACAACGCTTTTCGTCGGCTTCAAGAAGAAATCATCAAATCGACGTATGACTTGAGTCTTCTTGCTTGGACACCGCCTGATAATACTGAAGGAGCGTATTGCGGTTTCCTGGCCCAATCTGTGGAGTGTTTTGCCTCGTGTTCCGATTTCTTCTCAGTGGGAGATCCCCTTTTAGAGGAAGGTGAATTAAGCGTGTCGAACAAAGGTCTAAAGATCAAGGCTAGGCTGGGTAGTATCGACTACGCTGGGGTCAAACCTTCTGGTGCTCTATATTCTTGTTATGCTCTGAACTTGGAATGCACCTCTCCTAGCTATGAAGACGAAACGCTCAAAGTACCCATGCGCAAAGTTGGGCCAAATATTTTCATGAGAGCACGAATCCCCGAAGAAGATGAAGATATGGAGGTCCGTGACATGAGCTTCGAGATGATGGGTTCTGCGGCTTTTCGCCTGAGTCCATATTTTATATTTACTGAGTTTGACACTTTCACCCTCCTTACCACAGTACCTCGACCCACAGTACTACCGTCTTTATCAAAATCATTACCCTTGAACATCGTGGCACATAACCGCTTTTTCGTGGTGGAAATTGTATACCCGAAGGAATACAGACTGTGGAAGGCGGCCGAGTTCACCGGGCATAAGATCCCCAACAAGTTCTGGGACTTGGAAGATAACGCTTTCTTTGGGCTTCACGAATCAGTTGGTTGGGGAGCATTTGAGCTCTATAAGGGCTTTGCTTTTATGTTCATCCATTGTAGATCTCGTGATCATGAAGGATGGGAGTGCAAAGGAACTTTCCTTGACCTGAGTGATTCGTCAGTAAACGTCTGGTGGAAGGAAGTCTGTGTTGCTGCAGAACGGACAGATTACGATGAGCCTTTCCGACGATACATCTCGCGCCCGGCGCTGATGGGTATGCAAGCATCTATCATGGCTCGAATTGATGGACGCACGGTCAATTTATCGTTTGGGATCCACCAGGACGACGATCCAGAAGTATGCTGCGGTCCCCGATGGAGGATTATTCTGAAAGCAGACATTGTTCAAGACGAGAGGATTCAAGTTAGATACAAACAGCAGTCCGGCTAGAGTTAATTTCATAGGAAAATATATCAAATATTACAGGCTAGCCAATTTGAGAAGATCAGCCCCAACTGAGATTTATAAAGATGTTATAATATGTTTATTTTGACGTACTAGTACAGGCTCTTGCACTATTCACTATGCAGGTTAGGTCTATTCCCGTGCCCTGCAACAGGAGAGCGCCAAATTCAAGTTAATAGACAAGTGGCCTAACCACGAAACTTCATTGCGATTTTAGATCGCGTAGTCTGGCCGCCACGGTACAAAGGAGGACCGGGAATCTGCCAGCTGTCTCCCTGGTTATCGTATACAGAGAAGCCGAAGAGCTGAGCATCAGAAGTGTTGTACAGCTGAGAAGCGACAACTCCAGAGCTGGAAAGATCATCGGTACCGGAGCCAGTAATCTCAATGTTGCCACACTGCATGTAGAACTCGGGCTCAGAGAGATGAGCGCGGTGAAGTGCGATGAGCTCGTTACGAACAACGTACTTTCCAGGGGCAATGGACGAGGGAATAATAACGGAGTTGACACCGCCGTTCTCGCGGAGCTTATCGGTAGCCCATACACCATCACTGTTAGCGGGGCCAGAAACAAGACCCTCTTCAGCAATCTTGGTCCACTTAAGCTGTGTCTTGTCTACAGACGTGCAGTCACCGTTGCAAGGTGCAATGTAGGTGATGACAGGACCGCGATGAGACTCAGCCCAACCGTTGGGGTTGATCTGCTTGTCGTCAGAAGTCCAGAAGAACGAGGCAGATCCGCCAGCGGCAACTTGGCCATAGTTCTTAGAAGCCTCTGCGCCACGACGGCAGATGAAGTCAGGGCTGGAGATGTCCATCTCAGGACCTTCATCTTCGGTAGTGAAGCTCCATCCAATAGCATTTGGGTCGGGGTTGGGGTTCCAGCGGCTAAAGCCCTGATAGTCGGTGCCGTCAAGAGTGAAAGTGTTCAGGTAGCCGTGAGCGGCGACGTTGGAGGCCAGAAGGGCAGTACCGAGCATGAGGTATCGAGACATATTGAAGGTCTTGTTGGGTAGAACTGAAAACTGGGAAGGTTGAAATATATTGGAAACAGTGTATTTGCTTGAAGGAACGTAATGGAGTCACTTGTCAAAAGTGCTCTAGAAATGAATTGATGAGATGGAAAATGAAGGTGTGCTTAATGAGAACAGGATATCATTGAGCAGCAGTTGTCCGTCCTTAAATACAAGTCAACAAAGCACGATCATCAAGTTGAAGGATTCTGCCAAGAAATAGAAGTTTTAAGTTATCGAGAGGATCGACATCTTGTTTGAACCTTATACCAATATCCCTCTGAGGACAGATTAAGGTTACACTTTTAAAAACACAATATTATATACACTTTGCGGCATTATGACCAACCCTCCAACACAATAACTCTCTCAAGAAAAACACACAAAGCTTACAAAATGACTTCTCAACAAACCTTCAGCTTTNTGAGGACAGATTAAGGTTACACTTTTAAAAACACAATATTATATACACTTTGCGGCATTATGACCAACCCTCCAACACAATAACTCTCTCAAGAAAAACACACAAAGCTTACAAAATGACTTCTCAACAAACCTTCAGCTTTTTTTTTTATTTTATTTTTTTAGAGAGGATCGACATCCTTGCGAAGATTATCAGCAGAGCCCCTGGCCTAGTCTGATCCTCCATCACCCTATCACAAGGTTAAGTCTAACCGCCAAGTGTTCTGTGAGAGAACACTAGTCATTAAAATTGGACAGCGATGTCTTGAAGAATTCTTGACTGGAAGACAGTAGGGCCATTTTTGTCGATCTTAGTCTACGGCCAATACGCGCCTGCTTTGTGTCGTAAGCGCCCTTGCTTCTAGTTTCTTGGCATAGAAAGGAGGTTCCCAACCTAGTTTGGTATCATGACTAGCGTAACGGATGAGCCTTTTTTTAACTATAAATCTTGATTTGTAGCTTAATTCTGACGACCCAAAGTCAAT
This sequence comes from Fusarium cf. aywerte, assembly GCA_011034095.1. NCBI lineage: Eukaryota > Fungi > Ascomycota > Sordariomycetes > Hypocreales > Nectriaceae > Fusarium > Fusarium cf. aywerte. Next base: position 480,712 of record WETZ01000020.1, read on the forward strand.
ACAAATTGGTCGTTCCTTTTGCGGCTTCTTTGCTGCAGTGAGGAACTGTATTCTGGCTGGTAAATGAGACTCCACTTGGGAAATAAGCATGAAATGAAGTAAAATGGATAACTCCCACAAGGATCTGGTAGGGTCAGACATGAAGGAAATCATTCATGCACCGTCCCACTTACGGCGGTTGAAGGATTTCAGTATATAAACACAGCCACTTCAAGTTTGTTTCAAGTTCTAAAGGATCATCGATCAGGATGAGATGAATGTGCACTAGTCTCATGCCAAGCCTCAGCAACATGTGGCATTGTTTCATCTCCTTTTCAGCTGTTTCAGAAATAAGACGACTCGACAGCTTCAAGTGAGCGGCCGACTGATGTTTTACTTTTCTTCTTTAACCTTAAATCTTAAATCTTTGCGTAAGGTTATCTCTGGGGGTAGATCAACGCTGACTGTGGGTGGACATCGAGATGTCATGGTTGTTTGTCTAACGAGCACTCTTTTAAAGGTTTTTTTTTTTTTTTTTTTTTTTTTTTTNTCTTTTAAAGGTTTTTTTTTTTTTTTTTTTGGTATTGAAGAAGATATAAATCAGAAAAAAATGGCGAGAAATTAAACAAACGTTTCTCTTCTTTTCGAACTTTTAAGGTTGAACCCTTGTTGATTGTCGCGTCACGTTTTAGAACCTAGCCTTGACGCAAAGATCACCGAACTCAATCACGTGACTATCTAGTTCCCGCGTTTGACTCATTTCAAAATAACAACTGCCAAAAACTAATATGTTAATGGTCATCAACGCGTACATGTTATACAACACATTCCCCAAACTTGTTTAGTTATAGTCAGTCACAAGAGTGAGACTATCGTTTCTGTGAAAATCTTCCCACTATTTATCTTGGGTTGATATTACCGTATATTCTAACATTAAATTGAATGATATAGGGTACGCTGCCTGTTAAGATAAGCATCGTAGTGAGTCTATCTTGTGGTTATGCTATGTTGGAGGATACGGCCATGTGACCAGAAGTCTTACCCTGGACACTTTCTCCCTTGTGTTGCCTTGATCCACTGCCAGTAACAAGTTTTCAAAGCTTCAAAGTTAGATTAAACCTCGCACCATACTAACTTACAAAACTTAGCAAGGTCCGCACATTTCCAAGAAAATCCTCTATTGAGCTTGAGACTCGAATAGCGACAAACCCTATTTCTTGTAGTTAGTTGATCAATCAAGATTGCATAACATTGCCAGAGGTATCTACAAGTACTGTCGAATTTCATAAGTTCAATAATACTATCGTTGGAAGCTTCATAGCACTGCGGTTAGCGTATACTAATTCCGTGTCGTGAGAAACAACCTTCGCGCTTCGGACACTCCCCACAAAGATAAAACGGAGCCGGAAGTTTAATGTAAGTTATGGCAAAAGTGGTATAGGCTTGCGAGTACGCGGGTTTCTCGAATGGATCCGCGGAAGAGAATCACCATCAGAACTTGAGGCTATCACCAAATAGGCAGGCAATCCTATATCGGAACCACTGATAGTCACCTCAAATCATACAATTGCATCTCACGCGATCCAGAGTATCATCAGAGTGCCGTGCATCCGTAATTCAGTGATGTCTAGTCTGTTTATGAAACTTGACAGGTGCCGAGGAAAATTACCGTCCACCAATCAAATAAGCATCTATGTTCATCGGGCTTAGCGTTTCAATCTTAACCCCGGGAAATTGAAGAGATTGTGGAGTCGACGACCTACCTACTACAAGCAACTTGGTTAGTTAGATGGTTTTGGATATCGACACGGGCCTTCATCACGGCTGTACGGCAAGCGAAAGCTATTATCTGATGGCCATCTCCTGAGATTGATGTTGATTATAAAGGACTGGATATCCTTGTGTTACTACGTTTCATCTTTACTACGCACAAGTTTGCCTCTTCATTTCAACAGTAAATTTTCAATCTTTAACACGTTTTCACTATGTTCTCTTCTATCGTTCTTCTCAGTGGCCTGGTCGCCTCGGCCCTTGCCCATCCCACTATTGAGCCCCGTGCAAGCTGCACATTCACCGATGCTGCTTCCGCTATCAAGAACAAAGGCAGCTGCTCTACCATTGTCCTAAACAATATCAATGTTCCTGCCGGCACTACTCTCGATTTGACCAAGCTCAAGGATGGCACTCATGCACGTTTCTTATCCCGTGGCACCTGGTACCCAGCTCACATATTCTAGGTCATTTTCCAAGGAAAGACCACCTTCGGCTATGCTACCTGGGCAGGTCCCTTGATCTCGTTCACCGGAAACAATCTTCTTATTGAAGGTGCTGCCGGCCACTCGATCGATTGCCAGGGTCAGAGATGGTGGGACGGTAAGGGTAGCAACGGTGGCAAGAAAAAGCCCAAGTTCTTCAGCGCCCACTCCCTCCAGAACTCTAACATCAAGAACTTGAACGTTATCAACACACCTGTCCAGGCCTTCAGCATTAACGGCGTCACTAATCTTGGTGTCTATGGCGTTCATATGGACAACTCTTTGGGCGATACAAAAGGTGGACACAACACTGACGCTTTCGACGTCGGATCTTCCACTGGTGTCTACATCTCCGGCGCTGTTGTGAAGAACCAGGACGACTGCCTCGCCATCAACTCCGGTACCAACATCACTTTCACCGGCGGTAACTGCAGTGGTGGCCACGGTCTTTCTATCGGTTCCGTTGGTGGCCGTTCCGATAACACCGTCAAGACCGTTCGCATCCTCAACTCAGCCATCTCCAACTCCGACAACGGTGTTCGTATCAAGACTGTTGCCGGCGCCACCGGTTCCGTTTCTGATGTCAAGTATGATACCATCGCCCTCACCAACATCGCCAAGTACGGTATCGTTGTTGAGCAGGATTACGAGAACGGCTCTCCTACAGGAAAGCCTACCACTGGTGTTCCCATCACCGACGTCACCATCAACAAGGTCACTGGAACAGTCAAGTCGAGCGGCACTGATGTTTACATCCTTTGCGCCAGCTGCAAGAACTGGACCTGGACCAACAACAAGGTCACCGGTGGCCAGACCTCCAACAAGTGCCAGGGCATCCCTTCTGGAGCTTCTTGTTAAGCTTTGAACAACGGAGAGGAGGGCTTGAAAGGAGTAGGCATGCCTTGAAGGAAAATGGAAGACAGTCCTTTCAGTATATATTTACAATCACTCCAGTATATATCAACAATAAATTAATCTTGCCCGGGAGGCAATTATCAGACTGATAGGATCATCTCCATATCGGAAGTGGTGACTTTTCTTCGTTCCTGTGCTAGCGTTATGACTAGATCGCATGGGCTCAATACTGACATCCGTAATCCTGCGTTCGGATCATGGGCCTTGGCAGACTACTAGAAGTACTCTACCCAATTATCGCGGTCCTACTGGTGTTTTTCTTTTTCTTTTTTCTTTTCGTTTTCTGGCGTCCAAAGTAGTTGGAATGAGGGACACGCATTCACACCAATCATTGACCAGGATCACCAGAGTGATTAAGCACCGCCTTCAAACGAGGCTGAGCTTAACCTCTTTCAAAGCCATGATTTCAACCCCGCTAAATGCAATTACCAAAGCTCATTCCTTCATCAAAACTTCAAGTGGTGGACAAAAACGCAACACAACCTCGCATAGCATCTGGGTGACCACTTTTCAATAGAGGCATATCCGCAATATATCGAATCATAAGTATCACGTAAGCATTCGGTACTATGCCTGGGACAAGACCTCCCACAAGTAATCGATACGAAGAATCAAAGAATCGCCGGGTCCGACGGGTTTCTACGCCACCAGCCCCGAGGTGGATTGGCCTAAACATTATTGGCTCATGGATTAAGGCATGCAATGTGAGGCATGGAGATCATTGTCAACGAGCCCGTCTTCCTCACGAATCAGAAGGACTGCCGCTCTGGTTGATCAATGTCTCAGAGAAGCGAATAGTCCCTTTTGAGTCTGACTATCGATATGTTGCTCTCAGCTATGTTTGGGGAAGATCCAAAGGCCATGATATGCAACTTCTAGTGGAAAACCTCGAATCCTTTAAGGCAGAGAAGGCGCTTGAGGCTATGTGGGACCAGATTCCCGCAACAATTCAACACGCTATGAAATTAGTCCAACGTATCGGAGAAGATTATCTCTGGGTTGATCGCCTCTGCATTGTTCAAGATGATCATCAGACGAAAGAAGAACAAATCAGACAGATGGCATTTATCTATGGAAACGCATATTTCACGTTAGTAGCGACAGCCGCCTACAGTGCCGAAGAAGGGTTGAAGGGAATACAAGATGTTTCATCTTCCATGTATCAAGACGTCTGGCCACAAAGGGCCAACATGGATCACTACGGCCTCGTGGCATGGTCTCCGTGGAACCAAAGAGGATGGACCCTTCAAGAGCTCGTGTTTTCACAAAGATGTCTCTTTTTCCACAATAATGAGGTGACCTGGGAATGCCACTGTGCGATCTGGCACGAGCGAATGCAACTCGCGGATCTCAATGAAACAAACTGCCTCGGAACATATAGCCCTAATGCTCGTGGCTTTCGATACTCTCCATGGCCGGATTTACAAGAGTTCCATCAATTGGCGACTAGCTATAGTCGAAGGAAGTTGTCATTCTCAAGCGATATTCTTCCAGCTTTTGCCGGTATCACTACAGCCTTGTCCCACTCATTCCCAGGAGGATTTTTGTTCGGTCTACCTGAGATTGCTTTCGACGTTGCTCTGCTGTGGAGGCCAGCTGGAGGGGCATCGCTCACTTCTAACTTGAGCGGAACACCTATTCCCAGTTGGTCTTGGATGATTTGTATTGACCAAGATATTGGTGTAGATCTTTCACCTTGGGCAAGCGGCTTTAGATATTTGGCAGGGTTCTCACCTGGTTCAAGCGCAAAACAGGCTGGCGTGGATACTTACGCACCGCTCCACGTTGCTTATCAGCAAGAGTGGAATTCTCGATGGAGTCGGAAGCGACCTCCAGAAGGCGTTTTGGATGGACTGGTCACATCCTCAACCTGTACCTGGTACGCTAAACGGAACCAGGGGAACAGACTCATCTCGAATGATCTCGAGAAGTTCAAAAGTTGCAGTCTTGATGCGAATCAAAGTCTACCCCCTGGCTGGCAAAGAGATGTAGACTTATTCTACCACACAGTCGATCCACAACGCAGATTCAAGTATCCAATTCCTCTAGTGTCTAATGATAAAGAGTTTGAAATCGAGAAAGACCCTTCTTTTTTGATAATGACGCGAACAGAAAGGGCATTCTTCTACAACAAATCCGTGGCATACGGAGACGCTGTCCATATGCTTGAAGAAGACGGTGTCGTCAGTCTCTACACCAGTGAGGAAAGATGGGTTGGATGTCTCCGCGTTCAAACCAGAACAATGCTGTGGAGACTCTTGTGTAAGAAAGTCAGATGTGAATTGGTAGCGATATCTAAGGGGTATATCGGCTCGGATGTGGACGGGTGGTCTCGCCTTGACGAACACGAAACCCTGAGAATACAAGAGAGGGACAAATTTGAGTTCTATAACGTACTGTTGATTGAGTATAAGGATGGCATCGCTTATCGGCAAGGGATCGGGCGCGTGGATAAATTGGCCTGGGAGACTGGACCATGCGAGGAAATTGATTTGGTACTGGGCTGACCATCTTGATTAGAAAATGGGTCTGACGATAGTTATACCGTAGAATGTCTCATTTTCTGCCTTTGGGTCAGGTTCAACTAGGTACCGGAAGTACTGGCAGGACATTTGCCGCTGACTCTAAATCACCGTCTTACTACAAAGCGCGTTTAAAATGCCCGAATCATAGCGTGAAACTCGGGTATTTTGTGGGGTGTTAATGCACTACACCATACAAGCTATATCCGCGACATGAAGACCCAAACAAACACAACTTCTACGGCCTCGTCATCCTCGGACTTCCATGATGATTATTGGTCATTGGGTTGCTTATCATAATTTCGGCCATTGGAATAACTTACAGTCCTATAACATGAAAGTCGAGCTATACTGTCATCTAATACCTCACGTAAGATTTTAGACCAAATGATGATTTTTTTACCCAATCCGGAATTTGCCGCGTCTCTCAAATAGCCGACAAAAACTAGGCGCGAAGATCACGAAGGATCTTGATGAGCCGGTGTTATAAATATGCCACCCTTCCTGCCTCAAAGCGTCCCGAAGACTGGGTCTGTAAAACTTTACACACAGTTATGATGAGTCGCGCCAGTGTTGCTGTCATCGGTGCCGGTATGTTCCCTTTCGTGATCTCGAAGTAATACTGACTGCTATATGTCAAGGCCCGACCGGCATTACCATGCTAAAACAGTTGCTACAAGATGGATTTAACGCTACCTTGTTCGAGAGGCGAAGTCAAGTCGGGGGATTATGGGCTTACGACGCAAAACACGGCTGGACCACAGCGTTAGAAACCACAACAGCGAACATCAGCAAATACACATGCGGTTTCACAGATTATCCAATACCAGACAGTATGCCGAGCATCGCAAGAAAGCTTGCTGCCTACTAATCGTATGCAGAATATCCTGTTCATTTGAGCACAGCAAACTTCCAAGAATTCATGCAAGGATATGCCGAGCATTTTGGACTTTTGAAACACATCACTTTTGATACAAGCGTCAAAGTTGTCAATCGAAACAAAGAAGACAACGGTTGGGAAGTCGAAGTGGAGGACGTCGGGAGCGGGAAAACTGATACACGCCATTTCGACAAGGTTGCATTTTGCCACGGCTATCAGACAGCCAAAGCGATGCCAGTCTTTCCGGGACAACAAGATTATGAAGGTGAAGTTATACATTCACAGCAATACCGAAAGTCTGTACATTCCAATCACAACAACTCCTCAAATATGCTGACAACTCAATTGTAGCCCCGAGCCTTTCAAAAACAAGACAGTCGTGATTCTTGGCTTATCCACCACAACAAACGAAATCGCCCCTCAAGTCGTTTCCGTAGCCAAACAGGTTTACATCTCTCACAGGAGCGGCCAAATTGTTGTCAAGCGCTTTCGTAAAGGAAAGCCAACCGATCTCCTATCCTCATGGAGGCGCCGCATGATAACACAGTGGATTGCGCGGAACATGCCAGGCTGCTGGAGATTCTTGGCAAACTCATTAGGAAAGCTGCTCACGTCACAATTCGCGGGAATGAAACTCGATCCAGCGTGGCGTCTTAAGGACTTCAAAGATTTGACTTTGAGCTTACCAGGGTTGATTGAACATCTTGTTCCTCTCCTAAAGGATGGGAGTGTGACGAGTTTACATGGTATCAAGCGATTCGCAGGCGGAAAGTCGATTGAATTTGAGGATGGAACAGTGATAGACGATGTCGACAGCGTCATATTCACAACGGGCTATCAGGGCGATTTCTCGCTGGCACCTTTCGTCGAAAAGAGTATTCCTAAATCACCGAACTACAAAGGTCCTGCTATCCACCGACTATACATGAACGTATTCCCACCGAAATACGCAGATAGTTGCGTTATGCTCTGCTACTCAGCTTATGGCAAAAACAACGGCTTCTCATTCAGCGACGTCATGAACATGGCTATATCCAACATATGGCGCGGAGTGAGCGATCTTCCACCCTACCCAGACATGGAAAAATGGGTTGATGAACATCACGAATGGTTGGCAGCGAATTGGGAACGAGTACCAACATTGGACCTTAGTATGGTGAAGCAATATGAATTCCAGCCGTGGATGCATGAAAAAGCTGGAACTGGAATGGAAAACCTGGGCTGGGGACTGGCAGGATGGAAGTTTTGGTGGGAAGATCGAAAGATGTATTACTTGATGAATCATGGTGTTGAGACAGCGCACATGTTCCGGTATTTCGAAACCGGTAAGAGAAGCACATGGGATGGTGCGAGGGATGAGATTATACGGCAGAACAAGATCGTGGAGCATACATTTGGGGGTAAGAACAAGAAAACACGAGAGGAGTAGAAGATGTTTACAATTATGGTTCGTTCGTTTCGGCGAGAAGACCGAGGACTACACTGTAGATAAGATTCTCAGTGGTGCTGGAGTTTATTAGTTCGCGGGGAACCTGGCTAGTTCAAGTTAAGCCGGTTTTCTTAATATTAAGCTTGTTAATCCGCGAGGCTGTGGTGATAATTACCCCACTACCTAAACTCGATAAAGAAGGTGTCTAGGGGGTTATACTGCGGGGGGAAGAATTTGTAAAGACTGAGGGAAAGGATTGGGGGCTTCGGCGAGTATTTTGACAGTTGACTACCGGTAAAACTGGCGATATTTACCGTAGTTAGATGATGCTTGTCGGTGAGCGATGCGCCGAACCGAGGGCTTGGCAAATTGAACGTCATTATTTAAAGCATGAGATTCATCCCAGTCTCTCACGAGGTAGTCCACAGGGCACGCCAAAATGCATCTTCTTCGCATTTCTGTCGCCTTCAAGGCATTAGGCGTGGCTTTCCTTACTACCACTGCCAATGCCTCTTCTGATGCCCCTCGCGATTGGACAAGTCTCAAGCTCCTCACCAAATCCGCAGACTCACAAGTCCAACCCGTTCTCGACAACAAGAACGCCTCTCTGACCGGCTCGCCAAGATCTCTAACCCGTGCCGTTCGCCAATTAGTAGTACCATTTGTATGGCCAAATTCGACGTACTTTCACAATGAGACTCTGGTCCCGCACATTGAGGAGATGCTACAAATCCTCCAGAAAGTCCAACACGATGATGGCACGTACACTGTCGGCAACCGTCATTCACCACCCGATACCGGTTTTCTGATTGAAGACTTTGGTATTATGGTGCGTATTCTTGAAAAGGACGATCATGAAGCTTCGCAGCCTTTTGCAGATTTGATTCGCGGACTTCTCGTCAAAGCTGGACCTGGTCTTGCCAAGGGTGGTATTCACACGCCTAACCACAGATGGAAGATCTGCAGCGCTCTGGCGCGTATTTCCCGCATCACAGAAAATGAAAGCTACGTCGAGAGGATTGATGAGTGGCTCGCAGAGGGAATTGACATCGATGCTGATGGTATCTACTCGGAGCGCAGTCCCAATTACTATTCGGCTGTCTCCAATCCTTCTTTGTTGACTGTTGCTCATGAGTTGAACTACTCCGAACTGATCGACTACGTTCGCATGAACCTTGAGCTATCGATCGAACACGCTGAACCAAACGGCGAGATGGAGATTATACAGAGTCGCCGTCAGGATCAAGCCCAGCCCCCAGCGATTAATATCGGCAATTTCTACCCTCAGTTCCGCGAGCTTGCTCTCCTCGATAACAATGGTCGTTTTGCCGCTATGGCTCGTCTAATTGAAAAGCTCGTCAGTCCCCAGCTGGGTGATTTCCTGGCCAACCTGATGGAGCGTCCTGAACTCGCTGCACAACTACCCGAGCCAGAAGATCCATTTGTCGACTTTGAGAAGCACTATACTTCCGCTGGTCTTGTACGCGCACGACGTGGAAATCTGACTGTCTCTGCATTTGGTGGTTCAGATTGGTACATGGATGGAAAGAAGGCTGAGTTTTACAATCGCATGGGCTCTGGTCTTTCGACAAACCCTACCATGTTCCGCGCATGGAATGGAAAGGCTGTGCTTGAAGCCGTTCGTCTCAGCGCCAATTTCTTCAGCATGGGTCATTTCCGATCAAATGGTGTTAACGTATCCGACGACGGCGTCGTCCAGCTGGGAAGTGAGATTGAGGTCCCATATTATCTTCCCATGCCTTCTGAGCGCCGCGATGAGAACGGCACGTACAAGCTATCTCGTTCTGTCGACGGCCGTTTCTACGCTATGCTCGACTTTGAGAACCGACCCGCCAGCATGCGCCGTCTCAAGACAGAGGTCGAGATTAGCCCCACTAAGGCTGGCTACGATCTCAACTTCCAGGTTACTGGTGAAGATGATGTTGAGCTGACCTTTGAACTGACTTTCCGAGAGGGCGGCAAATTCAAGGGTGTTAAGGAGTTTGTGGATAGCGACAACACTACTATTTATCGTCTTGTGGAAGGACAGGGAGAGTATACTATGGGGGACGATAAGATTACCTTTGGACCTGGTAATGGTATGGGAGTGATTCAGAACGATGCTGGAGAGCAGTATAGCTGGCATGGAGGCAACTTGACTTTGGAGGGAAGTCACGTCTACATTACTGGCATGACGCCTTTGAACTACACGCTCAACCTAGGCTTTGCCTAGATCCTATCACAAAGATGATAGAATCCCAGGACATAGTAAAGATAAATGTAACCCAACATAATAACAAATAACCTTTGACTCCCAAAGCCGCCTAATAATAAGATTTACCGACAGTGGTTTGAGTTTACGAGACAGTAAGGAGGGTGTTGACCGGGTACAACAAGTATCGACTCATGAAGGTCGGTGCGAGAATAAACCCATTGCCATGATTACAAACATTCTAGTCGACCTCACAATGGTATCACAAAGAGACATATTTCTTTGGGTATCAAAATTGGATCATGACATTATACTACATGAATCTTTCCTACATCTATCATACGCATCACCACCACCTTACTCCTCAAGCTCAGCGAGCATGACATCGGCTGCCTTCTCAGCCACCATGTAAGTAGACACAGCGGTGAAAGTACCAGGAATGCGGGGGTAGACGGAAGCATCAACGACACGGAGACCGGCAACACCGCGAACGCGGAACTTGGAGTCAAGGACAGCCATCTTGTCGTCGTCGGCACCGATGGGGCAGGTGGAAGAGGCGTGGTGGCCCCAGGTGTTGTCCTTGATATAAGTCTCAATATCCTTCTGAGACTTGATGTGGTCACCAGGGAGGGTCTCGGTGATGTTGACGGGCTGGCTAGCGAAAGCCTTGCGGGTGAGCTCAACGGCCTCGTACATGGCCTGGAGATCCTTGTCGGAGTCACCGTTGCCAGTGTCAAAGTAGTTGAAGGTGATCTCGGGCATATCGAGAGGGTCAGCGGAACGGAGGACGACCTCACCAGCGGTGTTGCGGGGGTGAGCCTTAAGAATAGCCCAAGAGAAGAAATCGTGGTTGATGGTAGCGTTGACGGCGTACTGGGGGAAGTATCCTCGGAAGTTGACGGGACCACCGAAAGCGAAGATGTCAAAGTTATCCTTCTCAGCAGTAGAAGACTTGTAGAACATGGTGGCAGCAAGACCGGAAGAAGAGTAAATACCGTGGTCACCATCGACAGGGGCTCTCCAGCGGTCAAGGCAAGGGTCCTCGTCGGTGAAGAGGCTGAAAGTGCAGCCGTCAAAAGCAGTGAAGTTCTCAGCAGGGTTGCCCTGGACGCTGATCTCATAGTGGTCCTGGAGGTTGGTACCGACACCGGGAAGATCGACAACAACAGGGATGTCAAACTTCTTCAGCTCATCGGCAGGTCCGACACCGCTGAGCTTGAGGATCTGAGGAGTGTTGTAGACACCACCAGCGACGATGACCTCACGAGAAGCAGTGGCGTTACCGGCCTTTCCAGCAGCACCAGTGGAGAGAGGGCTGGCCTTGTAGAGGTGCTTGCCATCGAGAAACTCAACACCGATGGCACGGGGAGTATCCTCAGACTCGTCGAAGACGACCTTGGTGACGTAGCTGTTGGTGCGGACATCGAGAGGGTATCGCTTGGTACCGTTGTCGAACTTGGCATCGCGGACAGAGAGAATGAATTCACGAGGTCCAACACGGCTGGCGGACTTGGTGGAGAGAGGGATCTGGTAGAAGCCGGGCTTCTGGTCACGGGCGAGAGTGTTGGCGTTGGCGTCATCAGCGATAAGACCATCCATGGTGATCTCCTCGCCAGTGACCTCAGCAAGGGCAGCAGCACCTCCAGTGAGGAGGCTCATGAGCTGCTCATCGCCCAGAGGGATGCTAAGAGGGGCAGTCTCAGTGCTGAGCCAGCCGTCGTAACCGTGGCCATCCTCACCAGCAGGACGGTAGTTGTTGTCCTCGGCCTTGACGTAGTACTTTCGCATGTTCTCAGCGGACCAAGAGTCATCGCCAGTGAGAGAAGCGATGTACTCAAAGTCAGACTGGTGGGGGTACACAGCGATCAGAGCGTTGTGAGCAGTGCAGCCACCAAGAGCCTGGGTACGGGGGTACAGAGTACCCTTGAGCTTGGCATCGGCAGGGGGGTTGAGACCAGTGTACTCTCCGTCAGGAGTGTCGTAGGTGGTCTTGAAGTCACGGGCCTGACGCTCATCGTCGGCGTAGTGCTTCACGAAAAAGTTCCAAGAGATCTCGGGGTCCTCAGAAGCGTTGGCAGAGTACGCAGGGACAGTGTAGTTGGTGGAGGCGTAGTCGTCACCGGCCTCGATGAGAAGGGTCTTGTGGCCAGCCATAGCCAGGCGAGCGGCCAGAGGACCACCACCAGCACCAGAGCCGACAACGATGTACTCGTAGCCAGTGAGGGCAACTGCGTACGCGGATAGAGGAGCGGCCAAAAGGCCTGTGAGGAAGGATTGTCTCATGCTGAATTAAGTAATTAGTTAATCGAGATCCAGTTAACAAACAAGGGAACTAAAGGAGTGGTTTCCCCGTAGTGCGATTAAGTCAAGTCGTCAAAGAAGGACTAAGGAAGGAATGACTGGTCAGAGATCGACTGATGAGTGTAAAAAGTGATAGACATGTCTTGGGTATTTATCTGTTGAATGTGCCGACGGTCTTCTCGACTGAACCGAGACATCCATGTCCTTAATTCAGGTATTGACTTCGGCAGTGACCGTACCGAGGCTGCGAACACCTGCGTGCAGGCATATGCAATACAACTGTATCACGACTCGTCGCACAAATTCCAGAAATAATACCTTCCAGAACCAATAACAGCTGCAGCCAAGACATAACAAAAACCTCACCTTGGCTCTGTACCAACATGTTGTGAAGAATGTTGCCATTCGGTGCAATCTTCAACCGTTCGACCCCATCGTCAAAGTCACATTTACTACCTCGCATAAAGGGACCAATGACTCTGAATGGATTAGACTCGGAGAAGGGTGGCTATGTTTAGTTTTGCTCCGTACATCCGCGACTTGCTAACGACTTTGTTGGCTTGGCTCGCGTTTCCATCTAACGGCTCTGGAGGCGCAACAAGGTTAATGAGCCGCATGGCGTTGCATCCACCAACTAAAATGATCAATGCCCGCTCGTGGCGATGCAGGGGAGAGTAAGGATGGTGTCGCAACAGTGATCTGCGACAAGGATTATACCCCTGACGCCCCTTTTTGATCTCAAGTGCTTTAGGAAGGTTAAGACTATAATTCAGGCGTCTATTCGTATCGCATTGGTAATTTGTCCGACTTGAATACAGAATCAGGCTTAGTCTAATCGTCAGGAACAAGAGATGAACACGTGCATGAGTGGGTTTGCCGTGTCAGTCTGTGGATTCGTCTGGTTTTCTTAGTGGAATGATGCGATGACCTCTTGGACAACGGGCTACCTCCCGGTCGAACAGAGCCATAGCGGCCGCTAATATCGAAAGCATTGACTTTAACAAGGACCTGGTGGCAAATCATGAAGATCAAGCGAAGATTGTGGAAATCTTTGAAATTACATGTCCGGATTCTCTCCTCCGCGATATCCTACTGTGGTCAGAAAAAGAAAAGAAGATATTGAGCTAAAGACTCATGAGATGCAAATTTTCTACGAATGAACAAGGTCAAAGTCAGTCAAGATCTGTTATGCAGAAGATTATCGGATCTCCTTAATTTGCCGTAGATCCACAGTGACCAGGTTAAAACTGTGAATCGATACGTCATAGGTTGTCTTTTAGGGTAGGTGTTGCCAAGCAAGATGAATATGTCTTATTGACCTTTTCTATTTATTGAATATATCTGTAATGTTAGTAGAACGGGAAGAAAGGCACAGAGGGAATGGACGCAGGCACACCAGCAAAAGAGAATTTTAATGAAGTGGTAATGGAGCTATGTATGGATAACAGACAAAGCGAGATTGTGGTAAAAGTCTATTGTTTATAGTCCAAACAATATATTGTGGAAGTTCAGCATCAATCATCCATGGTACAGTCTGTTCATAGCTCAAATATACACTTAACGGTCCTCAATAAGTCTATAGACAAATTCTAAATTCTACTCAATTTTCTCAACCTCAAATCTATGTCCTCGAATGGCTGCCGCTTTCTTGGACGCTGTCACTGAGCCGGTGACCATCTAGCCCGTCTCTGATTGGCTGCTATGAAGATCCGCTGAACTACAGAGTAGTTCGATGTCAGTTCAAGCCTGGGCTGTACAGCAACTCCAACTTCAGATACTACTTGCGAAAATAACAAGACCATGATGGAGAGATTGGGCATCGCCCTGATCCATCAAGAGTTTCCGAGGAGTCGATGGAATTTTACAGGGCAGCATCCTTACGACGAGTATACACCTTGGAGTTCACGGGGATGTGAATATCATCCCTTACCTCAGGAATTATCGGATGGAGTTTTGTAAGCAGCCCCGGAAGGGCCTGCTCAGTTATATCCTGGACATCATCTTAGGTGTGCTTGTTATGGTAGAACAGATTTACAAATACCATTTATAGCATTAGTTTCTACACTTGCAGATGAGATTCTCAAGTGCATAAAGACTTGTATGCATGCAGTGAAATTTCTGTGTAGTCCCTGAGTTATAGGTCCTTTATTGCGTGATGATTCTGTTATTTAAATTTGATAACCTGACTGCCAGCTTATTGTTGCGATAAAGTCTAGTCAGTTCCCACTTTAAACTCGAAAATGATGTCGGCTGTTGCGACTCCAAGTCTGTCATCAAGGAAGATGGTACAGATATGCAACCGGTGGCATGGGAAGAGCTTCCTGTAGTTAGAACAGTATCCCTAGTACAGCTTCGCCTTCACCACCTATCGTTTGAACCATATAGCAATATCCCTCTCTGTCTAATTTCCTATCGTGGATAAGACTCAGGAAATACGCCAGGCATTTTTGGGGTGATATATGAACAAGGATAGAGAAACAGGATGCTAGCAATTGTTACACACATAAATTTGAGTGGAGGGATAATATACTTCGTATATTTCTTGTACCATGAACATGAGCCAATGCCTAATACACGATCATTGTGGCATAGCTCTAGGCCTGGCCCTTTCCTATACCCGTCATCCTTTGAGCCTAGTCGGAATCTGGAGAAGGAGGTCTAGGTGGAGGTGGATCTGGGTGTGGTGTGGGAACAGGAGGGCGAGGCGTAGCTGGCCCTGGTGACTCTGGTCCAGGCATTTTGTCAAACTTGGATATAGCAGATTCAAGATCGAGTATAGACTTTATCTTGGTCTAAAACCGTTAAAAGTTTTGGGGTATTCTGTTTGATGTTGCTGGCTAAGCCTAGTTGAGGTGCCTGGGGGTTTATATAGTTGCGTGAGATGAGTGATTATATGACAGAAACTGTCGTTAGCGAGTTTCTAAATATGTATATGGTCGCAAATATTGATTCATCACCTTTCAGAATTCTCGTTTCAGGAATAGTTTCTGCTCCTGAATCACGGAGTAGCACCAGTGGATTATGTAGAACTCTATGATGATTAATTATCACTTGATGCGAGGGGGCTAGGATATATGTACTTCCCAGAACGGCTCTACGTTCATTCATGATCGGTCGAATAGCCGTAGCGCAGTGACAGGACCTCAGTCCCTATTCATGCGTGACCATGTTGTTTGTTGGCAGTAGTAAGTCATCTTCGTGGTTGCAATAGGGGCCATTCGTAGTATTGTGGCCTCCTAGGCTGAAGCACGTGCAGAGTGAAGAAAAGCCCCAGCCATGCATATTTAGCTATTTTAACATGAATTCTCAGACGAAGGTCAGCTCAGTCGATCTAGACCTGAACTACCAATCATTTACCATCAGCCCAAAAGCGATCCAGAGCATCTTGGCGCACCTCATACGCCCAGTGATGACACGTCTGATGTACCACGGGACTCACATCAGGTCCATCCTCGTCCTCCCCATCATCATCGGCAAATACACTGCGTATCCCAAGAGCCACATACTTTTTGAGCAAGATTCTCCGCCAGCGACCAGTTTCTCCCACACATTTCTTCCAACGACTAATCTGACGCTCGTCGTCGGCACAACGGCGGCCCATGTAAAAGCGGCAGTACCATTGGAACCAACCACGAACATCGTACTCATGCGCAATCCATCCAGCTGCCTCCCATTCTTCGATGCTTTGTCCGCATTGCACGCCGTATTTGTTGATCTCTGGGTCATATGAGTCACTGGTGAGATATGTGTCTACGTCTAAGCCAGCTGTCCATGACGCTGGGAGCTCCTTCCAGTCATCTTTTACAGTGATGCGTAGGCGCTTTGAGTATAGCGGTCGCCAGTAAGATCCTCCAAAGCTTCCCTCACGAATAATCTCTTCCGGTGTTTTGTTGGGACGAAAGTCGAGATGCGACTCAAAACGAATCGTTCCATCGACGTCTCGAACTGGTTCATCGCCCTCAGGCTTCCATGCTGTCCAGCCAGCTATGATTGATTCCACATCCTTGGAGGGCTCATTATCAGGTTCCGACTCTGAATCCGGCGCTGCAAGAGCTTGGTTGGCTTTTGAAGCTTTCTTTACGCGAGGGGCAGCTCTTCGCGACGAAGAGGTGTTGACTTCATCACCACCATCGTCGTTATATACTGGTTCGGATGCAGCTTCAGCTATGCGTCTAGACTGTCGTGTAGGGGCGCGTGGTGAGTTAGCTTTTCGCTTGTTGGTTCTGTTGCTCTTCTTGGCTTCTGACAGAGGTTCGGTTTTTGGGATTATTGGTTTGATGTCCTTGAGAAGAAGCGCGTTGTTCTCAATGTTCTCTCGCCTGCGTGCTGCAAAGTCTGCCATTGATTTTTGACACTCTTTTATTATCGCTAATAAGTGTTGGTACGGAGAAGAATTTGGAGGCGTCGAAGGTAGGTATGCAGTCGCGACGCGATATGCAATACGTCATAGGCCCTGCTAATACCTATTTAGGAGACCCATTTGAGGGACCCACATAACGCTGCATTACTCATCGTTCTTTGAACGTAGGCTTCCATAGGACATCAATATTCAACGGTCTGCAACGGTGCCTTGAAAAGTCCCATAAGTCTACTGTATATGCTTGTATGAACTTACATCGCAGATACCCAATGGCTTATTTGGCTTTCTCTCCATTCCGATCTTATGGGTTCATCCTCCACCTCCACGATCTGCACCCCTAACTTAACCTCTAACAACAACCTTTGTAAGCTCCGTAGAAAGCTTGCCGATATAAATGATGTTTGCAGTGCTTCCTACCACATACGACCATACCTACCAGAAAATACGGGATCCCGTCCGCTCTCCCATAGTCAAGCTGGTAAGGGGCGGATTAGTAGTTGGGTCGNACATACGACCATACCTACCAGAAAATACGGGATCCCGTCCGCTCTCCCATAGTCAAGCTGGTAAGGGGCGGATTAGTAGTTGGGTCGGTGACGACCAGCGAATCCCCGCTGTTGTATGTTTTTGCCTTTTTAACCTAAAAGAAGGTTGAAGGTTTATTGAGAAGCCATTTTGTAAGCTTTATCTTTATCCTGAGAGAGTTGTTGTGTTGGAGGGTCAATCATAGTGCCTCAAAATGTATATGATATAACGTTTGAAAAGTGTAACCTTGATCTGTCCCAGGAGGGATATTGCTATAAGGTTGAAACAATAAATTCCAAACCTGAGCCCGCTAGGAACCATCTTTTAGTGTCTCAGGATTTCCCTATTGATCACTGTTGGGTCCGGGGTGATACAGAAATAGTATATCTTGCAGACTACCCACTGAGTCGATGATCAATTGGCCACTAAGAAGCACATCAGCATTTATACAAATGGAAAGCTAGAAAGGCTTGTTTTGCTGGTCGAGCTCTAAACCGTAAGTTCCAGTCAAAGAGACCACATATTATTCCATCACTTTATTATATCACTATTAAAACCGTATATAGTCCTACTTAGTCGTTTTCGGAACAAAAGGATGTCCACAGGAACAGTGTCTGAATGGAGGAACGAAGTTACCAAAAGCCTCATTCCACGACTTGGTATACTACTGAGTGGCCTGATTATCAGGTTCCATCCAGTCTCCGACCTGCGGTATTCCCAAAGTCAAGACGGTTCAGAAAGTACTGGTCCGAGTCACACGGCTATATGGTGGCTGCCGATTGTGCATTTCACAGGATCTATTTGTTCGATAAACGCCACCGTGAATGATTGGAGGGCTGGCTTATGTGCCATTAGGTTTCAAAATCTCGCCACACTCAGTATAACCAAGTCTCTCACCCTTGGCGCAATATACCGTCGTATCTTCTGATGCAAGCCACTTTCAGTTGATCGTCTGATATTTATGCAGTCTGTTCACATTGGCTCATTTCAGCCTATATCAACCCGAAGAATCGGGCTGTATACTTTGCAAGGATAACTTGCCCAGATTGCATCCTTTCAAGCACAAAGACCTCTGTCTAGGGCTCCGGATGACTCTCCAATGAAGTCGATGTATCCATTTAGCCTTTATAGCTGACATTGGCAATACCATACTTTTGGGGTCAACTTGGTACCTTGCAGTGTACTATCTAGTTAAACTAACTATCTGAAATGCAGAACTCTTAGAGGTGATCTGCCTACTACGTTCGACAATAACATAACCGAGACTTGAACGGCCATTGACTACCTTGGATCAACTCGTAACTATAATGACGACATCGTGTCAGATAAGATTTAGTCTACAGTAACAAATATCGCCAGTGGATGATATAAAGACTCAAGTGCCATGAGATTTCCTCCAGGGGCAAGTTCAGCGGGTGGTCTGACAAAAGTGAGTCCCCTTCGCAACATCCCCTCATTTACGCCATTTTATCCTGCACCGACACCATTGACCGGATGCTGAATTCTGCATCGGTATCGGTATTCTATAACGGCAGCATATGTCTAATATTCCCTGCCTTACAACAAACGTCCGGATGATTACGAATATTATCACTTGTCGTCAAATTAATCGCAGAATGAGAGCAATCAGGAAGATAGTATGGGTTCGTAAAGTGCCCGAGGCTAAAGTCAAATCTTGGCCATGCTGTAATTTAGCCAGAATGCAAATTGCAGGGATCATGCATTGTAATCCGGGGGAACATGTTCCATCTGCCTCAATCGGGCTAGATATATCGGTAACCGGCCGGATTATACCCATTCTGACTATGGTCCTGGTGATCTTAAATCTTACCTTACTTCAGAGCTCTATCTGTTACATCCTTCGATACCACATGTTGAGCTTAATCTGCTGATCGGCATAGCGAATGATCGTTATAATAGTTCAAATATCAAACAATGAGATTTTCACTGTTGAAAGTCAACCAATCACGTTATTTCATGCTGCCCTCTGCCAAGTCTTTGATCCCTGTGACGGAATGCTCTTAATAGCGTCGGAAATATAGCCCTACGACATGGGATCCTCGGTACTCGCCTTCGGGATGAGATGAACATCCGGGAAGGGAAGCATGGGGTACCGCTTATCGCATTGTTTGTCCCACCTTTCTTTTTCGCCTTGGAAATGATCTTGGCCTGCGGCTTTATGCCGCATGGGTGCAATATTGGTAGCTGTAGTTTGCCATTAGCTCACACTCTTCCTCGTTCTGTGTTTCCACCCTCCCTCTTGTAGTAAACCAGCCGATTGCCAAGTCGCCCCATCGAGAATCGGATGAATGGAATAAGATATTTGCTTTTAGCCAGAATACAGAAGATGTATGGTTGCACAGGGCCTGCATAAAAACGGCTAGTCTGTGATCTGTGCATGTCACTTACTGACGAATCGCATCAAAGAGTTGCAGCCAAGGAAACACTTTCGTTCCCTCATGACTGATCGTCAGAGACTTTCCCGTCTTGGCTTTACTTGTGGATAAAGCGAATTAAGGTGCTGCCACGAGGTTATGTAGATGGAGCAAGGGTGGACACCACTAACAGGCGTAAGATTGCTTTTGACAAATTAGCCCAGAAGTGAGTTAGTCTCCGGAGCGGGACAAGTCCGAGATATTCAATACCGGTTTGTTAGGTATCGGTAATAGATACTAGTTCTCTTGGCAAAATATTCGTTCAATGCAAGACACGTTCACTACAACTATATATATGACCCTTCCGCACGCTCATTGATGAAGACTTTCTCACTCAGGTCAGCCCTCTTCCAAACCATCAGCTACACTGAGCAGCTCGCTTCTCAAACTCTTCGGTCGCAGCCTTTGTTAAGAATTACCATCGAATTGCCCAGCATCACCATGGTCTCTTTCAAGTCTCTCCTCTTTGCCGCTTCGGCACTTACTGGGGCTCTTGCTCGTCCCTTTGACTTCCTCGATGAGCGTGACGACGGTAACGCCACCTCTGTCCTTGAGGCCCGTCAGGTCACTGGCAACAGCGAGGGTTACCACAACGGCTACTTCTACTCCTGGTGGTCCGATGGTGGTGGTTACGCTCAGTACCGCATGGGTGAGGGCAGCCGATACCAGGTTGATTGGCGAAACACTGGCAACTTTGTCGGTGGCAAGGGTTGGAACCCTGGTACTGGCCGGTAAGTTTCTCGAGGTATTGCTTTCATAGAATCGTGTTACTCACACTGCACGCAGAACCATCAACTACGGCGGCTCTTTCAACCCTCAGGGCAACGGTTACCTTGCCGTTTACGGTTGGACTCGCAGTCCCCTCGTAGAGTACTACGTAAGTCGTTGTCTGGTTTGAACTACCAAAGTATCATGCTAACTGTACTACCTAGGTCGTTGAGAACTTCGGCACTTACAATCCCAGTAGCAATGCTCAGAAGAAGGGCACTGTCTACACTGACGGTGACACCTACGACATTTACCAGTCCACCCGCTACAACCAGCCATCCATCGACGGCCAACAGACCTTCAACCAGTACTGGTCCATCCGCCGCAACAAGCGCTCCAGCGGTTCCGTCAATATGCAGGCCCACTTCAACGCCTGGGCTCAGGCTGGCATGCCCCTTGGAAACCACTACTACCAGATCCTGGCCACCGAGGGCTACCAGAGCAGCGGTTCCTCTGACATTTATGTTCAGACCAAGTAAGATGGAAGGGTTATAGGACAGGGGTGGAAGAGGAACCTGGTTGGAACTTTTGAGGGCTAGCTACGGTCACTGTTTGGCTAGTCCCGCAAACCAGTGACTGACCTGTCTAGTCGCATAGTATGAGCGGTGGAAAAGCAGCTTTACTGCTAGTATTTCAATCTCGACCACGTTGTGACAAACAGAACTCTATCCAATGACGCAGTTCAGAACAATGATGAGTAATAGTTCCTCTTGTCAAGTAAAAAGAGCTACTGCGAAAGGCTGCTAAAATTGAGCATTTGCCTAACTTTTGGCAAAATACGATAGTAGGTGGTTAGATTGGGTACACAGTTGAATATATCCATCGGTTGTTTCAAGTATAGAAATAAATAAGGTTCTAGTATCGATTGAGGCTTATTTACAAGCTTATTCGATACCCTGGCGAGTTTGATAGAAGTTCAACGGGTGATCCCTAGCAACTGCCTTTTGGGGACTAACATCGTAAGCGACAACATACTTGTAGGAGCAACTCGCGATGCTGCGCCTCAATTTGCAGCAAGGAAAATTGTAAATTCCATTAAAACACAAAACAAAGAAGCTGTTAGTTCTCAGTCAGGAGGCCTCTGCTCATGATTCTTGTTTATATATGTTGATAGTGATCGATCTATATCTAGCGCAAGTCATATACCACTTTCAAAACTCTAAGCGCAGCAAGAAACCGCAATGAATTGCATCAAAGTTTTTCTTCTTATAGCCATAGGCACTTTAAATGCAGTTGCTCAAACGCCAACGCCTACTCCAGCTCCAAGCTCGACTACAACCTTATCAAGACCGCCCTTAACAATGCCATCATGCTGGGCACTCGAAGATTCACTCTCAATCACCGGTGCGCCACCGCCACCTATGGATATGTCCGAACTAGGAGTCTCATTCGCTCTCGGAAGTCTCTACAACACGGCCGATCCATGTCAGCTCCCTGCAGTCACCGGTTCATCCGCCAAGAAATTTTCGGAATGGGCTTCAGATTGGACAAGTTGGCAAGCTCAGCATGTTTCTGAATTTCGTGTTGTGTGGGAAGCTTGTAGTGATGATCCTGCTATCACAGACCTTGTCCCCGTCGGACCTGATGCGTGCAGCACTCTGAAGGCTAAGATCACAGGGATTTTGGCTGGAGATGATAGTGATGGCGACGATAAGGACGAGAACGCAAAGAAAAATGACAGTGAGGCTGAGGATGTCAAGGACTCCTTGGCTTCTCGTGCGACGGGCTCTCGTCTTACTGGACTGCTTGCTGTTTATGTGCTTGTCTTTGCCGCATAATAGCCGCAAGCTATTCACGACATGTTGGTTTTCAACTGGATTTCCGAACTGGCTTTGAACCTTGCGGCGATATTTCGCCGGTGATAGATTGGTGCTACATAGATTCATAAGCCATTTTAGGCACACTTTGAGCTGTCATAGCAAATGCTTCGGTAGAATAATCTTATGAATTGGCCATAAAAATAGTTCTCGAAATTCGAGAAATAGAACTTCAACTCGGCCATGATGTCATAGTCTGGCTAGCTTGTTATTGCGATACTTTTATTGGTGATACCCGCCTGGCATCGCTGACTCCTTGATTTCTACTGTTGCGCGTCTTGGGTTCAATTACATTGGCAGTGGATGTTACAAGGCTTATTATATGATGACGGTTGTGAGCATTCCTGCTGACGAAGCTTACCTTTCTAAAACGGGAATGATCACATTCCCCTAGGATTCAGGTACTGTAAAGTGATCCAAAGCATCCTTCTTAGCTTAGTGAACGTGATCTATGCAGTTGCCGCAAGTTGCCCATCTGCAGATCACCATCCTTTGGCGGGCGTATCCTGAAATCACATGCTGGTCGTGCAAGTACCGAAACTTAGCTTAGTCGGCAGATCACATCAGATGAAACAAGTGTGCAAAAATGCGACCAGGTTGTAACTCTATTAATATGGGACAATCTCGCTTGTGCCTTATATGCATAATTTACGACATCCACGGCAACTCCGGTAACTTTAATGTTGATGGTGATAAAACTTACAATGTCTTATGAAAGGTAGGCATTACATGCTTCTGATTATCGTCTTTCGGCGGCTGACGGAGTGTCTTTTTCGCATGAAGGTTTTTCCGTCTATGAGGATATGCACTTAGATATACATACTGTATCCGGATGCCCAGGAGATTCCTTGATTGGGCTGGGGTCTTACATAGCAAAAAGCGCCACGTCTTATGAGCTATCCATTTTGTGAGATTTGGTACTATACCACATATAGCGACGCGGTTCATTGAGCACAGAAACAAAAGTATGTTCAACTCTGGGAACTGATAGGCTTATTTTGAATAGAAATTAATTCTTACGTCACTTATTGAGCCTTTTGGATTCTAGATATATCGATGACGATGATGAAGCACGTCGTTGGATAGATTGTGAGATCTGAGTCAGGAGCAGCGTTTTGTCACACACTAGCCCAGTCCAAATATAAATCCAGGAAGGGGAAGATCATAATAAGAGGAATTGAGAGGCTGAGCATGATCAGTACACTACCCTAAGAGGAGTCTGATATAAGCAAAGTACAGGCAACCCAATCCGACTGCAATATCTATCTTTAACAATCTCTGCTCCTTGGAAGATCCAAGTTTATCTCAAAAATACCCTGGACTCAATGCCTTATCGATATCCGCTGTGGCTTCTCAGGTCTCTGACCAATAAGAACCTTCAAGATTCTTACTATTCAGCCATCATTCCTAGAGCAAGCCTCACTCCAGCTCGACTCCACAGACGCTACTACAAGGGGTAAGCCAAGGTCCTATACCCCATAGAATGACATCACAAGAGACGTCCCTGATTCGATACCACTAATTATAGCATTAACTAATATCGGTACTCCGGCACCTGGTGGCTTGTCATGACGAGAAGATTTTCTACACTACCGGTATTAGTTCTGTTTCTTTCCTTTTTAGCTACAATTTTAACGTTGCATTCTCTCTAATTGTGTTCTCTTTTTGGGTGGCAGTAACTTACAAGGGTAATTGGGCTTGGGTAGCGTGTGTAACCAACTACCTTTCTGGAGAGAGAGAGAGAGAAGGGTACTAGGTAGCCTACAACGCTTGGACACCTAGGCTCGCACTCGGAGCAGGCGAGGACGCTAGAGCCGCAACATGGTGACGAGTAGCTCGTATCCCACAGTTTCCTTTCACTGGCTTGAGGCTCAGCTCGGGTACAGTTGCAGATCTGTGGAGTTAGGTAGTAGCTAAGAGATTATGGCAATATGACTTTAGCATTAAATAACACTCGCAATCTCCTTCGATTCAATCTTCTGACCCACATTCCATCCTCTTTCCCTTTTCTCTCTATACCCTATCACTCTCGTTGTTAATAATGCATTTCAATATCTGGACTTGTATGCTGGTTGGCCTCGTCGCCCAAGCATCAGCAGTCCCTACCAAGCGCGACGCTGTCAACAGCTGCCTCACACAAGCCAAGGTTCCCACTGACGCAAAGGGATCCCAGACATGGAAAGAAGACGGCACAGCGTATAACCTACGACTTCCATTCGAACCGGCTGCCATTGCAGTCCCCACAACAGTCGCTCAAGTCTCTGCGGCTGTAGAGTGTGGCGCAAAGCACGGCGTTGCTGTCAGTGCCAAGAGTGGCGGACACAGCTATACCTCTCTTGGTTTTGGTGGCGAAGATGGCCATCTCATGATCGAGTTGGACCGTATGTACAGTGTTAAGGTCGCTAAGGACGGTACGGCAAAGATCCAGCCTGGTGCTAGACTTGGACATGTCGCGACGGAGCTTTGGAATCAGGGCAAGCGAGCTCTTTCTCATGGAACATGTCCTGGGTAAGTCCATCTATATCATCTATATGAAAGGATATCCCGCTAATAAACTGCAGAGTTGGTGTCGGTGGTCACGCCCTGCACGGCGGATACGGCATGGTTGCCCGCAAGCACGGCCTAACTCTTGATCTCATGACCGGTGCGACAGTCGTTCTCCCCACCGGAAAGGTCGTCCACTGCTCCAAGACTGAGAACTCCGATCTCTTCTGGGGTCTCCGCGGTGCTGGCGCATCATTCGGTGTTGTCGTCGAGATGGAGTTCCAGACGTTCGCCGCGCCTGAGAAGATCACATACTTTGACATTGGTCTCAACTGGAACAAGGATTCTGCTCCTCAAGGAATGTATGACTTCCAAGAGTTTGGAAAGACCATGGCCGCCGAGATTACCATGCAAATGGCTGTGTCCAAGAACGGATATAGCATTGATGGTGCTTACATCGGTGATGAGGCTGGCTTGAAGAAGGAACTGCAGCCTTTGCTTCAGAAGCTTGGTGTTCAAGTCACTGCCACGACTGTGAACTGGATCGAGCTTGTTACTCACTTTGCTGGTGCCGGTGTTGAGGTCAACCCTACCAGTCCTTCATACGATGCAGTAAGTTCCATCCTATCATCAGATATAATATGCATGACTAACCCTCCTCAGCACGACAACTTCTACGCCAGCAGTCTTGCAGCTCCGGAATTGACTATCGACCAATTCAAGTCCTTCGTCAACTATATCTCCACAACAGGCCAAAGCAGCAGCCACTCATGGTGGTTGCAGATGGACATCACAGGCGGCAAATACTCTGCCGTTTCCAAGCCAAAGCCCAGCGACACCGCTTACGTCCACCGCGACACTCTCCTCCTCTTCCAGTTCTACGACAGCGTTGCGCAGACCGCACAGTACCCTTCGGATGGATTCGGTCTTATCAAGGGTTTGAGACAGAGTATCTCTAACTCGCTCAACGAGGGCACCTGGGGTATGTACGCCAACTATCCCGATTCGCAGATTAAAGGTGATAGGGCGACCGAGATGTACTGGGGAAGTAATGTTGCCAAGTTGGAGTCGATCAAGGCCAAGTACGATCCCAAAAACTTGTTCCGCAACCCTCAGTCTATTAAGCCCAAGGCATAGGGAAACCAGGGTTTGACGATAGATTTCATTTTTCCAATTATAGAGTATTATAGACTTGACATTTAGCGACTTAATAATCATTGAGACTTTCATGACCAATTCTTGAACTAATACTCTGAGGTTTTCAGTCCAATCCCGGAGGCTATGCAGGCAATGCATTCTTGTTTCAGAACGGCATGAAAAGGCTACCACGGATCGGTCTCATAGAATTCATGCACGACCATGCGCCATCCAAGGTTTCTTTTACCTAGAGGGGAGGCATGCTGACCATTTCGCTGACTCTACTAGGTTGACCAGCACAGGCGCCATGACATTAGCCACCTCCCAAGCTTTCGTTTCCTCATAGGTCGAAAACTTCCACACAGGTCCCACCCCAGGCCCCCGATAGATCTTGTCAGCATCACTCATCGCGAAAGGCCACAAGTCTTCGAGGAATGCACTTTGGGTAGTCAACAAGGCACTTAGTTCGTCCCATAGAAGACTGCCCAGTATGCGCAATGTTCCTTTGTACCCGGGTGACTCTACGTTTTCTTTGGGCTCATATGTTGCGTCAACAGCAAGGACGAAGCTGGCCTTGGGGGGAGCCGGCTCGAGATATGATTCAATCGTGGCTTTATCCATGACAAGGAATACTCGATCGTGAACAGGAAGACCTAAGACGATGCTTTTGAAATGACTATTCTCATGTTAGTTGCAAACTGGACTCCGCTTTTGCTTTTGCGACATACCTCTTGGTAGCTTCAATATCCTCATCTTCAATATTTCCGTCCTTTCCATCGATCCAATGAATCTTACAAGCACGACGAACGTCATCGATCCCCGTTTTCCCGCGTCCCCAGTCCGCAATATCAGCCTCAAATTGCGTCTTGAACTTCTTCCAAGTCTCATCGTCGTGCTCATGACACAGCCGATAGGCAACAAATCCTTTGCAACGTGGCGTTGGCCGTCGAGCGTATTCAATCCAGGGATCTACTTCGAGAGGTTCTGAAAGGCCTCTTAGTTCCTGCCGAGCCATCGTCTGGCCATCGATTTGGCTGATACAAGTAATGACCAGGATTTCGGGGTCGTTCAAAGGCGCGTCTAACATTCTTACGCCTTCACGCTCGAAGTGATCGTACCTCTCTTTTCTGCTTAGAAAACGAACTCGTCTGCTGAGGTCTAATGCTCGCCAGTTGATATTGGCGGACCATGAGATTGGTTCCTCGCGAAAGCCTTGTTGATGGGCGGCCGTAAATGGCTTGTGCTCTTGAGCGGGTAGACTGTCGCCTTTGTACCCATCTGTAGGCAGAAAGATCATGTAGTCAGCCTGAGACATGTTTTCAGCTAGATCGTGGATTTTATCTGTCAACTCCTGCTGCTTCGCATCGATTGCTTCCGAATGAATGGGTCGATGGCTACCAAGTTCAAGAATTATTGGTTCCCGAATACGGTCGATATGTGTGGTGACCCAATGATGAGCATTCTGGCAGATGGAATCATAATGTGCTCTGATGTACTGATACCACAGACCAGTAACTGATACCTCATCATATGCCGCACCTTCTGCTTCTACTCTTCGCTTGGCGTTGACAGCTTGCTCAAACACTTTGAGATGGTTCCATATCAGATTATAGGTGGTCCGCAAAGCACCCTTGGTGCGTGGATTGTTGAGGTAAGCGAATACATCCATGACAGCGACAAAGTATCGACAGGCGGTTCTGAAATTTTTCGGATCGTCGAGTTGCAGCTCATCCCATCGTCGCTCAGAAAGAGGCGGCAAGCCCTCCCAGATTCTCGACTTCATCGCGTGAAGCTCTTTAGTTATTGACCAAAGGCGCTCCGAGTCCTCGAAGGAGCCAATGCGAATGCCAATCCATTCAAGAGTCGATCGTGCTTGGACATTAAAGGGAGCAGGTGCCCAGTCAGGGAAGGGTGTGCCCATATTCCTAGTCTCCTGGACAGTGAGTAGAGGGCGATCTGTCTTGCGGCCGTTTGGAAGCTCTCCGTGCATAAGAAATTCCACAAAGTGTGGGATTGTCTGAGGCTCCATGATGCGATCTGTTATCCAAAGTCTATGTCTTTGGTAGGGGGTCAAGACCAGATGCTTGATGTCTGTTGGACCATCACCCTGTCGTATATTACCACGACGTCTACTGGCTTTAGAGTAGTAGTCGTAAAAGGGCGTACCATTTTCGGACAGGGCCATGTCCCATCGGAGCATTCGCTCAGCGTAGTTGGACATTCTTAACTGTGAGGCTCAAGCGCTAGCTTGAAATGGCGCAAAGTGAGTAGAGTATGTCGTTTGTAGGCTTTGATTGGCCTGGCCTTCAAGTCCTCTCAGGATCTGTGGCACAATCTTGGTCTTGAAGACAGAGAAAAGGAGTGGCTAAGAGGCAAGCTTGATCAAAGTAGTTGTGTTGTTGAGTGATAAAATATTCAATCAAAATCAGAAAGGAGAGAAACTGACTGTGTACCTACTTAGTCTAGAGAGTAACCTTTCCCGGTTAAAGCCAAATCCACTCTTTTCAGGCACCACCAGGCAAAACCGTAAGATCTCATTTCCTTCCAGCCAATCAGGACCAACTTTGATCTAATAGCATAGCCAATATCCATTTCTAAGAATGCCTACTTAGGTGAAGGTTAAGGATATAGAAAAAGGAATGGGAACGACACACCACAAAGTACATTGTCACGATATCATCAAACACCCTAATTGAAGCAAGAGGTTTGGAGGAGGCATAACTTGAAGTATCTCCTGTACTGGATCATGTAGCTTGTCAGTTATCTGTTAAGCGCGTGAACTTTTGTAAGAGAACGGGTAAGTCAACATCGGATATAAAATTAAACTCCAGTACACAGCTAAAAAACAGACAGATGGAGTAAAGGACAGACTTATACATCGAGATTGATCAAAACAGTATTCCTACCAAGTCTTACCTGCTTTAGTCACAGGCTTTAAATGGAGTCAAGAGACGATGATGGTTGAGATGCATTGACGTTACAAGACTTGCATCTGGGGCGAAGCATTAGGTATACTTGGCTAGGCTATATGTATAGAATGTAACAAAGGAAAAAATGAAGCATCTGCTACATACAGCTGCCGTGTCATATATGTGTTAATTTTAGTCAGGTTCTAGTCGCCTTACGTGACTGCTACCGTGTTGATCTATTACGTTTTAACCTGCCTATCTCCTATCTGGGAAAAGTCAAAATTCAATTTCATTTCCAATGATACCAAAACAACCAGAAAACCTAATCGCAAGTTGTAGGATTGGTAAGTTGAGAAAATATCTGTTAGTGCTGCCAGTACTCGATTGAGTCTACCCCTATTGTCAGTGCAAGAATATACCTAAGTATAAGACTGGAGGTTGAGGGGTGCCTGCCAAGTTGACAGGTAAAGGCGGCGACTAATTTTGTACAAAGAATTAGAAAAAACACAGCAGAAAATAGCAAACCGGAAGGTCAGTTCTGAGATATATCTTTTCAGACTTCCAATCTGATGACCAAGGCCATCACACAATCTGGGACAAGTAGATCCGGGCTGTTCATATTGCCCGCCTCTTTACCGGCAGATGCTTGTAAAGTTAGTCGTAGTTTGTAGCTAATGTTTCATGACGGGATCCTTAAGTGTAGGGCAGACTTCGGGGCATTCATAAACCTGGTGACTGAAAGTGGGCATAACAGACTCATCAAGTCAATCATTGCCATTTTGGACCGTCTTCATGGGTCATTCGTTTTCTAGACCCTGTAGTTTAAACTGACTTCCCGATAAACTTTGGGCAGAAGACTTTTGAAGCGCAAGAACCTCTACGGTGCAATCCCATTTCCGACTCTAGTACGCAAATACGCATGTCCGGTACTTTCCCATCCTGTCTGCACGTGGGGAGTTAGTTAGCAAGGTACAAACAGACTTACGATATCACCACATCCACTATGGATTTAGGGTGAAACTCAAAAGTGTAGTCTGCCGAAATGCCGACTAGCAGAGCCAATAACAGATATCTAGATAAAACGCGATCGGGACATTTGGGGGCCAGTGATCATGACTATACAGTAAGTACAGACTAGGCCTTGTTAGTATTGCCGCGCAACCGGGTTAATTGCCGCTGACTATCTGACATGGAGCTTGAGCTTTCAAACCCACAATTATCTTCCCATTCAGGTATTTCGTATTTTGCCCATAAGCGGAGCATTAGACGAGGTAGCATTTTTTGAGTTAAGCGTGTTTTGTCTGTCTTGCAAAGCGATCGAAAGAGTGAGCGGCTTTTGTCAAGGACCTTTCACCGTTTCACCGAGTAATACAAAACCAATGAGGCCAAGCTTTTTGGTGGCTTTTACATGTATCTGGCGTAGTCAGACACACGCAACGAAATCTGCGCACTTGCATATTTTGTACTTGCATTGATCCATCAGTATCTATTGATAGAATCTAAACCAATCCCAGTTCCGGAAATACACATGGCTGCTTGCTAGAGGCACGGGCGGGAGCACCCGGTAACCACAGGGAGGTAAAGAGAACGCCCTAGGAGATTATGCACCTCACTACACCGGATGATAGCGGCATTTGAGTCGGCACACAAATGTCAGATCCGCATATGTATGTGCTTGTTCCTTTTAGGTGGTTTGTTTGCCATGGTTCACGAGGCCTTCAATGAAAGTTCAGCTGTGAGTCAGATTCCCAGGTGTAACTGTCTTGGCTGACATCGCTGATGGTATGAGTAACAACAGCGTGCCATCCAGTCATCCTCCTACTGTCTCACGTAAATCTATGCAAATATTAGAAGCATGGCGCAATGGAAACCCAACCCGTTGAGACGGACCTTCACAAGATGCTCCGCGCCCGCACGGAGAGACGTATCTACGTCTTAGCATGCTATGGGGTTGGCGGCTCACGATCAATGTTGTTCCCTCCTCTCCCATCTCTTCCCCTGTCAATCTAGAGCTCTTAGACAGTGGAGCATCTGCGTAATACCCACACCACTCATTTACCTGGGCTAGACTCGAATGAGACACTGTATCTTCTATTAGCTCGATTTCCAAACCCAATCCCACCTACAAAAGTTCACGGTATCTGAGCTGCATCGTATGTTGAACAAATCCTTCTT
This sequence comes from Fusarium cf. aywerte, assembly GCA_011034095.1. Taxonomy (NCBI): domain Eukaryota; kingdom Fungi; phylum Ascomycota; class Sordariomycetes; order Hypocreales; family Nectriaceae; genus Fusarium; species Fusarium cf. aywerte. The sequence continues at coordinate 511,815 of WETZ01000020.1, forward strand.
CTTGGCTTGTCTTGTGTTGCTGCAAGGGAGAGGGGCAAAGAGATAACTTGAGACCTAGGGCTGATCCACTCTTCGGTCTTGCCACGAAAATTCCAAGGACAGAAGGAAGCTGAACCTGGGGTGATGCACAGGCATGTATGCCATCTTGGTCCTGAGCGAAATTGAACAGACAGTTTCTCCAGCTGGGGTATCTCATGCATTTAAAAAAGAACTACCCCTTCCTAACCTTGCATGATACCACGTAAAAGGACCAGACTGTTACTCCGTGTCCCCGTTCCCAATTCTGCCTTTCTCCCTCGAACCAACAACACATTACCTACTATGGATCTCGGACCCCCTTGGAAAAGACGCAGACCGGCCACGGCGTGTAACCAATGCCGAGGACGGAAAGTTCGCTGCGATGGAGCTGTTCCGTGTGGCCCTTGTAGTAGATCTCCGGGCCGAGAGTGCGAATACAGTCAAACTCCCTTTTTCGAAAGCCGTTCTAAGACTGCTGCCGCTACTGCACCACAACCACAACCACATTCTCGCACTCACTCTCACTCTCACTCTCAGTCACAGGCTCAGCCCTTTTCACAGATCGGAAACTGTCAACCATTACTCCAGACCGTGTCTAGCGATTACGCACACAACCTTCAATTATTCGGTCTAGATGGTACAGATCCACAACAATTTGCAGACTATCATTATTCCCTCGACAATAATTTGGCTTCGTGCTTTCCCATACAAGACATATCTGTTCTTTCAGATATCCCCATTGAGTCCCCAACCTTGACGCATGCACCTTCGATAACATCCGGTGCGAGCACAGCGTCGAGATCCACATCCAGTCGGGAAGAACACTTTTCATCTTTTGGGCCTCCCTCTTTAACATCAAGACACGAACCTGAGCTTTCACCTCAGCCTATGAGGATGAGTACAGATTCAGTTTCGTATCAAATACCAGATGGACACCAGGACTTCTGGCAGAAACATCTCCAAAGTTGCTCAAAGCTTCAATTTCTCAACCATGCTTTTGGTGGCAGTGAAGCATACCAGTCTCATCAAAAAACGCTTCGCCCGCATATGGAGCGGTTTCTGAAACTGGAGCAGCTTCAAGCAAAAGCTAGAGGTCGACTTTCACCCACCCTCTGTCCGACACTGTCGGCCCGTGACTTACTTCCATCACGGTCAACCTGTCATGTACTCGTCGACGCCTACATCAACACTTTCGAGAAGGTCCTTCGCATTTTACATGTTCCTAACCTTTTGCGCGAGTATGAGCATTTCTGGTGCCAGCCTTTGACTTTTCGTGCTCTCGAGGCCGACGAGCCTTTTCTATGCAAACTCGCTCTTATCCTTGCTCTAGGATCCACTGTCGTTTCTGATTCATCACTAAACGCTGCATCACTTCGAAAACAGGCTATTTCCTGGATCTCGTATGGCAAAAGGTGGCTTGTAAGGCAAATGTGCAGCTCTTACAAGTCAGATATCAATATGGCCCAGATCCTCTGCTTGCTAGCCCTTGTCCGTCATGTCCATGATGATGATGACGCAGAGCGCTCAGAAGGCTTTCACATGCACTCGGCGCACTTTGATTTAGCAAGAGTTGGTATGCAGATGGGCTTTCACCGCGATCCTTTGATTAGATCACCAGACATGTCAGCTCTTGAGGTGGAGATACGTCGCCGTCTATGGGCAACTATGGTCGAGCTGTCTCTCCAGCAGGGCCTTGATGAAGGACTCCCTTGCTCGTTATCCCCTGAGAGCTTTGACTGCAAACCCCCTTCAGACATGACAGACGAAGAGTTGGAAAACGACCAGGCATCAATTAGCTCGAATCGTAAGCTGCAGGTTCTGACATCATCTACCATATTGGTCCTATTATCACGGACACAGACTCTTCGTCTTCAGTGCTTACATCTCACCAATTCGCCTCGAGCATCCAAGTCGTACAATGACAGCCATTGCCTTGCCTCAGAGCTTCTATCCGCTCACGGCGCTAATATGGATAACCTGCGCGCTATGAACAAGGAACCTTCTGAGTTCCAGCTTCATCTACTTCAGACGTATACTATGCAGTTTGTTCGCGCACTCCATGAGCCTTTTACCGACCAAGCTTCTTACCATTCTTCCGCACATCATTACTCGCGGAAAATCCGGGCCGAGACCGCCATGCGCTCCCTCAGTTGGCCACCTAGTCTGGCCGTGGTGCCGACTTCCGATGGTCGAGACCAACAATTGAGCGAGACGAATGCTTGTGCATTGATCCGTATTCACGAGCAAGGCTATCTTGGTCGCATTCAACGGCAAGCAGCTGTCTCATTATGTACAAGCCTCATTTGTGATTTGGAAGATGGGGTCTTTGGCGCTAGCTACGGTGCGTCCTGGAGGAGAATACACAGTGTCATTCACGATACTTTATTGGTCGTTGAACAACGTGTGAAGGTTTCATCGGGAACCCATGGGAAGAGAGAGTTGCTCTTCTTGTCTGCTGCTGAAGCATACATAAAGACGCTGTTGGAAGGTTTGGATGAAAGGAATGGAGATGACGCCATCTACGCCACTCTAGAGACCGCTGTGGGTTTGTGTTGTGAAGCTGTTGACAAGACATAAGAGTGGAGAACATTTAACGAACCATATTTGTATTTTAATGAACAAGGATAGATAAAATCACCCGAAATATATGATAGAAATACAGAGTGATAAAAAAAATAGGAATGGAATCTTGGAGAGATCAGTGACTTGCGATGGGGTACACGAGCCTCTTTCCATGAATCAATCCTCGACGAACTTGCTCCATTCCCTCTGAAACAGCGCCCAACCCCCCCTTCCTCTCCTCTACCACGGGAGGTTCAACCTTTCCTCCATCCACGATTTGCTGCGCAATAGGGTACCACTCTTCCGCATACTCGAGATCCCTTGGTCTCGGCTCAAGGTCATAAGGAGGCGTCCATCGAATTGCATGACCAAACTGAGTAGGCGTGCAAACCCATTCGGGAACAACACTGCGACGCGTATGGCCTCGCACAGGAAAAGCATCGAGCGCGACGTAGCGTCCTCCTGACGAGCCAATAGCCTCGTAGCAAATTGCCATGGAAGACGTATCGGTGATACAGTCAAGCGCGTATGCGAGCGTGTCATTCGTGTATTCAAGAATATCAGCACCGCAAGTGGGAGACTTGTAGTCAAACCATGCTTTGGCACCGAGACGCGTTGCGCGAGGAGCTGCGGTGGCGGAACAAGTTGTGATAGCACTGATACCGGCTTCTCTCAAGACCTGTAGAGCAATTGCTCCAGTTGCAGTACCGCCACCATAGACCAACACAGTAGGTTTTTCGTCCGTATTGAGGCTTTCGCTATAAGGAAGAGGAAGTCCAAGATAATTAAATAGCGAAAGCCCGACAGTGGCCAAAGATGCGCCGAGCGTAGCCGCCGTATTCAAGCTCATGCCATCAGGAACGTGCCAAACAAGTCGCGCAGGAACAGCTACATAGTCCGCAAAAGCACCGTTGTGCGGTCTAAGAGGGTTGTTTCCGAATGTACCCCCAAAGACGCGATCACCGATAGTAACAGGTTTCATACCACGCTCGGCTCTGAAGGAGTCTGACTCAACAGCTGATCCCAGAGCGGCAATCACGCCAGAGAAATCCGTTCCACTGGTTGCACCGATTTGAGGAGACATGTCGACGGCTTTGCCATCTACGTGGTTGATGGAGACAGCGAGCACGCGAACGAGCACATCATGAGGTTCGATGTTGGGGAGAGGGGCATCGTGAATGACAGAAACACTGTTGGGACCTTGAGTCTTGAGAGCGTTTTGAAATGTGGGTAAAGAGTGTTTAACAGTCATGGTAGATTGGAAAGATGGGAAACCGTCAATGGTAGTTGTAACCGGCGATGGTGAGGGTGAAGCTGATCTATAGGGTATAAAAAATGGACTGAATGATGCAGGGTAAGATGGCTGCTTTCTCAATTGCAGCCCTTTCATTCTGAACCGGAATAAACATTCAAACCAGTTTCCGCTAGCCTTCAGCCTACTCAAGCTCAGACTGGAATTTTTACATCCTCATTGCATTCAAGAGCCTAAATTGGATACTTGGCATTTGGTGTGCAACCTACATGACAGTGTCCCGTTATCGTTACCATTAGCGTGGAAATGAAGGCTTGGGTCAGCGTGAGGAATAGACAAGGAAGATTCCCCGAAACATTCATACTTGCTGATGACAGATCCATGCTATGTCATCACGACTCATCAGTTAGTCAACGTGTCTCAGCCTCTATGCAAAGGTGACAATGACAGATGTGACAAGGAATGTCCTCCTAGTGGGTTAGAGATAGACGGAGAATCCTTCTGTAAGCTGAGTTACTTATAGGGCTGTGGAGTTGATGGATTTCGGAAAATACAGTGGTACAGGGTGTATAAAACAGGGGGCTGGTCGCTGATGATTGGCCTGTTGCTTGCAGCTCGGAATACAGCGGGGCCTTTGGTAACCCAGGACAAGCAAGGGTTAGTGAGGGCGACTTCATTCGTGACCTTGCTTCGGAATACGTTATGCAGCGGAGTATCCTAGCTTGCGCCATCTATTTCGACCCTGCAGGTAGATGCAGGAAAGGGTATCAGCCTCATAGGAATCAAGTCTGAATGCTTGGCAGCCACGCTGACTGCAGACATGGTGCCATTGATCGGAAATTCCAAGCTCTTACCGGGAATGGCAATTCGAAAGCTGAGGACCCCAATTGTGACTATCTTTACGGAAAGGTGATGTATGGTCAAGGATCGGAGAAAGAAGATACGAAAAATAGTCATCATGCTGCTTCTGGTAAAATGTAGTCTAAGACTCTAGATCCATGATATGTAGTCAGACTTTTACGCACGTTGATAGCCGCTCCAAGGTTGTTCACTTGAGAATTTCAACTCCTTGTTAAGCTTGCCTCAACGCTTGTATACTCAATTAAACTGCTACGGTGATACTGAAGGATTCTTCATCTATTTGTTAGACAACAACCACAGTACCTATCGCCAAATCAATTTTCACCCACTCGCTCCTTCTCTCTATCAGCCGAGCATCTTCCTTCCTCATTAGATCTCTGCCTGACTACTTCCACAATGTCTCAAGACTCTCACTTTCGCGAACCCATCGCTATAATCGGCTCTTCATGCCGTTTTCCTGGATCTTCATCCTCTTCCTCCAAACTCTGGGATCTCCTCCGCCAGCCACGCGATGTCCTCAAGACCTTTGACGCCGAAAGGCTCAACCTCGCAAGATTCTACCATGAAAGCGGCGACACCCACGGATCAACAGACGTGAGCGCCAAGTCTTACCTCCTTGAGGAAGACAACAGGCTATTTGATGCTGGCTTCTTTGGAATCTCGCCCATGGAAGCTGCGGGTATGGATCCCCAGCAGCGCATCCTTCTCGAGACCGTATATGAGGCTTTCGAAGCCGCTGGTCTCACTCTTGAACAGTTGAGGGGTTCTCTTACCTCTGTCCACGTTGGCGTCATGACCTCCGACTGGGCGAACATCCAAGCTCGCGATACAGAGACAATATCCAAATACAACGCTACAGGATCTGCCAATAGCATCATGTCGAACCGCATATCATACGTGTTCGACCTCAAAGGACCTTCTGAGACAATCGATACAGCCTGTTCGAGCTCTCTCGTCGCAGTACACAACGCAGCTTTGGGTCTTCTCAACGGTGACTGCGATACAGCTGTTGTTGCAGGTGTCAATCTTATTCTTGACCCCGCGCCTTATATCAACGAATCGAAGCTGCACATGCTCTCCCCGGACTCACGTTCTCGAATGTGGGACAAGGCTGCGAACGGGTACGCCCGTGGCGAAGGCGCTGGCGCCGTGCTTCTCAAGACACTCAGTCAAGCTCTACAGGACGGTGACGACATCGAGGGTGTTATTCGCGCCACGGGTGTCAACTCTGATGGACAGAGCCCTGGTATCACCATGCCTTTCGCTCCTCCCCAGACCGCGCTCATTCGTAAGACTTATGCTCGCGCGGGTCTGGATCCGAAGAAAGATCGCCCCCAGTATTTCGAGTGTCACGGCACAGGAACAACGGCTGGTGATCCCGTTGAAGCACGCGCTATCAGCGATGCCTTTGCAGGTAGTGACATTTCCACCGAGAACCCTCTCTATGTGGGTTCAATCAAGACTGTCATCGGCCATCTTGAAGGTGGCGCAGGTCTTGCCGGTGTTCTCAAAGTCTTGCTAGCTCTGAAGCATCGTGTTATCCCCCCCAATTTGCTTTTTAACGAGCTCAATCCTTCTGTTGCTCCCTTTTACGGGCCTCTCCAGATTCCAACTACGGCTATCCCCTGGCCTGAGCTTCCCGCCGGCGTTCCCGCTCGCGCGAGTGTGAACAGCTTCGGCTTCGGTGGCACAAATGCCCATGTGATCATTGAGAGCTATGACAACGCGTCCAGTGAGGACAGTCAGCTTCGTGAGAATGAGGGTATCTTGGGTCCTCTTATATTCTCTGCAAAGTCAGGAGGATCCCTTCTTCGAACAGTCGAAATCTACATGAATCACATCAAGTCCAATCCCACTCTGGACATTGCTGCCCTCAGCGCAGTACTGCAAACCCGGCGCTCAACGCATCGCGTCCGAGCCCATTTCTCTGGTTCGTCGCGAGAATCAATCGTTTCTGATATGGCGGACTTCTTGGCCAAGTATGAGGAAGCCACAGGAGACAATATCGGCCATGTCCCCAAGCTGGTCAACCCACGTGAGCGATCCGGTATCTTGGCTGTGTTCACAGGCCAAGGTGCCCAATGGCCAGCTATGGGCCGCGAACTGATTGATTCGTCCCCTGTTTTCAGACAGACCATTGAGCAGTGTGAAACCGTTCTTGCGGACCTTCCCGATAAGGACCGTCCGGAGTGGTCTCTTGTCAAGGAGCTTACCGCCGAGGCTTCCACCTCTCGCGTTGCGGAAGCTGCAATCTCTCAACCTCTCTGCACGGCTGTTCAACTTGCTCTGGTTAACCTTCTCACTGCGTCTGGTATCAAGTTTGACGCTGTCGTCGGCCACTCATCTGGTGAGATTGGAGCCACATATGCAGCGGGCATCATCACTCTCAAGGGTGCGATGCAGATCTCTTACTACCGCGGTCTTCATGCACGACTCGCCTCTGGTAGTGATGGCAAGCGCGGTGGTATGATGGCGGCTGGCCTGTCTCCGATGCAAGCACGAGAATTTGTCGCAAAACCCGAGTTCAAGGGCCGTATCGGTGTCGCAGCGTGTAATGCTCCTCGCACCGTTACCCTTTCTGGAGACCTTGACGCCATAGTCGAGGCTAAGGAGGTCCTTGAAAAAGACAACGTGTTTGCGCGTCAGCTCAAGGTTGACACGGCATACCACTCGCATCACATGCTTCCTTGCGCTGAGCCTTACTTGAGAGACCTGCTCGCATGCGACATCGAAGTCAACCTTCCTCAGCAGGGACAATGTGTGTGGAACTCTAGCGTTCGAGGTGATACACAGCTCTTGCGCGGTGATCTCAGCAGCCTTAAGGGCCAATATTGGGTGGATAACATGATTCGAACAGTGCTATTCTCACAGGCTATCGAATCATCTATCTGGCACGGTGGGCCTTACGATCTTATCGTCGAGGTCGGCCCCCATCCTGCTCTCAAGGGTCCCACGGAGCAAGTCATGAAGGCATCTTACGGTTCGGTCCCTGTCTACACCGGTGTATTGGACCGAAAGAAGACCGCCATTGATTCCTTCTCAGCGGCTGTTGGTCTGACTTGGGCTCAACTCGGTCCTGGCTTCGTTGACTTCACCAACTACCGCAACGCCTTCTACAATTCGAGCATCGCACCTCTTGTACGAATGATCAAGGACCTCCCGGTGTACTCCTGGGATCATGAAAAGGTTTATTGGCGTGAGGGGCGCCTGTCTCGCCGATACCGACTCGGCAAAGACACGAGCCACGAACTCCTTGGTCGTCGAACCCTGGACGACAACGAATTCGAGCTGCGCTGGCGCAATGTTCTGAAGCTTAGCGAGATGCCCTGGCTGCGGGGTCACACGGTCCTCGATGAAGTTCTGCTTCCTGGCGCATCATACGTTTCTATCGCGGTCGAGGCTGGTAAGCATCTTGCTGCTGATGCAAAGAAGGCTCTGGGACTTGTCGAAGTTGAGAACATTGAGATTCTGAGACCAGTCGTTGTACCTGACAATAGCGCAGGAGTTGAGACTCTCTTCACAGCTCGCGTTCTTGAGAGGACCAAGAGTTTCATCAAGGCTCACTTTTCGTACTACGTCTGTCCTGACGAGACTGTGGGGTCTATGCTCCAGACTTGCAACGGCGACCTCACCGTCCACATCAAGTCCGATGACATTGCCGATGGTACGGCCCTTCCGCTGAGAGACCAGACGCCCCCGAACCTCGCCAACATTAGTACCGACCAGGTCTATAGTCTTTTCAATGGCATTGGCCTCAGCTATACCGGCGCCTTCAGAAGCATCACCGATATTAATCGCTGCCTCAACTATGCAAGCACGACAAGTACTTGGGAAGACAACGTTCTTGGCGATAAGTATATGCTACATCCTGCGATTCTCGACGTTGCCTTTCAAACCCTGTTTGTCGCAAAGGCCCATCCTGCTAGCCGGCAGATCACTTCTGCTCTTCTTCCTTCACACATCGACCGTGTACGTGTTGATCCGTCTGTCCGCATTGTTCGACCAGACGTTTCCAAGGCCGAGATTGAAACATGGGCTATATCACAGACTGCCACTTCTCTTCGGGGTGATTTGAATATTTACGACTCTTCATCAGGCGCAACATTCCTCCAAGTCGAGGGTCTGGCGGTTAACATGGTCGGCGCCTCTGAAGCATCCAGCGACCGTTCCATGTTCTCCAAGACTATCTGGGGCAACGATGCATCACTTGGAATCCATGATCCTGAGCGTAACGAGGTTCAGGACGCGAAGGGCATGAAGATGGCCGATGCAGTTGAGCGCGTTGCCATGTTTTATGTCAAACGTATCGTCGATCAAATCCCCTCATCCGAACGCAGAGACTTCATCTGGTACCATCAGCGCATGTTTGAAGCGTTCGAGGAGCATATTCGCGTTGTCGCAGCCGGCGAACATCCTATCATCAAACCGGAATGGCTCAACGACAAGGCTTCTATCCTTGACGCCATCGACGCTGAATATTCGGAAGAAATTGACATCAAGCTCCTTCATGCCGTGGGGGGTCATCTAGCTGAAGTCGTTCGCGGCAACGAGCAACTGTTGGAAATCATGACCAAGGACGATATGTTGAACCGTTTCTACATGGAGGGCTACGCTAGCATCCCAACCAACAAATTTGTAGGCGATGTTATGAAGCAGCTCACGTTCAAGTACCCGCGGGCCAAGGTCCTTGAGATCGGCGCTGGAACGGGTGGTACCTCGTGGAGTATCCTCAATGCCATTGACGATGCATACGACTCGTACACCTACACCGATATTTCTTCCGGCTTCTTTCCCAATGCTGCAGAGAAATTCTCCGAGTTCTCTCATAAGATGATCTTCAAGGTTCTGAACGTGGAAGACGAGCCGTCTGATCAGGGTTTCGAAGAGGGCTCATACGACATCATTGTCGCTGCTCTGGTTTTACATGCTACGCATGACCTCAAGCGAACGCTGCGCAATACTCGTAAGCTACTGAAGCCAGGAGGCTACCTAGTACTCCTCGAGCTCACTGGTATCACGAGTGTTCGTGCAACCTTTATCATGGGTGGTCTTGAGGGATGGTGGCTTGGAGGTGATGATGGTCGCCGACTTACTCCCCTTGTTACAGCTGTTGAGTGGGATAACGTCCTTCAGGGATCTGGTTTCTCAGGCGCTGATACCGTTGTGTACGACCTTCCCGACGAGTCGAAGCATTGTACCTCTGTTATTGTCAGCCAGGCCATCGACGATGACTTCCTACGCCTTCGGGAGCCTCTATTCTACAAGTCGGATCTACCGTCTCTCGCAGACCCTCTTATTGTCATCGGTGGCAAGAAGATTTGGACAAGCAAGGTCATTTCCGAAATCCAGAAGCTTCTTCCTCGGTCATGGAAGCGTCAGATACAAGTGCTGGAGAGCATCGACAAAGTTGATGTAAGCAAGTTGCCATCTCGCATGGACACTATTCTTCTGCAAGACGCTGACGAGTCTGTCTTTGCGACCACAATAACCCAACCTCGCCTCGCCAACCTTCAGGCTTTGCTGATGCGGTCCAAGAATATGCTCTGGATCACAACATCAGGAAAGACTCATGCTCCCCGAGCAAGCCTCATTCAGGGTATAACTCGAGTCATCCCAGCTGAGCTTCCTCATCTCAACGCCCAGCTTCTTGGCATTCCATCCGATCAGAACCCCTCTTCTGCCGCCCATCGCACTGTTGAAGCCTTTATACGCCTGATCCAGGTTGAGGACGCGATGAGAGGTGGTAAGATTCTCTGGGCTCAGGAAGAAGAGCTGGAAATCTCGGCGGATGGTTCGACGATCATTCCGCGAGTCATTCCTGACAGTGTGCTCAATGAAACATACAATGGCTCGAAGCGGGTAATCAGCAAGATTGTTGATGCGACAGATCTTCCTGTCAGCGCTGAGCTTGTCGATGGCAAAGTGGCTCTTCTTTCTGTTGAGATTCAAGGTGCATGTGATGGAGTTCGTGTAGAAGTTCACTCGACCTTACATATACCGGGCTTTGACGAAGAGAGTCTCTATGTTCTTTTCGGTAAGACAAACTCTTCTTTTGTGGTTGGATTCTCGCACAGCAACAGTTCTGTGCTCTACTTGAAATCTGAAGACCTAGTCTCTGTGACTGAGGACGCCGGTACACCTACCCGACTTGCATCGTTGTCATTCATACTCCTTGCCCGATCCATCGCTGCGGCTACCTCTAGGGGATCTCGAGTTGTGTTTTACAACTCCGACGAAGTGTTCGCCCAGGTAGTTGCTTCCGAATTCGAGACGAGAGGAATTGAAGCCTGTTTCATCACCTCGAGGACAGAAGCACCCCCAGACTGGATCAAGCTTCATCCTCTTTCTTCTCAGCGTGCTATTAAGAGAGCCATTCCCTATGACACTACTACCTTCATTACTTGCTCGAATGAGGTCTTGTCTCTTGACTCAATCTTCGTGGCTTCGGTCCCCGTTGGATGTCTCTCGCAGCGCCTCGGAGCTGGGCTACTCTCTGTTCTTGACACATCCGCCATGAGCCGGCCTGCCTTCCTCAAGCATTGTGTCAATGCTACAATCACTCCGCAAGTCACTGAACCCAGGGTTATCCCAGCTTCCAATCTCGCAGGCTCCAACGCGAACACCCTTTCTTGCGACACCTTTATAACAGACTGGACTAGCAGGACTGCCCTCCCAATCACTGTCAAACCCCTTCAGTCACATGCACTCTTCAAGTCTGACAGAACTTACCTTATGGCTGGAATGGCTGGTGGTCTAGGCCTGTCGATCTGTGAGTGGGCTCTCCGTAACGGTGTGAAACACATGGTCATCACTAGCCGTAACCCTCAGCTTCCCGATGCCACTCTTCAGGAAGCGCATCGCGTAGGCGCTATTGTGAAGGTCATGCCCATGGATCTCACGGACAAGGAGTCTGTGAAGGATGCTGTCATTAAGATCGAGGAATCTATGCCTAAGATTGCCGGCGTTTGTAACGCCGGAATGGTTCTTAAGGATGGTTTCTTTGTTGATATGGACGCTGACCAGCTCAACAACACACTCGCAGCCAAGGTACTCGGCTCAGAACACCTCGATAGCATTTTCTGCGACTCCAACCTTGACTTCTTTATCTGCCTGGGCTCCGTGGCTTCAGTCATTGGCAACGTGGGACAGTCAAATTACCACGCAGCCAACCTGTTCATGGAAAGCCTCGTCAACCAACGTCGCGCCCGCGGTCTCGCAGCTTCAATCATTCACATCGCCTATGTCACGGATGTGGGTTACGTCACTCGCAAGGAACGTGATCGCCAGCTTGATTCGCACTTCCGCAAAGTTCGCCTCATGCCCACTTCTGAGACAGATGTGCATCATGCTTTCATGGAGGCTATCCGTGGTGGAAAGCCAGACAGTACCTCCGGAAGTCACGAAATTGTGATGGGCATTGAGCCTTTGACTGAGCCTATTCCATTGGATCGACAACCGCTCTGGATGAAGAATCCTCGCTTTGGACACTTCGCACCTCCATCCTCTGTGCACACCCACCAAGAGCATGGCGGTGTCGGCGCTACCGGGAATATTAGACAGTGTGTGCAAGAGGCAGATGGTGAGGAACAAGCTGTTTCTGCTGTTATTCAAGCTTTCTGTGGTAAGTTGGAGACTATGCTCCAGCTTGCCTCTGGCAGTGTCAACGTCTCCCGTCCTATCATCGATCTTGGAATTGACTCTCTGGTCGCGGTTGAGATCCGTACTTGGTTTCTCAAAGAGCTTGGCGCTGATATTCCCGTTGTCAAAATTCTTGGCGGCGATACGGTCGAGCAGGTTTCTACCTTGGCGACTAAGAAATTGATTGCCCAGGTTAGGGAGGCCAAGGCTTCCCAGCCAGAGGAATCCCAATCAAAGCCCGAGCCTGAGAATGCCGTTCCTACTCCGACTCCACTTCCTACTCTACGAACTCCCGCGGCGTCTTCTACGACTCCATCAACGACTACGCAATCGGTCGCCTCATCCGGTGTTTCACGAGACCCTTCACCTTCCGCCACATCTCGCTCTGACATGTCTGTCCCCAAGCCTGCCTCAGAATCCAGTGACTCATTCAATGGACCTGACTCCCTTGAGTTTATCCGAGAACAGCCTATGTCACACGCCCAGTCCCGAATGTGGTTCATCACACAGCACAGTGATGACCCTTCAGCCTACAACATGGTTTTCCGCTACCAAGTCAAGGGCTCAGTATCCATCACTCGTCTTCGCCATGCGCTTTCCACCACAGCGCATCATCATGAAGCTCTACGTACTTGTTTCTACACGCGCCTTGGTGACGGACAACCTATGCAGGGTGTTTTGGCTTCTCCCCGTGTCGAGCTGAAGCATGTTTCTATCGAGAACGAGGACGATGTGGACAACGAGATGAAGCGTCTCTCTAACCGATCATGGAATCTCGAGCGAGGTGAGGCTTTTGAACTTGTTCTTTTGAGCCACGATACACAACAGCATGAATTGTTTATTGCTTACCATCATATTCTCATGGATGTTGTTGGTCTTGGTATAGTCATCCGGGACCTCAATGTTGCTTATCAGATGAAGCTTCTGGATCGCGACGGCGCTTCTTATCTGGAATATTCCTCTTCTCAACTCGACACCGGGGATTTTGAACACCAGCTGTCATTCTGGAAATCAGAATTCGCAACCCTCCCTGAGCCATTGCCCCTTCTTCCCGTGGCAAGTGTTACGACCCGTCCAGATACCGCGACAAACCACTGCCACCACCAATATCGCGAACTCAGATCGGAGCAGTTCCAAGCGTTGAAGTCAACATGTCAAAGTCTCCGCATCAGCCAATTCCACTTCCATCTCGCTCTGCTTCAAGTCCTTCTTGCCAAGTACACCGGTACTGAAGACATCTGCATCGGTATCGTCGACGCCAACCGCTCTGATCCCAAGTTTGCGAGGACCGTCGGGTATTTTGTGAACATGCTCCCCATCCTTGCTCGTATCTCTCAAGAAGTCAGCTTCTCCAACGTCGCTCAGACGACATCGCAGAAGTTTCTATCCATCCTAAGTGAAGCAACACTTCCATTTGACACGCTGCTTGATAAGCTTCAGGTCCCCAGATCATCAAGCAACACACCTCTTTTCCAGGCTGCGCTGAACTACCGCATGGGGTCGATCTGGGAGATGCCATTTGGAGATGCAGAGATGAAGCTGGCCGGTGTTAAGGATGCCGACAATCCCTACGATTTGAGTCTTAGTATTGCAGAGACTCCTACAGGTTGCGTGGTTGAGCTTTATGCCTTGGCTTCGTTATACAGTGACAAGGCTTGTGCGGCTATTCTAGAGTCCTACATTCGTCTTCTCGATGCACTTTCACAATCTCCTGATTGCAGCATTCGAGATATTTCCATACATGACGAAGCTCAGGTTGCTCAGGCTGTTGAGCTTGGACGTGGTCCGGTTGTCGATTATGATTGGGCTCCGACTCTGTCCCAGCGTCTGCAAGATATTGTGACCTTGTATCCTGATCAGGTGGCTATCAAGGACATCACTACTGTTGTGACATACTCCGAGCTTAATGTTCGTGTACAAAATGTCGCAAGCACTCTTCTCCGCAGTGGCTATGTCGAAGGCTCCTGCGTCGCTGTTTTATGCGAGCCTTCGCTAGACTTTGTCGTCTCCATGCTAGCTATCTTCCATATCGGTGGTATCTACATGCCTATGGATGTCAGTCTACCAACATCGCGACACTCGTCCATGATTGAAGGTGGTCAACCGGCCATGCTTCTTTACCACTCCTCCACGGAATCTCGTGTTAAGGAACTTATCTCCGAAAGCAATTTGCAGTTACGTCAAGTTCTTATCGAAGATATCACTTATGATACCTCAGCCTGTATATCTATCAAGGCTACACCCAATGCACCAGCCATCCTCTTATTCACCAGCGGTTCAACAGGTAAACCCAAGGGGATAACCCTGTCTCAAGCCAACTTCATCAACCATCTGGCCCTAAAGACCGAACTTCTCGGTCTCAAGCAAGAAACTGTTCTTCAGCAGAGCTCATTGGGTTTTGACATGTCCCTCATCCAGATCTTCTGTGCACTTGCAAACGGCGGTCGTCTCATCATTGCGCCCACAGATCTTCGACGAGACCCCGTGGCGCTTTCCAAACTTCTCGGCGATGAGCAAGTCACGTTGACTATAGCTACGCCTTCGGAGTATATGGCTTGGTTCCGCTACAGGAAGTCTTCACTTCTTGATAATCGAGGGTGGAGACATGCTTGTATGGGTGGTGAGCTGGTCACTCCTCAACTGAAGGATGAGTTCGCTCGCCTTGGACTTAAGGAGTTGGAGCTTACGAATTGCTACGGACCAACCGAGATTACTGCTGCGGCTACTTTCCAGACTATCCGCTTGAACGGCACTGATGTTGTTGATGATCTCGCTATCGGCAAAGCACTTCCCAATTACTCTGTCCGCATTCTTGACACTTCTGGTCAGCCTCAGCCTCTCAGCCACGTCGGTGAGATTTGTATTGGCGGCGTTGGCGTTGCGATTGGATACCTTGACCCCTCCGAGACAAGTCGCAAGTTTGTTATCGACCCAGACGGACAAAGACTTTACCATACCGGTGACCAGGGCCGCCTATTGCCTGATGGTACCCTTCTATATCTTGGCCGGTTGGAAGGTGACACCCAGATCAAGCTTCGCGGTCTGCGTATTGAGCTCGAGGAGGTTGAGAAAGCACTGGTTGGAGCATCCGAGGGTCTATTCTCTGGTGCTGTCGTGTCTCGTCGCGGGGATGTTCTTGGCGCGCATGTCACTCTTGCTCGGGACACTGATACAACCGAACATGACACGTTAACCCATGTCTTATCCCGCGTCAAACTCCCTCAATACTCGATCCCCGCCTCAATCACAGTTCTGCCGGTATTTCCTACCACTTCGAACGGCAAGATTGATCGAAAGGCCATCGTAGCTACCCCAGTCTCCGAAATTAGCTCTAACATTCCAATGGAGAGGATGACTGTTCGTGAGGGCGAGCTTCGTCTCCTATGGGAACGTGTCCTTCCCGAGTCCGCTCGGATCGCTCCATCATCTGATTTCTTCCTTCTCGGTGGTAACTCGCTGTTGCTTATGAAGCTTCAGGCTGCTATCAGAGACACCATGATGGTTCCTGTTTCGACTCGTGTTCTATACCAGGCGAGCACCCTTCGTGGTATGGCTCAGACTGTGGACAGGCTTCGTCAGGAGCAGACTTTTGGTATGAGTGAGACCAAGATTGACTGGAACACTGAGACTGCGATTCCTGAATGGCTTCTCAAGCAGCTAGGTGGAACAGTATCTTCTCAAAGTATCAGGGTACCCAAGACGCGCGATATCGAGATCATGATGACCGGTGCTACAAGCTTCCTTGGCGGGCACCTTCTTCAATCCCTCCTCACCTCGGATACTGTTAGCAAGGTTCACTGCATCGGTGTCCCATCTGATGACGAGGCCTCACTACCACAACACAGCAAGTTGCAAAGTTATACCGGAAGCCTTCTCTCTCCCACCTTGGGATTGAGTCATGATCAGTGGAAAGACCTGTCCCGAAGAGTTGATGTGATCATCCACGCCGGTTCGAACGGACATTGTCTTAACACATACGCTTCCCTTCGCGCTCCAAATCTCCACTCCACTCAACTTCTCGCTTCCATGGCAGCCACTCAGTCTATTCCGCTTCTCTTCCTTTCTTCCAACCGTGTTGTTCTTCTTTCCGGTAACGAAGCACTACCTGCTGCGTCAGTCTCTGAATTCCAACCTTCGACTGACGGAGTGGAAGGCCACATGATGACTCGATGGGCTAGTGAAGTTTTCTTAGAGAACTTTGTCAATCACAGTCAGGTCACAAGTTCGTCTTGGAGAGTATCTATCCACCGACCTGCAGTTGTGGTCAGCGACCAGGCTCCTAACTCGGACGCTCTCAACGCAATCCTCAGATTCTCGATTTCGATGCGCTGCGTTCCTCGTCTGGATAGAGTGAAGGGCTATATCGACCTTATACCACTCGACAAGGTTGTCTCTGAGTTGTCTGAAGCAGCAATCAACCTCGCACAAGACCTATCTGATGATACTTCTTCGATCCAGTTCAAGCATCATTCCAGTGGCATCAAGGTTCCCGCCATTAAGTTACGGGAGCATCTAGAGGCTATGCACGAGGTGCAGTTTGAGGAGCTTGAGTTGAGACAATGGATGGATCGTGCTGCTGATGCTGGTATGGATCCATTAATCACGGCTTACATGGAGGGCATTCTTGAGAATGATGCTCCGATTGTATTCCCTTATATGGGTGAAGATTAGTAATCCTGGCTTCCGCCTTCTGGATTAGCAAAGTAAGGTTCTTGATATTTGTTTACTTATGGATTTCCTGTACTACTTCGGTCAACAATGGAGTTGGGAGTCGTTTTCAGGGTTTAATTAGGTTCTAATTTTACTTTTACATCAAGCACATGTTCCCTTTCTAGTATGCGTAGCAAATAGTGGATTTAGCTCCAAACTCAGGTCCAACTATCACTTTTAGCACTTCTCCGTTGGCTTCAGTCCGAAGGCTTTGTAATCTTGCGCTCGACGTAAGATGAACTATCTGTAGAAAAGATCAACGCCGTCTACTCCTCGACATGGCAGAGCAACGATGAAAATCCATGTTGGTGCCACACCACAATCAAGCATCCGTGAATTGAATGACTTGTGTTTCCAAACCCGCCTGAAAGCACATGGAACAGCAATATTAGAGAAAGTCGCAATTTTGCAAGCTACGGCAATCGAGAAACGAGGTCAGGGTAATATCTAAGAGTATGTTTCATCCAGGCTGAGAACGTGTTTGCTTTGCATGAAATTGCCATTACACCAACCAGCTGATATCTCCTTGACTACCTTGACACAGATCCTTCATCCATCCATACCAGAAAGCTTCCCCAATTGACCCAAATACCAGGCCTGTGACGGATTAGCTTGTTCCCTCATCACTTGAGGATGAATACCTACATTATCCATATGAACATTCAGCGCTGTGACCCCGACCTGTCTTACAATCCAGGGCGCCTCAACCTTGCGATGATGAAATGTGGCGCTCTTATCATCAACTTCCTTGTTCAAAATCGTTGAGATAGGAAGATGGGGATTGACGGCAGCTGGTCTTGCGATGCCTACCAAATCGGTGTCTCTTGAGGATAAAGCATTCTCGATACTTGCTCTGTCGCGGAATCCTCCTGTAAGAATGACTGGGATGGTTGGAAAGCGGGCTTTGACGAGATGTGAGAAATGTTGGAAGTACGGTTGCATTCTTCCGGACTTATCTTCGTCCTTTCCTAGGGAGGAGCCGAGGAACATCTGTATATCATTAGCGATGTTGACAAAGAAGTTACCATGTAGCTGCGCTCACTGCCGGCTTCTCAAAGGTACCGCCACTGATATGCAAATAATCGACACCAGCCTCAACTATAGCGTCCAGTTGCTGAAGGCGATCATTTAGTGTCCCATCATCGTCCCCATCGCCCACTGCGCTAACCAAAACGCCAATACAGCACCCAGCAGGCAGGACCTCACAGATGGCACGAATAACTTCAATCAATAACTTGGCTCTGCCAACCGCATCACCCCCGTACTCATCAGTCCTCAGGTTTGTCTTCCTAGACATAAATTGATCCAGCAGATACCCATGGGAAGCATGGATCTCGACACCCGCAAATCCACTTGTTGCAGCTAGCTTAGCCGCATGAGCAAACTTGCTTACAATCAGACTGATCTCTTGTTGGTCTACCTCCCTTGGTACACCAAAAGCGATTCGTGAAATCGCCTTGGGCAAGACTCCAGGTCCCATGTGCAACCCAATCGCGCTGGGGGCGAGGTTCTTGCTCAAAAGACTGTGCTTCCCAGCGCCAATTGGACATTGACGACCAGGGTGATTAAGTTGCATAATCGCGGGTGTACCTCCTTGACTGCATGTTTGGGCCCAGGCAGACCAAGACTTAATGATGGCCCCATCGCTGAGAGATGAGTTGAGGGCTAGATCTGTTGATGTACCGAGATAACGATCATCAACTTGCACATTGCCTTCAGGTACATGTATGTTAGCAGTGTAAAATGTAGGGAGCCGTCCCATTAGTGTAAGTCATACCTGTAATCAACAAACCCCATCCACCTCTAGCCCACTGTCGATACACATTACGAATCTTCTCATCTGGAAGGGACTGAGAAGTCGAGATATTTTCGGACATTGAAGCCTTCACCAGCCTATTGGGCAGCGTAAGTCCACGCCGAAAGGTGATTGGTCTATCGCTTTCTAACTTGCCCATTGCGATTTCTTGTCAGAGAAAGATACTGAAAGGTGGTGAAAATCAAAGGTCAAGGGAGTATCCAACGCAGGATTTTGGGCCTACCGACATCACCTTGGGCTGCTCGATCTTCTTGCGACAATCATCCTCAGGGTCGTATCAAAAAGCTCCTAGGTATTCTGGCACGTCTCACACGGGGTAATACCGTAAATTCGGGACCGTAAGCAACTTGTGGTCCCCGAGCTTTGATTTCTCCAGTTTCAGATGCATGTCTTGAGAGTTCCCCGAGCTCTTGGCAGCTTTTGTGGGACCGCAGATTGATTTCCGAAGAGTGGGTATGAGATGGAGCAAATCCCCAAATTCTCCGAAATCTTACCCCACGTCTTGTGTACAAAGGCTTGAAGTACCTATTTAACGTGCATATAGCGGCGGATCTAGATGGTGCAATATCACGTTAAACTAAGTTGGTGAGCTGCACCTCTGATTGGTTGAATTCTTTTCCTGGGTCTTTATCGTTGTGAAGCACATGTGAGATTTGCTAAAGGCATCGTGTTGTGTCCGACCAGAGTTTACGAATACAACAAATGCCGACAACACGAAGCTCGTCGATTAACTTAATGACATACTTGAAAACATGCAAACTCGGACTTTTAGTATGCTTACCCTAGAATGTATTGGTCGTTCTGATTAAGCTGGGAGTGATAATCAAATACTTTACATAGACTGCGGTAGTGATTCACAATATTTGAAAGACCAATGCTAGGATAACGCCTAATTAAACTTAACGTTGATCATGGTAAGACTCAGTATGGCCGTTAGTTTAACAAATACTTAATACCCAATCTCTATTAGTAAGATTTCGCGAATAATCACTTCATTTTCGCACTCTCAACCCTCTCGTCACCAGGCTTCGTCGCCGTAATAGCAACAAACCTCCACCTCTCCCTCCCCAAAAATGCACTCGCCGCACAGATCATGTTGATAAACCACTTCTCAATGCCAAACGACCTAAGCAAATGGTACGGTACCGCAACAAGTACATAGAACAATCTGATGATGGGCATAATGTTGGGCTGCCAGTCTCTAACTTCAATATCCGTGTACCCTGCTTCTTCGAGTAGACCTTTGAAGTAATCAAAATGTGCTGCTTCGTTGGTCGGCATGACAGTGTATTCATTCACCATCTTCATGACCTGGGTCAATTGGTCATCTGGGTCATCAAGAGTATTGGGTGTTTTGCGTTCCACTTCGACCATGGCTATACGACCGCTTGGACGTGTGACTCTGTAGAATTCAGATATGGCACGCTTAGGATTGTAGGCGTGGCTGAGGGATTGCATGGTGTACACGCCATCCATCGAAGCGTCGTCAATGGAACTGAGGTCATGGTAATCCATCTTCTCGATACTCATCTGGCTCTTGGTGAGGTTCGCTTGTTGAGCAGCGGTGCGAGCATCATCAATTGTCCAGTCGATGATATCGATTCCGAGCATGCGCATGCCATGTTGGGCAAAATAACGTGTAACGTGGCCGACACCACACCCTGCATCAAGAATTTGTGAGCCTGATGGAAGATTGATGATTTCGAAAAGCTTTTCTTCCATGCTGAAATCGCCATGTCAATTTCACCCTTTATTTCTGAGGAGGATATACTAACCGTCGAAGTTGTGGCGTTAGCGGGAATGGCCAATATGTGTCTTTGTCCCAGTACCCAAAATGCTGGGTTCCTCCCATGATGACTTTGTAGACGATACGAGAGTCCCATGATTCGTAGTAATTACGAAGTGCCCTGTTGTCTGGGATGGATTGTTCATTTTTGGTGGTTGTGTTTGTTGATGAAGCCATCGTTGCTTGCTCGTCAGTGTCTTGGATGTATGGTTTGATTTGAAAATGAAGGTATTTCGTACTTGAACTCAAACCCCATATAGTGTGATACTAGTTTATCTCGGATCAGAATAATAGCCTAGGATTTGACATTTCATTCTGAGTAGTTAGTGTTGGATGGATGAAGTCTTGGTTCCTGTAGGTGATCTGCATCCATCTGTTCCAAATACAGATAGTGGGGGTGTTCGGGAAACAGAAGGTCATCTCGGAGAATTCTTGGTGGGGGTTGGTGCTGCGTTTTCCGATGTCGCACTGGGAGTTGGCAGCAGCACAGTGCAACGCTAGAATGAACTTCCACAGCCCGGTAATCAATCACTTCCCGATTCCCAACCTTCACGGAGAATCCTTAAAACAGCCCACCACAGTCCTGAATATGCACATAATTCCGTAAGATAAGCCTGTGTTCGTGTCACATCATGTAATATTACGACTGGCATTCTGAAATCAAACAAAATCCTTTTCATCAATTTGAAGATGTGATTGATATTTCGTCCAACTCCGCCAGATTTCAGTGTCTAGTCAATTCCACAATACAGTTCAATCCGTCAAGATGATCGCTCTCGATCATGCTTTCGCTCTCGCAACAGAGCACAAAGTCCCCATCGCAGCTCTAACAACTGTAATTCTCGCAATTCTTATTAACCGTCTCTTCTTCTCAAACCCCTCTGCTGATACCATCGCCAAAAAGGGCGTTCCCACATCTCGCGTCTTCCAATGGGATCCTTTCTACGGTCTGGATATGGTCTACAGCCAGATTCGCGCTCTCAAAAATGACTACTACCTTGAATGGCTGCGCCGGCTGCATAGCAACAGACCAAAGACCTTTTCAATCAATTTTTTCGGTATCAAGCAGATTTGCACCATTGAAGGCGAGAATCTGAAAGCGATTCAGGCGACTAACTTCAAGGACTTTGGATTGGAGCCCATGAGGCGTAAAACAAAGGGTGGTATGCCCTTTGCCGATAAGGGTATTAGCACCACTGATGGGAAGAACTGGGAATTTGCGAGATATCTTGTCAAGCCATTTTTTTACCGGGAGGTGTACGCGAGTATTAATCGTGTCAGACCTTATGTTGATAAGTTCATGACTCTGCTTCCTCAAGAGGATGGCGTCACGTTCGATGCCCAGCCTCTCGTCCAGCGATGGGTAAGTACTGCCCCTTCCAATTCATACGTGCTATACTGATTCTTTAGTTCCTCGATCTCACCAGCGAGTTCATCTTCGGCGAGTCGATGGGCTCAATGGACTTTCCCGAACGTGCAGACATAACCTGGACAATGCTAACTGTCCTTCGCGGCGGCCGTCTTCGTGTCCAATTCTACCGATTCCTCTGGGCTTTCAACTGGAACTGGTGGCTCGATGCCGTGTACAAAGTGCACGACTTTGTCAACGTGCACATTCGAAGCACTTATGCCGAGATTGAAGAGCGCAAGAAGCTCATCGCAGATGGTAAAGAAGTTGGTCCTGAGCGAACTGATCTCTTGTGGTTCATGGCATCCAATGTTCCTGAAGAGGAAGAGCTGAGGTCGCAGCTTTGCTTGGTCTTTGTGCCCAACAATGATACTACTTCTATATTTATCAGCAATTGTCTGTGGCATTTGTCCAGACATCCCGAAGCTTGGGAGAAACTGAGGGAGGAAGTTCTTGCTTGTGGTGATGAGCAGCCTACTTTTGAGTCATTGCGTCATATGACCTGGCTTAACGGTGTCATGAATGAAAGTGGGTG
The DNA here is from genome assembly GCA_011034095.1 of Fusarium cf. aywerte. NCBI lineage: Eukaryota > Fungi > Ascomycota > Sordariomycetes > Hypocreales > Nectriaceae > Fusarium > Fusarium cf. aywerte. Next base: position 534,401 of record WETZ01000020.1, read on the forward strand.
TCCCCTCTCAGATTACCATTATATGAGGATATACTGACAGGTCTAGCCCATCGCCTCACCCCCAACAACGTCGTCCAGGTCCGTGCAGCCCTCAACGATTCAACCCTCCCCCTCGGCGGTGGACCAGACGGAAAGCTGCCTCTACACGTCCGTAAAGGTGATCTCGTTTCTGTTACAAAAACCGTCATGTACCGTGACCCAGACGTGTGGGGTCCCGATGCTGAAGAGTTCCGACCCGAGCGCCACGATGGTCTGAGAGGTACTTGGGACTTTTTGCCTTTCGGTGGCGGCCCTCGTCGCTGTCCTGCGCAGATGATGGTTCAGACGGAAGCTGGATATATGCTTTATCGCATGGCACAGAGGTTTAGTCGCATCGAGTCTCGAGATGATGCGCCGTATACGCCCGTTATGCGTATTGGTCCTTCGAACAAGAATGGTGTCAAGATTGCGCTGTATAAGTGAGATTGAATAAGGATTAGATGCTTGATGCAGGGTTGTAGTTTGACGACCATATTGTTGGCGTACCATGAGTATATAGCCTCATAACAGAGTGCGTCGCGATGCAAAATAAGACCAAGTAAACGACTGCTGAAGTTGATCGCATGTTTCGTTATTAAACAAAACGAATATCAATTGCATTCGTGTTCCCATCGAGTATACAACAATTGTGCAATGCTAACTTGTTGTATTATCTATGGCTATGAACTTGTAGTCCTTATACTTCATCAGGCATTATCCAATCAATTAAATACCATGATACACCTTGGTAACAACACCAAGATCCCCATCTGAACTTTCATGTGAAACAGCCTCTCTCAAAAACCCAGGTTGCCCTGGTGGTGACGGCGCCCTCTGGTCATTCTTCATCTGCTCAGTTGTGATGTTGACTGTAACCTCGTTTTTCTGATAGATTTTCAAAGGGATATCCTTGCCATTGATCTCCTCCTGGCTATCGTTCAGACTCATACCAGGCTCGACGTAGGTAGGTCGCTTCGGTCGTCGATCCATGCTGCTAAGGTTTCCGTATGTGGAGCGGAAGCGCGATGTTCCCCCTTCGCCGGTGCGCTGATTTGATGATTTACCGTAGCCGTACCGTGCGCTGAAGGAGCCGAGACGGAAGACACGTTGGAGAAGTGTCCAGGTGAGAGGCAGGTTGGCGGCTATGACAGCCGTCGAGACTTCGCGGATGTACCAGTATGACCATTCTGTTCCGTAAGGATCGCTGAGACTGTAGATTTTGGACATGGTGGCTGCAAGGATCTACAATCGTTAGAAAGGCTGGAAGCCGGATGTGTTGGGTGAGGCTTACAGTGAAGATTCCCAATGCGAAGACACCACAAAGAATAAGCTTTCGTTTAAGCGGTAGCTGGGATTGTAAAAAGACGGGCATTGGGAGAATGATGATCATGATGTCGGAAGAGATGTTGATGACAGCGTTGGTTATCATGTGGTTCGTTTCGGCAGAGCAGTTTACTAGAACTGTTAGTCAGATGTCTCAAGCATTTATGTTTGGATATCTTACAGTCATCCGGAGGAACCTGCCAGTAATGGTCGAAAGGTCGACACCAAGCAGCGAACCACAAAACCTGCATAACCGCAAATCCAACGATAACATATCCAGCTACAATCTTGACCAAGAAGTTTTGTTTCAAACTCAGCCTAGCAAGAGTCAGTCCCTACCCCGTGGCGTAATGTTCGAACGTAACTCACGTAAGTCGGCTGTACATAAACAACAGACAGCCCTTGACGCCCCAGATGGTGATCATTTGCATATGTTCGGTGACGAGAACCAGCTTCGATCCGTACTCGCGAAGTTTAATGTCTTCGGGCGTGAGCTTCAAGTTGAGGGCTGGATCGATAAGGTTGGTTGGAGTGTGGCCGAGGACGCTGACGACAGCAAGCAGAATAGTGTATGTGATCTATAGTTCTTAACAATCAGTCTCTTAGTGGGAAGAGCAAGGTAACCAACCATCGTCAAAGCCATGAGGTAGTCATCTGCCAACATGCCCTTGAATGACCCCAACAACATCCGACGTGACGTCCTATAACAAATCAGCGACCGGTGAATCTATAGTTAGAGTTGACGTACATTCTGAAAATGACAACAATGAGCGTCAAGGCATACCACGCCCACATCTCGGCATCAAGAGAAGCCATGGTTGCTGATGTGTATCTCAGTGTTCTAAATGCTTCGTAACTGAGAATAACCTTGGTCCAATTAAGGAAAAAGCAAAACACACACAAAGCAGGTCATTGGTACTGTAACCAAGAAAGTGAAAAAAAAAAAAAAAAAAAAATGAATGTAGAGAGATCTGCAGATCCCAAATCAGGGGTGGACGGGCAGACAGGTGCATTAAGTGTCCCTTTCCCTTCCGATCCTCAGCGATGCAGCCAGGCAAGGTATACACGTGGGAAAATCGGGTCTGAATCAGCCCAGTCCGGTCAAATATCGGAACCTCTTCCTTGCTGCAGATGCGGTACGTAACGTACTCTGCGGCATTGATAGGGAAGCATTCAGTTTAGAGTTTACTAGCGGTCCTGCGAGTCAGACTAAGCGAGGTGTCAAAGAGTTGCTTTGCCCAACTGGACTAGACTATGGTCCGCTAGAAGGAGATCCGGTGTTACTAGACAAGCCACATTTACAGGGAGCGAAACGCTGGCTTCGTCTAGAGTTGCGGACGAGATGCCTTTTTAGAAAAAGGGTTCTACAGCAGAGCGCCCGTCGGGACCGTTGCGACATTGCCTACTGGTGACATGAATTATTGTTAAAATAATGATTCAAGGGATGAGACCGTGCTTGTTAGCTGCGGTCTGTACCTAGCTGAGGATCATGATCACTCTTTCTGTCTGTCTCTGTTCCGTGCGAAGTCGGAAATCATAAATCGGGGTCTTGATCCACTAATACGATTCAAATTTTTTCAGCTGATACAAAACACGTGATTATTAGTCAAGTACCTAGATATTCGTCGGTGCGATAATTAGGTACAGCGACTACTGTAGCGATTATCTCTCACTTCATCTCATCAATGTCAAAAGAAAGGGGGGCTGACCATTGTGGCTTATCGGCCAACTTCCTCTCTGGGCATCTCAAACGTTCGATGGCGCTTTCTATCGACATAAGCTCAATGCCTGATAACATTTAAAGTCGCATGTGATGAACCCCCTGGTCTCACTGATATCCCGGCGATGTGGTTCAGATCTGGATGGTAATCCCGTTGCAGTGCGCCCGCAGACCTGTCACATATAGCATTGTAACGAGTCCAGAAGGGTCTGCGCAGTATTGTCAGGGGCCGTAGGAATTACTTCCGCGGTTTTTCGCGTAGAACAATTTTGTCTCTTGTTTTTATCTCATCCCAGGGATCAAGTGGGAATGCTTTCCCGGCTTGTATCCGCAAAAACGAAAAATCCAACAGTATGCAATTGTCAAAGAGTTGGCCAATTTATTTGCGGTTGTAAACCGATTGGCTATGGGTACGCAACTAAAAGGTGCGTCATTTTTAAACCGGCGAAGGAAAAAAAAAAATGTGTTCCTGTCGATCACCTTCTCCTGTCAAAGGGTGCGACATCGGACGACGAGCTAAAGCGCGCCGAGATCATCATGATTCGTGAAGTGATCCTTCGCGCTTACTGGTGAGTCGTGCTAATCTCTTGTCGGCACCTAACACACAAAAATAGGTTGCAGTGACATCCATACCAAGCAATCTTATGATACAATGGGTATATGTGTGAAGAGAGCAGACGTTCTCATTATGTAGCATGACGTTGATCTTATAAATTTACATTATGCTTGACGTGGCTTCTAGATCTGAAAAGTTACCAAAATAACCTGGGAATAATCGGTACTAGTCCTGGGTATAGGTAATAAATCCCATGAGACTGAACATCATCTATCTAGGTTGGAACGCCGGCCGAGATTACTACTTACCCTGGAGCGGGGAATTCACAACGATTTCTCTCAATCTAATCGTTGTTCCAACCATGGAATAAGAGATCAACTGTTATCTGTTTCAATTATCCCTATGTAGTAACCTAAGCGCTAAGGTCTAAAAAAGGGTCGTCAGTATTAGTGTTTGCAGCAACTGCGCATCAACCATCCCGTTGCAGTCACCCACGCAGACTTCATAATCCAACTGTGGCCCGTATCTAGTCGCTGTGGTTTCATCTTCTAACTCTGATACGGGAGAAAATCAAGTATACCCGGCTCACCGATATCTTCATTCACCTATAAAGACAAAATTTGTAGAACGATTGCTATACTGCTTAGATAAAGTCTGCATTACTATGTACAACTCTAAAATAGTATTTAAAGGCCCTCAAGCCACAATCTCGATGCGTCTCTTGTTCCACTGATGGCTCAGTGCCTTCGCCTTCGGCTGCCTCTTAACCTCATCATACAATCTCGCAGTGAGGTACTTGTAAATCCAAACAGAAGCACCATTGTACACAATGCTGTGATCACTATCGGTGAACGCAAACATCTTCATCTTCTCGGGGGATACGCCAGACCCAACAAGCAGATCGATCATGGCAGCTGCGTGCTGGTAGTGCACGTTGTCGTCACCCGTGCCATGAAGAACGCTGAATCCGCCAGCGATGTTCTTGAAACCAGACACGTCGTGAACAGCAGTCTCGAGATATCCCTTCTCGTTTTCCTTAAGGGTCTTCATGTAGCGCTCTGTGTACATAGAGTCGTAAAAGCGCCAGTCTGACACGGGCGCGGTGATGAGACCGAAGCTGAATGCACCAGAGTCGGCTTCAATGGTCTTGGCAGTAAGGTAACCGCCGTAGGACCAGCCCCACATACCAATCTTGTCGGGGTTGACGTAGTCAAACATAGAGACAAACTGCTCAGCAGCCCAAATTTGGTCGAGGGGTTCGAGCTTGCCGAGCTGGGAAGTGACCATAGAGCGGTACTTGCGGCCGCGCATAGCAGTTCCACGGTTGTCAACCGTATAGAGGATGTACTGGAGCTCGGGGTCGGATGAGATGTACTGCTTCCAGCCAAGGGACTGGAAAGTCTTGGTAACTCTCTGAGAGTTGGGACCGCCGTAGGGTGTGAAAAGAACAGGGTACTTGTGGGATGAGTTGAAGTTGGGGGGCAGTTGCTGCATGACGTTCAGGTTGTAGCCATCAGGGTGTTCCAGCTCGAAGTAGGTGATGTTGGGGAGGTTATACTGGGTGATGTTCTTGTAAAACTGCTTGTTATCGACAAGAGTACGCACGGGCTTGCTGGTCGAGTTGACAGCGTAAAGCTCCTGGTAGGGAACATCGGGACCCTGGTAGTGCAGGATGTAGTAACCACCACTGGATGAGAAAGAAGCACTCCAGTACGCAGGAACAGACTCGTCGACGAGAGGAGTAAGCTTCTTTGTCTGCCACGAAACCTTGTAGACATGTCGTTCGGTGGAGTGCTGCTTAGAGGCCTGGAAGTACACGAGCTTCTTGGCGGTATCAATGTGGAGAATTGTGGAGACTTCCCACTCGCCAGAAGTGAGCTGAATAGCCTCGCCGCCATTAACGGGGTACAGATAAATGTGGTTCCATCCGTCTTGGTCATTAACATCAACATAGTAGGTTTCGTCTCCTGAAGAGCTCAAGGGTCCGACGAAGGAGATGGAGAGGGTATGCTCGAGCCACCCATCACTGCCATCGCGCTCACGAACAACATTGGATTCGAGAGTCTCAGGGTTCACAACGACATGGGCATCGTGGTCTTGGACACGGTTGAAAGCGCGGAAAATTAGAGCGCTATGGTCCTTGGTGACCCAAGCAACCTCACCAATGATGAGCTCTTCAGGCTTGAAAGCGTCGACGGGGACAGGCTTGTACTCGCCCTCGGAGACATCAAGAATGTTAAGCTCCACGGTCGGGTTCTTAGAGCCGACCTTGGGGTAACGCAGGTCTAGTTCGCGAGGGTACGTAGGGGCGACCTTTTGGTTGTCCATGTAGTAGGGAATGGTGAATGTGCCGACGCCAGTCTCGTTGAAGCTGAGGAAAGCGATGAACTTTGAATCAGGCGACCACCACAGCGCAGAGCGACCGCCATAGATTTCCTCCTCGTAGACCCAATCGGGAACACCATGGAACATATCAGGGCCGCCATCAGAGGTAATTTGGTCGACCTTTCCGTCCTTTCGACGAATAAACAGGTCGTTGTCGCGCACAAAGGCTACGGCGTCTCCGTTGGGCGCAAACTGAGCATACTGAATATCGCCAACCTGGTCGTCAACAAGCGGCTCACTCTTGCCCGACTCAACGTCGAGAACGAAGTAATCGGCAAAGTACGAGTAGCGATACTGCTTAGTATAATTGGAAGCAACCAAGACTTTCTTAGCATCGCCGCTAATCCAGTACTCGTGCAGGTCCTTTGGGAGTTTATCCGCCGTGACAAACTTGGTCGTCTTCTCAGAGACAATATCTTCGAGGACGAGATCGCCGTCGTCGCTGAGCACGATGTAGTTTCCGTCACCTCCAGCCGAAGACCAATCAACGCTCAAAGTAGACGGTCGCAGTTTGGCGCTCGGGCTCGTCTCGTTGAACGTGAGGAGGCGATCACCCTCACCCACAGGCTGATGGGGCTGGCGGGGAGGATCGACAGCCAGACCCAGAGGGGCGAAGGCCAAAAGAGTGGCCAGGACGACTTTGGCAACCATACTCAACAATTGACAACGACACTGTTGAGGGGAAAGACCTTGGAGGGAGAGAGAAGGAAAGAAGGTGAGAGACGAAGAAAAAAAACAAAATGCGTTGTCGCGCATGAGTCTAAATAAGTTTTTATCAACGGTAAACAATCGAACCAACTTAAGCTTATACCAGGATCTTCGCGATCGACTAGGCCCTAGCGTGCTATCGCCTTCCCGGCACGGTTTAGATGTAAAAGCAATGCTAGGGTCAACAGGAAGTAGACCTGCCCGTTTCGGACCATTTGGAAAAAGTTCCCCGTGTTATGTTGCAACTGCCAAGAGAATATGTCTTGGACGGACAAAAGTTCGCGACGAGATTGACGCGATAAGGAGGAGGTGAAAGTGAAGGCAGTTTTAGATAAGAGATGTATGACGTTGAGCCAATTGGGGTTTTAACTAGGAGGGATGGAGACTCAACACCAAAGGATCTGTGATAACCCCTCTCTTAGACTATCGTCATTAACAGAAGACATAACCCTATGCGTGATCCATTTCGACGCTCATTTTATGCTCACTGATCACCCAGTTAACCCAATCAAATATCGACACAAGAATAAACTCCAAAGACCATACAATAACACAACACGGCGGAAAATATGTCTCAATCAATTGGCAACAGCTTACAACTTGGACTTGGAGCTACTCTTCCAGTCAGGTTTTCTCTTGTCCAAAAAAGCTTCAATGCCCTCCTTCGCATCCTCACTTTTCGCATGCAAAGCCATGACTCTCCCCGCCCATCGCGCCGCAGTTTCATACCCGTCACCACCGTCATCGCCACTTGACGCCCCCATGCCCAGTTGCGTCCAGTATGCCCATTTTCCTACAGCCTGCTGTTGCGGTGACTTCATTGCGAGTTCTTCAACCACATCTGCCACTCGGTTCTCAAACGCATCGCTCGACTGCGTTCCCTGAGAGACTTTGACCACGTCGACTGCGCCAGGATACTCTGAAGCCACTATGGGTTCAGCAGTAGCGAGTAGCCGATACGTCGCACCAGGCGGCAAGCGTCTTGAGACGGCAGTCGACGGACTTGTGCAAGGTAGACCGATCTTAGCTCCAGGCAGAGAAAATTTTGTATCAGGTAGCGCAATCGGAAAATCAGTCGTCATAGCGAGTTGGAATCCCGCAGCCGTAGCAAGGCCCTGAATGGGACATACAACCAGCACAGGGCTTCTTCGGATCAAACTCATGACCTCTGCGCAAAGACTAAAAAGCAGCTTCACATCGTCATGTCCGAGTTGGGACAGCTCCTTCAAGTCATGTCCCGATGAGAAAACGGGCCCGTCGCTACGAAGCACGAGGACGTCGGGTAGGCCAGCGCGCTCCTTCTTCCACTCGGCAGCGCTGACTAGCCAGCCGTAGTTTTTCCATGCATTCGAGGCGATGTCCTTTTTGTGCAAGGCTTCCTCAAGGTCAGAGAGGATGTGCTCCTTAAATGGCGGGAGCAGGCGAAGTTGGCCTGATGCGGGTGATGTAAGTGCTTTGGTGAGTTGGGCCTTGAGATCTTGCAGGATTGGGAGACTAAGAGCGTTGCGCTTTGAAGGGTTGGAAAGGCGGATGTACGCGGCGCCTGGGGGGAGTTTAGGCAGGCGCATTATTATTCTTTGCTATCGTATGCTTTCGGTACTTTGGAGAAAGCTCTCCTCCTGACAAGCGTAATTGAAATTGCAGTTTGTCTTGGTCGAGGTTGTCTTGAAGTCATGAATACCCCGCACGCTCGGGTCAATGTCAACCTCGGCCAAGCCGCATGGATGGAAGTATCAGCTGGTGTCGATCAAAGGTAATAATAACCAAGACTGAACGTTCTATAGCTTCAGTCCATTGACTCAAATAACCTGTACCATGTATCCTAGGCATCTACTTCACCTCTATTTTTCGGGCGCACTCTTCTCTTTGAGTACGAGCTGGGCTACACTTTTGTTCAAAGAGGCCATGAAATTGGGAAAGCACTCTCTGGAACATAAGAGTATAACCGCCTGCATCTACAGTTAGGGAAGAACGACTTCTCCAAACTCAACTACTCTCGTACATAGTCCTTACAAGGCCATCAATTTTACTATAGATACATGCTACAAACATTTCCCGTATCGTAGGCCCATCATATGTCATATCGGTCTGACTCGTCGTGAACAGGTCGATAAACAAAGTAGTCAAACTTGGCTTCCAACGCCAGCCCATTGACATCTGAAGCAGCCATACCCACAAAGGCACCAGTGAAGCTTCCATCATTCGGATGTCCTCCACACTCGTCCGATAAGAGCGAAGCGTCGTATACAGGCCCAATCTTAGTTAGCTCCTGCCCCTCGAGAGCATAGTAGAATTGCAACTTCTTTCCCCGAATTGTCAAGGCGAGCTTCACCTTGCCCTCATTAGGAATCTTGACAGGGTCCGCAAATGGTGTATCAAGACGACCTAGAGGGAACGTCTCTTCGGAACGAAGAATGAGAAGCTCACGTTGACCATCCGAGTGGGCTGTCACAGTGAGATAGAAGAAGTTGAAGCGGCAGTAGTACGCTGTTAAACCGGCAAATTGGCGCTCGTCTTCCGGGGAGAATTCAATGACTGTTTCCGCGTCGTAGGAGAAATGAGTTTGACGGCGAGCGACAAGCGCTTGCTCAAACCATGATCCTATGGACTCGCGACCAATGAGAGCGAGTTGGCCGTCTTTGATGCTGAAGATGCGCTCAGGCTCGGGAGTTCGGAGCCATTGAAAGTCACTGTGGAGAGTGTCCCTGAAGTCATATCGCTTTTCCTCCCAGTATGCTGTGTCGTCGCGCGCGGCTGGGAGATCAACGTATAGACTTGGCACAGGGCCATTCTTAATGTACAGCCAATCATCATCGCCCCAGTAAGCTTCCTGGATGGCAGTCTCTCGGCCCAACACGGAGCGTCGTTTTTGTGTAGTTGGACGACCTGTCAGATGCACGACGTAAGTTTTACCATCTGGCGTCTCGACAATTTGTCCATGGCCAGCTCTCTGGAGTGCAGCATGGGGTGTATCCTTCGAGGTCAAAATGTGCTTTTGAGGATGCACTTCATAAGGACCCCAGACGTTGCGAGATCGCGCCAGTGTGATTGCATGGTTATACCCTGTGCCGCCCTCTGCAGTCGAGAGGTAGTACCATCCATTACGCTTGTAGATATGAGATCCCTCAACAAAGGCTAGGTCCGTTCCTTCGAAGATGTTCTTCCTGGGCCCAACTAGCTTGTTGGCCTTAGGGTCAAATTCTTGCAGAAAAATACCCGAGAAAAGGTTTGGACGTGCGCGATGATCCCAAGTCATGTTGTTGAACCACTTCTTTCCATCATCGTCATGGAACAACGATGGGTCGAAGCCAGAAGAGTTAGCATAAATAGGATCTGACCATGGACCTTCGATAGATGTCGCAGTGACAATATAGTTGTGGGCATCTTTGAAGGATCCGTCTTTGCGCTTAACGTCGGTGTAAACGAGCCAGAACTTCTCGCCATCATGGCTCAAACAGGGCGCCCAAACACCGCAGCTATCAGGCTCGCCACGCATGTCTAGTTGGTTCTTGCGTGTCAGTGGACGCACAACAAGAGTCCAGTTGGCGAGATCCCTAGAGTGGTGGATCTGAACGCCAGGAAACCACTCGAAAGTGGACGTAGCGATATAGTAGTCATCGCCCACGCGAACGATGGAAGGGTCCGGGTTGAAACCTGGAAGAATGGGGTTTCTGACTTGAGGCATTTTTATCAAAGAACACTCACGCAAGTTGAGTTGATACAAAGAGTAATGATGATGCGCGGTTTGCGAAGTGGTCTTATATCATTTGTTGTGAACCCGGGTATCGTTATGGTATTTAGGCTAAATACCCACCGTGGAGAAGCGCGGGGGTTGAGTGACGATCGGCCCTGTCATGTCACATCATGAAAGATAATATGTCCCGGCTTGGCGGGAGCAAAGCACAAAAGAAAAGAAGCAAAAAAAAAAAAAGAAAGAGACGAGTAGAACATAGGCGCCGATCTGCTTTAGTGGTCAAGATTCATGTCGCCTTGAATATCCATGCTGCCCGGAAAGCTCTCCCAGAAACCCTGCGTAGCATCGGCAAATGTAGCATACATATTACTGCCAAATGCAAAATCCGTATCAAACAGATCAATATCGGCCGGTGCCATGAAATTGAGAGGGTCTGTGTTGAAGTCTACGCTTGCGTTTGATGCAGCTTGGTCATTTTCACCATCGGTTGCGCTCTGATGCCATGGTCAGTCTAGGTCTTTCGAATGTTCTCCAATCGTTGCTTACTTGCTCGTCAGTGCTCTCAGTATCGGGCTGGCGTACAGGATCAGGCTGAAGAGCACCGTAGTCTATGATCGCGTTGCGCATTTCTCTCCTTTCGCTTGGGGTCACTGCTAGATCGCCATCGGCTTTGATGTTACTGTAGAATATTTGCATTGCCTTGATTTTCTCGCGCTACCATCGGTTAGCTTTCATTTCATGAGTGGAGATTCTCAGGCTCACCCAAGTATCGGCCATCGGCCATGCTTGTCGCATGTCCTTGAGGAACAAAAGACCCTCTACAATATGCTCCCGTCGTTTGTCGACCTGCTGGGGAGTATCTCCAGGGTTGGGAAAGTGATAAAAATAGAGCATCGTTCCAACAGCTGTGTATATGGTGAATCCTATCCATGGAACAAGACCGCGAAGAAAATAGAGGCCGAAAGCACGTATCTCCTGTAGCATATCGCAAACTTGCTTGGCCACTTGGACGAGCTCTTTGCTCGACCACGTGGACCATTGATCCCAGTCCTTATCCCCTACCCTGGCTCTTTGCATCTCGACCTCGGGCAAGTAAGATCGATAAAGAAAGATGACACTCATAAAGTAAATGCAGTGCATATAACAATAGGCCTGGCCCTGGTTAGATACGCTGTGTGCTCTCAGGAAGAAAAGCTCGTAACGAAGACGCTTTGGTAACGAGCTCTTCCAAACTTCAAGCCGGGTAAGCAGTATTTGAAACTCAGATTGGGGTTGCCATGGAGGAACGTTGTTGTCATGTCGTGTACAGGCCCATTTTGCTACAGCGCCCCAGACATCAGCAACGCGCATGCTGTAGGCCACGATGCCCAGGTCGCCTTTGACACGTATACTCATAGCTGTTCCTGCTCCATCTGGTATCGAGCCATCTAACCTCTCGCAGACGACAACTTGGCCAAAGTTGAAACTTTCAGAGTCGCAAGGAAGTTGTATGCGCATGTTGTCAGCTGAGAGCATCCTGTCGCGCCCTTTACCTCCACTTAAGAGACTGTCCATGAGGAAGCATGTCCAGGCTGTACGCCGCCTCTCTTCAGCGTCTATGAATTCATCACGTGTTGTGGAAGAGGGAAGTTCTTCGAAAAGACCAAGAACCTGAGACATGCGGACTGCCATACCTAGATACACCCAAGCGCGTCTGCCTTCGCCAGCACCCCAGGAATGACCAGTGAGCATAAGCAATACCTGGGCTCGATGGACAGTGGGCTGGTCAACAAGGGAAAGCACCTGAGACCTGGCATGCGCAGCAAACGTGTTACTTGCTTCAACCTGGGTTGTGTATCCCGGCGGTGCAGCCTGTGAAAATCTACAGAATCGTCAGCATAATGCGTGAACAGCGGTCTCGAAGTACGCGTTACCTAACTGTAATTGCCAACATAGCCCATACAAGTAAAGGGTCCAATCGCCTTTCCCTTATAGCAATAAGAAGGTTTGGGATATGGTGAAACGACCACTTATACGAGCATCTCAGATAGCTGTTCTTTACTTCATCGGTCAAGAACCCAAATGGGTCAGTCGTGGTCAGATCCCCGGACCGCACAACAGTCGGATCCGCGCGAAGGCCGCCATTATCTCGGTTCTCAGCGGAGAGGCGCTCTAGACGGCTGCGTCTGAAGATGAAAGAGGTGCCCTTAGGAGGGAAGACACACTCGTCACCTCGGTCGCGACAGCGCGTGCAAGGCGGGCCACCTGAGTGGATACACTGCAGTGCAAACCAGAATCAGCAGCTGGACAGGATGAGCCTGGATCAAAAGTATTGTGGGTATTTTACTTTGCGTTTTGACGAGCGGCATGCACCGCATGCTATTGATTTCTTCATGGCTGGTACTTATGGGGACGGTAAGCGGTTTTTTGTCACTAAGGTTCAGTATCTAGTTGGTTGACGATAAGATAAAAGGAGATAAGATAAGAGCTGATACAGACCGATAAGGAACGATAACGTACGACATAGGGTAGCCCAGATGGTAGTAGACTACAATAGACAGCCTTCATGATAATCATGTTATCTTATATCTTGTTCGTTTGTTTACGTAGTGACTTAACAGAATAAATTAAGTCTCTTTTAGAGCTCAACAGAACACTTTATGTTTCAGAATTCCAGCTGAGGTACATCTCAAACAGAACGTATGGAAACATTGACGGCGTCTAATGGAAGTTCATTAGTAAAGACGTAAAAACGCAGGGCAAAACATTGAGCAAACATGCTCACCGTCGACAAAAAAATGAAGGAAAAAATGAAGGAAAAGGGCATATGTATCATAGAAACTTTGGTCTCTCAAGTTCACTGTGAAGGGGGTACCCAAACCATGATACAACTTGGGTCGTTGTCGTCGCTTGAGTCGACATCAGTCCAAGGGTCATCGTGGGAAAGGAGTGAGAACTCCATAGTACTGCTTTTGCTGTGTGGAGCCTCTCTCTTAGGAGGCACGCTTGATCTCGCAGCCGCGCCCTTGCTTAGACTCGCGCACTCCACAGATTCTTCCTCCTCGTTGAAGCCTCCAATCTTTCTTTGGTCCCGCAACAGATCTCGTAAGTTCCTGGAGGAAAGTGGCTGACCGAATTTGAGTTCACGAAAATATCTTGTCTTCAGAGGTCCTTTTTCGAAGTTCTTTAGTGTCGCCAGACAGAAAGGTTTACTGCATGTAATCGACCAGCGTAACACGAAGTGAGCGCCACTATCATCATTACAAGCATCATGTACGTGGCTTGGATCTTATCGAGATTTTGTTGGTCTCTGGACAACTTTGTAGACCTGTGATTCTTCAAAGCCTCTACCAGATGATTCTTTATCACTGTCGCATTGAGCTATTTCCAGGGGGATATGAGTATAAAGTTCAAACTCAATACACAACAAATCTGCAGCTGTGACCCATCCAGAATGCACTCTGGGTAACCCCGATGGAAGAAGTATTTAATGATAGCCCGCGCCCCCGCTTTGATTTGACACAACACTTCCACTAGTTCATTCCATTGTTTACTCAGAGTGCCACCGCTAGACTGTGACAGTAAGGCGTCATCATCACCTATACCGATAGCAACAGCTAACCGTCGATCCGTGTTCGGTTTCGAGAGTGCCACCATGGCTCCTCGCTCCTTTCTGAGCCTTCCTTGGGAACTGCGACACAAGGTATATCGCGAATACTTCATTCTTGACAAGGGCTACGCTTTCCAACCCGGACCTGGAAAGCTGGCCACCTTCGACGGCGAGCCGCTAGATCTCTCTCTCATGTACACATGCCGTTTCATCGCCTCTGAAACCAAGGATATGCCTCTGACACTCAACACCATCTCCTTCTCGACTGTCTACCATCCCGAATGGCGTGCGTGGGCTGGTCGCTTCGACTATCTACTCCGTCATCAGGAACGGGAACGATGTTGCCTTTTACTTTATTTGTTCCGATTCATTACACCAGAGATGTTCTCCGAGATTGAAACACGATTCTCCTGGTTCGTGAAAATGCTCCGAGAGACTGTGGAAAGAAACGACGGTTTGCAGTGGCCGCTGCCAAAGAAAATCAAAAGCTTCGGATATTGGCATTTTTCCTCTTCCATGATGAGCCTCAAAACTCCGTTCTATGGAACCCCCCCCCCCGTCTATTTCATCCATCTGCTCTGCGACTGATTTTGTCCTGCGACTTCTTGCCCGGGATTCACATTCAAATTCAGAGCTCGCAAAAGTGATACAGCGTGCTATGAGACGCTTGCGAATCTCTACTGGGCTCACTGGCTTTCTCGACCAGGCTTTTGAGCCATGGGATATACCGGAGCCGAACGACCTTGATATAGTTGGTCGCAGATTATGCGATGATGAGTTATGGAACTCAGTGTGTGAATGGCAGAGCGACGACTCGTGTCACAACGAATTCAAGCCCAGGTTCCGTTTCTCCGCAGCTTCAGTCGCTATTCGTTTTCTCAAGCACTTGCCTCTTGATCAACGCCTTCGCATCAGGGACCTTGTTATTCTTGAAGATGGCGTTGCTGTGGGCCAGCAGGAGCGTCATAGTTTCGGCCTGATCCCTTTTTACCAGGAGAACCCACGATTGAGGGTTTCTCTTCAACTCAGCATGCTAAAGCATGTTTTTCAAGCAGCATTTCTGGGTAGGTATGACGACATAGACTATATTGTCTACCTTGGACAAACAGGCTTGGACAGAGAGGCTCTCGAAGGCGTTGGTTCAAGTGTATATGGGACAATCAAACACTGGTTGGTGGAGGCAATGGCTTTGATCGACGCTGGTATGCCCAAGGGCTCCTTTACCCTCACACTTGATGGGGAACCTGGTATCGACCTCTGTACCGATGTCTTCCAAGAAAAAGTCCTTTGGAAAGTTGCTATGCAGAAGGCGGCTGACAGATGCTTCTCGTGCCTCCCAAAGACAGTCCAGCCATACTGGTTCAGCAGAATGGTTGACCCTTACAGCATATCAGCTTTCGAACATCTGATCAATCATACCTCAGTCTTACGATCCAATTTCCACCCAGGAAAGATGTGGAATGTCGATAAGTTGATTGCGGACCGTCATGGAAATGATTACAGGCGATGGAAGAAAGACTTATCCCGTTCCCCGCGTTATCGAGTCAAAACATCTGCCCATTGGCTACCACTGACTTCGCTTTTGGTTGAGAATTTTGATCTCTATCGTCTTTGCTAGCGTACACCTACCGATATTGCGCAGAGACCGAATGAGATAGGCAAAGGAAAGTACGGTGCATTGTCGAAGACCAGCTGGTATCTCAAATCACGAAATAAAGAAAGAAAAAAGAAAAAAAGAAAAACAGGGGTGAGTTGGGATCTGTCGTAAAGAGAGCTGAAGTCTTGAACTGATATCTCGGTTGCTGCTGACTTTTACATGAAGGACTCAAACTCAGTGCAGCTCGTGTATGTAGCTCGAGATGGTCCCACGTAATACCAATGCAACCTAATTTCTCCTCGCGATACCTTCATAGTGTCGGAAATACTACCTCAAAAACAATATCATGGCCAAGATACCTGGTCTGTCGATGTAAGTGCCTGAGTCAAGATACGATAGGATGCATAGTCTTTGTTATCCAGAAACCTTTCAATCTCAGCCTGGTTCTCTGTGCCAAGAGGGGTTAGTCGATAGAACATGGAGTTGGCTTCACTGTTACTGCAAGCTAAATAATCCGATCATAGTTACTCTTAATATCATACACATCTCCAAGAAAGGCATGCTGCTAGGCAATGTAGATCTTCCCATTACATAAACTTGATCGGTCGAACCGGAACTCCTTCAATCAGCCTCTATCTATCTATGCATAATCCTTAAGGCAAACAATGAACATATCCGATTCCGCTCGAAATGTAACAGTTTTGTCAAACAGTCTGTGCCACTGCAAATCCCAAACCCTTGACCTCCTGTGTCTCCCCTTGATGCCTCAACCTCTCCTTCATCTCAGCTTGCCTGTTCAAGAAGCTCAGATATGTCTGCCACCCAACCGCCACGACACCATGAAACAAGGGTCGCCAATCAATGCTCAAAAACGAAAAGCTGAAGGCCGTAACCATGGGCCATAACTTGCACGAGTTGACGATGCTCGTCGGCACCGTGTCTTTGACACGCTCAATCGTGCCTGAGAGATTCTCACCAGACAGCAAAGCTTGGGCGCCGAAGAAATATGTGTTGAAGATTGGCGTAAAGACGATTTGGCCCACTGCAACTTTTGTGGCGAGGGAGAGAAGACGTGAGGAATAATTGAAGTTATGAGAGAGGAACATGAACCTGTTAAGTCAGCATCGCACTCATCGTTGCGTTCATGCATATGAGTTAACTCACCATTTAAAATTTGGTATCGCAGCAACACCTCCAATAACAGCGTTCCTCACTGTCCTCTTGGGATCATACTCGTTACCGCTGACATACTGCGCGCTCAAATCCGCAGCGATATAAATGACTATGGCTGTAGCAACTTGCGTTCTTAATGGGTTCTTCGATTGCGCCCGCGCATACGCTTGCGCGGCGGTAGTAAGGGGTCCAAGACGTTGCCACAGTGGTAATGGCGCAACGGTGCTGGGTACAGGGATCGCCTCTTCTATCTTTTTTGATGACTGAAACCGGCGTTGTAAGTGAGAGAATTTTATGTTAACGTTTGAGATTGGCCTTTTGAAGGCGTTTCGAAGGACATGTATCGTCATTGTAAAAAAGTGAAGTGAGTCTATAATATGATAACAATAAGGGATGCGATAGGGATTGAAGTTGTGAAACTGCGAAATTAAAGATTCTAATGCTAATATTACCGGGTAGCAAACAGTTTTTTTTTAGTGGCAGCAGCCGAACTCGGACGGCAAGGCCGAGGGAGATTACCCACGCCCTTTCGGATAAATAACAGAAGAGATCGATAAGATAGGTACCCGGGCTGTATCTGTAGGGTGGGGGAGATCGGCATCTGTCGGCTATCGAGTGCGGTACTACCTGGACCTGCTACACTCAAAGCCAGAAAGGGCAAGTTTTCACGGGTAATTCGAGACAAGACATATTTGAACAAGATGAGTCAATTAAGATAAAATAGGTATACCAGAGACAAAGGGAAAATCCTAAAAAGAGGGTTTCTTATAACGCCAT
This sequence comes from Fusarium cf. aywerte, assembly GCA_011034095.1. Lineage (NCBI taxonomy): Eukaryota > Fungi > Ascomycota > Sordariomycetes > Hypocreales > Nectriaceae > Fusarium > Fusarium cf. aywerte. Next base: position 551,941 of record WETZ01000020.1, read on the forward strand.
TCCATAAATTCCTGCTTCTCTTCCAAGTACTTAGAAACACTCCTCCTCGTCTTCATCTAACAGGCCCATGCCACTGTCACGTCCCCTGCTCGGTCGCTTTCTGCTTGACGTCCTCGAGCTAACACCTACAGAAGCAAAAGATCTTTTCTTTGCACTTCCTTCCGCTGAGGATCCAGATCCAGATCCAGACTCTGACTCAGAGTTGACAGTCTTCTGCGCTTTGCTGTTCGGCGTCAAGAATTCTTGACTCATCTGCACGACCCGCTGGAGCTCCCCCTTCATTGAGTCAATCACCGCCTTGGCCTTCGTCCTCTCTTCCTCCATCTGACTCTTCAGACCGCCGTTCTCAACTCTCAGATTGCATATTGTTGTATGCGCTGCCCGAAGAGAAGCGTTCACTCTGTCGATCTCCCCGCGGTACTTGATCACGGTCGCGTCACCTGCTGCGAGCGCCGCACCGTGTCGCTTGTTCAACTCAGCGACATCGCGCATCTTGGCTTCTTGTGCCTCCTGCACTTCGCGCTGAAGATCCGCCGAGCGCTGTAGCGCTTCGGATAATCTTGTCTCCAGCTCTGCGATGCTGTCCTCCTTGCGGCTCAGTACTTTTCGCTTGACCTCTAGCTGCACGTTATACTCATCCTCTGCATCGTGCGCATCACGCTCCATTCGCTCAACGAGGTTCTCCAGCTCCGATATGTCACGCAAGTAGCCATCCACGGCGCCTTTGAGTCTCGTGTTTGCCACTTCAAGCTCGCGGATTCGCGCGACCTTGTCGCTCATGAGTTTCTCGGCCTTGTTCATTTCCGCCTTGAGACCATCCATGACGGTGACGCGCGCGTCGAGCTGTTTTCGTAGTGATAGCTCAATCTCGTGATACTCGTCGATAGCATCCTCGTCTTCTTTCGCGCGCTTGGCCATGTCGCGCAAGCGCGTGAGCATGAGGTCCAACACCTCTGCGCCGTGAGAGGACAACGGGAGAGTGATCTCGCCGGGTGTAAGGTACTCCAACTCCAAGCGGGCAGCGCGAAAGCCGGATGCAAGAGATGTGATCATATCGCTTGCGTCAGATCCGCGGAAGCCAAGCTTTGTGATGGACGCGGTCAGCTGTTGTAGCGCGCACGCTCTGTCTGACATTGTGCGTAGCATGTCGTCGATTTGAGCTTCGAGATGATGATGTGGTGATTGCGATTCCGACTCATCGGCTGGCGTGAACTCGGAGAGCTTGTCGGATAAGCGACCGTTGAGGGCCTTGTATGATTCGAGTGTTTCGGTGAGTTTTGTGACCTCTAACTGCAGTGACGAGACCTCCTCTTCCAATTGTTGCTGCTGAGGATCTGGCATACAAGCCTGCACACCAGCACTTGTCGTTGTCATGATCGGGGCAGAAAACATGGGCGTTCCAGGAATCGTTGGGCTCGTCGCAGGAGGTGTCATATCCATGAACGATGTGCTCGCTGCCTCCCTTGCTCTCGCCCTTGAAGGTGTACTGCAGACAAACTGCGCCATAGTCTCCTCGCCAAACTCATCCTCATCAGGTGTCATGTCCATGAACTCTGGCGAGAACTTCTCCCTTGCCGATAACGTCCAGTTATACCCTCTCTTATCACCGAGAGAGGGACCGGATCTCTTGCTCAGTTCATCCTGCAGGTTCTCTATCTGCTTTTCCAGGTCCCAAATGCGATCTGTGTCAACCACGATCGTCGCATTCTGCAATTCATAAATCTCGCGATCTCGCGCCTTGAGCTGATCTCGAAGCCTCTCAATCTCCTCTTTGGTCTCAATTGACCGCCGTCTCTTCTCCTGCTGGATGACGTTCATCTCCTCGCTCAGGCCATTTCGTCGAATGCGCCTTTGAACACGACCGTCAAGGACTTGTCGCAGCGGAAGGAATGTGACGTCGCCACTCTGCGGAAGCGCAGGACTTGAGCGAATAGTGCTCGGTGTAGTTCCCACAGGCGCAGAGGAATGACGACGTCGCTTTGGTGTTGCGACAGAGAAGCGACCGACCATAGGGGTCAGACCGCTAGAGGAGGATGAGATACCTGGCTCTGAGAATCTGACTTTCCTCTTGGACACTGTTTTGGGTGTTTTGGCTGGCATCGGAGAAGAAGGGATGTTACCGCATGATGGCTCTGGCTTGACGCTGCTGCGACGTGAACGTCGTAGACCAATTGGGAGATTAAGGTCTTCCATAATGAATTGATAATTAAATTCACCACTCAGTCACGATAATAGACAACCTGATTTACAAGAATGAAACAAGAAGGATATAAAGTATCAAAACAAAGATAGAGCGAAAGCAATGAATTATAATAAACACCCTTTCCATGACAACATCCACCTAAACAAACACAATCCCGTCCCCTTGTCTCAGAGCGTCGCGACCATCTCAGGCAATTATGTTTACCTATTACTCGATATGTGTTAGCGTGTACCGTCGCAGAAAACAAGAGCCAACCGATTTTCCAAGATGCAGGGTCTGGCAAAACGGCCGGGGCTTCTGGAGACGGAAGTGGAGGGACCGTGAATTTGGGGTTTTGTTTTTGGTGTGAAAGGTCGCATAAATGGTCTGGAGAAATTCACGGTCGCTATTGTTTGGATCCACCGGGTTTTGCGGATTGGCGATATTGAAGGGGCAACGGCAGGGAAGTCGTATGTTGATGTTGATGTTGATGTCAATGTTGACGTTGATGTTATTATGATGATCATAAAAATACTGGAAATATTTGTTTGCTGCATATATCACGTTCATATTGTTGAATGGAAATGATCGCATATTCTTGGTACTCTGTAGCGTCCAGTTCCTCTTCGTAGCGGATTGTCAGTGTGTGTACCCGACACTATGGGTCGTGGTCAGCCAGACCCTGGTTTTGACAACCAAGGCATATAATTGACTGGGGATTTGAAGCTATTAATTCCAGAACAAGGGCAGATGTTCGTCCTCCTTTTCAATGCTCAATTCCAAGACCTCATTGCAATTATTGTCAAAGAGTAAGCCATATATGGGTTATCTAAACACCCGCGATACCAGAAGGGCAAAGAAAGGATTTCACATTTTCAGTGAATCGCTATTGTTATCGCGATACAACAATCATGGTGTTGAAATGTGCCCGACCAGACCTTGAATTTCGGATGACTAATATCCCTCCATTCCTCACCGAGATACCCACAACGCAGCGCGTCTTCCTTCACCTTGAAATTCCATCCAATGACTGACTACGACTCTCTCTGTCTAATTCCATCCCCACCTGCCTCACTCTCATACACTCATTCATTCAATTACTCACTCACTCATGGCTTGAACAAACTTGATACAACTCATCTAATATTCACTTGTCAAACTACAGAGATGCCCACACCCTCATCCTCCTCAAAGCACGTCAAATTCGTCGCATCTGATCCTTCTCGCGGGGGCCTGCCCGTAAAACGTAAGCAAGTTCAGCACGCTTGCGCCTCATGCCGTAAGAAAAAAGTCTGTCGCTTTCCCACCACAGTCCACGACCATAGAACTGATCAATTTATAGAGACGATGTGTTCATGCAGAGAATGCTGTTGATGAAAATACTCTCTCGCCGCCAGATGATGGTCCAGTCCAAGCCCAAGTTCAAAATGAGACACAGTCACAATCCCGGTCTGCGTAAGTGGAACCTTGGTCGATCTGAGTTGATTCAAAGGTTAACATTGTGATTCAGATCCCTTCCGTTAAACGTACCTCTTTCAACACGCACAGCACTCCCAGATCCTAGCAGCCATGCATCTCCATTGTCGCGTCACCAGCCATCACTACACCTTCAATATGGCACTGCCCCTGCCTCTGCCCCAACGCCTCCAAGACGTGAATCAGCAGGCACGCCTAAAACTCAGTCATCATCGTCCCGCTTCGTAGGCGATCTCAACCCTGAGGGCATGTTCATGGAAGCGACTGGCTCAGCATCAATCCGTGAGACTTCTCAAAAGGGAGACGTCGGCATCTGGCTCTCATCGACCACTCCCACCAACGGCGGGCCGCAGGGCCAGGGCGGTTCATCGTCTCAATTCATCACGTCGAGACCGCCGCCTATAATGGACCAGTTCTTACTCCCGTTTGTGAAGGAGCATTGTCTGCCATGTTTACCGCCTGAGCACGACTTTCGCAAGTTGAGACGTCTGTATCTAGACAGGATACACCCTATCCTACCCATTATTCCGGAATCGAGCTTGGACGTCACCATACCCCTGGACGATGACCCCACCACCATCGTTCTTCGCCAGCTTGTCTGTCTGGCCGCTTCCACTGATCCATCCATGTCGCTGTATCTGCACTTGCAGAACCGTGGCGACGAGCTCTTGAGTTGCCAAGACTTCATACAATCCCTTTCGTCCGCCGTACGCGCTATTCTCGAGACGAGCATCATCACCGACAGGGTGCTTCACATCAGGGCCCTCGTCATGCTCTCACTGTACACACAGCCCAGCAGTTCTGAAGAAGCTGATCTCCCAGCTCAGCTTGGGGGTCGCGCGATTCATCACATCCAGACTCTCGGTCTTCACCTTCTCAAGTACGACGCGCCCAATTGCGAGGAGCTCGAGACCTTGTTCTGTGCAGTTTGGGCGGTTGATCGGATAAATGCTGCTGCTTATGGAAGGCCTTGCCTGATGCACGAACGAGACATCGGCGCCAATCTCGATGGATGCATCAAGAAAAGACCGCCCTGCTTCCGACTCTTCCTCTCGGTGATACAGTGGCTTGATCAAGTGATTGAGTTGTACCGTCCTGGCCCAAGCGCTGAAGCTTCAGGTCTGGACAAGATCGCTTACATCGACCTCCCAGTCCTAGAAGCCATGATTGTCAACGCCGACGCCCTCAAGGTCCCAAGCCCACTGATTGGTTTGTCAAACCCCCAACTCTGATTGAAGCTTATTCTGACAGTGACAGCGACAATCGAAACATTTTACCATGCCGTCATCATCCTATCCTGTCGTCTCCCTCGCCCTGGCACACTAACAGCAGCATCAACCCTCCCACCCCCCTCTGCCAACGCCCGCCGTTCCCTTGCAGCCGAACGCATCGCCTGTGCTGTCTTGCGCGACCATCTGAGTCCCATGCCTATCGTCCCTTATGCAGTCTGTCTCGCACTGAGCGTCGAATACCGCAAGATGCGCCACAGTCGACTGCCCATGTTCCGCGCTCGCGCCATGCACGCTTTTCGTCGTAATTGCGAAATGCTTCGCAAATTCGGCGACTACTTCTGGAGCGCCAATGTAGTGGCTGGTTTGGGTGAACGGGTATTGAAGGAGATGGAACGCGCCGCCAACACTTTGACTCGAGAATCAACACCGCCTACTACACATGAGGGAACGCCCAACTCAATACCCTCATCTCTCTCACAGCCCGCTCCTCGACCACCTGAGCTGCCTGTCTCCGTTCCTGTTGCCAATCCCACCATGGTCAACTCAGTCCCTAGCGTGGAACAGCCTGTCGACTTTTCGCTTATCGACGCTATATCAGGCGCCGATGTCTTCGGGGCTATAGATCCCAGCTTTAATTTGAACGCTGTGGAGGACGCACTCGAGGCGAATCTCGATATAGGACTTCCCATGAATTGGGTAGACTGGGGACAGTATGCGACGCTATGATAAGCCAGTTATCTGTGGTTGCCCACTGCAGTGATGTCTTGTCTGTGGCGAGTCTATGACAGTTGGTCACTGTGCCGCGCAAGGCCTCATTCAAAGATCGTTGTGCACCAATCACTCCTGCCAGAAGTGGTGACAAGGCGGCCCCTTCATACAATGGGGCGGTCTTTTCCTTCGCGGCTTTATTGCCGCCGGGCCTATAATGTCATGACGCGGCTTTCTGACCACCCAACAATGACGATGGGTGAGATGCCCAGCAAAGCTTACTACCAGTAAGCAGGCGATCGTCAAATCCGGGTTATAAGACCAGCAACGACTTCTCTGGAAAGACTGTATCCTCTCTATGTTATTCACATCGTGATGTGGAAACTTCCCTCTGCTAGACAACCCGACATTGAGATCCTCGCCCTTCTTGTTGACGAGCCGGGCGAGGCAAACAACACGCACAATGAGCGCCGAACATGGAGTCTCCGTCGATTGGGACTTCACAAAATGAATTGGGAAAGCCTGGGGCGATTTTGCGGCCTAATCAGCAGGGACATGAGACTTGTGAATTGTTCACATGGTGGCTTGTAGTGGAAGGCAGGACGAGGTGCGCACAATTGGACTCAACGCGACGGTGTATTACAAAAGTCCAGCGAAATGCGCCAGCAAAGTGCTGATTGATTGGGTTTAAGAGGGTCGGAGAAGGGGAAACAAATAGATACATTATGATAAAATACTTTGTAATGTAATGTGTAATCAAGAGTTAGCTCTGAGATATCTGCGATAGAGATCTCTGGCTAGTAATTCTCGTAGACCAGATAACCGGTGCCGAGCTTGAGAGCAGAGCTTCGGAGCTTCAGTAATTAAGACGAGGATGCCCGCGCCGCAAACCTCAGCATCCTATGTTATGGGTCTATCCAACCAAGGTCCTATCGCGACTCCCGCATGAAGCATTGTGTCTGTCATACGACGAGATCACCACCTCATTGTCCCCCTCAATCCACCAGCTCCTAGATCATGCGGCCCAACTAGATAAAACTTATCTTGGGACCTGCCAATACAACCAGGCACTTTTCGCTATGTTTAACGCCTTACTATAAACCGATCGCCACCATGGCTATGTGGTCTCGAACCCGATGTGCCTAGACAACCATGCTAACGCTTATTGCCAACGAACTATGTTCCATCTCTTCCAGTCGTGTACAAAAGAAGCCATTTATCCCTGTCTCAATCTTTTTTATTCGACGTGATACATGATCGAGAGGGAGTAATCGATCGAGAAGCAGGCAGTCGAGGGGTATCATAACATCATAATCCAATCAATCCATCTTTGTCGCATCGCTTCATTTCCCAGTCTTATCGCCCGGAAACTCGGTCGGCTTCCCCCTGAACTGGTTCTTCAATTCATCGATGAAGTGCTTCGCGAAGCGTTCATTCCTGCTACCGGAATTCGGGTCCGCTATACCCATACCATCAGCTTACGTCAACGTCGAATTTGGGGAGTAAACGTACCGGTCGCTTCGCCAGGGGCTAGTGGTTCGTGGGGGTTTCGTCCGTATTGCTTCTCGTGTATTGTCTTGTGTATGCGGCCTACCGCGCGGTGAAAGCCGGGTTGGCGAAGAATCTGGGGCTGTTAGCGACAGCGATCGAGCGCGAGGAAGGAGGATTTGCGTACGGATGCAACGATGTGGTCCTGTAGCAGTGAATAATTAGTTTTTGCGGCAAAGAGAGAAGTGCAAAACATGCATACCTCAAGGGACTGGATTGCGCGGAGAATCCACCAGTGCGCGGCCATTTTAGTGGCGATATTGATGCTGATGTTGAGTTCAGATGGGGTATTGGAGATGGAGATTTAGAAGATTTAGCTTAGGATATGCAGTTGTAATTGATGGAGGGGTCATGGCGAGGATTACAAAGACCCTTCGTACATGATTGATTGGTGGTTACCCTGAACCTGTACTTGCTACAGCATTATGGCCTGGACTGGACAAGTTGTTTTATTTATTCACGATCGAAGACGAGTGGATAGTTCAATTAAACGTAAATCATTCCATTTTATTTTATTTCAGTAGTTCCTAATCTACTGGAGGTACTGGCCCATGAAAGCACCAATGTAGTCCTGCTTGCCCAGGTCGACACCCTCCTTTCTTAGGATAGCGTAGGCGGTGGTGAGGTGGAAGAAGATGTTGGGAATGCCGTAACCCTGAACGTAGTCTCTGCACTTCATGTCGGCGCTCTTTCCAGGGCCGAGACCAATGGTGACGACCTCAGCAGCGCGCTTCTCAACGAGATCCTTGTCGGCCTTCTCGACGACCTCGAGGACCTGAGCGATGCGAGCGTGGTACTGCTCGAAGTTGGAGCACTCGTCGCGGGAAAGGGTGAGGGGCTCAACGCCGGTGGTGCGGGCGACGATCTTCTGGGCGGTGTCGGTAAGGAAGTGAACCTGGAAGTTCAGGTCAAGCATGTCAGGAGCCAGCTTAGCATTGGGGAAAGAAGAGGCGTTGGCGTGGGACTCGGCCTTCTTGAGGATGGTGGAGAGGGAGTTGAGAGCCTCCTTGGTGTGGAGGATGGCGGCGTCGTAAAGAGTGTAGCTCATGTTGGGCGATTGGTTTTGTATGGATTGAGTGTGGTATGGATTGGGTATGGTAAAGAATTGCGTGCTAATGTCAGAATATCACTTCACTTCTTGTAGGTTTATACAGGACTTATATATATACATACATACATAAGCCCCGATCCATAGCTACTTTCTTCTTCTTTCTACCATGATGCCCCTCCCTCTTCTGCCACGTTCATCTACTCCACTATTGCTTCACCGCTCACGGTTCGAGTCAAGTGAACTTGCTAGATGCTTCGCTACATTAGTAATTCGTACTGGGTATGTACGTGGAGACACGGGATCGAAACAAAGACGCTACAGGATGCGTGTCAAATTGGGTGGATTCCGGATCATCGGTGGCCGACATCCGGGCCGAAGCGAGCGAGCGAGCGAGCGAGCGGGATAACTTTAGAAGAGGGTTGTGTATTGCATCAGACAAAGGTTTTGGTGGTGAGAAGGGGTTAATTTGCGTGATATGATAGGACAAGTGTTATTTGACTGCCGACATGATACGATCTGACTGCCGATGGAACACCATCCAAGCATTCCATTCCTTGGCAAATAGTAACAATAACGCTACAAGACTGACCTGTCAAAACAGCTTACAAACCAAAGTCCGCAATCCGCAATTTGAACTATCTATTCGAGTAGTAGTACTTTGCATATTGCTTACCAACCTACTCCTTAGAAGCCCAAGACCCTGTTTGCACTCTCCACCGCCTCCTTTTCTCCCTGGCTCCTCAATCCTTCCATCTCCAACCCCTCAAGACCCATTGACTTTCTTCCCGCCCTGTCCCCGCGGAAAACCTCCTCCGTTGGTCGACCCACATGCCCCGCTTCCCCCGCGCCGCCTGGAAAGTCCGGGCCCGGTGTGCCCCGCCTGAACGCCTCCCGCTGCCGGACCATGTACTCTGCGTTTTGTTCCGTGACGGGACACACGGGGATGTAGAGGACACTTGAGTCTGACTTTCCCGCGTGTACTTTGTCTACTGCGTGAATTGCTGCAATGTATACGTTAGCCATGACTTGACAAAGAAGGGGAGCGAGAACTCACTGTCGCAATGCCAAGCTACGAAATCGCCGGGTCGAATCTCAGGAACATGCACCATAGTCCTTTCCAGTTCCAAGTGAGGATGTAGCTCATCCGTTAACTCTTGTCCAGTTCCCGGCGTCGCACCCTGCAGCTCACTGTCCATCTCCTCTCCCATAAACTCCCAGTTCTCCACTCCTAGAAAGTCACTTGCACTCATGTTCTTCGCGCGGAAGAAGGGTCGCAGGAGAACATAGGCCATTGAGAGCTTCACAAGAGGATTTACCAGCAGTGTCCCCTCACCAGGTTTGGTGTGACTCATGCTCATCCAACCCTGCCACATCCTAAACATTGAGCACGCACCCAGTCCATCGTAGAGGTTATTCACAGCATGCACCCGCCCACTCGCATCCCAAGGATCATACTCATCCCATTTTCCAGCCAGAACAGCATCATATACACCTCCGCGGCCGTAGCCTTCTGCTTCCCAGCGCTCTACACTGCCGCCATCGATGTGTGGGCCGAGAGCGAAGGAGGCATCGCCTGGCTGACGGATGCGTAGTCTATCGGCGTAGCTAAAGGGCTGGGAGAGGGAGATTGGAGTGGATGGGTTGGAGGTGTGCCATAGTAGGGACATAAGACGTTGTTGAACGTGGAGGAAGTTTGGGTGGGAGCGGGCTTTGAGTTGGGGGGCAGACCAGTAAAGCTCATACACTTGAGGGTCATGAGGAGGGAATGCTATAGAACGGATGTTAGCGACTGCTGTACTAATCGTATATAAAGAGATTATACCTCGTGTGGAAGGGTTCTTGAGAACATACTCCTCAACCTCACCCTTCCAAGCCCTCGCTTCATTCTCCGGCACAACACCCTTAACAACAACAACACCCCTCTTCCGAATCTCTTCCTGCAAACTACCGGCGCTCCGCTCAAAGTCTTTATACTCAACCTGTGGAATGACACTCGGTCCCTTCTTCGCAACGACATCATTCTCCTTGCGAAGTTCACGCAGCAACATCTTCCAGCTCTGCACTATCTTTTCTTCTCGACCTCTAACCAGGTCAAGTTTCCGTATGCGAAAACGATCTGGTAGAGGTTCCCTTTGAGCGCCAGAGAGAGAAGTGAATGCGTCTGAGATGTCGCCTTCTTTTTTGGCAGCAGCTGCTGCGATAGCCATGTGTCGCTTCAGACCCAGACTGGGACTGGGAGCCGTGCATCTGGCTACTGAAGCACGCAACATTGCGGATAGAAATTATTTAAAACGAGGTAAAAAGACACAAAGAAGAGTAGGATGATTTGAATAGAATGGATTGAGTTGTATTGCTAACATCTCGTCGCAGTTGTCGCATCTTATATTCTCGTCATGAGGAGAGCGCGGTCCTACCCAATTGGGAAAGTCCGCGCATGAGAGGGAAATGTTTAACTGATCTGATCTTCCCCAGTCTCGGAGAATTTCCAAGTTTTCGCTCTTGCTCACTCGCTACTGTGCGACATACTTCTTGGCATTGACTGTACCACGAGGGGTGAACCTGAACCATCCATATGTCACAGCAAACGACAGGGTACTGTAAGTGAGTTCAAGGCTTTCCACGACCAATTCGGAACTGTCGTTATTACTTTGAGTCTTGCAATCCGATCTTGGCTCTCGTTGAGATGACTTCCTTAACACGGAACTGAAAGTTGACCGTGAGTTTGGTATTGTAAGTGACGGTAGAGATTGTGTACCTGAACTGTAACATTACAGTACACTTCATCACCTGGCAGCCGCTAACAGCCGAACCCCACTCATCGTCATCACTATATCGGGCTTCTCACCATCAAAGCCATCAAGACACTCATCGTACACAATTAACGTCAAATATGCAAAACATTAAGAGCACTAATAAACCATCCTAAGTCATTTACATCATATCGAAATAAGGTTGCAGTCAAGTAAACAAATAAAATACCCAAGTCAATTCCCCGTAACAAATGCTTTCGTTCCTCACTCGCCATTCATAGCAGTAAAAAGAAACAGAGAAAAATACCTGTACCGGTATTTTATGCAAGATACATATAAACAAACACCTTCCAGACTCAAACCAAGTCAAATAAACACATAAAAAGAAAAAGAAAAAAAAACACCGTAGCTCCATCTATGATTATTTCCCCTCTTTTTGTTCGTGGCTTGAATTCCCTTGCTAATCCATCACCTGCCCTCCAACTCCTGCGCTTGCGTTCCTTTTCAATCGATATCCCCCAAAGCCCTCTTCATACGCTCTTTCAAGTCCCTATTTTCCATCTCTAGACCACCCAGTCTCTGCCTTGCCGCGTGTCGATCCTGGTTTCGTCCTTCTCGCTCCATCTTGAGCTTGTACTCCATGTCGCGAAGGCGGAAGAGCCAACGATTATCGTTGTTAGCGCCGCTAGCGCTATTGCTGTTCTCTTCATTCAAGGCGGTCATGTCCCTTAGGCCTAGGCCGCCCGCCGAAGAGCCTGGTAGGGCAGTCGTCGTGTGTGCTCTCGTCATGGTGGAGGTGCGTGATTTGGAGCGACTGGTACGGTCGCGAGTTTGTTCGCCCGGACCTCGAGGAACAGAAGGTGACGGAGAATGGGGCACAAGAGCGTCGGAGCTGTCTCTTGATGAGTATGCTGCGCGCGCTCGCACATCATTAGCTGTGCGAAGAGTGGTGTTCTCAACCTTCAGTTGGCGGTACGCCTCCTCCAGGCGGTTGTATTTAGCGTCGTGGCTCAGCGACCCTGAGGAGATGGAGTTCCTAACCATCGTCTCCAGTCGATCCAGCTTCTTGGTGCGTACTTCCAAGTTGCTCTCGAGAGTCTGATACTCGCGGTGCAGATCTCGTTCCACGGACTTGATGCGCGTTTCGAACGATGCAACCATGTTCTCAATAGCTTTAACAGCAGCCAACAAGTTCTTGGAGAAACTAGGCAATCGGTTGGCGATAACCTCAACCGATGGCAGGACCTGGCGGTCGATGAGTGAGTTACCATTGACCCACTCCCTACCACACAGGTGGCTAAGCTTGTGCCATAGTTGCAGCAACAGCTCATTGCGTTCCTGCAATTGATCGCGAGCCGTCTGTTCAAGCACAGCAATCCGCCTGCGATCCTGACTCTTGTTGGTCTCGAGCTCGGCAATACGAACATCTTGACTGCTCGCGGTACGTGTAAGATGCTGGTGTGACTTCTGGAACGTGTCGTACTGCGATTTAGTATTCCGGTGGGCGATACGCTCCTTGTCCAGCAACTCAGCAAGTTTGCGGCTCTCCAGGGCATGCGACTCGAGCAGAGAGTCACGCTGCTTGATAATGCGGTCCTTCTCCACCAGCGCTGCCTTGCTGGCGTCGAGATCGCGAATGGTGTTCTCAAGCTCACGTTGTAACTTGGCAATGGACTGTAAAATGTTAGTTGGCGCTCTGGCCCAACAACAAAACAACATACCTTGAGAAGAGAAGACCGGGTACCGTTGAGATCACCCAGAGCTTCACGAAGGTTATTCTCAAGCTCCATCAACCTCTCCTTCCACTCCGTCGCCTCAACTTCCCTCGATGTCAGGTTCTTACGCAGACGGCGGGCCTCGTCCTTGGCCGCCGAAGCTTCTCTGTTGAGCTCGTTGACGAACTGCTGGACCTCTTCCTTCTCTTGATCCGCTACAATCTCCCGCTGGTGTCGCTCTTGCTGTAGACGGTTCTCCAACTCCTTGACTCGTTCCTTTTCTTCGCGTATGCTTTGCTCGGCATTGGCAATGGCAGCCTCGAGGTCGCCGATTCGGATCTTGTCGGTCTCCTGCTCTTCCCTTAGGAATGCAATCTCTCCTTGAGACGATTCTTGCTGCACGGAGAGTCGCTGGTTCTTGTCGTTGGCTTCCATGAGCTTCTGCTCTAGATCTTCAAGCTCCTTGTTAGATGAGTCCAGCTCTTGCTCGAGTTGCTGGATTCGTCGTAGCTTGTTCTCCTGGTCGTCTTCAAGTCGTATCAAGGCCTCGCTCATCTTGCGCATCTCTTCCTGTAAGGCGTCAAAGTTTTCTGAGCGATCCTGAAGATCGGCTTGCACTCGCTGCATCTCCTCGGCTTGTTGATCGGCCTCAGCTTCCAACGCATCAATCTCCTCTTGCGCTTCCTTCCTCAGCGACTCGAATTCGTTCTCCATCTCGCTTTGTTCACGGAGAGCTTCGTCGCGCTCAGATTGCAGGGCGACAAGATCGTTCATGGCGTTGTTGAGATCCTCCTGGAGTGCTAGCGCTGCGTCTTCAGCTTGTCGCTTACCCTCCACAGCTGTTTCAAAGTCCTCCATGCAGATCTCAAGTTCACGCTGCAACTCTTGATTCTGTAGCTTGACTTCACTGATCTTGTCACGCATCTCGGCCATTCTGTTCTCAATCTCCTCTCGCTCGGCTTCCTCATCAATCTGTGTCCGTGTCTTGAAGCTTCCGCGCGATTGGGGTCTGTCGCCACCCCCAACCTGGGAAGCTGATCGCTCAAGAAGACTGTCAATGGTTGAAGGAGCTGGCCGACCTCGTCGCTGAGCCATCTTGAGATCCTCAATCTCCTGGTAGAGGCGCTCCTTTTCGCGGTTCCTCGAAGTCAGCATGGATGTCTGCGCACCAACCTCACGTCTTAGTTCGGCGTTCTCATGACGTAGTTGCTCGCTCTCTCGGCGTAGTTCATCAACAAGGGTAGTAGCCGAGCTGAAGTTACCATTTGAGCTCTCCATATCACCTGAGAGACCCGAAATAGGCCGGCCGGGTGACATGTTTCCATCTCGGTGCTTTTTGGTGATGTTGTAGATGTTTGTCGTGTGATGCATGCCTCCCTGTCCACCAGACAAGTCTTGCTTTAGCTTGAACACCTCCTCTCTTAGCCTCTTATTTTCGTCATCGGCCTGTTCTCTACGAGCGGTCTCCTGTTCGAGTAAATCCTTCCAAACATCGGCTTCCTCTTGTCGCTCCATGTTTTCACTCGTCCGTTCGCCCAGCGACCTGACGATATCCGCAAACTTACGTCTCTCATTCTCCTTGGTTAAGCTTTCCGACCGTAGCCGCTCAATCTCAGTAGCGTATTCTTCAACCCGCTCCCGCAGGAAAATAAGCTCTTCCTCTCGCTCTTGAGCTTCTTCTTCTCCCATTCGGGCCGTTTGATCCGTTGATGATGCACCACTATGCGCAGTGCTTGGTCGTTCTCCTTCATCTCTCACTTGCTTCTCCAACTCTTTGACTCTCCTTCGCAGAACCTTATTGTCGCGCTGTAACACCGCAAGACCAGTCTTGAGGTCGACGTTTTCAGAGATCATTTCTTTGATACCCTCTTCCGAAAGCTTGTCGAGGCGATCGCTCAAGAACATAACTTTGAGCTTGAGATCGAAGTTCTCCTTTGATAGCCTTTCGATTGTGCTGCTCTGCTCCTTCAAGGTCAGGTTCCTACCAGATCGAGCGGTGTTCACCGAGCCCATTGCAATCGAGGCGGGCTTTTGAGGGGTTTCCAGGCCACCCTTGTACTTGTACTCTTTAGCTAAAGATTCCGGTACCTGGACGTTCCTAACATGCCGTGCGATAACGGTATCCGTTGGTGCTGTGGTAAACCCTTCCTTAGAGGGCTTTGGTGTTGAAAGCATATCTTGATGTCGCGGCCGTTCGGGACTATCAACTTCGGGTAGCGGCTCAAGTTGCGGTAATGAGTTATCAGTGTAGTCCTCGGCGCCAAAGGCTGACCCAACACTGCCCATGCTTCCAATGCTGATAGACCGTAACATTGGATTGCTTGGATTCCGTAGCATGCCCATTGCGGGAACTGCGCCTCCAGATTGAAGGACGAAATCAGTGCCAAGACCAACTGTCATGTCGCTGCCCTCATGGGATTCAGGATTGGTTGCAAATGATGATGTTGACGATCGCTGGCTTCCGAAACGACTGCGCAGGTACTTGGGTCGATTACTTCGTAGGGATTGTCCGGGGGTGCTTCCAGTGTCAACCTGATCGGATTGCGAATGTGTTCTCGATAAAGAAGCATCGTTATCGCCAGCGCTAGACACTTGTGAGCTCTCCTGTTCGGCATCCTGATTCTCGCTGTCGTCGTAGCTTGCGCTTCGATCCTGCGTCCGCTGGCTCGCCATGCTAACCGCGCGCGAAATGGTCCGCCTAGTGGCCGCAGCGGAAGGTGAAGAAAAGTTCTCGAATCCAGAAGTGTTTACAGACGAGGTGGTTACATCGTGGTCGTCCTCATAATCTTGCGGCGGTTGCTGCTGTTGCGGTTGTTGACGTTGCTGAATTGGCTGAGGAACAGGCTTTTTCGTGGGTGAGTCGAATTGGAACGTGTCATCGACGCCTCCCTCCTTGTTCGTGTGGGCGGTAGGAATGGGCGACAGAGCAGGTAAAAAGCTAGACTCCACGTCCCCCAAGTGGCGCCTAACGTCCTCCTCGGTTAATGAATCGTCGTGGGCACGGGTCAGATCGACAGAAATAGGGTCAAAGTAGCTGGTGTCAGGGGCTGAACGTCCAGGAAGATGCAGCATGGACTCTTCATGGGTTGTCGGGTTGTTGTTGTTATTGGAGTTTGTCGGAGTCGAGGTTTTTGCGTGTGTGTTGTCGATGTTTATCGCAATGTCGTGGGGAGAAGGTGCTGCGATTGATTCTGTTGGTTCGTACTCCTGTTCCTGTGTTTGCGAAATATCGCTGACAGTATCGTCTGTCATATCTGATGTCTCAGCGACCCCGTGGTGGTCGTCGCTGTGTGAGACGCGATGGGCCGTCTGTGGACGCGACCCATCGTTGCTGTTGTTATGTGTTTTTGGGGTTGACGGCTGGCTGCTGTGGCCCTGGTCGTTGTCATGCTCATCGTTGGCCATGATGCATTGCGGCGACCGCGATGCGAAGCTGTGGTTGGTGGTGCAATGCTGGATCAATGATGTTGATCCAAGGGAGGGAAATAGAAATGGAAATGGCCGGGTATTGGATCTCGGGTCCCCTGGCCTTGACTGCTGAATGTTACACCTGCTTGGGCGTCACCTCTCACTAAAAGATAAAACCTGACAGGACCCAACAGCGCTAAATTGGTATCGCGCGCTGGGCGCCGTTGAATGGTTGATTGGGTCAGCCAATGGAATAGCTCTGTCCAATCTTGAATCTGTCTAGCGGCAGGAGGGGAAACAGCGGGGCTTCCTCGTGGCTGACTTGGAGTTTGGCTAAGGTTGGTTGCTGTGGACAACCATAGCCAGCGCAGCACAAGTTGAGTCTATGATTCAGATATTCTCGAACAACGCAATGGATCTGCAGTAACCAATATCGTTACTTCCCAATTGACCTTGGTCATCGAACTACCTTAGTGCTTGCAAACGATTTTGACGTTTTGGGTTATGGTAGCATTCCAGCAGATAACCTGAAACAAGTCTTACAGATAGTCCTCGAACATTAGACGTCGCAGTATCGAATCCGGGGTATTTTTTCAGAAAGGAACCAGAATGCGTAAACGAGCAAATCCATAATTCCCCTAGTACAAGGTACATCGTGGTTCTTTTGTGGGTTTAATACATCGTATCGAAGCTTATCTCCATATCACGATCATCCCCAACTCCAACATTCACATGTCAAACAGCATCATTCGGTCAGTCCGCTCATTGTGTGATCAATAATTATTTCATATTAATTCATACTAGCTCATTATCGCTTTTGAGCATCCGTTTATCTCATTAAATTATTCTTCTTTAGTTGGAGATCTTGGGATCGATCTTGCTACTGCACATCGCTGTTAGCCACAGTTCCTTATAGCTCTAAGCCACGGATAAGCCACTTACCCGGACTGTTTCTCGTAGGCGCTACGACCGAAGTCGGTCATCTTCTCCTGGTTCTCGCGGGAGATGTTGGTGCCAGCCTTGTCGTTGATGAAGGAGGCAGCTGGCAAAGGTCAGTAAGCAAATCAAAGATATATAAGATCTAGGGCGAAGAGTGTATCGTACCCTTGTCAACGTAGTCCTGGCTCTGGGCGCCGCCCTCGTTGGTCTTGGAGGCACCGTCCTTGTTACCACCCATAGCGTTCTTGACGAAATCCATTGTGAAGTTTGTTGTGAAAGGTAAAGAGAGGTAATTGGTGTAGTATAATGAGATGTACTGAAGGTGCTGTGATGTTCTTGTTGTAGATGTGAATGATGGATTGTAATCTCGAGCAGCGGGACTCGCCCTTCTTATACCTTTCAGCTACCCGATCTAAGAATAGTGCAAACCTTCCAACTTGGCCAAAACCCATTCAAAAATGGAGGAGTAATCTGTAGATCCCCTCGATTTCCTGCCAACCCTCTTTCGTCATCCCACTTGACAGGGGCACAAGCTACGTCACTAGACCCTGAATTACCAAGTCTTACTTCATTCGTTCTACTAACCGGCACGACAATGCCGGAAATCACGGCATATCCGGTCTCTGGGCTTTCATCATGCCCGTTTTAGCATATCAACTTTGCAACTTTTCTTGTCGTTGATCCTGTTCATTGGCAAAAAAGCTCCCATGGTTATCTCGATGATACTGCAGCTCCACTTGGAGCTAAGGTGGAGAAATGAAAGCTTGTTGGTCGAGGCCTTTACCACGAAAGCTGAAATAAGGGAGCTAGTGACACCGCCATGCAATGGGAGCTGAAATAATCACGCTTGTGAAGACAGGCCCTGTTGCTAGTTGAAGCTGGCCTGGCTTATGATTTGAGGCCAAAGAGGATAGAGCAAAGTGCCTGCGCTGTGTGCAGGGTCTAGACCCTTTGTCGAGGAAGCTCATGAACTCGGAGGGAGCCAACCCAACACCGAGGCAGCATCTTATCACGGGGACCAAGGCAGAGTACTATTGACCAACTTTATCCGCTATGCATAATAACCTTGTATTATCAAACTAGTTATCAAATCCTGTCTATACTAACCAATTATGCCGATTATGCTGTAAATGCACTCATTTTGTTCAGTCATTAACAACTCCAGTCCAATGCAAATCGCATCTCATATCAAACCATTCAACTCCGTGGCTTCATTGCCATGCATCGTTATTTCGTTATAAAAGGCAATTCTTCCTTTTAATATGCAGCAATTGTGCTGACTTATGAGTTGACAAACACCTGGTACGCCATGATCATGACCCAGATGAAGAAGACAGTCCCTGTGAGAGCCATCGCGAAAACAAGCTGCCAAGATTGGCCTGTATATCCATTAATATGGGCCTAAATAGCGTGATAAGGGTTAAAAAAACATACAGATATTTCGTTGCTGAAGCCACGCCATAGTAGCTTCACTCGTGCCCTTGGGGTTTCTCCCAAAGACTTGTACATCGCAAACACTCTGGATGGATCCATCGGGTCCAAACAGCTGTATCGCAACCACAACGAGTCCAACAAGCCACAGTATAAAGAACATAAAGCCGCCGACCATGACTATCGCGGGGAGCAATCGTCGCTGAGCGATGAGCCAGAAGATGCCGAGGATAAAGAGGATCGAGAGGGAGCCGACAGTGATGAAGTAAGGGAAGTACCTGTGCTTTATTAGTACAACGATAGTAGTATGATTATTGAGTAGACGTACCAAGGGACACCGAGTTCGAGTTGACTTTGGATCTGGATGAATGTCGCGAAAACACCAATGATGCTCGTTGACGCGAGGAGGATCACGAAGATCCAAAAGTTCAATTGCAGAGGCGGCCAGTTGTATGTTCGCACATGAGTAGAAGGCGGAGGACCATCGTAGGTCATAGATGACCTGGTGTAGCTTGTCCCAGTCCACCCTGTCGTTCCGGTCAAACCGGTAAGTGTTGATTTGGCGACCATGATTGACGATTATCTCTCAACTATCCAGGCCCGGCGTAACAGTTTGATGAATGTTTCTTTACGGTCGAGAAGTAGATAGGGATTTAAGAGTTGTTCTCTTGGCCCCTCAGCTTCGAACGCGTTGCTTGCTAAACTCCTTTCTTGTGTTTCCCTCCCAAAAGATGGCCACGTCGCTAGCAGCCCCGCCAGTCGCGGCGCGTAATATCTACCAGTGGCTTCGGATTGCCTCGCACAGGATGATAATCGAAGTCGGATGCCTCAGAATGGGAGTTCTGCGTTGATGCCTCGCGTTTCGCCTGATCGATGAAAAGAAGAGCGGTTTTTTTCGCGTCGTGTTTTGGGCGGAAAATCCGGGGGTGGAGATTCTGTTGCGTTGGCTACACTACCGAGATGTGACGTCGGACATCGAATACGCCAAGAGAAAGAATAGAATTGAGGCCGTTTGTAGAAAGTATCGATCAAAGAGGGATATATGATCAGGTGTTGATTAGGCGTTGGACAGAATTGTAATGGAATGACGAATCATGCATTTAATGGCGGTTAATAATGCCGAGTCTTGAGTTCACTATTGTACTGCCGAACTTTGACGTTGAAAGGTAAAGGTGGAAAAAGCAAAGGAGAATTAAATTAGACGAGAAAGAAAATCAATAGCCAAGGAACAATTTTCGAGGCCAGAGAATCCGTCCAATTGATGAGTCTACATGAAATTACTCCTAATGCATTTTTTGGTGAGGCTTTCGTGAGGAGGTTGGGTGTGGTGGCTGGGGATGCGACACAGCAGGGGCCAGTGACGTTGCAACAGCTTCTGAATGGATACACGTCAAAGAGTTACGGGTCCTGCCCAGCCTTCGAGACGATTTCTTTATGATGGATCGCTCAGAAGATCGGTAGATTGAACGTTTTATTCGAGAGATCTGAGGTATTAATTCCGTTGGGTACTGAATCAGCCCACTCTGCTCATGGTTAGATAGAATTAGACTGTGCACTTCACATGAAACAGACAACTTCTAGCAAAGAATGCAGTTTATTTCGAGAGTGATCTCGCAGTCCGCTTATATATAGATGTATGATATGCACTAGCCCGATCCATCATTCATTCAACTCAAGGATATCATCAGTCGTCCGCCCTCAAACACAGATAGTACTCCGTATCAATGCATTTGTCCAAATCATCGTGTCCCTCCCAGAATCACAAAAGAAAATCCCATCCCATTCGCTTATAGAAGAGTCTCACCCAATGCGCATCGCACAAGTGAGCATCCAGCGTGGATTGTGTTCTGCTCGGCTTGCTTGGTATCAGCCAAGTGAGGGTTCACCTCGACCAGGTCAATAGCAACGAGGTTGCCCGTCTCGTGCACGCTCTCGCAGATAAAGTCACCCTCTCGGAGAGTAAGACCGCCGCGGACGGGTGTACCGGTGCTGGGGGCCCACATAGGGTCAAGGGCATCAACATCGAAGGACAAGTGAATGGGAGTGTCGTTACCGATGTGAGCGAGGGCCATCTCGACGACGCGGCCAATGCCGTGACTGTGAGTCAAAGGTCAGTGATGATCGCGAATAAGAACATAAAAATACATACCGGTCAACGTCGTGCATGCTGAAGGCCTTAATGCCATGCTCACGGAGAATCTTCTTCTCACCAATGTCGACGGATCGGAGGCCAATGTACACCAGCTTCTTGACGCTCAGACGCATATCATCCTCGAGCCAGCCAAAGTACTCCTCCTTGTCCTCCTTGGCCAGACCGGTCAAGAAGGCAACAGGCATGCCATGGATGTTTCCGCTGTCACTGCTCTCAGGAGTGTTGATGTCGGCGTGCGCATCAACCCAGATAACAGCGATCTCACGGTTCAGACGCTCCCGGGTAGCCTTGGCAGTTCCAGCGATGGTGCCGATAGCAATGCTGTGGTCACCGCCAAGTGTAAGAGTCATGCGTCCCTCACGGGAGTGCTCATAAGTGTGCGAAGCAATCTTGCGAGTCACGGCAGATGCGTGGCGGGCCTTCTTCATGCCGCGGTAGTCGGGGTCTGACTCAGGAACGAGATCCTTGAATTGCTGGACGGTCTCGTCGCCGAAGAGCTTGTAGCCGAGCTCATCGCGGATCTCAGTGAGAAGGCCGGACTGGATAAGGGCAGCAGGGCCAATGTCGACACCAGCTTTGGGCTGGCCGCCCGAGAAACCGACAGCGACGACACCGACTTCGTCGGGCTTGGAGAGGAAGCGGCTGTTAACAAGACCAGTGTTCATTTTGGCGGTTTGGGTGTAAGTGGAAGCGAAGCGGCGGAATGTGGGGGATGACGTAGAGCTACGATAAGAGATAAGAGGTAGTAAAGAAGAACAGTGAAGAAGAGAAGAAATTGGGGATAGATAAAGAGGAGAAGAAAGGAAGAAGAAGATCAAAGAAATCTCTGCGAGAAAAGAGCCTCCATTTGTATTTGCACGTCAATGGCACTGGCCCTTCATCTTCTCGGCGTCTTTTGACCTTCTCGATAGGCTGCAATCGGCCGGTGGCACAGACCAGACATTGCCAGTCCCCGTCTCCGTCCCTGGAGCGAAATATGGATAAGGTAATAGCGTCGGCGTTTCGGTTGCAAGCGGGCGGGGGTTTCTCTTACATACAAAATACCAAGAGTCAAAAATATCAATAATAAGAGCTGTCATGAGTTATCCTTTGTCAACAGCTCAAGTAGATCATGGTGGTCATCCGACAACCCAGTCACTTCACAAAAGTAGTTTAGAGCCAACGCCTTTTGTTGGCTCGCGACAAGAGATAGCGCGGTCCCACTGATCTGGGTCTGGGTAAAGGTGGTTTCTGTTACGCACCCAATCCATTCAATTTGCTCAGGCTATTTCTTTTTACATCTGCCAAAATGCCCGCCCGCGCCGCCCCAACGGCAGCTCAGCTTTCTTCACCCCTCCACTTATGGTCAAGTGCCGGCTGTCCACCGTCCTATGTTTTTTGCCATGTGAAGTTGTACTATACAGAATCCCTTCTATAAAAATACATACATACTTTGGTCAAAACTCAAGATAACCCTCAACGCCCGCCATCTTACGGAAAGCGTGGGATGACCGTTCCAACCCGTAGATAGCCAGCTTTTGGTCTTAGGTAATGTTAGGTAATGGTAAACAGCCATCTCTCTCCGACTCTTGTCCATTGTCATGCTCGTGGGTGATGACCCGGCACTCCTTACCCCTAAGTTACTAGCTGTATTTTCCACGCTGGAGCCTCGGAGCCAACGGGCATAAGAGTCGCGGGTCTGCCTTCCCCTAAGTTACTAGCTGTCTCTGCAACCTACCCCTAAGTTACTAGCTCTATATATTGCCAATACGCCTAGGTTCAGGATTCTGGGTCTTTTTGTCTGAAGTGTCCCACGCAATGACGCCCGCAGCAACAAGCCAACCTTTCTGTTATCTTTTGCCTTCTTTTTTGCCAAACATGAACAGAGTTGGGCCGACATGACCCGTTCAGATGGATCAATACGAACCAACATTCCTTACCGAACATTTTCGCCGACAGGCATTCCCTTGATGATTCTTGGAATCTTCGAATCGTATCCAAAACTCCACGTTGCATACCAATAGATGAGGTAACTCAGAGGTCCAATTCATCAGCCGGTTTATTTCCTGTGAGCTGGGGAAAAGCTCCGGAGCCGCAACTCTGACTCCACCAGTGATATTCTCTCACAAACTGCCGAGAAAGAGGCTTTAAACAATGAGTCTCGCATTTCTCTCGTATGCTCAAAAATTGTGCGAAAATTCTCGATACTAGAAGTCACGAAATTTACATCGCTGAGGCTTGGCGGTACATGCATAACCTCGAGTCTGACGAAACACGGATCTCGAGACGGATAAGGCAGGTAGTAAAGACATTGTATTTATGGAAGTTGTTGGCGAAATTGACAGCTCGTTTTGTTGCGCAAAATTGTGAGATATAACTGACAATTTAGGCGACATGGTAAGCGGATGGTTGCAATTCCCAGCATTGGGGTAAGACAGACCTCGAGGTCATGAGAGTGGCTATTAGCAACGTTTTCCTCTTGCTTGGTTCACGTTGTTCAACGCGCGAATCAGAATGCACGCTGTTGTGTCAGATCATGCACAACATTTCTTGCTCGATCCGTCAAATCGCTCATCAATCCTTATCGTGAGTGTGCTTCATCGGTGATCAAAGTCGAGCACCATTCGTGATGCATCCTCTCGTGTAAAGCCAGTGTCATGGTCAACGCCTCAGCTGAGTCATTACAGTGCCCGGGTGTCAGCTGATTAGTTAGAAGCTCCTAACAGCTCGTATTAAGATCTTGCACGGAATCGTGCCGCGGATGAGATCTCGCGTCCGTTTCGGAACGGCTTCTCCACTGCAAAAGCTTATCGTGTTAAACCCTGAGAGGATTGAAGACCTTGAGGAAGATCATTCTTTAGCAGAGGAATGGTCTGAAAAGTAAGATAGACGTTGGCAGATGTCATTGACCGTACCGCGTGTTTCTCGTCCCACCATCGTTGCGGATGCCAAGCTGTCAGCTCTTACACAAGCAAACATGAGTCGCTCAAGTATGCGATTCATCTGTGTCTCTTGGAGATCCGGTCAGATTTGTTGTAGGTAGAGTATTTGCTTCAAGCCCAATGCTTCGTGGACAAGTGGTGAGTCTGTGCCGAACAAACATTCATGGAAGCATGTCACTGCGGGAATTGCACGTAAACTACAGTCCTATTTTACATTCCAACTTAGGACAGAGGCTCGCATTCTCAGCAGTAGTCATGTTAATTAAAAGTGATATCCACCACTATGAAGATCTCATTCAACGCCCATGATCTTTTAGTTGGTCAAGATCGTGCGCCAGGAGTGAGCGGGCCAGGCCTAGCAGCCACACCAGCCAGGGGATCATGGCAATTGCCCCCCTTGGAGTAAAGCACTAATTGTGTCTGCGCCGCCGGGAGGAAGAGAAGATGTGCATTGTCAGGTTATTTCTGGCTCACAACTAAATCGTTTCAAGACAAGAGAAACGATCCTCCCGTTTTGGCCATGGGTTGAAACACCTGAGTTTACTCTAGAGTGAGCGTCTGGAAACATGAATCACTTCCGTTTGAAGCCTACTTGGTGTTCATGCCGTTGTTTCCCCATGTTGTACTGTCCCTTGCACGGGGTAGATGAATCGACGGCGGTAGGTCACATAGTGTCAATCAACGCAGGAACTAACATGCAGGATATCTCTGTGGGACATTGGATTGCGGATTCGATAATTTCAGCTGAAGTGAGGAGGTATGTATCCGGTGCAATCGCTCCATAACTCCCAGATCGATACAGAACATCTTACTGTAAGTACAATAGAACAATAGAAAAAACGGTACTCATTTGAGCCAAGATGTGTTAAGCGGCAATTACTGGGACCGTCAGCCATGAAACATGGCCTTAATTGTGAACAACGGTTACAGCGCCAAGCTTTTCTATTTGCTTGCCCCAAGTCTTAATTACCCTGAGCTTGATCTTTACCATGATCCCTGCAATCTGTAACTAATCTGACACGCGTCCCCTCACAGGTGTTCCAAGGAAAATAGTGTCTTAGAATTGGAGGAGACTGTCAAGAGGACACTGTACCATCTTATTCTGTTCTGCTCTCCCTTGACTTTGTCTCTCGTCAAACGAGACGATTCGTTCTCTTTTTGTAAGTGCAATAACATTCATGAGAGATCTTATTGGGTATACGAAAAACTTGATTTAGGTCTGTAACGGCTCCATGTGAACCTTCGGAAGTGACGTTGATCAGAATCGTTCTCGTCACACCTGTTTGATGGAAAAGCAGGAAATAGAGTACCAATCTCTAAAACGCAATCAACTTGACGCGTGTAAAGTGTCTGATCGGCCCCTGATTGTCCCCGAATCATCAAGTCTAAGCGGCCATATCCCCTGTAAAAGACCCCGATAGCAGGCCCCAAGCCCCACCGATCAAGGCTCTTTCTCCAAAATCGCCCGCCCTGGGTATTTTGCAGCCCCTGAAAGAGTACTTTACTTCTCACCAGATGAAGGCGTCAAGATATGTATCGTCCGGCAGCTAAATTGGTGATCCCACATTTTAGGTTGTGCTAGTCTAAACATGGAGCTCTTCTGTGCCTGCAATCGCAGCGCTTAGCTTAGAATTTCTGAGGAAGGGCCATAGCCATAGCCTAGCAAATCTTTCGAGCAAGCTCCTTCTTCTTTTCAGTGTCTCCCTCATTCCGACCTACGATTCATGCGGGCTTCTATTTCTCCTTGTTTAATAAATCGCCTCCTCATCAAACATCACGCTCACCTTCTTTCCTCTATTCACACTTCGTGGGCATCCAGAAATATTATCCTTGATATCTTCTTTTGTTTCTCGTTCTCGACCCCCTTTATTTGACAATCCTTGTCTGTCCATTCTCTAACTCTACAGCCCACTCTCCCCACGTTTTACCTTTCCCAGCATCGTACCTCCAGAACGTCAAAACGACAGCTCGACATTATCTCTTGCCTGCGAGCATCACACCTGAAGGACAATTTAACCATGCGGTGAAGAAGCGACTTTGTTAATTATATCGAAACGTCTTTCCTTTTCCATTCCGAATTTCATCACCCTACAGTACCACCTTCGGAACGCTTTCCTGCCCCGCGATCAATCGAATTCGTCATTTCGCCCTCGATTCGAAAAACTTGGCTGCGCAACGTCTTCTGTCGCTGGCGTCAGAATTTTCTTTTGCGCTGCGCCGTCACCTAGACATATAATCGAATAATAATACCCTACGACGAAATGCCCAAAATGCTTGCGCCGGGCTTCAGGACGCGGCGCACTTCCTCCTTTATCCGATTCGGCGCTCTCGCTGCCCTTGTTATCTTTGCCTTCTGGACATTCAGTGATCGCGCTCCTACGCCTCATCTTCTTCCTCTTCACAAGTCCCAACGACCGTCTGCCGATAACTCGAACTCTATTCCTCTGCAAAAGGAAGCCGGACAACCTGTACGTCAAAGGCCACAGAGAACCCCTTAACTTTAGAAGTTGCTTGCTAACTGAGTGCTGCGAAGTTGGTAAACGAGAAGCCTTCAGAGGGCGCTCACCCAATCGATAAGCTCATTTACGACGGTGAAAAGAGACACCAGGAGCAGCTCGCCAAAGAGTCGCATACTCTAGAAGAGGCTGCGCAAGCCTACCGCAAACGTCGTGGACGCCATCCACCTCCAGGTTTCGACAAGTGGTGGAATTTTGCCAAGCAACACAATGCTGTAGTCGTTGAAGAATTCTGGGACCAGGTTTATCATGATCTTGATCCTTTCTGGGGCGTTCCCCAGCCTGTTATCCGCAAGGAGGCGTACAGTTTCGAGATGTCGATTCATATTCGAAACGGCAAAGCCAATTCAACAAGTGATTGGTTCTGGACTTTGATTTGGCTTGACATGATTCGCTCCATAGAACACATGCTCCCGGACCTGGATATGCCACTGAACGCCATGGACGAGCCTCGTCTTGTTGTGCCATGGGAGGATATCAATGGTTATATGACCAAGGGAGCACAGTCTCGTCAACTGTGGTCAGCGAAGGAGGTTGTCTCAGATTTCCAAAAGCTCCCCGCACCTGGACGACACGACAGAAACGTTAGACTTCCGTTCAAACGATGGGAGAAGACAAGTATGAACCTTAAACAGAGCTTCGCGATTCACCATTACTAACAGGCCACAGGTCCTTATTGGCCCATTGCTAGTCGAGGATGCCCCCCCGAAAGTCCAGCCCGCCAGGCTCCCTTGAAGGACTCCTTCAACGCACCCCCGCAAATCGATATCTCGAACGCTGAACAGCACTCATATGCCGGCTATGTATCAAACTTTACGAAATCGAGCGAGATCTGCCACCAACCCGATCTTCAAGGTCTTAATGGACTGTTGATTAATCCTATTTCCGTATCGTCTACCAAGGTCCTATTTCCCATGTTTGGTGGCTCCAAGCTCGCCATCAACAACGAAATTCTACTTCCTCCTCCGATCTACTGGAAGGCAGAAGAGCGATTTACAGGCGGTGAGG
Organism: Fusarium cf. aywerte; assembly: GCA_011034095.1. Lineage (NCBI taxonomy): Eukaryota > Fungi > Ascomycota > Sordariomycetes > Hypocreales > Nectriaceae > Fusarium > Fusarium cf. aywerte. Next base: position 578,978 of record WETZ01000020.1, read on the forward strand.
ACAACGATATTGAGTGGGAAAACAAAGGCAACACTGTCATTTGGAGAGGTGTTGCGACTGGAGGAAAGAACAAGGCGGAGAATTGGCGCGGATTCCACCGTCATCGTTTCGTCTCGATGCTCAATTCTACAAAACTCACAGCAGCGGAAAAGGGCATTGCAAAGCCAGAAAACTTTGTCCTCCCGTCAGAGAAGTACCATCTTCGAGCGCAGGCTCAAAATCGACTAGGCGACTGGGTAGGCGAATGGACAGACGCCGGCTTCGTTGACCTCATGTGCTCGCCCAGCGAAGACGAGGGCAGATGTTGGTACACTGACCACTATTTTGCCAAGGTCGACGGAATGGATATGCATGAGCAGTTCGCCTACAAGTATGTCCCCGATATCGACGGGAACTCCTTCTCAGGCCGCTACCTCGGCTTCCTCAACTCGACATCCCTTCCCATAAAAGCCACCCTCTTCCGTGAGTGGCACGACAGCAGACTCGTGCCTTGGGTGCATTTCGTCCCTATGGACAACCGCTTCCAGGACTTCTACGGAATTATGGAGTACTTCCGCGGCTATGCGGACACTCCTCCCCGCGACAAGGAGGCTAAGAAGATCGCGCTTGCGGGTAAGGAGTGGGCAAACAAGGTACTAAGAAAGGAGGACATGCAGGTCTACGTCATGAGACTGCTTCTCGAGTATGGACGTGTTATTGCGGATGATCGAGATAAGATGGGCTGGGTAGACGATGCTCTGAAGGACCCATCCATCGAAAAAACGTGGAAGAGCTTCGACCTGTGAACATAAAGAAAGCAGAGGACAAGTTTGTTAACATTGCTACGGAGTTGGCCTTGATTTAAGGGAGGGCGATGGCGTTACGGCGTGCGAGATTTAACTGGGATGATGGCATATCGAGAGTCTGCGGGCTCTTTCGACCGGCGAGATTGAGCGGAGGCATTTTTCAAGTACATATAGAACTACACAATGGCATGGAACAGCGAAACTTGACGGGAATTTGACCTTCGTATTTTCATTATATCAATCAAACCATGACATGAGTTTCTGTCTTCTAAGATATTGCTGGTACATATGAATGTCCTCAAACGCCGATTTATGCTTAACCAAATCTTTACTCATACAACTCTATCCTGTTAAAAAGTACCCACTTCAGACCCCAGTGCACCGCTTTTAACGTCTTCGTCATCCATGGTAGCATTGTCATACTCGTCCATCAAGCGTCCTACAAGGGTGGTATACCCGGGGGCAAACGGCCAGTCGAGCCACGCCTTGATGATATCCGCCCATTGGTGTTCCGTCACGCACCTCGCAGTCAACGCACCATGCTTCGACAGTGGCGAGCCTCCCTGAGCTGGGTCATAGATTGAAGTCACGCTGGGCGCCTGCTCGCCGAAACCAGGCCATAGGCCATCCATGGCTTTGGGCACGGGGAGAAGCATATGCTGCCACCAATAGCGTAACATGGTATCTGAGATGGTGCCGTTGCGAGCGGTGGGTCCGTGCTGTCGAACGTACTTGCTCATGGTCTTGGGCTGGAGGTCGAGCAGGGCGCAGGGCATTTTGGGATAGAACTCCTCAGCGCGCGTGGCGAGAGGCTCGAAGGGTCGGCGATCCCAAAAAAGGGTGGGTTCCTCCTTTCGGAAGAGCTGGTAATTATCACGAACCATTGCCCATTCCTTTCTTGTGTTCTTTTTGATGTTTTCGAGACGCCGGTCGAATGCTGCTTCGGCGGCGGGTAACTCTGAAGGGTTCTCAAGGGCGAGTTTCATGAGACGATCGCGCTCTTGCAGAAGTTCGAGATAGAGTACCGAATCCTCCGTGTCGTACTTTTGACGGAATCGCAGCGCTTTTAAGCGGGTCGAGGCGGTCTTATCTCGAGAATTTGCATAATCCCTTTCAGCTTCTTCAAGCTCTTGGCGGAAGGGTCGGCTGTGGATAGGGCGCTCGACGCCAGCGAGGGGTCGACCTGCATATTCGCGATTCGCAGTAAGATTCTTGTAGACGGTTGTTTCGCGGCCGGAGGGCATGGTAAGACCAGCTTTCTTCATGCGATCGAGCGTTTGATATCCGGATTCCATGTTGATCCACTCATCGCGGAGCTCGTAGCGGTCTTCGGTTTCGACGTCCTGGCCTGCGATCTCGTGGAGCCATTCGAGGGCGAGTTCGGCCTCGAAAGCGCTGCGTTTGCGACGGATGGCGCTTCGGGGGAGGAGTCTGCGTTTGCCATCGTCGGAAATCCAGATGAGCATGCGCACAAGGCCGTATTGTTGGAAGAGTGAGGCGGTGCGGATACTAGACATGAGCTGGTAGAGTACCATTGTACTAACGCACTCGAACATCTGGTACTTCTTCGGTGGGCAGTAGCAAATGTTGACATTGACGAGGAGTGTATCGTTGCGCTCTGGCTCGGCAGCTGGGTCTCGGACCGCCTGTTTGAGGGAAGTTTCGAGCATCTCTTGGAGTTCTTTCCAGAGGATGCCTGCCTTGGGTACGACTTCGACATTGGGTTTGCTTAGAAAGTCGCCGAGGAAGGGTTTGTAGAGTTCGATGTCGGGTTCCATAAGAATATGTTTTCGAGGTTGGACTAGTTCGTGGAGAGACTGACTCCAAAGACCGACGCCGGGGTTTATATCGACGAGATCGCAGCCGCGATGGCGCTCGAGCGAGGGGCCGACGTAATTGGCGATATCATCTGAACGTTTTGCGTGATGAGCAAAGAAGTCACTTGGGAGGGTAATGGACAAGCTCACCGCAAAGACCCTTGTCAACAATATTAACACGGTGTTTATCTCCAGGTAAATTCCTCTTTCCTTTAGCTGAAGTCCAAAGTCCCGTATCTCTAAGCTGCTGTGCTAAGTCATTCTCGGCTTCGAGCTGCTCGTTCAGGATTCTAGTCGAAGCGTAACGGATTTGAAGCTGCGTAGATGACGTCGCGGGCCTCAGCGGCCGCACAAGAGTCCGTTGCGCGTATTTTAGAGCTATGAACATTGAGTTTGAAACGTTCGATAAGAGTGTTTCAGCCGTACAGCGGTCATCGATGACACTTGAAATGATGGCATGCTTCGATGGAGGGGATGGAAATTGTGAGTTCTGCCGTGACTGACCGCTGAGATTAGATGGATAAGATAAGATAAACCGTCTTGGCATGAATGACGAGATGGGGTGTCTATGAAGGCAATGAGCTAGATAATTGACGAACTCTTCTTTTTCTTTGAGATGATAAGACTGCTCCAGTCCTTCCACTTATAGGAATTATATTATGCTTGACAATGACTGATGATTCATGTTCACTCTGTCAACTGGTAATCTCTCCATGTTCTGGCGCAACCACTTTTGTTGTACGTGTAAAGTTACCAACACTGCACCACAACTTTGGGTCTCACATAACGATGTGCTTATGCGTGTAACATGAGTCTCGGATGACTCGAATATTGCCAGTTTGTTCACAATATGTTCTCCATCATCTCGTCAACATGGTTATTTGAACAAAATGTGTCTAAAAACATGGATCAATCTCCAATTACCCTACAGGGACTGACTAAACCCGATTTGCTGTCTCGGGACTGGATACAGGACTTCACTTAATGTGACTAGTGCGGGAGCAGAATATTCACTAGACTTGAAAACGTATATATCGGCATTTCTTTCAGTTCATTCCCACACCAGGATGCCCAAGCTACAAGATAAATAAAACTCCACGAGACGCCGCCATGCTGTAAGAGACAATTCTGGAAATTCGCTGCCTCCCTCGCCTTTCTCCCGTATGTATCTGCGACAAGTAACTATTGCAACTCATTCCATATCTTGATCATGCACCTTCGCTTCCAAATTCGTTGGTCCACTCGATCTGCCTTGCGATATCGTCCTTGGATACAGTTGGATGCGAGTCGTCGAGCGCCATCTCGAAATCCTTAAGCTGCACGTCTGGAGCCAGTAATTCGTCCGATGAGACATCATCATATGTCATCTCAATCTTTTCTGGGTCACCGGGCGAGCAAGGCGTCAACATACGCTTACCATCTTTCATTACCTAGAATTGTTAGCAAAGAATTTAGTTTATACAAATAAGAGACTTACAGGTTTGAAGTGAGTAGCTTGTAGAATCTTGCGGACGGGTCGCATCAAGGCAGACTGAACAACGTTGGCGATATCACTACCAGACATTCCTTCAGACTTGGCAGCTAGAATGTTGTAATCGCTCGCTACAAGAGCAGTGTCGGTATCGCCGATAGCCAGCTTAAACATGCGCGCGCGACCGTTTGTGTCAGGAAGACCAATATGCACACGGCGCTGGAAACGTCGTCGAATAGCAGCGTCGAGTTGCCAGGGAATATTAGTGGCTCCCAAAACCAAGATACCCTTGCTGTCGTTGCCCACACCGTCCATTTGAACCAGGATCTCGGTCTTTATACGACGTGAAGCCTCAGACTCGCCTTCACCTCGAGGACCACACAGCGCATCAATCTCGTCGATAAAGATAACCGAAGGCTTGTTTTCGCGCGCCATAGAGAACAGGAGCTTGACCAACCTGCGCAAGACCGGGTTAGATACAGTATGTCACCAATAGTTGCGGGGAAGCTCACCTTTCACTTTCACCCATCCATTTGCTGACCAAATCGGAACTGCTGATACTGAAGAATGTACTGTTCGCTTCTGTTGCAACAGCCTTGGCGAGGTAACTTTTACCTGTTCCTGGAGGACCGTACAGCAGGATACCTTTCCATGCTTGTCGCTTGCCCTGGAACAGACTGGGGAATTTGATGGGCAGCACAACAGCCTCCTTCAATGTCTCCTTGGCTCCTTCGAGACCAGCAATATCCTCCCACCGCACGTTGGGCCTCTCCTGGAGAATAGCACCCGACAAAGCGTTGCGCAACTTCTTGCTATCGTCGTCCTCACCTGCCGCAGGCTTGCCTTTCCCACCGGAGGTACCGTTAGCGCCGACAGCAGCCTTCCCATTGCCATTTGCATTATCGTTCTCGTTGGCGAGGAATTGCTTGAGCTTCTCTGCACGGTCGAGGTAGGTGGCCATCTTCTCCTGCATGGTGACTTTAAGAGCCTTGTTCTTCTCCCATTTGAGCGCCTTGACCCAGAGTTCCATGGAGGACATGTAGAGATCGAAAGCCTTTTGGTACTCCTTATTGTGGTCAGCCGTGATGGCCTTTTGCACCTCTGCGATGGCGCGGTCGCGAAAGTTGGTCGACATGGTGACGTTGGTCGGTCGAGCAGAACGTGGGGGAGGGGGTTTGTTGGAACGTCAGAGGGCGAAGGCGTCGGGTTTTGTGCAACTCCCCAGTGGGATCAAGAGGTAACAGAGGCAAGGGTCGAGCAGCAACAGTCACCTGCAAAGTCTGGAGTCCTTATCGGGATGGTGGACGGTTTGGTTGAGGCAACAGTCAATTGCGCTGGGCAGTACAGTACAGACAGGCTGGGACCGATTGGCGGGGAAACATGGCCCAGATCCATAACACAAATGATGGATGCTTATAGCGGGGCAGAGAGGGGCTGCACAACTTTACTGTATCGTCTCTTGACGACTTGGCAGTTTAGGCGACAAGAAAGAGAAACACTAGGACGATTTAAGATAGGAAGGAATATTTCCATCTGCTTAGCGATATCTCATCACATTTTACATCATCACTCATAACCTCTAAGCACCATGTCGGATCCTCAATCGATGCTCCAGGCCCTGTCTGAGGACTTCCAGAAGCTTCAAGGCGGTAAGTTCAACCTCTGACTGAGTTAAAGACACGTGCTAATACGCAACACAGAACTTCAGAGTGCTGTTGAGTCGCGACAAAAGCTCGAGGGTCAGAAGCAAGAGAACGTTGGTGTGCAACAGGTTGGTCATCTTGACATAAGCACCATAGCAGTCTAACCCAAGCTCAGGAATTTGACCGACTACAAGAGGGCGAGACCATCTACAAGCTTTCTGGTCCCGTGCTACTCAAGCAGGACAAGTTTGAGGCTGAGAACACAGTCAAGGGCCGTCTAGACTACATCAGTGGTGAAATGTGAGTAATATTCCTCTTCCAAGGCTGTACCCCTGTCTGACATCCCGATTTAGCAACCGCCTAGAAGACACAATCAAGGAGACTCAAGGGAAGCTTGAGAAGAAGAGAACAGAGATTATCCAGCTTCAATCAAGCGCCCAAGCAGCTGCCCAAGGCAAAGGCAAGGAAGCATCCAAATAACTTCACAGAAGGGAAGAGACAGGAACGAGTAAAAAATAGACCATGAGTTGAGTTATATTTCTACAAAAAATATGGATGATGATAATGCAAATTAGACAAATACCTGGCACTTTATGAGTGCCGCGCTAAATGATACCAGTGGGAGAGTCTTCCGTTGCCCGCCCGAAAACGCCAGTCGTGATTCGTAAAGTGATCTAGTTGATCGCCATGATGCTGAAGCCCCAGGGAACGCCCATGTTCTTGTGCTCCAGAGCAGCGCTGGGCGAGAACATAAAGTCATGCTTGTCGTCAGCAGCGACAGGCTGAGGTGTCGCGGCGTCTTCATCAGCATCAATGGCAGTGAGGATAGCCTCAGCAATGTCGCTCTTCTTCGTGCAATTCTCAAACACACTATCGCCCTCAATGAGACTCTCAATCAAAGCCCGTTGATCACTCTCGGTGAACAATTGGGCCTCACGGTTGAGAACACCATAGTTGACCTTCTCGCCAGTCTGCGCCAGACGCTGGAAGATGACAGTGAAAGCAGCGATGGCTTGAGCCAGGATGCGAGCCTTTTGCTTTGAGCTGAGGTTGGCAAAAAACTCAGATGTCTCCTGCTCGAGAAGCAATTGGGTGTTTGTGTCGAAGATGGACTGCAGAATGCGGTGGAGGATGTCGCGACAGTTGAGGTCGAGGTCGGCGCAGACGTCAAGCTCAAAGACGGATGAGATGCTGCGGAGAATGCTGGAGAGAGCGTCGAGGGGACAGAGGTCGTTGGGGAGAGTGACGTGCCCTTGCTCAATTGTGAAGATGTCGACGGCGGTGCGTACGGCAGCTATTCGTGTTAATTCTTGAACCTATCAATTTATTTCTTGATTCCTACATTTTCTGGCAGCATTAACGTCGAAGGACTTGATCTCGACAGCAGAAACGGTGGAGCTGTTCTTGAGGGATTCCATTTTGTTGTAAGTGGGAGGGTGAATGGCAGTGCGAGTTGGGTGTAAGAGAAGAGATATGATGAGGTACTGTATGATGAATCTGGAGCGAATTGAGACTCTCTTTATAGATATGATATTGGATACTAAACAGTTGAGACAAAAGACCTGGGGGAGGCTGGCTTTTGAACTTGTTCGCCCCTTGGAAAAACTTTACTCAGGAGATGCCCAACTCGTTGAGAATACATAGTCCGGCATATATCCTGGCAGCCTCATAACAAGGCCCTCATGGGCACACCGTGGTCAATGCCCCCCTTACCTGAGTTGTCATGGGCGTGGATAGATGGGCCGATGACCGATGGGACCATTGGGGGCCTCTCACCCTGGGGTTGACCGACTCGGCGCGACAGTGGCGGCGATACGATGCAACTCGATCATGATCATGATAACCCCAACCCAAAGCTTCCCTCTGGGGGATTGAGATGCGCATCTCTTGGTACCTGTGCCGCGACAGCCATGATTAGATTTCACTACTACCTTTGGAGCCTGGTTGCTAGATTAGAAAGATCATCTACCGCCGGTTGTTGAGTTCCGTCTTGTCGTATTTCCTGTTCTAGAAGCCTCATTAGGGATTGCATTCCGGATTCCCCGAGCCCAACCTTAAGCTTCCATACATGGATGCTGGGTGTGCTTTCATGGCGAATTTTCCCGATCTTGCTATAAGTCCTCGGAAGAAGTCGGAACAGAGGGAGACGTGCTCCTGTAAGGTATCAAGTTACTGATGAATTTTTCCAAGGAAGACCCGGCTCGGTGAGACGGCGTGGGGAGTGCGTTGCATGGAGATTGTAATTGTACGATTCTCATAAACAAACCACGCCATCAGTCCATGATAAAGAAAAGTGTGGCTGTTCTCCATGTCGAGGCGTAGAGTTGAGCCACACGAGCCCTACCTGAGTGTTTCATCATTTTTGTTTATGTGCATATCCTTTCCTTCGTCATTCTATACCGCATAAAGTCATTCTCTTCCCCGCCATTGGGTATGGAGGGGCAATCAAGGTACCGACACCTGCCGCGAGGCGCTGCGCGTCGTCACAGGACCCATTTGATTCCATCTCCATACTCAAGCTTCCCCATCTCCAGGCAGCTTCTTAAGATTGTCGCCTACGAGCCACGCGGCACTTGAACTCGACGACCATGTACTAGAAATAACTCCCTTTGACGACTTTACGATAGTCATACACGTACTACACAAAACCCGTTCCACATCTTCAATATGGATTCCCGAATAGCGATGCGGCCCACTCGGCCTCAGACCATCAAAGAACTGGTTGCTCAGGCGGAGAACTTCAACTTCAACACGAATATTCCTGTCAAGCACTGGACACGTGCGGCTGAGACGCTGTACCAAGAGGTTCGTAATTTCTGACTTTATGCCATACCTGAGCTAATTTGTCCAGGCTTCCTTTGCAGTCTCCGATGGCGATTTTGGTCGAGCTTACATGATGCTGTATCGACACTCGGCTCTTGTCCTCAAGTATATCCCGACGCATCCCCAGATCAAAGATCCTGAGAATAAGAAGGCCTACTTAGCGCTATCGAAACGCATCAAGCGTGTTATCCAAGACCTTGAACAGCTCAAACCCGAAATCGAGAATGCCGTCAAAGAGTGGGAACGAATGGCGCTTTCGCCCAAGGGGACCCCCGAAATCCCAGATCCCTCGTCGCGATATGAACAATTCGCAGCTCGTGATCCCAGTTTAACTGGCAATGCGAGAATTCTGGATGCGTCCGACCATCAAGATCTGGCAGTTGATCTGGCGCAGAAGGAATTAACACGACGAGACACAGCGAGAAGGGCCACAAGGCAAGCTGGAATTACCGATGATGATATAATGTCAAGAAGAAGGGGAGGTAAATGGGATCAATGGGATGGCGCACGGATCGGAGACGACGAAGATTTGCGACGGCAGATGGAGGCGACTAGGCATGCCCTCGACTCGGCGCACGAGAGACGCAAAGACGACGATTTTCGACCGACATCGCATACTTATAATTACCCATCTATCTCTAGACCTCGACCAATCGAGTACGAGAGAAGTACAACACCAACAACTCCATCCATACAACCAAGCCGGCCGCCCAAGGAACCGGTGGCGCTGCCACCCAAAGAACCATTACATCCGTCTCTATCTCAACCACTGCCCCCAAGCCTTCCACAAAAAGTGCCTCTGTCAGGATATGAATCTCTCATACCATCGCCGTCACCACAACCCGTCGCGAGTGACCGTCCTGAGGTTCCTCGCAAAGAAGCGCTCAGCGCAACTGGAGATGCTGGCCCGCCAGCAATTCCCAAAAAGGAGCGTCTTACCTTTAAACCAGGCGCATACCTCGAGAATGGCGACCCGATCCGGTCTCTTTTCCTACCAAAAAATCTTCGACAGAAATTCCTTGACATCGCTGCTGATAACACACGTCGGGGGCTTGAGATGTGTGGCATGCTGTGCGGTACGCCTATCAACAACGCGCTGTTTGTTAGATGCCTCTTGATTCCCGATCAGAAGTGCACGTCGGATACGTGTGAGACAGAGAATGAAGAGGTTATGTTTGACTACTGTATGAAGGAGGATTTGCTCCTCTTGGGGTGGATTCATACGCACCCGACTCAGACGTGTTTCATGAGTTCGCGAGACTTGCATACGCATGCTGGGTACCAGGTTATGATGCCTGAAAGTGTGGCCATTGTCTGCGCACCCAAATTCCAACCTTCGTAAGTCATCAATAATAATTTTCGCTAATCTAAGCTGACGGTTTTAGTTACGGAATCTTTCGCTTGACCCACCCTCCTGGACTTGATCACATTCTGAATTGTAACCATCAGGATACATTCCACCAACACTCAATTGACAACATTTACCGAGGGGCGGGTCAACCCAAGGGCCATGTGTATGAGAGCGATAAGTTGGACTTTTATGTACACGATCTGCGGACCAAATAGAGTAAAAAGGAAATGGGATGGTTGCCAATACAAAGCGATACCTACAACAGAAGGGCCGAGGGGGCGGCCATGCATGCATGCATAGCGCTGGAGTTTTCAAGGGTGATGGGCAGTTGCTTTCAGTACAGTAGACAATATAAGACGTGTGACGCTAGAGGTTACCGTGCGACATCGCCTGCAAAGTGACATGGCAAATGAACTGAGAAACTCGGAAGATTAGTTCAGGGTACTTGTGCTTCTGTGCACAACCTCTGTGACTCGTCCAACAGATAAGAGTAGAGTAGAGTTATGGAGCGGTACTCCCTCAGTACCCAAGACAGTGTAATGGGTACAGTATAGCTATCAGTGGAGCTCGACGACCGTCTCGTCCCGCTGTGGAAAGCATGAGATTAAGATTGGATTGGGCTGCAGCCCCCAGCTCGGCAGTGGAGAGGCTTGAGAGGATTCCGTTCTCTTTTCTCTTTAGTTTAGGGCAGATCTATAGTCTAGGTTAGCGTCGCGAAGTGAACGCCAGAAAGGGTTGATGATGGACATGTAGGGTAGTGATCAGCAAGCTGAGGATTGAACTCTCGGCCTCCGACTCCCTTGACCGGGTAAGTGGGTTGCAATTGAGATGAGATCCACGGATATGGGAAGGGAATTTTAGTGTTTCCCTTTTGGCTGGTAAGTTAAGGGATCAAGCACAGATGCTGACGCGATTTCAATACTATGTCATTGCCGTAAACTGGTAATGCTAACATTGGAGACAACGTCAGAAAGAAAACAGACATTGACAGACTACCGGAAATATAACAAAGACAATTGCTCATAATCTCCCTCCAACTACGACGAACCACGTCATTGTTTCTGCCACTCCCTCACTTTCACCTCAATTCTTTGCCGCGCACTTCACGACACACGGCACAGACAGATGCACAGATGCAGCCCATTCCCAAAAGGGTCTTTCAGCTGCGATGCGGTCTCGTGTAGCTGACCATTTACATTCGAGCTGATTACATACAAGCAGTCCACAGTGTCTCAGTTGAATGCGATCGTCGGACTAAGGGTTCAGAGAGCTGAACAATCACAGTGGTCTAAGTGCCGGCCGGGTACAGTACCTAAACCAACTAGGGCGTGTAGATCTCCGCGCGACGGGAGCGATGGATGGATAAGGCCAAGGGAGGCCCGGACCGCTGGAGAATTGGCGACGGGCATTTCGTGCTGGTCTGTTTTGCTGGTGATGGGTTGCTTCATACGGACCAAAAGCATTGAGAGATGAGAGTCATGTAATGCTAATAAAAACACGGAAAAGGATGCATAATTTACTTGTTCTCTTGCCCAATCGCTCAGAACTCTACCCATGTCTCTCATTTACAAGACAAGATCTCAGACAAAGCGGAGGTTTCCATCGTAGATCAACAATACCATCCACCACTAATACAGTGTCAATACATCCTCAATCTCAACAACCTCGTCCTCTCCTGGCTATCTCAACCCAATAGTCCACAGATATTGATCGACCCGGTGACCAAGATACAGGACAAAGTGGCGCCGCCCTGAACCAGGAGGTCTATGCAGATCGCCCTTGTTGATGCAGCAGAGCAAAGCTTGCATCCCCGTCTACCTCCGGCTCCGCGCGTTGATCGCTCCTCTTCCACCGCATCGTCTTGTCCAACCACCTTGCCCGGGGAGGAAGAGTGGAATGGGGATGTCTCATTTTGGTGAGGGCTACTGTAGCTAGGTAGCTAGCATGTGCTGCGAAGGAGGGATGTCAATGCAAGTGATAAAGACGAGCTCATGCCCGGCTCTGCATGCTCTGCTCTGCTTTCCTAGTAATCGCAAATAATCATGGCGTCGAACCAAGCAAAGAACGGCGCTGTCGCCACGAATGGGTACAGCAATGAGAAGTCCTCTTCTACTGCTTCTTCAAGCCAGAAGAAGAACGACACTCCTGCCCCACCTAATGACAAGAGCCAGGGTCTCGTGAAGAGCATCAAGAAGCTCCGCTTAGCTTCCAAGAGACCTCTTCCAACAGAGATGGGCGATGGATCGTACCGAACAGTTGACAACCGCCCGGGTTTGAAGCAGGATATCCGCCGTCTTCGCGGAAAAGGTGAGTGAACAAATGCATATGGGTGAATATGTGAAGCGAAGGGAATGCTGACGAAGAACAGACCTGAAGACATTGCTCGAGATCATCTCGAGTAAACTCAAGGGTGAGACGCAGCAAGATGACAAGACCATGATCATGGAGCGAACGATCCAGCTCGTTGCGAACCTGAGCGATCACTCTAAAGTCCAGGAGGCTCTGACCAACAGCTTCATTGCGCAGCTTTGGAACTCGATTGATCACCCGCCTATGCTGTATATGGGAAACAAGTATCGTTTCCGTCAGCCTGATGGATCTTGGAACGTGAGTTGTTGCCAATTGGACGAGTGGAGGGGTGATTGACTGACCCGAGTAGAACCCTTACATCCCCCAGCTTGGTGCTGCTAGAACACCATACTCAAGAACAGTGCGCCCCAAGGGTATGAGCTTGGGTGCTCAGCCTGACCCGGAGGCTATCTTTGAGTCCCTCTTTGCCAGAGGCGAATTCCGCAAGAACCCGAATAACGTGTCGAGTATCCTTTGGTACTGGGCCACTATCATCATTCATGGTATGTTGCAAATTCCCACAGAACAGTAAGTGCATGTACTAACACATCATAGACCTCTTCTGGACAAACATCAAAGACCCAGATCAGAACGATTCATCCTCCTACCTCGATCTCGCCCCTCTCTACGGCTCAACCGAGAAAGACCGCGACTCGATCCGTACATTCAAGGATGGTCAGCTCAAGCCCGACTGTTTCGCTGACAAGCGTCTCATCGGAAACCCACCTGGTGTTCCCATTATCCTCATCATGTTCAACCGCTTCCACAACCACGTCGCGACTAACCTCGCCGACATCAACGAGGGAGGTCGCTTCAGCAAGCCTGCAGCTCACCTAGACGCTGAAGCTACTGAAGCTGCGTGGAAGAAGCGAGATGAAGAGCTCTTTGAAACAGCGAGACTGGTCACGAGTGGTCTGTACATCAACATCACTCTGATTGACTATGTCCGTAACATCATCAACCTCAACCGTGTTGATACTACATGGACTCTTGACCCGCGTCAAGAGATGGGTGTTTCCGTTGGTACCAAGGACTTGTCTGAGAGCGGCACTGGAAATGTTGTGTCCGCAGAGTTCAACCTGTGCTACCGCTGGCACTCGTGTCTCTCAGAGATGGACGATAAATGGGTCCAGGATTTCTACACGGAGCTGCTCGGTGAGAACTACGGTCCCATGAATTTGCAGACCATGATGAAGGCCCTGAAGGCGTTCGAGGCCTCTGTCGCTGATGAGCCTTCTGAGCGTACGTTTGGTGGTTTCAAGAGAGGTCCTGACGGCAAGTTCAACGACGACGAGCTTGTTGAGGCTCTTGCCACGGCAATTGAACAGCCCGGTGGTGCGTTTGGTGGCCGTAACGTCCCGCGTATCATGAAGCCCATCGAGATGCTGGGTATCATGCGCGGTCGCAAGTGGAACTTGGCTGGTCTGAACGAGTTCCGAAAGCACTTCGGTCTCAAGGCGTACGATACGTTCGAAGACATCAACTCGGATCCTGCTATCGCTGATGCTCTGCGAAACCTGTACCAGCACCCCGACTACGTAGAGCTGTACCCTGGTATCGTCGCAGAGGAAGCAAAGACGCCAATGAGTCCGGGTGTGGGTATCGCTCCCACGTACACAATCTCCCGAGTGGTTCTTTCGGACGCTGTGGCTCTTGTTCGTGGTGATAGGTACTACACTACCGATTATCACCCGCGCAACTTGACCAACTGGGGTTACAAGGAAGTCGACTACGACCTCAAGATCAATCACGGCTGCGTCTTCTACAAGCTCTTCCTGCGGGCATTCCCCCAGCACTTCAAAGGCAACTCTGTCTACGCACACTACCCTATGGTAATCCCTACAGAGAACCACAAGATTCTCACAGATCTCAAGCGCGTAGAGCGTTTCGACTTTAGCCGCCCCGCGCCCACGGCAACACGTATCAACATCGTAGGCTACAAGGCCGCCAAGTACATCCTCGAAGACCAGACTAAGTACCGCGTCTGCTGGGAGGAGGGCCTCAAGCACCTCATGGGTGAAGGTGGTGGGCGCTTCATGCTGTCTGGCGACACGAAGTTGCACGCCCAACAGCGTAAATGTATGGGCCACCTGCTGTACAACGACACCTGGCGTAACGCCGTCAAGTCGTTCTACTCCTCAACAGCTGAGATGCTTCTGAAAGAGAAGTCGTACAAGCTCGCGGGGAAGACGCAGGTTGACGTGGTGCGCGACGTGGGTAACGTTGCACACACGCACTTTGTCGCGAGGATGTTCAATCTTCCCCTCAAGTCGAAGCAGAACCCCAAGGGTGTCTTCTCGGAGCAGGAGCTGTACATGATCCTCGCGGTGATTTTCGTGTGCATCTTCTTCGACATTGATCCGGCCAAGTCGTACCCCCTGAGGCAAGGCGCCAGAGAGGTTGCGCAGCAGCTGGGCAAGATCATCGAGATGAACGTTAAGCTGGCCAACAGTGTTGGTGTCAAGGGACTCTTCACCAGTAAGCCTAACAAGAACGATGACCCGCTTGCGGCTTATGGTGAGAACATGGCCAAGGGTCTGAAGAAGGCTGGTCTGAGCACTGAGGACATCGTGTGGAGCCAGATCTTGCCCACTGCTGGGGCTATGGTGCCGAATCAGGCTCAGGTGGTAAGTTTTGTTTCTATTTCGAGATTGCTGAGAATGCAATGACTAACAGAACTTGTGTAGTTTGCTCAAACCTTGGATTGGTACCTTTCTCCTGCTGGTGAGAAATATCGTCCTGAGCTCCATCGCATTGCCGCGCTAGAGACAGGCGATGAGACAGATGCTCTGCTTCTCGGTTACGCCATGGAAGGTATCCGCATGGCTGGTACATTCGGACTCTACCGCGAAGCCACAGTAGCCGACGTCATCCAGGAAGACGACGGTCGCGAAGTGCCCGTGCAGCCTGGCGACCGAGTATTTGTGTCATTTGTCTCGGCAGCCAAAGACCCGAACATCTTCCCCAACCCTGAAGTCGTCGATCCTCGTCGCCCACTGGACTCGTACATCCACTATGGCGTGGGCCCACACGCTTGTCTCGGAAGGGACATCAGCCAGGTTGCGCTGACGGAGCTTTTCAGGGCGCTTTTCAGGAAGAAGGGACTTCGAAGAGTGGCGGGTGCGCAGGGAGAGCTCAAGAAGGTGCCGCGACCAGGTGGTTTCTTTGTTTATATGACGGAGGACTGGGGCAGCATCTGGCCGTTCCCTACCAGCATGAAGGTTACTTGGGATGAATAGTATGGGAATATGATATCATGGTAATTTGTGCGTATTTAGTAATTAATATCTTTCTTTGTCATGGCATGGGTTTGTAAGTGGCTGAGTGGGTGAATGCATTGACTCGTGATGAAGGAAGGATCGCATTCAGCATCAGGTGGCGATCCCCCTTTGAATGGATACCTACCTGCCTACTCTCAGCCTTATTCTCTCAGGGGATCATCCTCCGCCGAACCCCCTACAGGGTGCCTCCCTAGAATCCCCCAAAAATCCATTTTCCCAGGTGCCGCACTGCCGGACTGCAACCCCAGCAGCAGGATCGATTGGCCTATGTTGGCCCGCCCGTGCCCGCTCTAAGCCGTTTTCAGCAAAGAGAGTTCGTTTCAAGTGTTTCATGATCCGTTTTCCTGCGCCTCTGCAAGGAACGCTATTGGACTGATCATCTGAATATACATTATGAGTGATGGCATAGATGATCAGACGAGGTATATATTTCTAGCCAAGAGTTCCCATTCTTCTATTCTCACTTGAATGATAATATCTTCGTTACGAACTTGTTTGCTTCCGTCTCCACCTCTCAGCCTTGCTGTGCTTACGCTCCTTCTTTCTATTTCTGATCTTCGCTTACAGCTGTGCTGTGTAACCTGACCGCAGTCTTTCACTGTCTCTCTTGACAAAAAGTCCCTGGCGGATACTTAACCACCTTCTTTTTTCCACTGTCTTTACCATTCCTACAAACAAACTACATCTCGTTCATTATACTTTATACCCGTCAACATGAAGTTCATCACCTTGACTACCATTCTCGGCCTCGCTGGTGCCTCAGCAGCTGCTCTCACCGCAGTCCCTATCATTGAGCAGATCGCCCCCAAGTCAAAGAAGTGCCCTACAGGAAACACCCAATGTCGCACCGCCAAGCAAGCTGCTCCCTATCTCATCAACAGCTTCCAGACATACGGAATTTACGACCCCAAGGAAATGGCTGCCGTCCTCGCCCTTATGGCCTTTGAGTCTGGCGACTTCCAGTACAAGCGCAACCAAGTCCCCGGCCGTCCCGGACAGGGCACAGCCAACATGCAAATGGCGCCCTACAACCTTCTATACGCCAAGGACATCCCTGAACTCGCATCCAAATTCCAAGGAATTGATTCCACCGATGGCATGTCCGATGATGAGCTTGGCGATCTGTTGGATGCTGTTACTGTCGACAAGTACAACTTTGCTAGTGGTGCTTGGTTCCTTGCCAAGCAGTGCAAGCAGGATGTGAGGGATGCTTTCAAGACGGACGCCGATGCGGGATTCAAGGTCTACATTGAGGAGTGTGTTGGTACGGAGCTGGAGCCAAGACTGGAGGTCTTTGGTGTTGCTAAGAAGGCGTTTGGGCTGTAAATGAAGGAACATCCGGCATGGTTTAGGATCACTGAGTATGGTTGGCTGGAGTATGGTCCTTGCAGCATTTTTATATTCTTCATTCTTCTATTCTATCCATAACATATGATATCCACGAGACATTTATCTTATCACTTTCCCCCCCAAATCATGATCAAGTGTGCCATGTCGTATCGCACCGAAATAGTGAGAGTCTTATCTAAATGGGCTGATTGTAATCTGTGATGTACGCTTGAGTTGCTCCTAAGCTTCCTGTGGTACGAGAGTTTTCAGGATCCGGATTTCAGATAAGCTTACTTTCATGCTTTTCACCAACACGTTACAGTCAGACTGAGCGATCGGCAGCACTATGTCATCCTTCGTGAACGAGCGGTGAATCATTTCACAGTTGCCACCTAAGCATGTTAAAAATTCCACCTGGCCTTGAGTTCCAATTGTTTTACCCTCATGGCTTCATATAATTATCAACACCATGAGGTTAGCTCCGATGTAATAGAGAGTTGAATTGGGTATCGGCGCTTGAACGTTAATATGTCATGTGATGTGAATGTACTATCAACAAGTCTGACAAAGCATTTAGATCTAAGGGTATTCAAAGCTATAGTTTTGGAGTCCGAAGCTGCAAAGTACAGAGGGATTTGGCTGATTTGAATGGATTAGAGAGAAGAACATTTTCCCTTCTTAATTTAGGTAAGTTTAAATATAAGCTTTTGGCCGTGGGTTTCACTTCAAACAGTACATTTCATCATCTAATACTGGAGGATGAAACCCAGCGCTCCAATCATGAATGCCAAACAAGTCATCCCTCCAACAATAACCCGCATCGCCGCGTTTTCCTCTCCATTTGGGCAAAAAAATCCTTCAGGGATATCCGTGTCGTTAGGGCCATACCTACACACCCGAGACGTCATCCAGGCATAGGCGTTTGATGCAGCTGAAGGGTCCATTGCGACGGCGCACTTGTCAGCTTCAGTTCCTGTTGCAACCGCGCAAAACTCTTGATCATAGCCTTCATAGTTTGGTGTTCTAAGTTTACCTGACACTTTTATAGCTGCCCCGGCAGGATAAGAACAATTCTTGTCCCTGGTCGCAGCGACGAGGTCAACTTGCTTCGAAGGACCCTTAGTGGTGAAGAGGAAATGAGCAGCAGTGTTGTTCTCCTGGACGGTGATTCCATTGCTTGTAACAGAGAATTCGTGATCGGGATCTTTAAAGCAGTTCAGCCAGTAGATATGAACTGTCAAGAGCCATTGCCCTTCTGTGTTCAACTCTCTAGAAAAGTAGTGTATGAAATGAGGGTCGTCGACGGTAGTGAGATTGAGGGACGACGCTGGTATCTCGGCGCCACCAAGAGCCTTGCCCGTAGACCTGCCGTCAGGATGGAGCTCCCAAAGCGTGTAACTTATATAATGTTGAAGGATAGGAATAAGTTTGGAATTTCGGTAAGAGAAGATAATGGGCATCATTGGCGAAGGATTGTATGTCTCGTTGCGAGGATAGACCAAGTCAACTTCCAGAGTGCCCGTAAGTTCCTCAGCAGCCCCGCTGGAAATGGAGATGCAGAGGAAGAACAACCAAAAAAACCAAAGAGGGAAGGCAATGCATGTTGGAAATGGACATGTACAAGCAAATGGCGATTGGAAAGTCGACAAGGGCTAGAGCGGGTTCTTGTAGTTAAGTGGGATGGTATAAATGGTGGCTTGCCCCTTGTTCTTACGAATTACAACTATCAGGACCACGTGAATTTTCTACTGTGGTCGTGGTACCTGCATGGCCGAGGTTCCGGCTTGGTAGTTGTTGGTTCATAGATGTTAGTTACATGTTACCTAAACGAAGTAGTGTATGTAGCGGACCTGCGCAGGGATCTAACACTAACCCATGGAATAAAGCTTGTCTTGTTGTAGGGAAGTTCGATCCTTGCAAACCTGAATGTCCAAAAGAGAATGATTGCAGCCACGAGGAAATAACAGCAGCATCTCCGGCTCTAACTAGCCTTCCTAATGTCTGCTAGTCGGACTTTTGTGACTGACTGAAAAACTAGAGCCAACAACCTTAACTTTCCGCTGCCAATAGGGATCCATCAAAAGCGGCCAAAGGAGCAGTCCCCATCGTTAGTGTAGTCTCGGAACTTGTAGCAGCCAACAAGTAGTGTCAGAGCATCCGCCAAGATCGAGTATAAATCATTCCACCCTGCCCAGTAACCAATTAGAGTCCGATTCGGTCTTCACTCCCAACGGTTGGTAGGGGTTTCTCGTACACGATCTCGAAAATCAATTTGTGTTATGAGGTTAAATCCTCTGTCAGTTACCTATCTAATTACCTGAAACGCCTTATGGGTCTCATCACCATGCCCAAGATAAAAACATCACTCACGCCTACCCTAACACACCCGACTTTAAAAATTGGCAGACTTCGTCACAAGTTGCCCGCCCATGGTGATCGACCTTCAACATTCTCTGACCGATGAAGTCTATGATGCGAATGAAATCCCCACCCCGGCTGCCGAGCTGAGTAGCTGCGTTCTTGTTTTCCTCAATGTTCTGCTACTATGTAAGCTTGGATACTAGGGCAGTGCATCACGAACAGAGCAGAAACAAGCGACATACCTCAAGAACAGCTCTTTTGAGAAAGCGATGACCGTAATCACCCTCTCCCAAAAACTCTATGCCGAAGAAACGGTCCATGTGCCACGTTCCTTTCTCGCGTCCAATATCATCTTCGAAGAATCGTGTTTCCTCGTACGCCTTGTGAGCTTCTGGCCCTCGCAGCGTCCAGGTAAGAAGCTCTGTGAATACACAACCCAGAGCCCATACGTCGGATCTTCTAGATACGCCACACGTGTACTCGTTGTGTTCTGGCGATGCGTATGTGGGTGACATCGGACCATTACCTCGGCGCTGGGATCTTGACGCCTTGGTGTGAAACTTTGTCAAGCCAAAGTCCGACAGGACGAGCTTCCCGGCCGCATCATGGGTGGAGAAGTGAAGAATGTTATCTGGCTTCACATCGCCATGGATTCCGTAAAAGTCTTGTCGCTTGTCAGATGGGACGTGCTTTTCGGGTCCAGGGTCATGTACATCATGGATACCATTGAGCCCTCCTGCCAGTCCGGCCATCTGTTTGATGATCCAGTCGATAAGGTGATCAGGGTCCTCTGTGGTTGACAGGCCTAGTATGCTAGGACTTTCTTCCATGAGGCCAGCTAGGCTTCCCCCCTCAGCCCATTTGAAGAGAAGACACGCTCTATCTCCATGCTTGAAGGCCGAAGTTAGCTCAAGTACATGGGGATTCGGAGGCATTCTCGTAAGTGCGTATAGCTCTCGCTTGAAGTCCGAGTCCGTCGTACCATTTGCTTTGAGTACCTTGAGGGCATAGTGTTCATCGTCACCCTGAAGATGATTAGCCAAGTGTCCTTAACTTGAGAAGGTAGATCACTTACCAAAGTATGATT
The DNA here is from genome assembly GCA_011034095.1 of Fusarium cf. aywerte. NCBI lineage: Eukaryota > Fungi > Ascomycota > Sordariomycetes > Hypocreales > Nectriaceae > Fusarium > Fusarium cf. aywerte. The sequence goes on from WETZ01000020.1 coordinate 599,275, forward strand.
GCTAGGGTGAGGCTTCACCTTGTAAACATCGGAGAAGCCGCTTTCCTTTTTCAACTCCATCTGTGTCCATGGCATGATGGCGTGAGGATGGAAACATGGCCAATGCCCTTGGCCGATGTCCGCTTTTGAGATCACAGTCGGGAGGATCTCCCACTGTTCTCGATAGAACTCGGCTTTGAAACGGTCCTCGTTGACCAAGAAGCAGGGGTGGTTCTGGTCCGGCCCGTGAACGTTACGGCCGTTCTGGGTGCAGAGCACTTTGTCTTTCCAGGATAGAGGAAGTTCTGCGTCATTTATACCAGCTTCAAAGAAGCGACCAAACTTCTGCAACTCGCCAATCATCTCCAGTATCACGAACAAGGCTAAAGCCGAAATGTTGAAAGTTGGATCATATTCGGTATCGCCAAAGATGTAGGCTGTGTAAAGGTCTGCTTTCGCGGGGGCTACTTTGCGCAACGTGTTGAAGACTGTCTTACGATCGCATCTCTTTTGTAGCTCGCCCTGAGGGAGGAAGTACTTGGTACCATCGGTGATAGCCTGGATCTTAGCCTTCTGGATTGTATCACGAAGGGATACATCAGCTTGCATCGGAACCCGACCAGATGCCATGTTGAGCAGCCGGTTGAGTACCGCCGCAGGCCGAGATACTGTTGAAGGGTAGGAGTGTTCTTAAGAAGTGATTCGCGAATTAATAAAGCATCGATTCCCTATCGAGTATTCATGCAATGGCATGAAAAGGTTGAAGTGAGCTAGAGGGCAAGGAAAAGAGCTAAGGAGTCGAGATGAGGAGCTGTAATATTCGACGGAGTTGGAAAGTAGTTGAGAACTTACCAGACATGATGACAGTGTATATGGAGCGGGACGGCCATGGCGGGAAGTGCCAGCCCGTGCAAATAAGTGAGGCGAAATGTGTTGTATATCTTGTTTGTAATTTCATGCTTGGTTTCAACCCCCCTGAGAGTGCTATTTAGGCTGACACGTCACTCACAGCCCACCTTTCTCCATGAAGTGAAATAACAATGTGGTATCTCTGAAAGTTCATTTCTAAGTAGTCAACTGACGCCACCATTAATACTTTCTCCAGATCTCATCAGCGTAGTAAATCCCTTGTCTCCCCCAACTCCGGTCTCCGGCGCCTTTCTTTCCTGCAACCCAATTGTCAAGGCGAGTTTGATATCTCCAAAACTAAGCCAAGCACCCGAACAGAGGATCAATAAAGAAATTTCGAGACCGATACATTTCCCAGCATCAAAAACTGCTACCATGATTTACCCCACTGCCGGTAGCGCTGGTGGAACTGTCAATAGAACGGTCAACGGCTGTAACGACTGTACATTTCTGAATGGCTGTATGGTCGATCCGAGTAGACTCGAAAGTCTTCTGAACGACCTCTTTGGTGGTCAGTATGAAGTTCAAGTGATATTCCCGCTTCTTAAAAGACCACATGAGACCTCCTAACATTATAATAGATGAGACGAAACGAATACAAAATACTCGCGTCGCGCCGACTTTCTCAGGAGGAAACCAAAATGTGTTATTAAAGACGTGGAAAGACCAAGAGGATCAGTCCGAGGATGGATGACAACAGACATAACATATTTCTTTTTTCTCTTTTGATACTTCATACGGGTGTGCTTCGGTGGTAGAGATTGTTGGATTTCTTTTACCCTCCCCTAAAATTGTCAACGGCCTGGGAGTAGAGGGATTGAGAGTTAGATTTTATTCTGGTTGAAGAGAAACGCGATCGAACGCCTACGCGCGCATGGGATACGCTTAACTATTCCAGTCTCAGGCATTGTTCTTCCTCTCTGTGCGTTTTATATACATTCAATTTCAGTTCATTTCTATCCGATTTGGAAGAATTGTGTGTAAGAATGATGAAGATGTGGCAGATAAAACTCAGTATTTTGAACAAAATACTTATTGACCTTTCTTCGTTATCTCTCTGTACACCTTTGAGCATGAGCAAAGAGGTGACATTGGATCGGTTCCACTTTCACGTTTATTAATCCTTAGAATCATGCCAATAGACCAGTAAATTAACAAATAAGTGATATTTATGCATGCGGAGAACATGATTTCTCTACGGACAGATAGACTGACAAGACATACGGGTCTCGCTGGGGTGGAAGTAAGATGGATGTAGTTGAGGGTTGGAAACAGATTTCATCCGTATAGCAATTTTAAAGATCTAACTATGATATTCAACTCGAGTAATGAGTCTTAATTCTTGAGTTAATAGATGCGACTTCGGCCTTGGAAGTAGTATACGGATTAGTTCGTTATTGACGACTTGCGGAATTGTTTCGACTAACGTCAGAAAGAGGGCGAGGGACTTTGACTATCCACTGGTTGGCACTGAACTTTTGACTGTTAGCATTGGAGCTTGAGGAGTAGAAGTTTCTTACTCCTTCCAACTTGTATCGGCCACTTCCAAACATTTCTCTGAGGATGGTTTCCAGCCTTCCCCCGTTTGCATACGGTATTGGAAGAATTTGTGTGAACTGCATCATGAGCAGAGCAGACTCTGAGATTATCCTGAGCGCATGACTATATCTTAGGACGGAAGCTGCATTTATAAGATTACGTATTTGGAAGAGGGCACGTTTCAAGGCGATCAAGTAACAAGTGGAAAGGCAAAAATATCAGTATGTAATTGCAGGTAATATACATAGGTTTTGTATTTGCAAGCTTTGTTTGACAACACTGGCGGTTCAATCCTGCATTACGGGACAATTCGCTGTGGCATTCTCCTCAGAAGATGACCGAAACGGATGTCCCATTCAAATTTCAAGCACTTTGGTAATTCCTGCCTAAATGTGTTGTCCTTAATTCTCAGCACTGAGGCTCAAAACGCGAGATTTGATTCGCTTACTCAAGAAATACATCTCACGTCGCATGATTCACAACAACAGCACGTGTTCGCAGATGTGGGCGAGTAGGGCAAAAGTGCATAAGCAGAGAAAACTAGAGGATTGGGCTGATCGGCTTAGCTAGTTTTGAGGCCTTCCAGGGCGACAGGTTCCAGAATACGAGTTCCGCTGGGCGATGCGAAGGTAAGTAATATGTATTTTGAGGACATCCAATTTTATCTATCATCGAATTGCAACCAGACAACATTGACATCTTGTATAGACCAACAGCCCTGGCATAACAACTCGACGATGGACTGGCTACGTCAAAACTCAACAATTACGGACGAGGATATGCAGACGTTATCCTTCGGCGACATCCGCCCAAGCCGCATCGTCAGCCTCACCAGATCGGGAAAGGTACGAGCCACAAAACAGCATGCCTGGTATTGAGTCGAGGCTGACTTCCACAGGGGGCTTTGGAGACAAACTTATGGGATATCTCAACTGCGCAGCAGTGGGACGACTGGTTATCACAAGTGAGCCTTTTCGATTTCAAGTAGGTCGGTTGTTGATTAATTCCAGGGGTCCCAAGGCACCATTTCAACAAAGAAAGATACTCTTAATCTTCTGTAGGTTCGCCGCGATGCGATAAGAAGATGATGCTGATTATTACTAGACTATGTGGGCGCGCAAAGAAGACCTATATCGATCCTATGGTCGTTTCGGAACTGCCCTTTTCAAAATCCACCTTCGGCCAAATAAAGAGTATTTTTCGGATACATCAATCCATCATTCGAGTTATCAATAGAAATATCAATTGCACCTTCATGTCCCTCAGATCTCAACACATGAGTGGCAGTGATGATGTCTGCGTGGGTAAGCACTGAGATCCTGTTTTGATCTGGAGGGGCTCTGATAAGCGGAAAGTCTACAACTGCAGAACAGCCTCAACTTGGCCAGGGGACATGGCTCTCTCTGTATCCTTCTTTCCCACTACTCTCACAACTTACGCAGTCATGTACGGATGTGACGAGAAGACAATTCACATGATATCAGACCGATTATCCAGAAGTGACTACATTGTCTCCCATCCGATGATCCTGCCTATACTGATCGCCGATATGGAAAGAGAGCGCCATGTAGCTCTACTTCGCCAAAACGTGACTCGAACTGTGCAGCGCATCTTTAACCTCACAGTAAATAGGAAGCATTTCGAAGAGCAAAGTGATTCTATTGCATCATCACTCCTTATCCCTGGAGACGGTGATTCAGTTGCCTCGTGGCTGGATATGAACTACTTGAAGAATGGTATGCAAAACTGGCAGCAGCAAGTCAAGAAGATGAGAGCACATCTAGACACGTTGGATACGTTGTTAGAGCATAAGGGTCTCTCACAAAACCATCCTGATGTAGGAGGGTGGAGGAGTACAGGGCACAGGATCAATCAGCGACTTGAAGAGCTGGTAGATGAGTATGATGAACACATTCGAGAAGCGACAACTCTAGTCGACGGTCTTAGTCTGGCGGCGTCAACAGTGAGTATCACTCAACTCCTTTTTAAAGCAAACTCTCACATCTACAAGGAAGTTCGGCATTCGAACGACAGAATTTCTCACAGCACTCTGGCGGTCTCAAAGCTGACACAAAGAGATGGAAATCTCATGAAGTCGATCGCTCTTCTGACTATGGTGTATCTGCCAATCACCTTTTCTTCGGTACGTTGATTTGCTTGGCATTGTCTCACAGAGGGCGTTAAGTCATGACTAACCTAAGTCTTAGACCTTTTTCTCTATGGATTTCTTCAAATGGCCTAAAGGTAGCAACTCTATTGTTACCCCATACATTTGGGTGTATGTTTTGGTCACATTTGGCCTGACGATACTGACTGTTGGTATATTCATTTCCTTCAACAGAAAGAAAATGCATGATTTACGGACTTGCAATAGCAGGAATAGCGTATAAGAAGAGCGAATCCTGTGATTTGAGGAAGATGTATGAACCACAAGATCATTAAAATCATACATTACTATCTGATGATTATACTCTAAGAAATATGACGTCATACAGGCGTGTTTGCGTAAATCGACGCCTTCGATTCTGCATGACGGTGCTTGTATCCATGCCACTCATAATTGTTCTCATGTTGAACATGATACGACCTCTCAACAACGATATCAGCCATTTTATGCACCTTCGGCAAGACAGAATCCTGACTACCGTCACGGGCCTCATGCCATCCTCCGCTTCCGTCAAAGACTTTCTTCACCTCATAAGGGCTTGAGATGTTCCTCTTGTTGATTCTGTTGCGCGTGTCTCGCGAGGACCCTTGATAGGAAGGGCAGATCTCGCTCGGTGTCTCGCCCTTCCAGAAGGAACGTGAAAAAAGCGGTCGTAAGACGGGAATGTTGACGGTTGCGATGCCGACGAGAGTTTCACGGATGCCCCAGGCGTTGATGGTAATTGCTGACGGGTTGGCTGAGAGAGTGAGGACAACGCGGACTATGGCGGCTGCGATGACGAATGCCCCCGAAGAAAGAAGAAGACCGATGACGAATTTTCTATACTTATTAGTTTGGTCAATGGCTAGCGGTAAGAAGCTTACTTGTGAAGAGGAATTTGGAGTTTCCACAGAAGAGGTATGGGAATACAAAGGATAAGAGCATCAGTCCTGCATGGGTCAGTATACGTCATCCGTGCGAGTCTTGATATATCTCACATAACATTCAATACTGTCGTGACTAGAAAGTTTTGAATTTTGAAACTGCATCTGGCTGGAGCAGATTGTTAGTTACATGCCCTTGACTTTACTATTATTGACACGAACCTGGAGGATCAGGCACAACTCTGGAATAGTCGTTAGTAAGGCTACAGGCATGGGGATTGGGAAGGGTACATACTGCCAGTTTGCATGGTAGGGAAGGCATCCAAGTGTGATCTATCCAGTCAGTCAACCAGGCACCCCATGGCTACGATAAAGCAGCATACCGTAAGAACAACAGCGACGTAAGTGATACCACATAGAAACGATACAACTTGTACATAACTCTTATGCCAAGTCCCAATTGTCATTCGAGAAAAGAAGCATAGCATTGTACCCTTCAAGCACCAAATAAGTGCCGTATAGGCATACCAGGCGACGAGTTGAAACTTTGAGCCCAGCTCATATTCACGAATTTCGGCATGGGTCAATTCTTTCGCAAGAGTCAGTAAACACGTCTTATCACCAAGACTAGTCAGTTCAGGCTTACTATGAGTACGTGCCGCAACTCCAGCTTCAATGTTGGTGCCAAGGTAGTCTACACAGGTGTTAGATAGATGATTACTAGAATCAGTTGTAGGCAACTCACAGATTAGATGTACGGTAATTGCATCCGTAGCATAAAGGATCATAACCAGAAAAGAAAAGAAATCATCGCCTTGGAGGCCCCGCCATCCAACTGTCTTGAATCGCACAGCGAAACGTGTAAGGAGAATGATCGTGCCTAGAGCATAAAGGCCCCATGACTCGGCAAGGAACTGAAACACGGTCAACTACTTATTCTGTATCATCTCTTAAGTGACAGAGACTTACAGAAGGCTTATCCTCAATTTGAGGCATTGTAACCAGACAATACCAAACCCAAAGACATAAGAAAAAAGAAAATGAAAACAAGAAAAAAGCCCCCGGCCTTATGACCTGCGAAGGAATGTCAGGGCATAACTCTTTTTATCACATTGTGATCAATAATCTTGACAAGAAACGTCAAAGCCCTCAAATGCAGGAGGTCCGCATTGCATAAAGCTACCGTAAACTAATTAAAGAACCGTGTGCCTCTTTTCGGATCCTCTTCCCATGAGATGACGGGAGAACTAACCGAAAGTACATAGGGCTGATGTTGAATCGAGTTAGTTTTGTTTCACCATGCCGAATGTGATGTTGCGCGGAGCACTTGGTGCGTTGTGTGTTGTCTAGAGGAAATGATCTTTTCCGGTAGCTCTTGTCGGTTTGGCCGTTAGGTGAAACAATGCTTGCTATGATGAAACTGGTCTCTGTAAACATGTTCTTGCTATACCCTGTCCATTTGGCAGCTTGGACCTTGTGAGCGAGTCATGTCTCAAAGCCTCACCTGCGGCGCTCGGCCTGAGAACCGAGATCTACATGATCGCCGACAAGGGTATCTTATTTACAAAAGGGTACAGCGGCTAATGACGATTGATCGAGATATGTCGACATTGATTACAACGTGATTCTTTCTCAACACGAAAGTTGCTCTCATTATAATCTCCCTGTTAACGTAAAGAATATCAGAGTAAATAAGCCCAATGCGCATCAATCGAACATCTATCTCAAACCCGCTCTTGGCCCGTTCATATTGCATCAGTGAACCAAAACTTTAAATAAATTAGCCCATGTTTTATGTTTAGTTGGTATCGGAAGCTAGGCAATAATCAACCACGTTGACGTCTCTCTCAGCTCGCGTTCCATCGGCAACGACCAGTCTATTCTCGTCTAGTTTAAACCAAAACAGCCACAAAATGAGCTCGGAGCGTAACAAGTTGAAGAACAGTACTTTTTCTCAAGGACAGCGCTGTGGGGTAAGAATGCGAAAAACATCCATATCGTCAATCTTGTTTCAATGTTTGGTGAAAAGTCTTTAGTAAACCGCTAGCCACATCCATGGCGCATAACTGTTTAGCGTCATTTATAGACCTGATTCAATTAGAAGCTAGCTATCACTGAATACGACTGGGTCTACCTAGCTGAAACCTGTCTTGGTAATATCAGTGTATATCCAAATGATTGCCAAGTAGGACCCCAGATTACAAGAACTTGTTGATATTTAAACAAGTGAAACTCAAATTCCATGATTTCTCTGCAGTCGCCCTCAGCCTCTATTTAGGTAAATATGTTGAGCCTGAACAAGGTGTTGACTTACATCATTTAGCACAGCCTGGCATCTGGGCTACCCTACAGCGATTTGCAATTCCAATCACAAAAAGGTTTGGTTAAATAGGCAGAGGTAATATTTTACACTTTCAGCTACGTTGACCTGGTAAATCTGTGTCAGTCCATGTGGTCTCACTGGGTGGTCACCAAAAGTGATTGTGCGGGTAAAATTTCACATTTCAGGGCAAATTAAGGCTGGCGTACAGTTTCAGTCATGGTTATGAGAAGGTTGAGGATACCATTTTATATTTGAAAAAACTACAGCGGACTCCGGAGGAGGAGCTTCTATCGTGAACGCTTAATGAGATCAGCCATTAGCTATATAAATAGATCTTCGAGTTTCAAGTAGCGGCATAGCATAAACCTAAAGGTTCAATAGTCCAGGATGCGAATGTTGACAAAAAACATTGCCGCTTTATGGATGTTGGCTCAACCATGACTCAGGCTACACTCACCTCTATCACAGGCAACCCTCTTACGAGGGTATGGTTTTTGCCTGTCACAAAAGCGGCATAGGATTTATTTCAATGGACATATTTTGGTCACTTCTGTGAAATGACATCCCATTTTCAGTTATACTCCCGACTTGCCAAGCCCCGTGCCACCATTGACATCGATCAACCAACAACACCAAGCCGGTAACTCGGCCATGCAGGTACACCAATCATCATGGGGCACCTTCATAGACACGCCTATTATGCTGATAAAATCCAGAGTCCTTCGTCTTCAAGAACCCGCTCAAGCCCTCATAAACCTTTGAATTGCCTTTTCCTCCTACGCAACTCTGATATATGCCCCATTTCCAACATGAATTTCCCCCCACTCTACCTCCCCTCCTTGGTCTGCTGGTCCTTTCTGTTCTATGGGGTGGCGGCCGAGAAAACACAGGGACCTACTGGTGCTTTGAAATTTGACGTGGTATTCCCTCGCAATGAGACGTATAATCCGTCGTTAATAATGCCCTTTGTTTTCTCCTATCGTAATACTGAGCTTATGTAATACCTCAGGCCTTCAATATCCTACGAGATTTGGAATTACAACAACTTCAGCGCACCCAGTATTCACGCTATGGACGTTGTTCCTTTGGTAAACGACTCCAGAGTCAAGCCATATATTGAGTTTGGTTCAAACTTGTATCATTTCAATAGCGAGGGCACATGGTTCCTGAAAGTTCACGTCAGATGGAAATTTTGTTATGTGGCACCTGAAGAGAGGGGCTGTCTAGTAATGGATATCTTTGACTTCAACGCCACCGATATGGGCGTTATCTTCAGCACAAAAGGCCCCTCTAAGCAGATCGATCTCGTTGCCGCGACCAGCAACCAGAATTGCTCATCACCCGTTGGAACCGTCATCAACGTCACAGACACAGTGCGGACGCCTGCCCCACACGGAGAGTATAAATTAGATGTTTGTCCGATCGTCGACCCTACACAAACCGAGGCAGATAGCTGCGAAGTCACGCTAGATTCTGCAGGTGCTTCAAGCATTGTCGCCTCGATGAATGCTTCAGCGTGTGAGCGAGTCTTGGACACTAACCTACCTGTTGACTGTAAAGCTTTCAAAGGGGAAGAGAGTACAGCACTATGACGTGTAGCGGGAGGGCGACTTGCTTGGCAGTCGTGTTGGGAACCTTTGTCTACATCCATATCTTTCTGTAGCTTATGTTGTAGCTCATATCTTAAATTATAATGAAATTAACACTAAAGAGTCATTGAAATAGTGTAACCCATTGCCATGAGGGATAGTGGTATTCTGTTTCGCTGAATGATAAAGATACATCGTGATAATAATGCAACATAACTAATAAGAGATGAAAGACGTCCTGCGCTCCTTGAAACACAGATTGCTCATCAAGGGAGCTCAAACCTCTGATAGCACCTCTGCGTGTTGACGTCGTGACCAGACAACTCTTTGGGTGATGGTTGGGGTAGCTCTTGAGGCTTTGTCTCGCTGTAGTATTGCTGCATGGTGTTCTGTGCGTAGTTTGTGTCGGGGACTGGTTTATTCCGACTTTGACGTCGACGCCAGTATATAAAACCTCCCACTATGATAGCTAGTACGGCAGCAGCAATTCCAGCACCAATACCAGCTTTCGCGGCAGTCGACATCCCAGGTTCATCAGCAGCTTCTTCCTCTTTTCCGTCGTTGTCATTGGTCGCATCGACTTTCGGACTTGGAGTACTCGAAGGTACCTGTTCGTCGTCCCAGAATCCAGTCCAGGATTGGTTCCAGTCGTTGCCACCCTTCTGAACTGTAGTATCCTTCTCGCCGATTGTGACAGGATTCGATGTTGCTTGGATATTGGGACCTGGAGCCTGAGCTAACCACCAAGTATCAACACCGCGACGCATGTTTGCCCCGATAAAGGCGTCTTGAAGGAATGCACGTCCTAAAACCCATCGGTTGCCACCGTTGACGTGACATGGGAAGTAAGGTACTGGCTCGTTGACAAGGGGTGCTTCGAGGGTCAGATTGAGGTGCATAAATGGAATGCGGATCTTGACTGGGTCAGTATTCGATGTCGAGATGAATTCGAAGCTGAGCGTCGAAGCGGAGGAGATAATCTCCTTATACTTGTCAGATTTGGTGTCCCAGAGGTAAAGGCCAAGGTCTTGGCTGAACTTGACAGGGAGATGGGCGGCGATGTTGTTACAAGTTGACTCGGGAAGTGTCAGATATGGGGAACAGCCGTCAACCAGTACCTTGAAGGAGGGACCGATAGAGGAGTTACCTTCGGCAAGAAGGCCAGTTTTTGACCTGAAGTCGAAAGGAGATTTGCTCCCAACCACATCGATGCTGATATCCCGAAGTGTGATTCCGTCTCTCGGACCTCCGTTCATACTGAGTATCTCTCCCACGACTCGGTTTTGGTCATAACCTCCAAACCACAAAGAGCCAGGTACCCTAGTTGCAGGCTGGACCGACCCAATATGCATGCCGAACGAGTATGACTCCGTATAGCCATTATCCCAAAGCCATCCCGACGGAAGACTCGCATTGATGGTTGGGACATCATCACCAACGAAGAAACTCTGGTTCACTTCTCTCCTCCCACCTAGACTTAGACAGCCAGCAAAGAAACCAACTTTCTGGCCCCCAGGGTACTTAATCTTCTGTGGTACCGATGTTCCCAGGACCGCGAGGCTTGCGTTTTCCACCGTTATACCATCTAGTTCGAGGTCGTCCAAGTAGGCTGTACCACCTTCACCTTCCAAGTTCATTCCACGCATATAATTCTCCAGAGCTGCTTTCCACTGGATCCCTGCTGTGCCTCCAGAGGATGTGTCGTAAGTACCAGCCTTCGAAGCGTAGCAGCTACCCTTTTTGCAGTAATCGTCTTCGATCAGCCATGTTTCCCAATCGCTTCCAGGATATAGATTGACATCCTGCTTGTGTTCGCCAACTTTTGCATCGATAGCTCGCCACGGGCCGTCAGGTCCAAATGTCTTTTCTGACCATGGAATTTCTCGTGGAGTCCGCTCGGCCGATATGGGGGCGATTCGTGCCAGGATTAGTGTAAAAGCGGTAAGAGTGGCCAGCATGGCGAAGAACAATAATGATAGAACAAGGACCAAACAGCAATTAAGATAAACTAACCTCAAGAGAGGCACCAGGAGTCAGGAAAGAACGAGTGAGGCACTTTGATGGGGAAAATCTGTCCATCAACGAAGAAACGAGAGAAGACGAAGACAGGCAAAGCGGCTGGGACAGAGCGAGGGAATTGGATGAACAACTCAACAAGGCTCAGACCAGTATCTCCGGGCCCAAGAGTCTCGCTTCGACAGGATTCAACCAACAACAGTCGACATGGGGGTTCAGCTTGACCCAGTCGTTCTGCTTAGGCACACCCAACATGCATTAGATAGAGGTGTTGGTACATGGATTTTCAACAAAAGTGACAGAAAGACTACCAATAAATTTCTAGTGGGAAGACTCGGAAACACAGCGAGGCTTCCTACTTCTGACATTTCAAAGTGCATCCATCTTGGCGGGCGACTGCAGAGTTTCAAGAAGATACTGTTTTTCATGTCGTTAATAACTAGTCCCAGAGTCTCTTCCTTTGACGAAACTGAGGCATTCTTTGTAGCTCTGGCTCGGTATAAGAAAAATGACAACTGCTTCAAATGATGCTTAGTATTAACAATAATAATCTTGGTCCAATATCGCGATATTAAGTCACACATTCGTTGTATGTAAGCTTGTTGGCGACCTAGGCTGCCAATACAGACAGTGAATCGGATCATGGATGAGTGTAGGCAGTCTTGTCTCCATGAATAGAAATCAGACCATGCACGATTCCTTGTTAATGAAAGCAAAAAAAACACAAAAATACGTCCCGGGATCTTGAAGGACATCTCTGATTGGCGAGTCGCTTGTTGTCTCCTCTCACAGCCGCCCAGGCCCATCAACAACCCCTGTCCACTACTCAAATCAGCTAACCAAAAGGTAATGTTTCACGTTAAAAGTGTGACCAACACGCATATGTTTGCTAAAATAATATCAATTCTTTCGCTGGGCGGCTCCTATGGCACAACCAACAGGTTGTATTCTTCCAGGGTCTTTGTTGGCAAAGACACGCCACGCCGCCGTTATCAGGACAAAGGCTTGCTGCGCACTTTTGAAGCGAGAGTACTGGTCTTGTTTTCTTGTAATCCTTTTCCTAAGCAGTTCAATCGTCAAGGCTGGTTCCTTTTCCTCTCTTGCATCATAGTGGCTCTGATGCACACTTTCGTTCTTATTTGCGCACTCGAGTCCCAATTGGTTTTTTCCCCGAATGTTTCGACAGGGGCTTTTTACTCGAATGGCTCGCTGCACAGGCCGGACGAAGGATCTGCTGTCAGAAAAAGCATCTCCATACTTGCCAAGCACCCTTGCGCCGAGGCGATATCGCTTGACAGCAGCACTGACTCTTAGTGTTGTCCTATTCTATCTCCTCTTCCATCACAACTATCTTCCTACCGAGTCGTTGAGATCTTTGAATCCTCCGGGCTCGAGCGAAGTTGATTGGTCGCAGTTTGCATACACACAATACGTCACCAACAGCGAGTATCTCTGCAATTCGGTCATGTTCTTCGAAGCATTGGACCGCCTCTCTAGCCGGGCCGATCGCGTCATGATGTATCCGTCCAAGATGTTCAGATCTGACAATGATACGTCTCTCGATATTGAGCTGCTCATCAAAGCCCGTGACGAATACAATGTGAAGCTTGTTCCGATCACAGTCCAGCACAAGGACAATGCGGATGGTAAGCAGGTGTCTTCACAACTCAATTGAGATAGTGTTTGATGGTAAGGCTGACTTTTTAACAAACTAGCTACGTGGGCCGACTCTTTCACTAAGCTTTTGGCTTTTAACCAGACTCAATACAGTCGAGTCCTTTCCATCGACTCCGACTCTATGATCCTTCAGAACATGGATGAACTATTCCATCTACCACCTGTTCCGGTTGCGATGCCGCGAGCCTACTGGATGCTCCCGGATACAAATACTCTCTCGTCACAGGTCATCCTGATCCAGCCTTCAGAAATAGAATTCTCTCGAATTATGGCCAAAATAGATTCAGCATCGAACAACGATTACGACATGGAGATCGTCAACGAGCTGTACGGTCACAGCGCAATGGTCCTTCCACATCGCCCCTATGATATGATAACCGGTGAGTACCGCGAGGATAATCATTCCAAGTATCTAGGCTCGGATACTGAATCGTGGGACCCTGTCGCTGCTTACAATGAGGCCAAACTTATCCACTTCTCGGATTGGCCGGTCCCTAAACCATGGATACCAACACCTGAGGACATTCGTCTTAAAATTCAACCTGCGTGTTCAATATCAATAAATGGCACTGAAGACTGCACAACGAGGATCATATGGAACTCGTTTTATTCGGATTTCAGGCTAAAACGAAAGGTCAGTTACTCCCGTTAACATTATCTGGATACTTGTAGTTTAACCTACTTTTAGGAGGTTTGTGGGCAAAATTGGTAACGATTGGCATCAGACCAAAGTAGACTATCAATTATCACTCTATTCGATAATATATTAAGCGAGCGTGTAGTATTTGGTACATAGAAATGCAATCATCAATGCAAATTCCAGAAGACAAAGAAAAAGTTCAAGTTTCAAGAATTTACAGATCTCAAAGACTAAGAGCGCTGCTCACTACGTACAGTGACCTCTAAGCAAGCACATACTATCAAGCGCTTACGGGACTGCATTGCGGCCGAAGTGGTCAGCATCAGGCCCAGCTCGGCGCTTAAGTTCTCCAGTCCCCTGTTTCGTTCGACCTTGTTTCGGTGCATATGCCAAACAGTTGCACTGCAGCATGACACCACCTTTTCCGAGAATTACGTTTGGGAGCGATCCACCACATGCATAGTTCATTTTGGGCCTTTACTGCCCTTGTATAAGGTCTGGTCCATGTCAGCTGAGTCTGGAATGTCTATACTCTCACCGCAACATCGAGAACGGAGACAATAAATGCTATGAGGTGTTCTAATGTTTACCCAAAATGGTTTCCTCTCTGAAGATAGTAAATTCAAGGCTATACATTACTGGAAAGCTGGAGAATGCGAATGGGAACGCTGATTGTCAATGAAATACTGTAATTCGGTGAGACGTTTTTGGCACTGATGATCTTCGGAAGCACGAGGCCTTTCCTCGCAGGTATTAGCTTCAAATCATGAAGATTAAGGAGAGAAATGTCCACCTTTAATCTAAGTTTGGGACCACTGTGAGATCTATCTAGTCTATGGAAGTTCGGGCCTGTATCGTCTAGTCCATACATATGAGACTGCTTCGAACAATGCATTGCCGTCTATCGGTTCAGTGGACAGCTGAGAGAAATGAATATTCCAGGGTACCTGCTTTCAGGTTCATAAATGTAATATGAAGGCCCCTCGGAAAGGGCACACGATTGAAGAATGTTGCTCTCATGTGTGAAAGACTATCAGCAGGTGCAGCACACTTTGGCTGAAGCTACGTCGACTCGGAGACCACGACCTTTTCTGTTAAGATGGGAAGTGATGTCCTCGACAAGCCTTTGGTCCGTCTTTTCCTTGTCACCAACTACCTCAAATTCTGTAATTGCAACACAATTTGTATTATTCGCTAAAATGTCAGGCCACAAAATATACCTGCGTTTTAGATCCCTCTTCACTCTGACAATAGCAGCCATTTCTTCGGCCACCTCGATATCTGTGATGTAAAGCTGAGACACGAGGGGCCGACACGAGAGCATATGCAATAAGCTATCCAGCCTATCTCCACCGATAGATTCCGCGACGACAGAAATTTGCCGGAAGTCTACCCAGAACGCTCCCCACGCGTTGCTAAGATATCTGAGATCGACATGCAGTATGTCTTCTTTTCGATTGAAGTATGACCGGCTTCTAGGGCCATCGCACTGACACCGTGGAAATTGTGTGAGTGTCTCACATGCTACAGCACGAGATTCTTGACAGATGCTAAGAGCAACAGGCGTCCGAGGGGATCTAATGTGGGTTGCGAGAGCTTTCTTGCCTGTGAAACAGCGCCTGCTGACTGCTTTGTGAATTTGGGGTCCCGGCAGAGTGAGCTTCCAAATGAGACGGCGCAATTCGGGTGGAAGGTTGAGAAGAGGGAAGGGTATGAAAGGGGATAAGCTTTCAGAGTGCCGAGAACGAGTCGAAGGCGCCATCTTTCGATTAATAGGTGCCTTGCTCAAGAGATGAGCGGAGTGAAACTCGGAGGCTGGGCGACGTGCTGCCTGTTGGTTGGCAGCATCACGTGTTCGCTTAGATGAGTTGTTGGTTCTCTATGGACCTCTGTGCATGGGGCAAAAGTGAGAACCTCAATAACATTCTTACATTCCATTCTCATGTGAATTGAGATGAACCGAACGATCCAGTTACCTCACGGACATCTTCAACGCAAAATTAGGATCATAGAGGAAAGCACCAGGAAGACAGCTTTCCACATGGACAAGTCAGGTATCATCCGGACAAAAAGAAGTTTTCCATGTCCGATGTAACGGAACGAAGGATTTGGTCCTTGACAAAGGTTTCACTCGCCGTTCCTGTCATTACGCATTGCAACCCGTGATTTATAAACGGTTGGTGTTACGAATGTAAGCAGCAAAGTCCGACGGTCCGTTCCTAGACGGACTCGATTGTCCTTTGCCTTCCCCCGGTTCAGAAGGAATTAGGCTATAGTCAGAAATATAAATTCTGAGTTTTGATAGGGAAGCCAAAGCCTCGTGCTTACATCTAGTCAGCATGGCGCTAGTGGTAGAGATATAAAGATGACGGACACACTCCCGTAATAATCAATCGCGACGCAGTCATTTAAATATCGATCTTTTTGTCTGGCACCCATCATGTCATCAAACCAGGGCCAGGTCCGCATCGCCATGCGCGATAAACACTATAATTCTCAAGCTGAGATTCAAGGTGCGGCTGTAAAAGCGGGACTTGATTTAATACCAGACTTCTCAGGACGTAAGTCACAAAAGTATAACATATCCATCTTGGGTGCAGTAGTACTAATCCACACTAGGAGACAATCTAGTGGTGATCGACTACGGATGTGCTCAAGGAGCTAATTCGTAAGTCCATTTCCTGGACAAAGAGGTTCCCCTACTGACAACAGCCTGCAAGTATTGAGCCCATGAAGAAGGCTATATCCACCTTGCCAGATGCCGCCACTGCTTCTCTCATCTTTGAAGATACACCGTTCAACGACTTCGGCACTTTGGCAAAGACAGTAGCACATAAAATTTCTGATCTGGACACCAAAGCTCTTGTTGTACCCAGTCTTGTGCCTCTAGGCTTCTACCAACAGGTGGTTCCCCCAAACTCAGTTGATGTTGGGTTCTCTTGGTCTTCCTTCAATTATCTTGAGAAGACGCCTACGATTAGGCTAGATGCAACAGCCTCCCCAACTGATTACGCCATCGCTCGCCACAAGGCTCTTGCATCCGCTGGTCATACAGACCTGATCAAAATCTTGCAACTCAGAGCCAAGGAGATTCGCGAGGGAGGCTATTTGATCGCTGCGATTGGAGGCCAAAAGCCGGAAGGGGACACCAGGCCTTCCAGTCCAGGTGGGCATATACTCCAAGCTGTCACCATGCGCATGGTCGGCGAGGGCAAACTGTCCATTCCAGAGTTAATGCAAATGGCTCTTTTTCCAAGCCATGAGCGAACCCCTGATGAAGTACGGGCCGCACTCGAGGACGAGGGTGTGGCGCCTTTGTGGGAACTTGAGGTGTTCGAGACAAAGTTGATTGTGCAGCCAGCCTGGGAGCTCTATCGTAATACAGTACAAGAAGATGAGAGTATGAAGGAAGAAGCTCTTAGGAAGTATGCAACTACCGTCATGGAGAATTTGGTTGCTGCTGCCGCGTGGTTCTGGATTGACGTACTGAAGACTTCCAGGGGCAAAGAATGGACTGGAGAGGATGCGTTCGTCAAAGAGTTCATTGACTTGAGCGTTGAGGAGATGGTAACGAAACATGCGGATTTCAAGGCTGAAATTTGGTATAACTATCTTCGGCTCAAGAGAACTGACAGCAGGGTTTAGACCTAGTGAGCTCGGGCGAGAAAACCTGATATGGAATAAAGAAATGGATACTTCTATCTTGGTCAATGAACTCCCAAAATCATATATCTATCTTCATCCAAATATTTTAGAAGAATGTTCCCTTTTCTCTTAGACAAGAGATCCAAATTGTAGATATTGCGGGGAGGGTGATGGGTTACAACAACATCCGGTACCCCAAATCTCGAACAGATGAGATTCACATGCACGAAACAATGACAATACTCTTATAAAGCGTTTCAGTGCCACTTTTTTTTTTGTTTGGATGGCGGCTCACAGTTTGTTCGTACGCCAGCTTATAAAAATGTGAACAGAGCATCAAGTTTTCACTTACTCTGAATGTTCGTGCTAGAACAATGCAGGATTAACAGCAAGATGTGGTTGTATATATACTCACGTTTTATTTCTCAACTTCCCACTCTCGCTTTTCATCGAATCCTCGTAAACCCTCTTAATAATCCACAACACCTACATCACTTCCAACGGTCTACTGACACCACTTCAACATGTCCAACACTGCTTCTACACTGGACTCTGTCCGTAACTACCAAGACACCCCCAGTCGGGGACTTCAAGGAGGCATCAACCACAGCGGTGAGTCCCCTACTAACTATCGTGATACTAACAGCCAGCTAGGACAGCAATACCGAGCAGAACATGTCTGGGCAACCATCCGTAAGCATGCCCTCGGCCAGGTCAACCCTAACGACACGCCCATCAAAGCTATCTGCCCCATCTGCAAGGGCGAAACCAGCGTCGCGGGCCTTCCACGCCCCGGAGGCGAGGGGAAGGAGGGCTACGTCACCCCTTGTGGTCATACCATCTGCTATGAATGCTGGCCAGAAGAGAGCCGCCGGTCTGTACCTGAAGGTTATGTGTCAGTCGGACGGCGCAAGTGTCCTGTCTGCAATGATTTGCTCGAGTGTATGGGCTGCGGCCGCGGATGTAGTAAACAGGAGGTCCCGGAGTATTCACTCGATGTCGAGTATGTTGAGGAAGTCCAGTTTACCTATCCTGAGACTAATCTTGTGCAGATACCACTCTGCACCGATTGTCTGGGATTTGTTCCTGTCACTTTCGCCAGTTGGTTTCCGCATAATGACCAGCGCTGAGTTAACAGTACGACATCGGTTGCATAATAGACTTATTTTCCATTTAACAAAGAATGATTGACCCAAAATTGCTGTTCCCTGAATAGAGCTACAATTATTATCAATGTGAATATTAAGGTGGTAGGATTTACATACTAAGAGACGGGTGTGCATATTGCTTCGGGCTATCTTGAGAAGGCAGCCAAATGGGCAAAACAATTGAGTGCTGATACCAAGCTTTTCTGTAACAGATCTCTGTTTATCTCCTTTAACCCACTGTAAACTTGGATTCCAAGCTTATCTATTCCCCACAGCATGTTTGTTGTTACATCCGTTTTCGTTGCAACAGTAACATTCCCCGCACTTGTTGTGGAATTCACCTTCTCTTCTGGCCCATGATCGACAAGCACTAGAACCGAGAATACGATGCGACCGAGTATTATAATGATAAAGAGGACCCGCCAACTCGGATACATTTTCCTGCATTCATAGTGTGGCGTCATGTTGGTCAAACGCTATCTAGCAACAGCCATTCTACTGGCACCGCCTGTTCTGGCTCAGGCTCAAGACCTCATCCCTCCAATTCTTGAGACTGCGGATTTTTTCACCCAAGTTATTTGGTCTGTCAACGAAAGTCAGAAAATAATATACATTGACAATGACTTCGCTTCTGTATCTGACAAGGATGGTCTGACTCTGATTCCACCCACCGCGCTCGACTTCGCAACCACTTTTCGCGATGATCTCGATCAGATTACAGGTTTCAATTGGACCTTGAAGCCAGTGAACAAAGTTCCTATCGATGCCAGTGGTATTTCTCTTGGCGCATATACCGGAGAAGCGTCGGATCTCACGTACGAGAATGGGAAATCCACGTCTGAAGGGTATGAAATAGCCGTGAACACTTCTCGCGTCACTATCGGTGGAAGTGGCGCCCGGGGTATGTGGTGGGGGACCAGGACTCTTCTCCAGCTTCTGCTCGCTGGGAACGGTACCATCAACACCATTAGCGGAAGAGATGCACCTGCCTACGCGACAAGAGGATACATGCTCGACGCTGGAAGAAAATGGTACTCCAAAGACTTCCTCAAAGAGCTGTGCAGCTACGCATCTTTCTTTAAGATGAACGAATTCCACTATCACCTCAGTGACAATTACCCTCTCAACCGCGGAAAAAATGAGACTTGGCAAGATGTTTATTCGCATTTTTCGCTGCTACCCGAGGACGAGGACTTGCGGGGTATTCTTCATGGTCGCGAGAACGAGACTTTATCTAGAGAGGACTTTGATGATTTGCAGAAACACTGCGCTTCCCGTGGTGTTACTGTCATCCCGGAGATCGAGACGCCGGGCCATTCGCTGTATCTCACCAAGTGGAAACCGGAGCTCGCCCTAGCCAAGAAGGATTTATTGAATCTGACGCACCCCGACACTTTGCCGACAGTACAGAGTATTTGGAAGGAGTTCCTCCCATGGTTCAAGACGAAGGAAGTTCACATCGGTGCAGACGAATACGATGCTGAACTAGCGGACGACTACATCACATTTGTGAACAAAATGAGCCGCTTCATCAACTCCACAGCTGACAAGCGAAGTCGTATTTGGGGCACATACGAGCCTTCCAAGAAAAACCAGACAATCGACAAAGACGTTATCATCCAGCACTGGCAGTATGGTCAGTCAGATCCCGTCCAGCTTGCCAAGGATGGCTACGACGTGATCAATTCGGAGGATTGGTGGGCCTATACAAGCTTGAAGAACGACCACATGCCAATTTTACCAGCAAGGTATCCACAATTCTTCAATGAGAACCGAGTATTCGAATTTGCAGATGAGGATGACTGGCAGTGGACACCAGCCGACTTCAATCCCTTCAACACCACCATGCAACTTAAAGATGATGAGTCACGACTTCGAGGTGCTACACTGGCGGCGTGGAATGACAATGGCCCTGATGCTTCGACTCAGCTGGAGGCCTATTACTCTATGCGCCGCGGTATTGCTGTGGTAGGAGCTCGTGCATGGAGTGGAAGTCGTGGACCGACGTTACTCGAGGAGACAACCGACACGAGCATTGACTTCTATTCGCCTCGAGCTCCTGACCAGAATCTTGACAGAGTATTGTTACCTTCCGACAACGGCACTCTCCTATCATGGTCCCGCTCAAGCAGTGACGGGAAACAAGTAACTCTCGGGCACGGAAGCAAAGGCATGAATTACACCTTAACACTATCCGTAAGCGGACCCTTCACCCTATCTGGTCCCGACAACTCCTTATCCCTGGATGGGAGTGGTAATCTAGTTTTTGAGACTGATGGATGGGAATATCCTCTCCGTCAGGTCAGTACGAAAGACGCTTTGGAACTCGATCCAGGCCATCCTGGTCGTATCTGGGTCAACGCCTCGTCATCCACACACGAGCCTGTGAAAGTGTCGGTGCCTGTTGAGATGACTTTGGTTACAGATGTCCTTCATGGTACAGTTGTATTCATCGACTCGGAAGTGGTGGGAAGATTTGAGGTATTTGTTTACGGAGGGCGGAACACGCAGTTCAGCTGGAGTCAGATGGCGTTTGTTGCACCGTTGAATAAGATCGAAGGAGGTGTAAGCCGCCTTACTTTGAATGGATCTGCTGAGTTCTCTGAA
Organism: Fusarium cf. aywerte; assembly: GCA_011034095.1. Taxonomy (NCBI): domain Eukaryota; kingdom Fungi; phylum Ascomycota; class Sordariomycetes; order Hypocreales; family Nectriaceae; genus Fusarium; species Fusarium cf. aywerte. The sequence continues at coordinate 620,377 of WETZ01000020.1, forward strand.
CCTAGTAAAGAGGAAAAGCCCCCTCATGTTCCAGGTAAGAATGGCGCTGTTCGCGCACCAGCTCTATCAGGTATCATCACGGTGGCCTTGTTGTTGATGGTGGCCATGGTAATATGGCAATAGATGGGGCACAAATGTGGATTGCAAACAGAGGGTTCTTTTGTACTACTATACAATTCAATACCCATAGTCAAAAAATCTGCAATAACCTCTTCTTGTTTGACGCTGCTTTAAACACCCCCGTGACTCTTCTCGTTGAATGGACCCCTTGGTTCACCAACATTATGTCAACCCAACATCGTCCAACTATTGGTTACATTTCTTAACCGAGTACTTTATCATCTTCCCATCTTTTGCACGAAGGGTTAGCATGATGAAGTGGACGAATTAACATACCTCAAGTGCGTCTCCTGTATTGCCTGAAGCCTGAGTATCAGATCAGTTCCCCGAGCGACACCACGTGGAGGTTGCAGGAGTCCGACTTCGCCGCCCTTCCACTTTGTAAGAGGAACCCGTTTATCTGGAACTCAATCACTCTGGCGCGAAGCTCAACAGAGACTGGAACCCGGGACGGAACTCAGCTGGGTGGCACAAGGCTCAATCGAAGCTGGAACCGCGGATAGGACTCAAAAGCGCTAGCACGAGGCTAAGCAGAGATTGGGACTATCATAAGAACTCAGAGACGTTGGCACGAAGCTCAATCGACACTGGAACCATGCAAAGAACTCAGCAACACTGGCACGAAGCTCAATGGGGCTGGAACGTTGTGTAGAACACAGAGACGCTGGCATGAAGCTCAGTAGAGACTGGAACATTAATGGAACTCAAAAACACTGGCACGAAGCTCAACTGTAATTGGAACCTTCTTTGATGAGAACTCAGAAGCACTGGCATTAAGCTCAATAAAGACTGGAACTTGTGTAAAACTTAGAGACGCGGGCATAAAGCTCAGCCGAAACTGTCACATGTTTGTAACCACTCCCTCGGTCGGTCTTAGGTCGATTCGAACTCGACTTCAGTGGGGGTGTTCGTTCGGAGAAGACTTGAGAGTATTGATAGAGGTTTACGGTATTGTTGCATCGTCCGTCCGTCCGTTCGTGTATCTGCGCAGGTGTGCTTCGATGTAGTCTTGAAAACAAATGTAGTGAAAGATTCATGTTGAGTCCGAGTTTATTCTGAAGCATTACGGTCGTGATAAGTAAACTTGGAAGACATGACGCGGCAAGCACCACCTGCCTGGTTGCTGGGGGTACATGGAAGGTGTTTTTCTCCATGATGGAAGGTTCCATAACCACCCATCACAGATTGCCAAGTGGGTACAAAAGTGAATCATGAACCAACCAAGGTTACTTGTCATCACGGGGTCGCATGGCTTCTAAGGATTGTACCCAGATTCTCGTCCGTTCTTCCAAGGGCAAACTCCAACTCTAAGGATATACATCAAGTTTAGGGTCGAGGTTTAGCCTCATAGGCAAGTTCGTAGCTCATATTTAGTAAATTAAATAAAAGTCTCATGTCCCGCATAGCTATTCTATTCGAGTTCTCATTATACAAGACCTGTGCTAAGACTGTTTGGTTGCCTACTGCTCTGTCCGTATGATCAGAGGCGACATGGCCGGATCAGGCCAATCAAACATGTGTGAACTCATCGGTTCCGACAAGATTACACTGTATTGATTCTACTCATCCTTGACTCGATTTTCCCATCGAACGAGAACGATGAAACTGCTTAGAATGTCGAAACTTTCTCTCTCTTCGAAATCAGTCTCCCAATCTGGGTGTATCCCCCGCCTATGGCAGAAAAGAGATAACAACCGCTCATGGAATAATCTCTGAAGATGGTCGAAAAACTCGGAAAGAGTCGTCTTTTCGACAAGACGTTCTGGACATCTCCACGAATGGTCGGCTGGTATCTCGATATATTCCGCGTCAAGATCGAAGACTGTGGGTTCAATCGTGGATGTTTCTGAGACCCAACTTATATCTTTGGTAACGAGCCGGATCTCATCACCAGAGTACTCACCCACCTGGTCAAAAAGCAGACCTAAGAGGAAGTTCAAGGAGACTGGAATGTCCCCGATTGACCAGTCGTCGTCTTTGTCTTCAAGAGCAGAGTTCCAGGAGGGATCGAACTCAATCGCAACGTTCTCGACCCTTCTTGTCTCGCAACGGGCGGCCCAAGGGTCACAAGTTGTGCTCAGAGAGCCCCAATTGTGTTCAGTAACACAGAATATGTCTTTTTCAAGGTTAATCATGTGACGCCAATGCTCATGATTATTCTCAGACAATAACATCTGAACGTCCCAACATGTTGCCTTGGGCCAAATGTGCTCGATAAAACGTTCGGCTACTTCTGGTGAGCAGCATAGATACATGTCCTCGTCGTTTAGTGGTCGAGGCTGCTTCTCCCAGTACTTGTCGATAACCTTTCTGGACTCCTGACAAGCCGATCAAAGACCAGCGTGCCAGAGGTAAGCCGATTTGTTTCTTGGTTCCGACTGGTCCCAGCTGTATTCCAATGGAGCGGGTGTCCCTTTAGTTTTAATGTAGTGAAGTTCCCGACGGCCTGGTCTCTTATTTAGGCATGCCTCTTCCCAGATCTGCATTCGAAGTTCGAATGGAAGTCGTGGGAATGGGTGGAAGGTAGTGTGAGCCATGGTGTAGAGACGAATGATGAATTATTATGATGATGCCGGCTGCTAATACAGGGATGGGAATGGAGAGAGATGCTAGAGATTGAGGGGAAATGGAAGACATGGGAAGAATTTATAGCATTTTGCAAACCTCTTTCCTTGCCGGGTGACTCGCAATGGGGCAGCGAAGCATCAACAGGGTTCGAGTTTCTGTACCGAAAAGAAAAGTTTAGAAGACTGACTAAACACAACATTGTGATAGGTTTGTATATGCAACAATTTTCTTTTCGTCAACTACCGCAATAGATGAGGACATGCAAGTTCCCGTAAGACGATTCAAAATAAAACACTTATTTATTAGTAACAGTATCATGTAGCATTCTTGATTGAAGCCTGTTTTACAACTTTGGCTTTGGCTTGGTAACAATTCCAACACACTTGATCTCAATGTTGGCGTTCATGGGCAAACTCTTGACGGCAACGCATCTGTGGAACTTTAGCTTTCACAACCTACAAACACTTTCAGACCGGTTGACTCACGTTCGGGCAGGCTTCAGGTCACCCCAGTACTCAGCATAAACCTCGTTCATCTTGGAGTAGTACTTCATGTCGGACAGATAAATGTTGACTTCCACCACGTCGTCAAGACTTGAGCCAGCTTCGTCAAGGATGGCACCTAGGTTACGAATGATCTGGCGCTGAATTTCCCTCCATTAGCTAATGTATAGATCTCTTTGAACTTAATTTACTTACAGTGTGAGCCTCAATGTCGCCGTCGATAATCTTTCCGGTCTTGGGGTCCATTGCGACTCCGCCCGAGGTGAAGACGAAGCCATTGGCGATGATGGCCTGGTTCATCAGGTTCTTGGGCACGGCCGGGGCATTCTTGGCGGAAACTGGTGTTCGTGTCATTTTGGTTGAAGTTAATGAAATCCTGGTGGTTGCTTCCTTTGGTTGGTTGAGGTTTGATGTCGTTGTTGATAAGCAATGTAATTGACGCCGATCGCGGGGTGTACATCTGACATCCGAAGACCCATCCGAGTTAGGTGGGGCAAGTCGGGGCAGACATTGACTTAGCAACACCACCAAGCAACCTCACGATTTATACTTTTTCACAGCCCCCACCTGTAATGACCTAGATGTAAACTGAGAGTTAAAACAATAGTAAGTTCTTCCAGTAGTCAGTATGGCTTGAGAAGAGCACATTGTCAAATTATTCATAACAACGCATTGTGTTCAAGATCCATAAAGGCTAGGCACCTTGGATTGTTTTGACCATAGCGAAATATCACTTATATAACACATTGTCTCTATCGAACTTCTAAGACCCATTGTTACCGGAATCATACAGGTATGCCTTCAACCCCGTTTCACGCATTCTGAGTTCTCAGGTAGAACGTTGGTGGACTTGCAAATCCCTGGTGACAAAAGAATTAGCTACATGTCCTCGAATTCCATAGGCGAAACCTATACCTCGTAGTATTTTTGGGGCACTTAGCAGGCATTGCATCGGTACGTAAGCAACCCACCACAGCATCGTTGTCCGTTAACGCAAGGTGTAGTGCATGGTGATTGTCTCTCGAGGAGCACCTTGACTTCTTCCTCAGGAATAGCCGACGCAGCAGCGGATGCGGCAAAAAGTGAGAAGATGAAAAGTTGGAACTTCATTCTAAATTTTGTTTGAGGTCTGCATGCAAATTCAATAGAAGTGTGCTGTGCTTGACAAAGCTTGACCCTCCAGCCGCTTTATATAACGACTTTCGAAGGACTGAACAAGTCTAGATCTCGATCAACTTCAGTACAGATGCTTAAGTGTCCAATAGCCTGAATCCTTTCCTTCTTATGATAAGCATGAGACTTGACCTACGCACTTCACTTAGTAGCGTGGTTCCCCAAGGTTTGTGAAGTGGGTTTCAGAATCCTTCTCTCCTAAATTCTTGATTGTTCGACCACTGATAATTCTATCTGGAGTTGCCAAGGTCAGACTCGATTGCTCACAATGACTTTATTGGCAGCCTAAAGCACCCCGCACTTCGCATATACATGGTTCTTGATCCTGTCTCGGCTCTCTACGGCCTTGGTACTACACAGCTCTTACTCCAGATAGCGAGGGATGGCTACCGTACTGATAGCATCACCAGGTATCAAGTTACAAACGACGTCATCTCACACCCATGTCCAGACATATCAGAATTACAATAAGGAAAATAGTTTTAGGTTACTTTAGGTTGGGTCTGTCCTAAACGATTCCCGCATCCTAAACCTGGCCTCATTCTTAGCCTTTAAAATATCAAACAGCACATAACGACACATCGCGCCCTAGTCAAATACAAGGTCCAGGATGAGGAATTCTAGATACTGCATCAAACAGCCGGAGAAGCCTCGATTAGCCTCAGCGGAATAGCGGCAGCTGTTGAGCGCTACTCGAGTGTACAATACAGCCTGACGCTCATTCATCCGAGCAAGAACAACTTGAAGACCAATATAGTGTATTGCTTTTCTCTACAGCCAGTCAAAGCGATATTGATTTCAATTGGGCTTAGATGCGATGCCATCCACCTTTCCTTCCTTTTCTTATCGATCGAAGAAACATGTACCACGTAGCTGGATGAAATTCAATTAGCAGAGATATAGTGTGACGGTCGTGATGTTGCTAACCAGACCGGGGCTGGCCAGGTTGTCAAGCCCCTTCTAGAAAGGCCGTTAGTCAGGGAGTTTCAGCACAACAACGGGACAGATTGCTTACTTTGATATTGGTCTGGGCAGTCTGTTAAAAGAGTGACGAATTAGTTCCTCTGGATATATCATACATGGAACTTGTGGGAAACTACTTACGGCCTCCTTTTCTCTGTTGAGCTGTTCGAGCCAGGTTGGTCAGCTTTCACAATCGATGGTATAGGTTAGGGTCGTGAATCGTTCGTACGAGGATATAATCATTCCAGAACTATAACATTGTTAGTGATCAATGAAGTAGCTATTGTAACAAAAGCGCTACTGACCTAGCCGTCGGAGCGGCTTGTTGCTGCTACTGCTGCTGCTGAGCCCCCGAAGGGGCGCGGGTCGGATTGTTGTTCTGGAACAGGCTCAGTCCCATGGAAGTTGAATAGGATAAAACGACGATGTAGGCTCACGTTTGAGGGATGTGTTTTAGGATGGGAGAAAAGGCTCAACCACGAAATGCCTGTCATAGTCGCACCAGCCCTTCCCAAGCGGCTGACTTTTATCAGATTGCGATTGCCTAGTGTACGCAAGTGGAAGGTAGAAATCGAAACTGGAGAGAAATATCACATGTTGATTAGGTACCTACGCACAGGCAGCAACGCTGTGATGGGACAAGAAGGAAGGTTGACAGAGAAAGAGGGAGGGCTGCGACTACTCCGCGCTGGCAATCACGAATCAGTCGTCCACTTATGGCAGGACACACTTACACTTCAGGTTCTGGTGCGCTCATGAAGTTCTGTTCTTTACAAAGAAGCAGATACTCACCATCACGGGCTGAATTCCAAACACCTACAGACTCGAACAATGACACATGATCCTATCTTATAAACATAAAATTGCGACCCTAAATCTATCTGCCACTATCGTAGTTAATGATCCGGTGGCCTAAGCTGTTTCTAGTTGCTTTGACCGCAACGGAAGACGTAAACATAATGGCACTGCCAACTCGACGATATTTGAGGCCGAAAATTGGAGAATCAGCAGGTTCGGTTCACTGCCGTCATTTATACCTAGACACTTCCATGTGTTTCGATCGTGCCGTTGAAACATAACAAAACAGCAGGTAAAAATGGAAACTGGAACAATGCGTAGGTAGCGGGACAAAATAAGCCGCACATTCATATTGGGGATCAGCCGTCCACGACGTTCTCCGCATTTCATCATTCAACGACCAAATTCATATGGACTTCGTCAAGTAAACGGGTACATCAGGATATTCCGCCTGGATTATTCCATCGCATCAATTGAGACTTCAAACTCTTATGAACCAAGCGAGCTAAGATGTTGCGACCGGCGGCACGATGCTTTGGAGGCCTACGCCGTCCTATCCTTACACCCCTCACTCATATCCAACGGAACACTTTTTCAACAACAAATTCCCAGCATTTAATGGGCACCGCCGGCTTCACGGAGAACCAATTAATGGTTCGCGACGCAGTGGGCCAGATCTGTGCCGAGTTTCCCAATACCTACTGGCAAGAGCACGATCAAAATGAACAAGACCCAAAAGAGTTTCACGCAGCTCTGGCAAAAGCTGGATGGCTTGGTATCGCTCTTCCTGAATCATTAGGCGGCTCTGATCTGGGGATTTCGGAGGCAACGATGATGATGCAGACTATTACGGAGTCAGGCGCAGGTATGGCGGGTGCGCAGTCTATTCATGCTAATGTCTATGCGACGCAGCCATTGGCAAAGTTCGGTACGCAAGAACAATTAGAGACAACGATTCCGAAGATTGTATCAGGAGACTATCGCGTGTGTTTTGGCGTTACGGAACCGAATTCCGGACTTGACACGCTGCGTCTTGAGACGACAGCAAAACAGAACTCAGATGGGTTTTACAGCGTAACCGGCCAAAAGATCTGGATCACTTGCGCCCAAGTCGCTTCCAAGATGATTCTTCTGGCTCGCACAACGCCGCTGGATCAAGTCAAAAAGCCTAGCGAAGGTCTGTCTTTGTTCTGCATTGATCTAGATCGCAATCAGCCAGGTCTGGAAATGCGAAGGATCAAGAAGATGGGCGGTCGGGCAGTTGATGCCAACGAAGTTTTCTTCGATAACTATCAGATCCCGTCCTCCTCACTCATCGGCGAACAAGACAAGGGCTTCAAGATGATCTTGCACGGGATGAACGCCGAACGGTGCCTTCTCGCCGGCGAAGCCCTCGGCCTTGGATATGCAGCTCTCGCAAAAGCAAGCGAATACGCCCGTGAACGCGTCGTGTTTAAGCGCCAAATCGGCATGAACCAAGCCATAGCCCATCCCCTCGCAGACGCATACATGAAGCTTGAGGGCGCTAAGCTTGCGACATATCACGCTGCGAGGCTTTACGACCAGAGCAGAACGGATGCGAATGTGAGGCAAGATGAGATTGGCGTTGCAGCGAATACCGCAAAGTATATGGCAGCCGAGGCGGCATTTACCGCTTGCGAGAGGGCGGTTTTGACGCATGGGGGGATGGGGTATGCAATGGAATACGATGTTGAGAGGTGGTTTCGAGAATGCCTTGTTCCAAGGATCGCACCTGTTAGTAGGGAGATGATATTGAACTACATCAGTGAAAAGGTGCTTCAATTACCCAGGAGTTACTAACAACAATCGGGCACTCGCCATGGTACTGTAAAAGGAGTTCCGGAACATAAGTTGCCAATGGCAGTTCGTAGGGTATACTTAGAAATACGAACTTTTACTATTTCCAACTTCTATATACCATCTATATTACATCAAAAGCAACAAACATCAAGCCTTTCTTAGGCTTCAATTTGAGACTTAACCCACTTTTCGAGACCGCCACGAGCAATGATCTCCTGCACGTTGGCGGGTAACTCACCAACCTTCTGCTCCCATGATGAGCCATCCTTTTCAGTGACGACAACCTTGGAGCGGCGGACGTCCCAGACTAGCTTCCAACCAGTTCGACGGGTCAAAGGCTTCTCAGAGTCGTTCTTGTATGTCTCGCGAAGACGCTCAACGAGGCGGGGGACCTCGACGCCCATAAGGGCGTTGTTGATGCTGTTGCGGCTGAAGATGTTTCCGAAGCTACCGGAGACAACGAGGGGAATCTTCTTTGCCAGGAGAGCGGTGGCGGCTTGCTCTCGGGAGCTACCACAGCCGAAGTTGAAGCCTGTGACGAGGATGTCGCCGGCCTTGGCAACCTTGCCGAATTCTGTGTCGTAGTTCTCCATGCACACTTCGGCCATCTTCTCTACGGAGACGTTGTCCTGGTATGTGTACTTGCCTGGCGTACTGTTAGTACGTGTAACGCAGAAAGGGTCAGTCGAACTTACCAGGGTAGATGCCATCAGTGTTGATGTTGTCACTGTCGCAGAAGACAATCTCGCCCTCAACCTTCTCGGGGAAGCCAGGAAGAATCTCAGTCAGAGATTCTTCTCCCTCAGCAGCGGGGCTGGTGGCCTTCTCGCCAGCACCCTCAGCGTTCTCAGCAGCAGCGATCAAGGCATCGGCCTCGTTGATGAGCTTATCCAGGGCGTCCTCGATGGACACAGCCTTGTCAGCGACGAAGTCACCGCTGCCTTCGCCGATGATGACCTTCTCAACACCCTCTGGCTTCTGGTACCAGCCAGGACCAGAAATCTTGCCGGAGAGAGCACTAGCAGCAACGATCTCAGGACTGGCAAGGTAGGCCTTTGCAGAGGTGGAACCCATACGTCCCTAATATTTGTTAGCTCTATCTGGCTATCCGTATTGGAGAACAACATACCTTGAAGTTACGGTTGCTAGCGCTGATACCGACCTCGCCAGGCTCAAGGAGACCTGTACCGAGTCCGATACATGGGCCACAGCCCGCTGGGAGCACCTCAGCACCAGCATCACGCAGGACTTGCCAGTCGCCAGCCTCCTCGGCGATCTCCTGCTCAGGCAGCGAAGCCGCAGCTATGTAGAAGTTGACACCGGGGGCGATCTTTGCCTCCTTGCCCTGCTTGGCAGCCTCACGGAAGACACGGGCAGCGGCGGCGATATCGGAAGCGCGAGAGTTGGTGCAGGAAACGAGGTAGGCCTTGTTAACGGGGATATCCTCAGCCTCGAGGTTCTTCAGAGGTGTGGCGATCTTGACAGAGTTGGGGCCAGCAACGATAGGTGACAGAGTAGACAGGTTAAGGTAGAGCTCCTTGGCGTACTTGGCGTTGGGATCAGCCTCCAATCTGTTCTGCTCCAACTCATCGATGCGCTTGTGGTTGATACGGTCCTTGGAGGGACCACCGAACATAGCGTTAGTCGTGGCCTTACCGCGGTACCAGGAGATCAGCATGTCGTCGACGGGGAAGACACCAGCAAGAGCACCCCACTCAGTGGTCATGTTGCTAATAGTCAGGCGGTCATCGATGGGAAGGCTTTCACCACCAGCGAACTCAACGGCATGGTTCAACACTTGATCATCACGGAAGAGACCACAAAGAGCGATGATGACATCCTTTCCGGTAACGCCAGGAGGGAGGATACCAGTGAAAGTGACCTTGGCGACAGGAGGAACTTGCCACCAGGTTTGTCCAGTGGCCCAGATAGAAGCGGCATCTGTACGAACGACGGCAGTTCCTAGACAGCCAATTCCACCGTACATGTTGCTGTGGCTGTCACTAGCGACGGAGACGGTTCCTGGCCAGGCGTAACCTATACATCATTCAGCATACTGCTTGGTCAGATGGTACTTGGCTGTCTTTACCTTCCTCAACCATGATTTGGTGACCAATACCCCGACCAGCGGGATAGTGTGTGACACCATGCTTCTCGGCGAATTCGTGAATGAGAGAATACTTCTTCAAGTTTGCTTCGGACTTGTTTTGAACGTCGTGGTCCAGAGTGAATACTTTTTGCGAATTAGTATCTCTGCGAGAGCTCGGCACGACACTGGAGTCGGTCCGCAGGCGTCGAATACAACTACTCACCCACTTGACGGTTGTTGTGAATCTTGGAAGCACCAATCTCGAGGAACTTCTTAGCGATAGGCCATGTGTTGTCGTGACTCATGCAATGGTGGGGAGAGAGGGTGATGTAGTCTCCGGCCTTGATCTTCTTGCCGGGAGCAAGTCCTACAGCGTACTGCTGGGCGATCTTTTCGACAAGGGTCTGAGGGTTCTCGACGGTCGGAGGCTTCTGGTATTGGAAAGCGGAAGGTGTAGTAGGTGTGTTCTCGAGTTGGGAGTGGAAAGCGTATTGTTGTCGAGGACTTGTTTTGTAGGTGCGGTACTGGGATGTGGCGAGGGCGAGGGATCGAGTGCGGGCAGTCAAGGCTCGTGACTGTAGCCGTGCAATGGCGACGGCGTTGAGAGCGACTGCTCTCCTCTAAAAGAAGAATGTCAGTCAAGAGTTTTGAAGTTGGAGTGGAGGGGCAAGTCCTCAAGTCCCACGGGAATCGTTACGGGTGGACAGGAACACGACAGAGCATACATACAAGAGCGACCATTATGAACGATTAATTCCGTGACCAGGAGCAAGATATCATACCAGAGAATTAATTCTGGATTGAGACAAGCGACAATGTCGGGTGAGAAGGACAAGAATGCGAGGTTAAGTTTTAGATTGGGGATAGCTTCATGTTTCTTCCGCAAAGCCGGCCTCGGAGATGGGTCACAAAAATTTCTGGGGAAAACAGACGGGATTTTAATATCGACTATGTTATTGGTCGGAAGTCGATTGCCCTGGCTTCCGGGACATGACCGCCCGCCGAAGGTGGAGAAAGCTTTTCCCTTACATAGGGCAACATCAATGGGAGGCGTTAAAGAGCCATTGGCTTTATTTGTAATGTAATCGGCAGTGACCAGGACATTTCAATCCCGGATTTAACAAACACTATCTCTTCAGACTCGTATTGGGTCTGGCGCTATAAACTGACTTAGAGACGTCTTTGTTGAAGGTGTTCCTTATTGTCCTAGTTCCATAAGTGATGGTAGCTGAAGCTCGAAAGCAATTGGTAGAAATTTCAAGGAGTCTTTATGTAAACTGGCTGATTGGTAGTCATTCTTCGACCCCTGTTCCCGTGTTCAGGGAATTGTCCATAACGCTGGCGAGTTGAAGAATTAATCCAACATTAGATATCCCATTTAAGACCTTCCCCTCCTCCATCTCCAAGCCCCGCACACCACTTACACCCTCCCTTCTACCATGTCCTCACGACTCCGCAATCTCAAAGCCACTGCCACAGATGCAGCATCTCACTTACTAGAAACGTTTTCCAACAAGTCGATCAGGCGTCGTCAACTCATCGATGCAAACCAACTACAAAAACTAGCCCTTACCCTCGGTCGGCCTACCCTGGACGGTCAAGACGTAGCTGAGCGACCGCCTGCCGAAGGAACGCCTGTGCCGCCTGGATATCATCTGGTTTATTTCACTCCAAATGGCACTGAAGCAGAACTTGGAGCCGATGGGAGTGATACAACCTTCAATGCCTCTGCGCCTTTTACAAGGAGGATGTGGGCTGGAGGTAAGATGACGTGGGCGAAGGATGTCTCGCTTTGTGTGGGTGACCACGTTGAAGAGAGGACGAAGCTTCTAAGCGCGACGCCTAAAAAGAGTCGGTCGGCCGGCGAGATGGTTCTTGTGGAAGTTGAGAAGGAGTTTTGGGGACCCAAGGGTTTGGCACTGACGGATCGTCGGTCGTGGGTGTTTAGACCTGAAATTGACCTTGACGCTACGCAAGAGGCTCCAAAGCCCCTTGAAGATATCATTCGGGGTCCGTCCAGTATCAAGGATATCGAATTCCAGGATAAGGGTAAGCTTTCAAGCACGATGGGTAGCGTTACCTAACACATCCAGGTCATCCTATAAGAGAACTTCGCTGGTCACCAGTCGGCCTCTTCAGGTTCTCAGCCTTGACATTCAATGGACACATGATACATTATAACCAGGATTGGACTCGGAATGTTGAAGGCCATCGCGGTGAAGTTGTCCATGGACCACTGAATCTGATCAACTTGCTGGACTACTGGCGGGACATTCATGGCAATGGCGAAAGCCCTCAAGATATCTCATACAGAGCTTTGTCACCATTATATGCTGGCCAAACATACAATATTCGAACTGAGGGCATTCGGGATACTGAGGATGGGAAGGCATGGGACGTTCTTGTTGAAAGAGGCGGAACAACCTGTATGAAGAGTGAAATCACTGGCTGAGATAGACATTCAAGCCACGATCATGGAGCACTTAGACACACACCAATGCTGAGACGAAAAGCTTTGTACGGGCACAACAGTCGAAGTGGTGGATAGGATGATGAAACGCCTGCAATAGTCCAACTCTACACAAGCGCCAACAAATGTAGCCTATAATGAAGAATGATATACATATTCTCCCATCTATCCCAATCAACACATCCCATTCACGCTAGAATACAAATGAACTGACAACTTTTTAAGCAAGGAGCATGCGAGAAGGATCCTCAATGTACTTCTTGACAGTGTTCAAGAAAGCAGAAGCCTCTCTGCCGTCAATGAGACGGTGGTCGTAGGTCAAGCTGATGTACATCATCTTACAAAGGTTAGTCGGTTACGGCGAGATATGGTAGTGGGAAACTTACAGGTCGGATGACAGCCTCGCCGTTGACAGCGACGACTTCCTGCCGGATACCATTCATGTTGAAGACAGCAGCCTGGGGGTAGTTGATGACGGGAGTTCCGAACATTGAACCGAAGATACCGGGGTTGCTGATGGAGAAGCTACCACCCTCCATATCCTCCATGGTAAGCTTACCATCACGAGCCTACAACCATTAGCACTTATACTACCCATACAGCCACAAAAAGCTCACCTTCTTAGCAGCAGAAGCAACCGCACGCTCAAGCTCAACGATGCTGAGCGACTCAGTGTTTCTCAACACAGGGGTAACAAGACCCTTAGGGGCGGAAACAGCAATGCTGACGTCGACGTAATCGTGGTACGTGATGATCTCCTTCTCAGTGTCGATCTGGGCGTTGATCTGGGGGACCTTCTGGGCAGCCATGGTGGTGGCCTTTGTGAAGGCACCCATGTAACCCAGACGCACGCCGTGCTCCTCAGCGACCTCCTCCTTGTACTTGGCTCGCCAGGCGATCAGGTTGGTCATGTCGACTTCTTGGATAGTGGTGAGAGAAGCGCAGGTGTTCTGGGATTGCTTGAGACGGCCGGCGATGGTTCGTCGCATACGGGACATTTTCTCCTACAGAACTCAGTCAGTCGTGCATTGCAATCGCATGTCAGGAATACTTACAACTCGCTCGCCCCGGTTGGGAGCGCCTGAGGTCTGGGCGGGAGCAGCGGGCTTAGACTCCTTAAGAGCGGGCTTCGACTCGGCGGGCTTTGAAGGCTTGGGAGCCTCCTCAGCAGGAGAAGACTTCTTCTCCTCAGCCTTGGCGGGTTCCTCGGAAGGCTTGGATTCCTCCTTCTTAGGCTCCTCCTTGGCTGGTTTTTGCTCTCCTCCCTCGCTCTTCTTAACGGAACCAGCATCCTCGCCAGTCACAATACGCGCAAGGTCCTGTCCAACAACAACGGTATCGCCCTCCTCGGCAAAGTACTCGGCGATGGCACCGGGCTCGCTCGCGTTCACAAGAACGTCAATCTTGTCAGTCTCGATGCTAGCAATCTCCTCATCCTGCTCGACTTGCTCGCCAACCTTCTTGGGCAAGCTGGCCAATGTTCCTTCGGTGATGGACTCGGCCATGGGAGGTACGGAGACGATATACGATCCATTGAGGAATCCAGAGTTGCTGAACAGACGACGTTGAGGATCGATGGCGCCGCGCTGGCAGAGGGTTGCGCTGTGGGAGAGTGCGCCGATCTGGACTCGAGAGATAGCAGCTCGCGACAGACCGGAGAGGCCTGTAGCGGCCTTCATGCGTAGTAATGAAGCCATTGTGAGGGTTTGTCGGAAGCAAATTGGCGGAGAGGTGATTGGAGGTGGTAAGGATGGAGACGGGAAAGATCGTGGGGAACGAAAACAAGTTCTGAATTAAGCGGGCCGAGTTTCTGAGGGCATCGCACGGACTTGCAGTACCTTGGGAGATGTGTTGTACGGGCAAATGGGGACAATAATATCTACAAGGGTATGATAATTGAGATTCAAGGAGGTGATAGAGCCTATAGAGGCTGTACAGCTGTATGATTAGCTATCTACTATCTAACTCATAACAATGCCAGTGTTGCAGTGAAGCTAGCGGAGCCTCCATTTGGAGATATAATACGTCACTTTTACTGATTCAACTTCACCACCTCACCTTCTTTCACCTTACGCTGCAACAGTTTATGGCATGAGAGAAAAGCCGTCTAAAGTGTACTTAAGTAAACGGCCTGTGTTCAATACAGATTTTACTTACAGGGGCTCAAACGGAAAGACCCGAGTAGTCGCGCCGGATATTGAAGACCGGTAGGGGAATTTGTGGTCATGGCCTTCCCACGGGAGATTTACAGCACCCATTACATTGTGTTCTAACCTGGCGTGATCATCCTGGTCAATACAGCTTCAATTCATGCCTCAAACACTTTATCGGCTTAACAATCTCAAGCCGACAAGCCAAGACCAAAATAGTTTTGCGACTCATACGATTTCTCGTTTTGGGTACCAGGCTCCGTACTTTGCGGAGCAAGGTGAAGCTAGCTTGGGCCAAGGTGAGCAACAAGCTGCGGCAATGTTCGGCATAGCGAAATATGACACTTCACCTGCAATTCGTGCCTCAGGCATGAATGTTTGCGTCTGTGATATATATTGTCCATCCCCAGTTTGTTCCCCCGGACGACTGGTTCTGGATATCTCCGTTGTAACTCTGATGCAAGTTCTAATGTAACAGCATTGAGTTGGCGGGCCGATACCGTGGCGTTAGTACATAACCCAATTCCGATCATGGGCAACGACAGTTGAACGCTATGGGCTGATGTTCGAGCATACGTCACAAGAGAGCTGACAGCTTTCTCAAGAGAATTAATGTGGATTTAATATTATCCAGTGGTATCTATGGTAAAGTATCCAGCAACGCTGTTATGGTATCCAAAAAACGCCTAGAGTCGCCGCCCTATTCATACATGTTCGTCACGCCGTTGAACAGAAATGTCTGTCTCTTCGTCGACACGAATCCCCGTTTCGCTACTTTCATAATCTTTCGCAGACGTATACTTTCTGAAGGGGCTTGATATCGTGGTTTGCGTGCCATGTGGCCATTCGTCCATGTCGTATATATCTGGCGGACCACCACTATTTGACGCCAGTTTACGTGTGGAGCTGGCTTCGTCGTTTTCGCGGGATTTCGACTTGGATACGCCGGTGAGCCGTATGCCATTGCTGAAAGGGATGCTGAAAGGAGTGCTGATCTGAGTCGAGTGGCCACCGCTGCTGAGGAAAGATCCTGGCAGGATTCTGCGGGCCACGGGTCGAAGCATTGGAAGACAAGCTATTGTCGGTCAGTATGTGTGGTCGATATCGACAATCACAACTTGGACGTACCAGCAATAACGGCAAAATTACACTCGGCGATAGACCAAGCGTAGTGAAGCCCCATCTGTAACGTCATCTCTTTAGAGTCCGAATCGAACTTGAATGATTCGATGAGGACGAAAATGGAAGCAAGACACGTCATAGCACCAAACGCAAATAGTGCGATGACGGCGACCTTCTGGCCTTTTGGTAGGTGAAGTTTCCCAACCTCAATTGCGGGTAGGATAAGGATCGCGCAGTCGATTAATACATGTGTCAATACTGTCGAGAAGAAAAACGTCGATTCCTTGATATGGCACTTGGCGTCCCTCTCTTCTTGCGTTCCATCCCACAACGCTGTTAAAGGCAGACATTGTAAACACACCATGAGTAGTCGCAACAGGAACCACGCAATGGTGACGCAGGAGAGTACTTGGATAGGTATTCGGATGTCGGAGAATTGGAAGAGGCGCCAGTAAAAAGCGAGTATAGCGAATTTCGAGAAGGCGATAGCGAAGGTGTAAGTGAAGCTCGTCGTCCACATATGGATCCATGCCAGGCGGTTTTTATCGTAAAAAGTAAAGTCGTCTGTGAGTCCAACCTCCATTGGCTTTCCAAGTCCATCCTCTATCCATATCATGCCATTTATCATCAAAGCCAACGAACCGACCTTGAAGCAACATTAGAACATTTCGTTGCCGAGAGGTATTCAAACTTAAGACATACCCAACCAATAACAGACAAGGCATCGTCAATTCCATATCCAGCCTTTGTAATCCGTCGTGCAATAAGTCGAGCGATAAGAGCCAAGGTCGCAAGAGGAAGTGTTATAGCGGCCGAAGCAATGATATTGGGGGTATCATCCCTCATGATGCATTGTCAGAATAATTGTTGCAACACAGGACTTCTGGGTCCCACGATCAGTGAGATGCGGAAACCAGAGTAAGCGAACGAGCAGAAGCAGAGACCCAGAAACAGAGGAGAGAAATGGGGAAGTATTAAAGAGAATGGGGCCAGATTGGAGGAGTGATGACTCGACCCAAACTTGGGGGGGATCCATTCAACCATTGACCATTTTTCCCTCTTCCCCAGACCCGGAAAACCTGTAGAAAAAACGGGTCATCGTCAAAATAGAGCCAACGGTCGGACTTGGAAAGGGTTGGTGGCTAGGGGAGGAAAAAACCGCGCTATGAACGCCCCTGCACACCCCCATGGGGAGAGACGATGTCTGAATGCTTAGGTTGTCAATTGATGATGTGGTAGCGGATCAGATCCCTTGAGACCCATTTCTTGAGGCCCACTGATACAGAGAGTCGGGCTCTTGATTTGACCCGTGTCATGTGCTGAAAAGGTTGATCACCATAAGTGTTCTTGCTTAGGAGGATTAAATGGTGATCATGGTGGCAAAGCATCTGAACTGCTTCATGTATGGGTTTGCGGCAATTGTTGCTTGTCAAAAATATTACATACATGCCCTAGTCGATAACGTCTCGTCTGACATTGAGCTGCCAATTCTGGTGATACTGCACCTAACAGATGTCACGCATTGATCGCCATGCGCCTTGTCTTCAGCTGCGACTTCCAGGGGCTTCGAAGAAGTATCAGACAACCAACCTACCTACCTGTTTAGGCGTAGCCAATATTCGGATCCGTTCAGCCTAATGAAATGCTGAACCGCGCAGGACAGATGATGGTGTGAACTAAATTGAGCCAAAAGCTGACGGGTGTCTTCATTTTCAGCACTGTATCATCATGCATTTGATGATCATTCATTTGTGTCAGGGCATGCTTGCTTGTCTTGGGGGATCATTAGGGGTCCTGGTCCTTGTTGCTGCTTATTGCTGCTTATTGCTGCTTATCTTTAATTTGGAAATACGGCCAAGAAGAGCTATTCGGACCTTTACATATTATGGCTCCAGTTTGCAGCATTGACTAGACTGGGGGTGTTATCAATATATGGATGTTGAGGTCAGATTCCGAAAGTGCCGAGTCTGTACTGTAATCACTGGAGGACGGGGGCGAAAACTTTTTTCACGGATTTAAGTCTAAGGTGCCGCCATAATTAAAAACCGTGGGAACCGTTACAGGGCCATTGAACTCAAATACGCAAGTGTTTCGAATAGACTGACACGCGACACGGACGATGACACCCTGAGCCCTGTCCGTTCTCGACCTTCTTCTAACCCCAAGGCCTTCAAGTGACCAGATGTGTGTCTTATCCCGGACGGTTTTCTCCTGATATCAGCTTTATGTCAGTCAGTTCCACTGAGCTTATCTCGAGTTCCACAACCGAGACCTTGGGGAGGATCTACATATCCCTCTCATCGGATTTGCATGGTTCCCCTGGCAAATCCGTTTAGTTTCCGACATTACAATATCTCGTCGAATTCGTCGGCCCGGCATGTTGATTCATAAACTTTGCTCCTTAGAGTTTTCCTTACTCAAAACGGCCCCTCTTTACCGATATACCGATGATAGATTGTTGATTGCTGATCTCAGGACGGAACACGTTGCCGTAGGATTCGCAACTGACGACGTCGGTGCATCCTTTGTGTCCTACGAAGTAGCATTCTACCTATGTATGCCGTACTAAGCGGGTTTGTCAGAAATGGAATCAAGAAAAAGCAAATTCAAATTAAATTATAAAGTCTCGAACATTTATCATCCAGCCTAAGACGCCTACGCTATGCACAACCATCAACTAGCTCTTGGTACCTGATCCACAACTCCTACTCCGCGTGACCACTGATGCCACCCTTGATTCCCTCTAAGATTCCAGACCATTGTCCACCATGCCGAATCTTCGATACCTCAGAAAACTGGTCGCAAGCAATTTTTCGAATAACAAGTGTGTCCTTGGCCTTCTTATGGTTCTTTCCGCTACCATGGAGCAGGTATTCTTCGAACCACATCTCCTCAGATTTGTCGAAAGGCAAGAAGGCAAGTTCGGTAGCTCGATCCGAGAAGTCCTCACTTTGACTATCCAAGACAGCAGCGATCAACTGGGGGAATAGCAATTCGCGAGTGTGGGGAGGGTATGTTCGAGAATAGAACAAGGCTTCCGAAATGTTTGTGTGTGCCATCGCATTGAAGAGAAGCTCAAGAGCGGCCGACGTCTTAAGAATAGGCTGCACGGCGTAAAAGTACGATAGCGCGATGCTGTAATCGTGGTCCTCGGCGGATCGGACAAGGACGGTGATGATATCATCTGCAAAGTCGGGAATAAGAGAAGGGTGCGAGATGTACTCCAGTGCTCTCTGTAGCGAAATTGTTAGCGGCTGTAACATCTAATGCAGTCGCAAAACTTACCGAAAAGTCCCGGTGATCGAGATACCACAGACCCTTCATGAAGATCTGGTACTTCTTAGGCATGCCAGATGCATCCACAAAAGCATCGGAAACATTGTCGCGACCTGATGTTCTGTCGAAATCGAGGAGGATATAGTAGAAAATGGAGAATTTGTGGTGAGTGGACATGTTGGCGTCGCAGACCTGCTGGTGTAGCTGTTTCAAGGCATTGTCTGTCTTGGGAGGGTAGATTTTTGCTGTTATTACGATATTAGCAAGGGGAAGTTCATAACTCCTCCTGCGACTACTCGATGCGATGCCTACCTTTGGTGATTCCGACTGCTCTTAGAACACGGTCAATAAACAAAGCACCATCAAAATTCTTGCGGGACGTCTCAGTTTCTCGCTGGGTTTCGCGATCGTAGGGGTTCGCTACTCCCTGAACGAAAACATCGTGGAGATTGGTATAATCGAACATCGTGAGTGGATGTATAGCGGTCAGACAATGCTTCAATGTTGCGGCGCAAGCAATGTTTTGATAACCAGCTCTAAAGCTTCAGAAAGCTATCGCGAAACAGGCCAAGCCAAAAAGTAAGGCTCCGTCGCGAGATCACGTGCGGTCTAGCCGCGGGGCCGTCGGTGGCGGTACGTACTTGTTGTTTACATGGCCGATTCCAGGTTGGGACATTTCTAAACAAACGCGGGGCGCAACCGTTGAATTTGTCCAGCTTCCTTTCACGCAACAACCCGGCCAATCTGACTTACAACGGCCAGACTGTTGCACCGTTCATTCTAACATTTCTTACATACTATTGTTTGCATTTTTGTCTTGTCTGTGACAAGAACACTCCTTCAAAATGTCGTCCCCCGTTAGGCCCCGGCGCGCAACAAGGCGCACCGCCATTATTGATTCTGACGACGAAGACGATGTTTCCCATGTTTCCAACCGCTCCAGGGTCCAAGAAGATGAAGAGGACTTCGAACCAGAGCCAAGGCCGGCCAGAAGAACAACTAGGGGTCCACGCAAGTCAACAACACCTGCGCCTTCTGTCGCTGGTACCCCTAAACCACGAGGTCGTCCAAGAAAGACTCCTACTCCATCCCCTGCGGCTGATACCAGCGAGGTTTTCGATGCCGACTCAACAATCAAACCTGAGCCTACATCTTCACCGGCTGCCATGCCTCCACCTCGGAAGCGCAAGAGTGCGGCTCGAAGCTCTATCTCATCAGTCCCTGAACTTCCTCCCACACCGCAACCGAAACCTCCAAAATCTCCTGAGTCTTCCCAGAAGCCAATGGCCGCGTTGGCCGACATTACGGATGCTAGTATGAATACTTCAAATGTCGACGAGACACAGGCTACTATCAAGCCGATCAAACCTATGGACACCATCATGGAAAAGCCTATGGATATAGTGTTGAAATCACGGACGTTGACCATTCCTGTTGTTGAAGACACTACACCCAAATCACGAATTGTCTTAACACATCTCATTCTCAACAATTTCAAGAGTTACGCTGGCAGACAGGAAGTTGGTCCCTTCCATGCATCTTTCTCTTCTGTGGTTGGACCCAATGGTTCTGGAAAGTCGAACGTTATCGACTCCTTGCTCTTTGTCTTCGGTTTCAGAGCCAGCAAGATGCGACAGGGCAAGATTTCAGCTCTGATTCACAACTCAGCTCAGCACCCGAACTTGGACCACTGTGAGGTTGCTGTCTACTTCCAAGAGGTTATGGACCAGGTGAGAAATCTGATTCCTAAATACGATCATAAACTAATTTGTTTAGCCTGGCGGTGGCCACGAGGTTATTCCGAACTCCGAACTCATTATTTCCCGAAAGGCCTTCAAGAACAACTCGAGCAAATACTACATTAATGGGAAAGAATCCAATTTCACAACAGTCACTACTTTACTCCGCGATCGGGGCGTCGATCTTGACCATAAGCGATTCCTGATTCTTCAGGGTGAGGTCGAGTCTATCGCTCAGATGAAGGCCAAGGCCGGCAACGAACATGAAGACGGTCTGCTGGAATACCTGGAAGATATCATCGGAACGTCCAAGTACAAGACTCCCATCGAAGAATCAGCCGCCGAGGTAGAAACCCTCAACGATGTGTGCATGGAAAAGAGTGGCCGTGTGCAACACGTTGAGAAGGAGAAGAACAGCCTCGAAGACAAAAAGGACAAAGCCATTGCTTTTATTCGAGACGAAAATGAGCTGGCGATGAAACAATCTGCACTTTACCAGCTCTTCATCCACAAGTGTAACGAGAATCTTACTGTCACAGAGGAGGCGATCACTCAAATGCAAGCACAGTTGGATGTTGAACTTGAGAAGCATCACGGTAGCGAGCAAATAATCAAGAGTCTGAAACAGGACTACGACGTGGGTTCCAAGGAGTTTGAGATCCAGTCCAAGTCGACACAAGCTTTGGTCAAGGAAATGGCAAAGTTCGAACAAGAGCGTGTGAAGTTCGACGAGAAGCGCAAATTCTTGGACGATAAGCGTAAGAAGCTCGAAAAGACAATTGCCAACGCCGAGGCAACATCAGTTGAGGCCGACGAGACTATCGAGCAGTGCGGATTGGAGATTGAGACCCGAACTCAGGAAATTGCTGAGCTCGAGGAACAAGTTCAAACTGCTGAGGCCGAGCTGGCCCAGATTAGAGACAGCCTTAAAGGCAAGACGCAGGAGTTCTCTGATCAAATCGCCGCGAAGCAAAGGTCTCTCGAGCCCTGGAACGAGAAGATCAACCAGAAGCAATCCGCCGTCGCAGTCGCTGAGAGTGAGCTCAATATTCTCCAAGAAAAGGCCAATGCTGGTGCAGTGGCCCTAGAGGAGCTTCAGTCCAAGATTGCTTCCAGCGAGGAAACCAAGTCTGCTAAGCGGGCCGAGCTAAAATCTTGCCAGGCTAAGAAAGCAGAGCTCCTCAAGGAGGCAGACAACATGAAGTCTGAACTTTCGGTTCTTGCCGAGCAGGAGCCCAAGATCCGCTCAAAGATCTCTAACGCACGCCAAAAGGCCGATGAAGCGCGCTCTAGCTTGTCTAATACACAAGCCAGGGGTAACGTGCTTTCTGCTTTGATGCGCATGAAGGAGTCTGGTCGAATTGACGGTTTCCATGGCCGCCTGGGCAACCTTGGTGCAATTGATCCCAAGTACGATGTGGCCATCTCCACAGCTTGTGGTGCTCTCGACAACTTTGTCACTGAGACTGTCGAGGCTGGTCAGCAGTGCATCGAATATCTCCGAAAGAACAACGTCGGACGAGGTAACTTCATCTGTCTGGATAAGCTGAGAAGACGAGATTTGTCACCCATCCAGACTCCTGAGAATGCTCCACGCCTGTTCGATCTCGTTACTGCCAAGGAGGAAAAGTTCCGACCCGCCTTTTACCATGCCATGCAAGATACTCTTGTCGCCGCGGACCTTGCTCAGGCGAACAGAATCGCGTATGGTGCCAAGCGATGGCGAGTCGTCACCCTTGATGGTGAGCTGATTGACAAGTCTGGTACCATGTCCGGTGGTGGTACAACTGTCAAGAGAGGTCTCATGTCTTCCAAACTCGTCTCAGATGTCAGCAAGGAGCAGGTTGCCAAGTACGAGAGTGATCGAGATGGCTGGGAGGCAAAGTTTCAGGAATTCCAGGAGTACCAGCGAGAGTGTGAAACCCGCCTCAAGGAGTTGAACGAGCAGATTCCTCAGCTCGATACCAAGATGCAGAAGATTGGCCTCGAGATTGAGAGCGCCGAGAGAAACATCACCGATATGCAGCGACGTATCAAGGAGGTCAGCAAAGAACACCAGCCCTCTGCGACAGACAACAGCCGCATCGCTGCTCTGCAGAAGGAGATCGCCAAGCTCAACAGGGACATTGAGAAGCTCCACGGAGAGACTTCCAGTGTGGAGGATGAGATTAAGGCTCTACAAGACAAGATTATGGAAGTTGGTGGTGAGAAGCTTCGTGCGCAAAGAGCCAAGGTCGATTCTATCAAGGAGGAAATTTCCTCCAATAACGAGGAGATTTCCAACGCTGAGGTCCGCAAGGTCAAGGCCGAGAAACAGAAGGTCAAGCTCGAGAAGGATCATGCCAAGTCTTCCAAGGAGCTTGCCGCCGCTTCTCGTGACCTCGAGAAGCTCGAGGACGACATCAACAACCAAGGCGAGAGGGCCGAAGAGCTTCAAGCACAAGTGGCGGCAGCGGAAGAAGGATTGGCCGCCAAGAAGAAGGAACTCAAGGCACTCAAGACCGAACTCGATGAGAAGACAGATGAACTCAACGAGACAAGAGCAGTTGAGATCGAGATGCGCAACAAGCTCGAAGAGAACCAGAAGGCCCTCACCGAAAACCAAGCACGACTCCGCCACTGGAACGACAAGCTGTCAAAGATTGTTCTGCAGAACATCGATGACCTTGTCGGTGGCTCAGCCCCCAGGCAGTCCAAGCCTCAATCGCAACCCGAGCCTCAACAAAACGACGATGGAGATATCGACATGGACGATGCTCCCCAAGATGATGTGGACATGACAGACGCCCCTGAGGAAGAGGAGGAACAGGAAAGCGGGAGCGAAGAGGAGAATGATGAGGAAGAAGATGAGGAGCATGTCAATGGACAGCCTAACGAGCTTCCAAGATACACACCTGACGAACTTGCTGATATGAATGAGAGAACACTCAAGGGTGAGATTGCGGCGCTTGAGGAAAAGACTCAAAATGTCAATGTTGACCTTGGTGTCCTTGCCGAGTACCGACGCAGAGTGGAGGAGCATTCAGCTCGTGCTTCTGATCTCCAGACTGCTATTGAGCAGCGAGACGCTGCCAAGAAGCGATGTGACGACCTGCGCCGCCTACGATTGGAAGGTTTCATGGAAGGTTTCAGTGCCATTTCCCTCCGACTCAAGGAGATGTATCAGATGATCACTATGGGAGGAAACGCAGAGCTGGAACTTGTCGACAGTTTGGATCCCTTCAGCGAAGGTATCTTGTTCAGTGTCATGCCACCCAAGAAGAGTTGGAAGAACATCAGCAACCTTTCAGGTGGTGAGAAGACGCTCAGCAGTTTGGCTCTTGTGTTCGCCCTACACCACTACAAGCCGACTCCTCTGTATGTCATGGACGAGATCGATGCCGCGTTGGATTTCAGAAACGTAAGTACCACCCTGACCCTGAGACACTCGGCTGCGAGTCGACCACCAATACTCACGCTCGCGTGGGCATTCCATATTGAAACTCTCATCTTTCGTATTCCAACCTTTACTAACATGTCACCCAGGTCTCGATTGTCGCAAACTACATCAAGGAGCGCACCAAGAACGCCCAGTTTATCGTCATCTCGCTGCGCAACAACATGTTTGAGCTCGCGGCGCGGCTGGTGGGAGTGTACAAGGTCAATCATATGACGAAAAGTGTTACGATCGAGAACAAGGACTTTATCGTGAGACCGCAAGGACACCAGCAAGCATCTCAAAGATCCCAAGGAGGGAGCAATACCACGATATTGCCCTTTCGGTAAATGGGAGGATGCTAGATAAAAGGTACTTGGGTCTTGTATATGACTATGATGATGAACACGGGTTTGGGCATGTTTGGGGATACCTTAATGATACGGATAGAGTAGGTTTATGATTATATCCAAATGTTTGATGTTTCTTGCATACATTTCTATTTGCACTTGTTGTGTCTTGGAAGTAGGTCAATCGGAACTCCGAAAAGACAACATTGTTTGCTGGCTAGTACCAGCTGACCACAGCCAATTCGGCCATTCCTCTTCTCTTCAATAAACCGTTACGACAACTCAGCACAGGCTAACCTGAAGTTGTCCTCCCCATACCGCCACTCGTATCACACTCGCGTCCCACGATCCAGGAACCCAACTCCCCCGTACCACCTAACCAAGCGCGTTCTGGACCAGGATCTGGGACATTAAGGAGCCCTTTAAGCCACTCGCCTTCGACCGGACTCGCGAATCCTGGTGCGCCTTTGACACGATGCAGATATCCGCCTCGATTTGGCAGACGTACTTGTCGTGGTACGCATCGAGGGGCAGAAGTGCCGAGGGCTGAGGGCTTTCTCGGCTCCTTATGTGTGTCTTGGTTGTCATTGTTGTGTCTCGGCAGATTCTGTATTGTTTGGGGAGTTGTTCTTGTCTTGGATACTGGAGCTGAGTGCAGAAACATGAGGTTCTCAGGGGCGAGGCTAGAAGATTGAGTTGTCTCGTTGTACCGTCAATT
Source organism: Fusarium cf. aywerte (assembly GCA_011034095.1). NCBI lineage: Eukaryota > Fungi > Ascomycota > Sordariomycetes > Hypocreales > Nectriaceae > Fusarium > Fusarium cf. aywerte. The sequence goes on from WETZ01000020.1 coordinate 645,652, forward strand.
CTTTGACGATGATGAGGTGAGAAGGTATGGACTTTGGGTAGGGCGTTGTATCTGTACGTTCTATAAGTAATGCCCCAACTATCCGTCAAGCTACACTTCCATTCATCAACACCAATACACTCGTTTGATAGGCATCATGTGGATGCTACTCTTCCTGGTCGCTCACTTAGCCATTGCTTTTCCCGCCAACTGGAACGAGACAGTCTCTTGTCCCCACGATGCACTTTACTCTTCTCTCATTGAAGATGATGGCGAGTTCTGCTCGAGTGTCTTGGAAGGAATTCACTGCGGTGCCGGGTATAGTACTCCTGCTGAGTATGTGCGGTATAATCAGACACGGATAGCTTCTTACGTGAGTGGTCTTCCCGGTTGATGCTGGGGATATGCTGATGTGATATAGTGTGACTGCATTATTTCCAGTTCAGAAGCTATGACTACGTCCAGCAATTCATCTGGAGCAACATCAAGGGATGATTCTTTCACGGTTGAGTATTCGGATACTTGGACTACTGGTGAGGAGACGTCAGCATCTATGGGACAGCCTGCTTCTGGAACATATCCTGAAATGACGACGACTGAAGATCCAGAGACGACATCTAGAACACGGAGTCGGTCCCAATCACCTTTGACTTCTTCTGCAGAGACAGCAAGCGATCTTTCGAGGACAGGTCCGTATACTAACACAAGTAGTCTTGCTACGAAGACACTTGGCGAGACCTCTTCGGAGCCTGCCAATTCAAAGAACCTCACCACCTCCGGACCGCCAACGAATACCAGCGTTCCTATTTCACGATCGTCCTCACGGTTCCAGAACCAAACGTCTGGTGCACATCCTACTTCTCTCACTCGACCTGACAACCAGACCCAATCTCGACAGTCCAGCACGGATATAATACCTCTGACTTCAAACACCAATACCCGTGAACCTGGAGTAACACGGTCTAGCACCACAAGCGGTTCGCTACCGTGGTCTATTCCGGGCAACACGACGTCGAGTCCTTCAGGTAGTGGCACACGTCCGACTGGGCCCATGTCCACAGGTTGGAATTCGAGTTCGACCGTTCAGAGTATCAGTATTTCTGGAACAGGACTGCCTTTTCCAAGTGCACCATTGTCGACGACTCCGATGACCACGATTTCAAGACTCTCGAGCCGCAGTAATAGCCCAGGTTGGAATAGCACAGCTTCTCCATCGGGTGGTAACGTCTCCGTGCCGACTATCAGTGTATCCAGTGGACCGCTTACGCCTTTTCCAACCTTGTCATTCCCAACAACCTCGGGACTTACGAGTTCCGGGGTCCTGTCAACCGGCAGTACGGCCTCGGGCTGGAATATCACTGCTTCAAGAGGCAATGGCACGGTGCCAACTCGTAGTCTTTCCAGGGGTACATCCGTGCCTTCTCCAAGTGCAACACTTCCAACAACGCCGCTGACCACGGAACCCGGATCATCGACTACTGGTAGTGTGTTCTCAGGATGGAATAGCACAACATCCGCTTCGGGAGGCAACAGCTCAGTACCAACTGTCGGTATATCGAGTGGCACGTTCACCCCCTTCCCGACATTATCATTGCCGAGCCGATCATCCTCATTGGAAACAACTCCAGGTAGTAGCTCTATTCCCAGCTGGAACAGCACTTCTTTGCCGTCTGGTGGTAATGTGTCTGCGCCGACTATCAGTACATTTCAATCCGAAACACCTGTTCCGTCTCCTACTACGACTCTACCTTTTTCGAGTCACTTGTCTCTTACAAGTACTAGGCGAAGCGGTAGTGTAGTGTCTGGTTGGAACAGCACTGCTTCTCCGTCAGGTGGTAATGTCTCGACACCAATGATCAGTATTTCTCGGACTGGTAGTTCCGTGCCGTTTCCAACACTATCACTTCCGAGTGACTCGCTTTCCATCACGTCTGAACTGGCAAGCTCGACGTCAGTTAGCACTGGAGCTCCCAGTAGGAACGGTACCACTTCTCTGCCAACGAGCAATGTTTCTGTGCCGACGACTAGTCTGACACAAACGGAAGGCTCCTTGACTTTTCCGACCAATACATCATCAAGTACATCTTTGCCAGCGCTTTCTGGAGGCACATCTATGTCAAGCCGGAACGGAAGTGTGGTGTCTGGCTGGAATACCACAACTCATGTGTCTGGCAGCGTTGGGTCTGGCACAATTACCAGCGCTCCCGAGTCGGTATCTGTGTCTCTTCCGACAAACTCCGGACTGCCTCCAAATGTTACCCAAAGCAGTGGTGTCGGTTGGAATCTCACATCATCCATTTCTGGTGTCATCTCGCTACCGACTATCAGTGTGCCATCCTCGGAGATTCCAAGTCTGCCATTGCCGACAGACCCATTCGAACTTCCGACTAGTATGGAAAGCAGGAGTACTGTTCCTGGAGGTAACACAACAATCTCTACGCCAGGGAGTACCGAGGCCGTTACATCCTTCTCGAGTCCAGTGGCCACAGCTTCGACGTCTGGTGGATCCAACGGTCCTGCATCTGGTAGTAACGCGACGACGACTGGAGTTCCGGAATTTCCTGCAGCCAACTTTACACACGTCACACGCACTGCTGCCCTCTCAGAAGAGACATGCTATACTCTGCCTGATGACACAGAGGGCGACGCAACCCGTCGGGCTTTGTTGCTCAACTCTAGACTTCGGGAAGACAACGTCTCTATTCCTATACCGTATATCGAGTCTGTTGAGTTTGATAGTGGCGGCGTCAATCCGCTGTATTTCACAGTTCGTGATGAAGAAGGCGGGACATACTTCGTCGATACTTCCCATCGAGGGCGCCTCTCGGTTGTAGATCCTGCTGGGTACCTGGTAACACTTGACGCCGACGGTATTCACTTCTCGGGAAGTAACTGCACGTACGACATATCTATCACCATTGATAACATGTACGATCAGATAGCCGAGCTCGCTGGTGTACAATGCGCTGCTCTCAAACGGCAGAAGCGCGCTGACGATCTAGACTTCAGCCAAGTTCTGTATCTGCATGATCAATGCGGCAATATTGTTGATAGATCGTTGAGACAGTACCCTCAGCTTCTGGTAGGCGACACAGTTTGCGCAGATGTCGCTGTTGACGAAGACACAGGACGGTGGGATTTTGATTGTACATTCCCAGGATCTCAATCTGGCTTTATGAAATGCCAAGGGGCTGTCAAGAACAACATCATCGACTTCATCAACACGGATCCGTTTGGGGGTTCTTGTCCTGACCTGTCTACGGTCGTTACCACATTGGAAGAATCAGGACAAGACATAGTTGATCCATCGGAGCTTCGAAAGGACCTTGCCAATCAGGGTTTATCGACTAGACGAGCTAGACGGGAGGCGGATGAGGCAGTTGTTGCCTACACTCGTCTATGGCAAGCTCTCGGGGCCTTCTTCGTCAAGAGTGCCAGTTCTTCCAAAGGCGCTTTGGAAAAGTATATCGACGTGTACAACTCCCGTCGAAATCTTGAGAATGACGTCTGCCAGTCTCTTCATGCAGACGATATTCCTCTCAACTTGACTCTCATTGCCGGCGTAACCCGAATCCCTGCCATCACAACCCTCAATTGGGCACCTGAATCAACGCGACCTTACAACATCACCGTTCAAGATTCCACGCGGATCGCATGCTGTCCTGACGCCAGAGTTGCAGAAGGTAAAGGTGAAAAATGTGCATATCCTCGGGAAGCCATCATACCAGGAACGGGATGCGTTTGCGGTACAACTGCTGGAGGCGAAGGCATCGCATTTGAGTGGACTGAGTGCGGGAACTTCGCAGGAAGTTGTGAAGCTGACGGTGATTGCGGTGATGGGTATGTGTGCTTGACAGGAAGTTGTTGTGGCGGAGGAGTTTGTGTTGATGCGTATGCTTGTTCGCAGAATGGGACTGCGTTGGTCCAATTTGATGGCGGGTTCTAGGGTAGATGAATTGTAAATTATTTGAACACAACGAGACGAAGAAAAGGTAAGAGGATGAGGCTTTGGTTTCTATTTGGCATCAATCTAGAAAGAGTAATTGATATATTGAATCTATTCAAATGCATTGTAATCTTTCCGTCGTCATATCGTGGTGTCGTCACGACAATTGTTTTTTGTCGATGAAGTTGGGTACTTGGATTTCTAAGTTCAACACACCATGGAGCAACAGACTACATACCACCACCACAATTGGATTTTGAGATCAACGTCGAGACCACCATTTGTTCGTGGCTACGTATGCTACATTGGACATAAAAACGGTTTAGACAGGTTCAGTGACGTATTGCCGTCCAAGGTCATATAGTATGTTTCTGGCGCACAATATGGTCTGGAAAATGCCACAAGAATTTAATATTTCATGACATAGCTTCAGGGGTTATCAAGCAAGTAGATGGCGAAGTCACAATAATTCACACATCAGGTAAAGGAACTAGAATAATTTTGTCAAAGACGCGTAGACATCAAACGTCGTCCAGTTGATTTTTGGAATTTCTTAGTCTCATAATCCCAAAGGTATTCATCCCATCCATTTTTTGAATGCTGCTATCATAACCGGACTCCATCCCAAGTATCAACCCATCTAAGCCTTAGGGGCAGTAGGGACGATCTTCTTGCCGTCCTTGTTGTAGCGGACGCGAGGAGGAGGGGCACGGTTGCGTCGGCCAACGACGGATCGGACACTGTAATATTCATGTCAGTTTTCATAAATCATTAAGACGTACCAGGAGTGAGAGCAACTGCGCTGGGAGCAGGCTGGAATATGTTTCGAAATGGTACCACCAAGGTTCATCTAAAAGCACATACGCAACCATGGCGCAGTCGTCACACTCCTGTAAAGGAGGACAACATACCGGACGATCTTGCCGTGGATGGCGCAAGAGACACAGTACTGCAGCTTCAGGTACATCTTGGGGACGGTGTACTCCGCGAAGACGGAGGCATCCGAGATGTCACCTAGGAAGTTGTAAGCGATTGTTCGAAGCGAGCAGGTCGAATGTGAGGGAACGTACGAATAGCAGCGGACTCAACCATGTTGCGGATGGTGAATCTCTTGATGGCCTTGTCCTTGGGGGTGCATCGCGAGCAGTTGCTGCATCGGATGGGCTTGACGTGGCCGCGGCCCTTCTTGTTTCGGCCGCTAGAAAGTTTATTAGCACTCGAGTTCAAGGTGCGGAAGTGCCATCGCCTTCAATCATCGTCAAGCATTATCGCGACGCGGGCGTAAAGCATCGTCGTCGATGGTAATGCGATGCGATTCTAGGCGGTTGGCAGGCGGAGGAGTCGTACTTGTTCTTTCTCTTCTTGACCATTTTGACGGTTGCTGCTGAGGTTAATTCAGGTCCACGCAAGTGAAGAAAGAAAGGAAGAAAAGAAGAAGAGACTCACTAGAATGTGCGTTTGTCAAAAAGGCGTTGACGATCCGAGCAGTCCACTTTTCGTAACTTGGTGGGTTGGAGGTAGGGCAAAGGCCGATGACAAGGGTTGAATCGCTTGCAGAAGCGCTGCGGTGCTGGACTCCACTGCACCACAGAGACGGCCACCAGGGCAGCGAGGGGCAGGGCCGTCCGAAAACCCTAGATCATGTGACCCCAGTTCTCTGGCGGGCTTTGTGAATTTCTGAGCCGGCGCCACCTCCACCAAAAGTCGATCTTCTTCAACCCATTCGCACCATCTGAGGATTGCTTAGGAAGGCAATAAGCTTATTGTCGAGGTACGTCTGAAAGATGCTGCAAATGCCCGTCTACGTCTCTGTCTCTGTGGTGAGGGCTTCATTGCCTTTCACCTGAGAATTGCCTTTTTCTTTACTTTGTTCTTCACGATCGCAATTCTTCCCGCTTTGCGCGCTTATAACTCGACGCTTTCGACTTTGAGCATCCCCTCATTATCGAAACCTAGAGAGAGAGACCGCATTCGGGCGGAGACGAGAGACGAGACGAGCGAATTGCTTCAAACACAAACTCTTGGACATGGATTCTAATCGTCTCAGTTAGGCAAGATGCAGATTTTCGTCAAGACCCTCACGGGGAAGACGATCACCCTTGAGGTGGAGTCTTCCGACACGATTGACAACGTCAAGTCCAAGATCCAGGACAAGGAGGGCATTCCCCCGGACCAGCAGCGACTTATCTTTGCTGGTAAGCAGCTCGAGGATGGCCGCACCCTGAGCGACTACAACATCCAGAAGGAGTCCACTCTCCACCTGGTCCTCCGCCTCCGTGGTGGTATGGCCAAGAAGCGCAAGAAGAAGGTCTACACCACCCCCAAGAAGATCAAGCACAAGCGCAAGAAGACCAAGCTGGCCGTCCTCAAGTACTACAAGGTCGACTCTGATGGCAAGATCGAGCGACTTCGACGCGAGTGCCCTAGCGACACTGTAAGCATCGCCACACTGTTTTGTCACATTTTTCAGTCACTAATATTTCTCTCAGTGCGGCGCTGGTGTCTTCATGGCTGCCATGCAGGACCGCCAGTACTGCGGTCGCTGCCACCTGACCTACGTCTTCGACAAGCAATAAATGCATTCAACACGGGATTGGGATTGATGACGGAACGGATAGGGTGCCAAAATGGGGCGTTGAAAGGCTGTAGCATAAAGCACATCCGGTTTCTGAAATAATGCATTCACGCTTAAGAAGACAAAAAACTTGATACCACCATCTTTCGCTGTGAACAATGATCACCTCTTGTTGGAATTATTCGTGGTTGTGCGCTGTGTGATTTGCCACTCCACATCTCCCAAAATCTATGGCTATTGTCAGCACAACTCGCTGCTGTATTTGACATCTTCGTATAGATCTGCCAAGACTATCTATGTTTCTATTTCATATCAATCCTTATCAATTGAATTTTGTAGCCTCGCATGAATTTATTGTTCACTGGCGAAATTTTTGTCCCGCCAGAGCCTTGTTTGCCCTGGTGGAGTCGTTCCTCAACACCATCACTAGGGAGTGGAGAACGTTCTTCAGAGGTCCGTAGAAAGCCGGTCATTCTTGGTCTACGGCTTTGCGGTTTATAGAAATTATAGTCCGAAGGGGTCTTCTGCATGTACTATTCCGCGGTACTTGATAGTTGACACAACTGGTTTCCCACTCAACATTACAGTCACAGTCATCAATGTCCAGTCTTCAGTGAATTGCGTGTTTTTGTAAACAAAGGGTATGAGTTTTCCCTCGTAGTGAAAAACAGTTTTACATCAAGCCAAATGCCCTCAAACGCCCAAAAGCCAGAAGCCAGATCAGATCCTACAAAAACTCCTCAAACAATTGCGCAAGGGCCCCTGGGATGCCAATCACCCGCACGCCAGTCATCGCTTCTCCAGCCCATATCCATTGAGGTCTTTGCGATGTGCAACTATAACCAATCAGACTCGCAAGGCCGAGAAGCCACATGATCTGACTTGAAAAGTTGACATCGCTGCGTGCTTGGCGGGAGATCCAGGCCTATATCCCGAGTCCGACAACCCTTGCGCAACGTCTATCATGACTGAAGATGCATCTTCCGTTATCCTCGTTCCGAAAGTTTTCAGCGCTGGAACAAATTAGTGTCTACGAGACACGAAGGCATGTCCAGACGCCGGCAAACGATTGCAAGAGCTCTACTCGTCATCCGCAGCCTTGGACTTTCTCTTCTTCTTGTCCTTCTTCTTCTCGACAGGGGCTTCCTCCTCATCTAGCTTGCGCTTCTTCTCCTTCTTGTCTTTCTTCTCCTTCTTTTCCTTCTTGTCCTTCTTCTCTTTCTTGGACTTCTTCTCGGGAGCGGGAGCGTCGGCCATCTCCTCATCAGAGCCAGCGTCACCATCGTCGATGATGTCCATGACACCCTTCTGCGTAGGTTGTTAGCATTAATCAGTAATCGCATATCGAATCAACGTACCATGACCTCGGCATTCTTGGCGGGCTTCTTGCCAGTGGCGTAGAACTCTAGTCGGTCCTCAACCTGCTGCTTAAGAGCCTCACCGAATCGGGTGGAGGGCTCCTCGGAGAAGTTGTCGATACGGCTGGCCATACTGCACTTGTTGGCGAGGTATCGAGAGATGCGACCCTTGTTGCGGACACCGGCCTTACCGATGAAGCTGCTGTGATAGATGAGACCGTACTTGGGAGTGTTGCTCTTGGTCTTAAGAGCACGGAAGAGAGCCTTCTCAGCACCGAGAATCTGGAGAGTAGAGGCAGGGTACTTGGAGAGGTTGGTCAGAGAACCAGCGTGGGAGATGAGGCGGGCGGCGACAGGAGTGCCGATGAGGGTCTGCAGGTTGGGAGCGATGTCGGACATCTTCTTCTCAAGGTAGAGGTTGGTGGACTTGCGGTTGTCGGCCTGCTTGACAACGGCCTGAGCGAATCCGTTGACGATCTCGAGATCAGCCTCGGAAATGTCGAGACCCATGGAGACCTTAGCGGCGTCAATGATGGCCTGAGCCTTCTCACCGTCCTCCTCAACAAGGGCAGCAATGTCGTGGAGCTTGTCATCGTTCAAGCTCTTCTTGTCGCCAATGGCCAGGACGAGCTTGCAGTAGGTGTAGTTGTCGGAGACAATCTTGACAAGCTCAGGGAAGTGCCAGCCGTACCACTCGCGAACGCGCATGTAGAACTGGTTGACACCCTTGTCCTGGAAGTCGATGGTCGCACTAGCCTGGATGATGTGGTTGTCGTTGCGGGTGACGCTGAACTTGACCTTGGCACGGGAGTAGGCGTGACCCATACCCAGACCAGCCTTCTCAACATCGCCGTACTTGAGACCGCCGAGGAGCTTGTCGGCGTGGAGTCGGATACCGCGAATCACGTCGCCGACAATGTCAGAGGTATCGGCGGTCTCGCACTCGAGGCCGGGGAAGAGGCCCTTGATCGCACCAGCAAGGTTCTTCTCGGAAACACCGAGAACGACCTTGGACTTCTTGCCGCTCGTCTGGGGGAGGTTGAGTTCGAGGACGGACTTGAGGTAGTCCGAGACGATACCCTCAGTGACGAGGTTAATGTTCTCGAGAGCCTCGACGTGGCCCCTTGATAGAATGTCAGCAATCGCGCGTCCACTGGCATCACGAGTCCGAGTCAAAAATACCTGAAAGGGCTGAAGTTGGCCAGCTGGACCATCTTGCCGAACTTGGCGAGATCGTTGACGGCGGCCTGAGTCTCCTTCAACTTCAAGCCGACCGCATCCTGCTGGTGCACCACCTTGAAGAGGGCATAGCCCACGGGGCTTTCGTAAAGAGCGTAGTCGATGTGCGACATGATTTCGTTCCCTGCCGGTGCCGCAATTGGGAATGATTCCGCGTCGGATAGGTTTGGTGATGGCTCGAGACTTAAGATTTTCACACTTTTTTTGCGGGTGGAAATTTTCTGGCAGCTTGCGCACGGGCCAGTGTGGCTCATGTGGCTGGAGTTACAGCACGTGACTGACTATAATCACCGCTCAAACAGTCACGAAGTCCAAGTGCACCACATTGGATTTTAAAATGTGTATTGCAGTCAAATAAAATTATAAAGGCCGTAAAAGTTATTTCTGTTATTCATTTATCCATACTTCAATATTGGAAGACAGAGTCGTTGCAGACTGTCATCAATGTTCCTCCTTCTCCTGACCCACTGAACCCACTTCGGCGCCTCAATTGTTCGGGAACCCATTTCGCAAGTTGTCGTACTTGGTCGCGGGATACTCGATGCAGTTGTCCTGTCTCATGAGCGCTCCCTGTCCACCAAATCCATTCACAACTGTTGTGATCAAACTCTTCTCACCCTGCTTATCTGCGCTACTCTCCCACCACATAGCACCTCCGAGCTTCCACTTTCTCACATACTCGGCCTTATCCCAAGCGACCCGCGGCGTGTCGTAGGTGACCATAGTACGCGTCTGAGGGTTGTAGCAGTAGCTGGCACAGCATCCTCTATCGCCGTACTCTTGCGCGCCTTCTAGAGGAAGCACCTTGTAATCGTAGACTCCCTGCTCCCAAGTGCCTTGTCCAACGCCTTGGTAGGGACGCCCGGGACCGTCGGTGTTCTCAAAGGCTCGACCGTAGAGTGGCATGCCAAGAACCATCTTTGAAGGAGCGACACCGCTGCGAACATAGAAGTCGATGGCGGCAGATGTAGAGAATGGGGTTGATGTTGGGTTGTCGGGAGATGGGTACAGGTTGGCTTGGTGGCCCGCAGTCTGATCCCAAGAACCAGCATAGTCGTAGGCCATGAGGTTCCAGAAGTCGAGATATTGATCCATTCCACGAATATCAAGCTTCTGGAAGTTTTGCGCACCAGCTGGACAGGCCACGGTCAACTCAAAGTGATAAGGTTGGCTCAGAGTCTGCGCATAGGCGTCCATCTCACGACGCACAGCACCCAGAAGCTCAACGTAGTCTCTAGCCTCGTTGGCGTTCTGAGGATACTCCCAATCGATGTCAATACCATCAAAACCAAGGTTCTTGATCAGATCGACGCAGCTTTTGGCAAATGTATCGCGTCCTTGGGGTGTGCTTGCGGGGCCCTTGAAATTGCTGCTGTAGGTCCATCCTCCGACACTAAGAAGAACCTTCAGGTTTCGGTTGCGTCTCTTCAGAAGGTTGAGCTGCTTCATACAGCCATACAAATTGGTGCCGACATCGTTCCAGGAGTCGCCGTCCCAATGAATATCGGTATCAGCCCAGGAGTCGGTAAGATGGCTAGGATATGTGAGCTAAGGTGTTCCACTGTGAGATGGGTAGAGCATGACTTACACTTCGCCCGAGTCGCTACGAACATTAGCAAATGAGTAGAGGATATGTGTGAGGTTCTCCACGGGGAGATCTTGAGGGCGATGCTTTCGAGCATAAATGGCCCTGTTACACGTTAGCTCAGGTTTCAATGAGACAGATACAGGGTAGTTTCGTACCAGTTGACGAAATATGCAACAGTGCGGAAACCTTCGGGTCCACCGCCCATTTTGAATGAAGTAAAGATATTGGGTATAGAAGTGTTGGAGATAAATACTGCAACTAATGCAGAGAAAACGGCGCTTATAAGTAAAAGACTCGCCCAGGTACAACTTCCCAGCCGTAGTCTTGGCTGTCTCTGCAGAGGATCCGTGATGATGGAGGGGCACTTGGAGGGGTTTGAGTGGGGAATCACTTCAGCTTGAAGAGAATAAGACAATCAAGAGTGAATAGTGAAGCAAATAAAGATATCAGAGAGAGATGTAAACCAACAAACAATCAGTAAGATATAAGAAACGTGGAGGCATTCAGGCCTCTTACTCAGCCGCCATCTTTCAGCTCCAATGGTTCATGTTCATCGACCAACTTTCCAATGCATCCATGTTTTTTGCGTCGTCATCTGCGGCGCTGACTTGGGTCTGAGCGGCCTCAAGCGTGGCGGTGCTCAAACGTGGCAATGCTACATGCTTTGTACTGTACGATGGGGTAGCTGGGCAAGCTGGGCTGTTGCACGACAACACAGCTTTCCATGGCATTGGTAGCTTGGCAGTATGATGTCCAAGAATAGCATATAACATATAATTGTAATGTTTTTTTTTTGTTGAGATAACTAAGTGACGCAAATAATCAATATGTCAAGGTCTTGTAAGATGCAATGTTTTGGGACAAGAAAAGCCACGAATCGCAGGAATTCATTCTATGTAAGGTATCTCTATGAATCATCGTAAAGTCGTTTCATTGGTTCTAGCCGTGCAGGAACGCCTCAGAACACAAAAAGGAAATCTTCATTCTCCAAGTCGGTGGTATCCCCAAACCCTTTATCACCGTCTTTCTGATCCGTCCGCTCATCTTCCAAATCTTGGGCTTGGGATATTCTACCGTCCTCATCACCCGTTGCTTCGCGAAGTGTCACACCTCCTCGCAGTGATCTCTCCATGTGCTCTATCCTCTCCACCTCTTCCGCCGTCTCGAGACTTCGATCAACCAGTACGGCGCTCTTTCCAAGTGCAACTCTGCGCTGGCTGTGAAGTCGATTCAGTCGAGAGAGATGTAAAGATGTGCCTGCGACAAGGGCAACGATGAGCACGTAGAGTGCAAGGTTGGCGCGCAGACCGCGGGTGTAGGCTGGCGCTTCTTCAGGAGAGTACAGAAGAGGACCGACGATGTTGCCAGCGGAGGCACTGATGAAGATGAGGGCGGAAGTGGTCTTTCGTTTCGTGTCGCCAGCTGTATTTTGTGCTGACCATGAGTAGATCAATGGGGCTGAAGTCTGTTAGATCAATGTCGAGAATACGGCGACCAGAACACTTACTGATACCAGTAAAGGTACAAAGACAAAAGTAACCAGCCAGACAAGCACCTTTGTTCTCAAGGCTGTGCGCAAAATGCAGGAGGATAGCGCACCCAACGATAGGAGGTACACACAGCATGGCAATGACTGGACCCTTCAGTTTCCACCTCATCGATACGTAAGCACTTGCAGAGACAGCGACGATGTGCGAGATGCCAACGGGCACGTTGAACAACATGGTCTCAAAGGGATCCGATACAAAGGACTTGATAATTAGAGGACCGAATGTCGAAATGCCGTTGGAAGGGACCGATATGCAGAAGATCATAGCGACCCAGCACCAAGTTTTGAGATCTTTCAATGCCTCGACAACATGAGGAGTCCTCCACTCGCGAGACATGACACCCATTTGGTTGTTACGAAGTCGTTCGATCGCGATGAGTTTGTCTTCGTCACTGAGAAACTTGGCTTCGGTGGGTGAATCTGGCATCCAGAAGAACATTACAAAGGCCACTCCGATTGTGATGGCGCCAAAGAAAAGGAAGATGATCTATTGATGTTGGCCGGATTGTCCTCAACCGAATAGATCCGACATACCTGATAAGGCTTCATCTTGGACTCGATGCTCGCAAGTCCATATGTGATAAGACTACCAAACTACAGACCCTTATTAACTTGGGCGTTCACGGAAAGAAGGTATACTCACCACCCATGTTAACCCATTCATACAGTACCAAGAGCCAATTCTTAGCGTCTGTTCTCTTGGAGATGTTAGACACACCCGTGTTTATCAGGTAACAGCCATACCTTCTCCTCCACCACATTTGTGTAATGGCGATAAAACTCGGCCCAATACTAGCTTCAAACGCACCCAGAAAGAAGCGCGCAGCCATCAACGTTCGGAACTCTTTCGCCCATGTCATGAGAACCAGCATTGTTCCCCACCCCAACACCATGGCGCTCGTCAGTTTTCCGATGGGCAACTTGACCAGCGCAAGCGCAAGCGGAGGCTGCATGATCAGCTGCGCAAGAAAAACGATGCTGCCGAGCCATGAGTACTGCTTGCCTTCGAGATTGGTATCTTCAATGAGTCCAAATATCGAGGCGTATGATAAAGTTGCTTTGTCGAGCGCTTGGAGGAAGTACACTGATAGCATCAAAGGAAGCAATGCGAGATCGATGCGACGAAGGATACGGGCGTCGTCGGCTGGAGAAATGGTGATATGCTCATCGGGGGAACGACCCATTTTGATGAGAAGCATCGCCGCTGCATCGCGATAATTCTCCATTCTCGCATCTTGACTTTCCCCAGCATCCTCCATGATGCTTTGCGTCCTGTTGCTGTTATCATTTTGCGGAAGAGGTTGGTACTCTGCGCGCACTGCATTTGAAGAGCGGAGAGAAAGCCTTCGAAACATGATTTGTCGATCTTTTTTGTCCCAAAGGACCAAGCCCAGTGGGCGAGACTTTCCTTATGTTTAATAAAAACTTTGTTTGCGTATACGCCCGAGACTCAGGTGAGGTGTTCGTGAGACCTCCAATTGCATTGCCCGACGTCGCTGAGAAATGACGTCGGTTTGCACTTCAGCTCAGCGAACCAGGAGTCTTTATTAGCGAGAGACATGTACTGAAGACCCTGTAAGTTGGGGGCCTAATTGGTACTGTAATTCCGATGGTCGGGTGCACAGCGCACGTGGGTATGGTGACCAATCTAGACACAAGCGAAGTCATCAACGTTGAACGTCTAGCTGATAGGTTGGAGCTTTAGAAAAACCTCAAGAGGCATGGTCCAATACAAAATTTGATACAAGAGAGAAGAGGTGATAAGCTAGTTGATATCTGGAGAGAAACAGAGTGTTGATCCCATTGTCGAGGTTCCACAGCTTATCACCAAAAGAAGAATTCATTCCAGGATAATAATACCCTGACACAAAGAAAGCCACTTCTACCAACGAGCAGTTTATCACAGCCCACCGATAACCTCGAGTCATGGGTGAAATCCTTGAATTTGAGTTTGAAGCATCCACAGACTAGATCGACTGCGTTTATTCCCTCGTGGGCTCAAATTAAGACGTTGGAGCGCCACGTGGGTTGTGTTAGGTTTGGTTGTTTGTAATCGGCATTTATTAAACCAGACCACTCTCGAACCGATAAATCTAACCGAAACAACCATCGTGAAGACTTCATACAGTCAGGGCCACATCACAAATCAAGGAGACAGATTTTAACATCACTAGCTTCTCGGAAATTGAGCCTTAAGAAATCATGATAAATAAGGGTTCACAGAGGGTGATAATTTATTACTGTTCCCCCAGCTAATTGAAGACTGCCTGCCCTATCTCTGCCCTACGATCGAGTTTACTACGCACGATCTTTCACAACGGCTCATGTTATCCCCACAACTTGAACTTGTTCTATATTTATTAACAGCCACTCTCTGATGTAACTTTCTTTCTTTCGTGATCGAGAATCTGCCTTAGCGGGATTTCCCTCCCGTGTGTCCGTCCACTCGTTTCACATTAAGCGCCGGGGAACCATGCACGACATTCCCCGACCATGACCTGAAGAATCTCGTACGCGCTTCCGAACTTATCGCCCAACCATGATTCGACAGCCGACCACCATCCGGCGGCTATGCCTTGGTATGAATCCACCGCCGTACATGATGAATTAAGGCACAGGTTTCACTGTCTTGTCCAGGAACCAACAGTTTTAAGATAGACGAGAGAAGAGGGCGGGAAGGATTCCTTCTTAACGGCGATCTCCTGCTTCCTCTCGCTTTGACTTAAACCATGTTTCGTAGTATCATATCATCACATCTGTGCTGTGCATAAGTTGATGACTTTCTCTTATACCACCATGGCTAAAAGTAACGGCTTCATGAGTTTCTTTTCTTCTGACTACAATACTTTTATTTCTCTCGTTTTTACTACGCCCCTCGCTACAGCGCTACTATGTCTCTCTCTCAACGAAACGCTCTTCTCTGGCGAGTTCCTCAACTTCGTCAATGATAACCGTCCTTCAGTCCAATTCGCTGTCCAGATCATCGCCAACTTCATGTCTGCGCTTCAGGTGATTACCATCTGCAGGGTGATCAACCTGGGCGTTCGCAGACGGCTCAAGACCAAGAGTATGAGTCTTGATCAGATGCGAGCGTGGATGGATGCTATGATTCCGCGTATCAACTGGGACTTGCCATTTGCATATATTGTTTTGTTGGCTCTACTGGTTTCTGTTTCCATGGTTCTGAGCGCTATCTGGGCTGCTGCTATGACACCCGTTGAGACAGTCGAGGACATCGAAGGCACAGTCCAGATTCCGACATGGGACAACATCACCTACATCAGAGAGTATCCATCAGAGGTTGGATCAGCGGGTCCTACCAAACACACTGCGCTTGGCAAGTTCACATACTCCGTGGGCATCCAAATGCTGGGCAGTCTCCTCGCTTCCGCTGCATCGGCATCACCCATTCACAACTCAACCCGCAATCACGAAAAGCTAGACCAGACAGGCTACAGCTATGTCGGTCGATCTTATGGCGTCGGCTCCTCTCCCGGTCTAGGTGAAGTCCACTTCCAAAACGGACGTGGTTTGCTCGGATGGCAGTACCAAGAGGTAGGATATCTTACCAAAGTGAGCTGCATCTACAACAAAACAGCCGACTTCAAACTCAAGCCCGACGGTACTGATATTCGCTGGGCTGCAGTCGGTGAACTTCCCGATAGCGACGATGGCTATGAATGGTCCAATTACATCGGATTCGGCGATGGAAATGCTGTTGTGGCTATGGGCGTTGCACATTTCAAAGATCATGACGCCCCTGTCGCTCCCGAGAGGAAGTACATCGGGTTTGCAGCCGGAGGATTCTACAATTTCTTGAACGAGACGCAATGTGAGGTCAACTTTGAGCCCACCCGGTTTAACGTTACCGTTAGCAGTCGCGGCAAGAACATCACCGTTGTGCCGACAAACGATACTCGGGTTCCTGATATTGATTTGACTCGCTGGCTCAAAGGCACTGTCCTTAGACAATTCGAGCTGATCGCCAACGATGAGACAAACCTATATGTATCGACTGTCGGTACAGCTTTTAACGCCTCCATAACCGACCATCGTATTCGACTTGAGATGAATAATACTCTCGCCTCAAGAACATCTAAAAACGTCACACTGGAGGGTATAGAGAACGCCATTACCGCCATGGTGGACGATATGCTAGTAGCATATGCCTCGGCGCAATTTGTCGTTGGAGACTTCCACGACGAAGTCAAGGGAACCATTAGGGTCACAGCCATCATCATCGGCGAAAAGAAGTTTGCCATCGCAGCTTTCGCGTTGAATATGGTAGTTGTAGCGCTCTTTATCATCGAAGCTATTCGGACAAGGGGCTGGAAGGGCATAACTGAGTTTGATCCTTCTGATATCCGCCATGTGATGATGGCTGCATCCGAAGGGGGTGGGAATCTCGCGCATGTGGGATTTTCCAATAAGGATAAGTTGGGCAAGATTAATGTGAGAGTGGGTGAGACCGGAACTGGGAGATTTACACTTGCGGTAGACGGAGAGGTGTCACCTACCGTTAAGTATGAGAGTATGAGGAATGATAGTGATGCTTCTCTTAGAAGGTATAAGGCGTCTGTGGTTGAGACGGTCACGAATTCCAGGCCGAGAGAGCCAAGCATATGAATAATGTAGCGTATATAGATGCACAAGGTGCAACCAGGATGTTGTTGGTGGATATAATTAGGATAGTTGGACATTTTGGCACAGCAGATCATCCATTGTATAACAGCTGGTACTTGTATTATCGTGGCCCGTTTTATTCCATCACGACTCCATTTGTGTTGATCTCAAAAACGCATGAAACCCTTTATAACCAAATCTCTCTTCAAATTTCAGTTCTTTATCTTCTCCAGTGTATCCACTTTCCAGATTTCACTGATTCACAAACCCTCTATAGACGATAATTAGTAAAAATAGCCATACATCTATCCCAATGAGCACTTACCTCTTTGTTATCCGCAAAGTCGGTGTAGAATCCGTTCCAGATGTCCCTTTCCGGACACATGGAATCGTCTCCAGAACACTCAGGCTGGTTCTCCAGTCTGACCTCAGGGTCATGTATCCAAGGCTTCGGAACAGGCCAGTCCGAGAAGTGCACAAACTTAGCCTCGTCAAAAGCGGCGGTGGCATCCCACTTCTCACGCTCACTACCCAGATATGCACTGTGATCCTTATTCCTAAATTCAGCAGTGAGCATATCATACTTGCGATGAGGCAAGATAAGAGCGCTGTCGAGATACAAGCTGTTGACAATCTCCATGTCGTAGTCGTTAGGGCCGACATTGTTCATCTTTTGCACGATGCGCTCGAATTCGACGTCGTCGGGCTGAATGAGCATGATCTGAGAGGAGAGAATCTTCTTGGGAGGATTCTCGTTGTAGAGCCAGTAGGCGCGAGGCATGGCGACGGGACAGGGAGGTAGTTGGAAGAGCTCGTCCATGTGTTGCAGGACCATGCTGTCTGAGTCGAGGGAGAGAACGCGTGAGTACTGGGTTTGGTTAAATGCGAGGAGCTTGGTGAAGGAATCGGCCCATGTTTCTGCGAAGAGTTAGAAATTGAAGTATAAGTTGCAATTTGAGTAAGTATACCGTCTTGTCCATCACGATGTTGAATCTCAATCGGTTGAAGGGTAACGTTGTACTCATCGCGAGCTCTAATCAGAAGTCGCCCACCGTGAGTTTTTGCGTACTCTGCATCTGGTGCAAGCATCTCCTTGGGATACATCAGCAGACGATCGGCCTTACTACCCAAGCGATGCAATTGCTCAAAGATCATGACCGAGTTGCAGAGATAGTCCTCGTTAGTGACATATTGGATGTAAGCAAAACGAGACCAATCCGTATCATCGCCATCATCTTTATCAAACCCATCGTCACCATCATAAATTTCGTTGGCATCCTCGTCATCCTCCACACCAGTCTCGTTCCCAATATCCTCTTCATCCCAGTCACCGTCATCCTCAAGAGTGGCATAGACATCAGATTCCTCTTCGTCCTCAAAGTCCATGATCTCGCCCTTGTTTTCGAGTGCTTCGATTTCTGCATTGTTGAGGACGCGGCGAGTAGGTGTAGCGTTAGGGTCTTGAGTAAAAGCGACAGTTTCTGTGGGATTGTTGTCCAGATTGACGACTACATCTTGGTTCTTCCATTCTGACGGAACAGGTACATCCGTAGCCTGGAAGGCAGCGAAGCATGAAAGTAAAAAATAAAAAGCAGCCGCAGCGATGGCTAGCAGTGGAATGATCCTCCCCAAACGCACAGCGACAAATGAAGATGCACCCATCGTGAAGGATTATCTGGGATTGATCCGAAATGAAGACAGAAGGAGTGGGGGAAAGGACCAGAAAGAATACGAGAAGACATTGTTCAGTTATGATAAGAGGTAGCAAGGCAAGGGAGAACGAGAGGAGTATTCAGGGTTGAATTGGGGAGTTAGCACAGCATGTTCCCTTTAAATGGCTGAAGTGACACAATGTCTCACAGCAGGATATCAACCTAACAATGAGCAAGGGTGCCAATCTATGGAATTTACTGGCGAAGAAATCATCAATTATGCCTCGAAGAATATAGATTAAGCATTTGCGTGTCTCAAAATTCAGAAGAAAAGGGGTGTCCAACGGTTTAAGGGTGCAGTCTCACATTCCAGAAGTTACAATCTGGAGAGAGACCCTCATTCTCTCGCATCCCTAATAAAAGATGGATAACCTGGGGAAGATCTTCTGCTTTAGATACGATACTATTTTAATCCGCTAGCAACAATCGTGAACTATAAGGCTGAAGTTTGCAGTCCCTTTCATGGACCCTTCCCTGCAATAATTTAGGGTACAATGTTAAAAGTCAGACAAGAGAATATGGGGTTTGCGGCGAAGTTAGGATAATCGTGAGAGCGTTTCACTCTCTGTCAATTGATGCATACATCTTCAAAGTCATCATAGTCGCCTATGTAGCATTCTTGCTATCATTGTCCTTCTTCTTCCCCTTCCAATGCGTTCTCGCAATCTTCAACAACACCCAAGCTAAAAACCTATACACTACCACACAAGCCGCCAAACAAGCAGCATTTACCACAGGATCAACATCAAAGTTGTACAACTCCAATACATCCTGGCCCGTCTGGATCGGACACTGTCCGTTCTGGAGTCTCTGCTCGTCGTTGCACGTGAACTTGATACCACGCAGTGAATATGGTGCCACGGCTCGAGTGCCGTATCTGATGGGCGAGAGGTAATTAAAGGCCTTGAACAGATCGGGCATGTCGATAGACAAAACGCCAGCCATAGTATTGGCAAGTGCAAGGAAGACACCCATGATATTGACGGCGAAACCGGTGTGGCCGAAGAGCGTGTTGAACATAATACCCAGACTCTCACCGCAGGATACGACGCTGAAGCAGGCAAAGACAGAGACGAAATATAGTGTTGCCGTACGAGGAAGGTCAACTGCGATGACACCTAGGACACCAAAGATCATACAGCTTATAACCTCAAAGGGGACTTCAAGAATAGTGTATGAAGCAAGGAAGGCATCAACACTGTAGACACCATCGTCATCCTCTCTGTAAAAAACATCGCGCTCGTTGGGATAAATAGCGGTGTTCTGTAGCATGCCGACGAAGTAGAAGGCACCGATCTCTTGGACGAAACCCATGCGACTCTGGACGGAGTAGTAGTCGTTGTCGAAAGGGGCGAAGAAGAGAGCCAAAATGAGAGCGAGACCAATGACTTGCATGAGACGAGCGACAATGAGCTCTGGTTGACGGTAGGTGTTAATGAGGGCGCGATGAAGGAGGAGAGGGAGGGCGGTCGTGATGGGGGCACGTTTACGGATGAGGGCACCTAGTTCAGCAGGTGTTGAGAGGTTGGCCTTGTTGAAAGATCGTCGTTTTTGTGGTGGTGAGGGGGGAAGAGTTGTGCCGTCTTGAGGAGTGCCGATTTGGTCTGTAGAGCCTGTGTTCTTAACCTCATCTTTCTCTTCGATATCAGAAAGTTTCTCATGTTTCTTCGATGAGCTCTCCTCTTTCCAGTTTTCGATCATATTTTGAACTCTCTTTCGAGATTCCACCTCCTTTCCCTCATGCTGTAGATCAATCGTGATCATATCCAACGCGAAATCCGCAGGGTTGGTATGCTGCGGACACTCGTACCCATGACGGGCCAAATATCCAAGCATATCCTTGCCGGGACCAGAATAAACCTGTGAGCCACCACGAGCTAAAAGCAGCACGTTTCCGAATTCTCTAAAAAGATCGGATCGAGCTTGATGAATTGTAAGGATGAGCGTTCGGCCTTCGTTGGCGAGACCTTGGAGGACTTCCATAATGGAGTTGGCGGTAAAAGCATCAAGTCCTGATGTCGGTTCGTCGAGAAGAAGAATGCGAGGATCGGTGAGGACTTGGACTGCGATTGATACACGGCGCTTTTCTCCTCCAGAGATACCTTTGACAAGCTCGCCGCCGACGAGGTTGTCGGCACAGTCCTTAAGACCCATCTTGAGGAGAACTTCTTCCGCTCGACGATTCTTTTCATCTTTGCTCATAAACGAGGGGAGACGAAGTCCAGCTGCGAAGCGGAGTGTCTCGCGGACGGTAAGGGATGGTAGTAGTGCATCGTCATCTTGGCAGACATAAGAGCATACCGATCGAATGACCGAGTTTGAAGGACGAGCTCCGTTGAAAGTGAGCTTTCCAGCTGGTCGGTATTTAGTTCCAACAGAGTCGCGTAGTCGGAGGGCCATGGCGTTGAGCAGCGATGTCTTTCCACTTCCCGAAGGACCCATGATGACGTTCAGGACACCAGCACTGAATGTCGCATTGACGGGGTTCAAAATCGTCTTGGTAGGTAGCTTCTTTCCCAACTGTGTTCTCTTGTCCAAAGCCAACGAGAATTCGTTCAACTCTAAATCAATAGTGCGCACATCGGCGATAGATCGCGCAGTCATCTTCTCTTTACCAGCTGAGAGATCAGTGTCCGAAACGCGAGCTCGAGCAATCGTCATCTCGACCTTGATGATATGTAGTCCGATAATTGACAGCACAAAGAAGAACACGACGAAAGCCAAGCATACGAGAATTGGCTTAGCCACCCAGTCTTTTGGAAAGCCGAGAGATGCCATGATGTATGATCCTGTGTACTGTTTACATCTTGGATCCGATGCGTCGTCTGAGAACGGACAGTCGTAGAAGCTTCCCTCGAACTCGTTGCCACAATATGCGCTAAAGACGTAGAACTGTCGCTGTTAGTATTAATCACACCATGGCATGAAAGAATCATACCGTGTAAGTAAGCCACTTCAACCAACGAACATAAACTGGAAGACTGTTAACATTAATAAACATGCCGCAGGCCATGCTCTGTAGTGTAAAGACCAAATTGGCAATCACACTCGCCCCAGCAAAATGTCTGACCGTCGCCACACAAACCATAGCGCAAGTAACAGCAATATACTGGTTTAGAAGTGTAATGGCAAAGAATATGAAGAATCGCTGAACATCACGTTCAAAGCCAGCCATGAAGAAGAAGATGACAGAAAACAAGAACGGTGCCGCAACATCTTCAGTGATCATACGGGCGATTCGGCGTGAAAGAACAAAGGGGAGGGCGTCGACGCATCCTTCTGAGTTCTCGCGGTCGAAGGTGGGGATATCGAACGTCATGCGGTAAACCTCGAAGAGAAGGATAAGGTAACCTTGAAGACCTGCTGCTGTGTAAAGACCACCTTGGCGAGATCGAATGCCGGCTTGATCGCGGCCGAGATGGTAGAACATGTAGCCTGTTACGAGACCCATAAAAACCGCTTCTGTGATGGACGCCGCCATGCCAAGAGGATCGCGGTATGTTACTTTGAGTGTACGATCAGTGAGGACTGTAACCTGTCGTAGAAAGCCCGCATGCTCTTCAGTATTTCTATTCTTCTTTTTCTTGGCATCACCAATATCCACAGTCTTATCGGGAGGAGGATATCGCTTCAAGGTTTCCTGATTCCAAGCATTCTTCAACCGCTCGACCTTAGCTGTCGTTTCTTGCTCCAACTCAGGGGTTCTGTTGTCTACAGCTGCGATGTCGATGATGAACTCAGCAGGGTTGACAAAAGGCGGTAGTTGGAATCCCAATTCTCCAAACCAGGGAACAGTGTCCTTGATCGCACCGGAGTAGACAGGGCTGCCCTTTGTAAGAACGATCAAATTGTCGAAAAGATCCCAGATTTCAGATCGAGGCTGGTGAATGGTCGTGATAATCGTCCGTCCCTTTTGCGTAAGGGTCTTGAGCGTTCGAACAAGTTGATACGCACTTGTCGCATCGAGGCCGGTCGTCGGTTCATCGAGGAAGAGGACAGAAGGGTTAGCCAGAAGTTGAACGCCGATACTAGTCCTTCGCTTCTCGCCACCTGAACATCCATGATGTTGCGAGTTTCCGATTCGTGTATCAGCACATTCCTTGAGACCAAGTTCAAGAATGACTTCTTCAACGACCCGTTGCCGTTCTTCAGAAGTGGTAGACGGGGGTAATCGCAAGTCGGCCGAGTATCGTAGTGTTTCCCTAACTGTCAGGGTAGGGAGGAGGATGTCCTGCTGCATAACATAGGCATGGCGAACACTATGCACCCCAGCTCTACCATTGAAAATGGCGACACCTTGCTGGCTCAATCTAGAACTCAACACCCTTTCGGCCACAGTGTTGAGTAGTGTCGTCTTGCCAGATCCACTACCTCCAATAATGGCCGTTAACGTTCCTGGTTGAAGATCTGCGCTTACAGAATGAAGAAGCGGTTTCATTCTTGGCGCAGTGTTGAACTTGGACGAGACCAAATCGCCATATGTTGAAGGTGCAAGCCACGATGGTGCTGTATCAACTGACACTGCCAAGTCGTGAAGTCGAACATGAACAGCCTGTACATCGGCGAGAGAGAGGTTGCCACCTCCAGATGCAGGCAACCGTGAGACATCGCTCTGTTGCGCACGAGGATCTATCGAGATATCCAACGAGCTTGGCCTGTCCATCTTTTCGATATCGATATTGTCCGAGCGATCACCCTTTCCATGTTGCGACATCGTTGAAGCTCGGGTTCTTTGTCGTATATATGTTGTGGAACTGAAAAGCACTATCACAGTTGCAAGGCGATGTTATCTGTTCGTCCACGCCCGGGACATTATGGTCTGCGAAGGATTTCGACCAGCGTATTATCCAGAACTTAGGCTGTGGTGAGAGTAAGATTATAATGTCTTTGGTGATTGGATTGATCTATGACGCCGAGGTGTATATGCTAACAACCAGCCAGTAAAGCCACGATGGGAAAAATGTCACAAAAAGAGTGTAGAATCTGAGGGGATATATGAGGATCTTAAGGGTCTCCGTCACCCCATGTCAAAGAAAAGAGGCGAATCCATCTCTTGATTCTGAACGGACTCGGCCCAGATAACATAAACGAGATCATGCTTATTACCCGATGTGGATGCCAATTCGGCCGCCGCGTCACAAGCAAAGTAGAGGTGAAAGTGAGAGAAAGATCGGTCTCGTCTCGACTCGTTACTTGATGAAGGGGAGGGGGGTCATGTTGGTGGGGATCTAACAGTCCCGAAGCGAGGTTTGCGGGGGAGAAATGGACTCGTTCTCGTCTTGGACTGGTTAGACTGGGAAAAGAATTGATCCAGAAGCAACAAGATTGATTATGATTAGTGGATGAGCGGCCGACTGGGGGGGCTGACATGGATAGTAGTTGTAGTACGTACTCTATACAGTAGAGATTGCTTCTCGGGAGGGAGCAATTCCGAAGCATAAGGAGCATCCATAGCATGGCATGGCATGGCGTGGCACGGCCTGGGCATGGGTTATTTTTCGTAAAAGAGGATACATGATCAAACAAGGTAGGTCAATAACAACTACTTAATTACCTGGTAACTGTCTTTCCCTCCTAATCATTCCAATCAAGTGTTGCTCTTTCAAAAAAAGCTTGTTGTTGGTTTTGTTCTACCTAATTAGACTTGACATTCCCTGTGGGGGGGGGTTCAGTTCAGCAATTGATCCCACCATTCAAGTCTCTTATTCAAGTTGCCTGCTGTAAATTAAGCTAACAGACCTCGCTTATCAATCCCTGACTCTCAAAAGAGCGCGCTTCGCTTGCATTGGCAATTCAAGGGTCGCTTGCGAAACGATGCAACGGTTTCTCTCGCTTTGACAGCCGTTTTGGTATAAGCGAGGTCGACCGTATAAATACAAAACCTTTTTTTTTTCTTTTCCTTTATTTTCGCAAAGACAGGGTTGGTTATTTCGTATCCTGCAGGACAGCACGGGAAACCTTATCCGAACAAGATAAAATAGGAATGTGAATATGTCGTGATGTTGTTGGTGATGATGTTCCAAATAATGGAGCTTCTTTCTGAGACAGACTCACCTTACTGTATTGTCCTAGACTTCTTCAGCCTCTACCATTGTCTCAAGCGGAGAAGATCCTCCCAAATGCCTCACACCAAGTCTTCCTATTACCGATGAGATTATCGTCAGACCCCACAATTTCTCCAAATCATCTTTCAAGAAAGATTACCTACAGTACACATTTCTTTTCTCTCCAGTCTTCCAAGACCAGAGACAGACGCATCTCCTCACATGCACATCGAGACATCCAATGACGCCACTTTCTCATCAATCTCTTCACATTACTCGTGCTATATGTAAAAAAAGTAGATATAACAGATCATACAATAACATAAACCCATTCAAAATACACGTCTACCAAGCCCATTTCATTCCAGAACGCCTTTCTTTGCACTTGTTGTCTAAATCATCAAATCATTTCATTTTCACATGTCATTGCCACTCTAGACGGTTCGCTTCTCTGTGATGGACTCGCCAAGTGGCTTGCTGACCACAAACCCAGAGTTGGGCGCACCGAGCTCGAACACCTTGTTACCACGCAGCCACGTCTCCTTGACGCGACCGGTGAACTGGTGGCCCTCCCATGGTGAGCAACGGTTCTTCCATCGCATATCACCTTGAGTGAAAGTCCACTCCTCCGTATCGTCGAATACGCAGATGTCTGCATCCATGCCGACTCGGATAGCACCCTTGCGGTGTGCGAGACCGACTTGCACGGCAGTAGCTTGACTGCAAAGGCGCACGATATCGGTGATGCTAGGTGTCTTGGAGAAGTCGGCTCGCTTCTTAGCGGCCGAGTAAAGGATGGGGAGACCGAGACCGACCGAGGAGATACCACCCCAGGCAGCGAAGAAGTCACCACGAGCCTTCTCCTCAGCGACGACGTTTTGGACCTCGGGAACAGTCATGACGATACCTGAATCGTTGTGTGGCATGTTGGGTCGCGCGGTGTCGAGGTGCTGAGGAAGGAGCTTAAGCTGGGGTGTGCAAGGTGAGTGATCCGACACAACAGTCTTGATGCATGAGTCCTCAGCGACAAGCTCCTCCCAGAGACCATCGCGGTTCTTGCCCTCGCGAATAGGTGGGCAGCACTTGTGTCGAGTGTCGCCCTTCTCAATTTCCTCAGCAGTCAAACCGAGGTAGTGGAAGCAAGTCTCGGCTGTGATGTTGATGCCAGACTGGCGAGCGGCCTTGAGGATAGGAATGCACTGTGTAGCGGAAAGATGGACGATGTGAAGGTGGAGTTGGGGAGCGATGTGCGCTTGGCTGAGAATCTCCTCAATGGCGTATGTTTCGAAAGCAGGAGGTCGGGACTCGAGGAATGTCTTGTAGGCGTTGAGCTCACCAGTAGGAGCGAGGGGTGGTTCTGAGGACTGGACTGTGTCGCCAACGGATTGGGTAATGGGAGGGATCATTTCGGCGTGGAACATGAGGGTGGTCTTGCTGTCCTTGAGGGTTTCCATGGCAAGGGCGATGTCCTTGGAAGAGACGGCGGGGAATTCGTCAACCTAATGATTGTCAGTTTGCGATTTTACTCATATGTTGCAGATTCAACTTACACCAGACTCGATCAAGAAACCCTTGAAGCCTCGAACACCAGCCTCGACGAGAGGGAGCAGCTCATCGGCATTACCAGGGATGACACCACCGTAGAAGCCGACATCAACCCAGCACTGACCTTGACTGGCGCGAAGCTTCTCCTCAAAGCCGTGAAGGGTAGTGGTAGGAGGAATAGCGTTCAGAGGCATGTCAACCACGGTGGTAACACCACCGCTGGCAGCAGCACGGGTACCAGTCCAGAAGCCTTCCCACTCGGTTCGACCAGGCTCGTTCAAGTGAACATGAGCATCGACGAGACCAGGCATGAGAACCTTTGAACCGTGGTCGACATAGTTTGTGCCGGCAGGGAAACTGGATGAGGGCAGGACTTCGGGAATGATTGAGACGATCTTGCCAGTGACGGGGCTGACGACAACTGAAGCGGGAGTGGTAACAAGGGAATCATCAGGGAGAGTGACGACGACTCGGGTTGATACGAGGACTGAGAGAGGACCCTCTGGGTATTGCTCAGCGCTGGGAGATGCCATGATGGGTGATGTGAGTGGTATGAATCAGGAGAAGAATAAAGAGAAGGAAAAGAAAAAGATGAAAGAGGAAAAAGACAAAAGATGTCAAACAAAGCTATTACAAGCTCGGGTTCAAAATCCGGGGAAAGCTGGTTCACTGTCTTTCCCTATTTCGGTTGTTCTTGGGGATGGGATAAGATATGATACTGGTTTCTTATCCTTATCTCTCTACTTCTTGTTGGAGGGGTGGCTCGCAGATTCGCCAATTGGTGGGGTTGAGACTCAAAGATAAGAGAGTCAGACGGAGCCAAGCGGTGTCTGTCTGATAAGGCAAGCTCTATCGAATGTGGAAGCAGATCTTATCAACAAGAGGGAACAAAAGTACTAATTGTTTCAACGAGTGTTGTTATAATATTAAAGAGAAAGAAGAGAGAGAAAGAAGAAAAAAAGCCACCTCCAGAATTCGGCTATGGTCTTCTTCTTATCGTGTCTTCGGCTCGGTATTTTCACGGACACTTCATATTCATTATTCGATCAAAACACCATTCTTCCAATCAATTCAACCACTTTTTGCCTCCTGCTCCCCCCTGTTCTTCTGTTCCTTTTAAATAATTCCCACTATAACGGTAACCACCCCTCTGCCCTTCGCACAAGTCCGATGTGTTGTTCCCTTGTGCATATCCGGCGACCACAGCACTTTCTAGACGGTCCACTTACAAAACACTCGGAAAGCTTAGACTGCAACTGACTAGCTTTATCAACCGATAACAAAAAGGAAAGGAAAAATATGGAATTCAGGGTCCATCGGACACAGCCGGATGCCGGTTTCTTACGACTCGCGACCAATCAGAGACTCGAATCTCTAAGCCGAAGGCGGCAGTGGGTGATTGAATCGAGTAAATATCGAGTAATACGATGGAAATGGGAAACAAAACTACTGTAAGCTGAGAGAGTGTGATCGTTAGCGCGTGTAACGCCGCCGCCGTTACGATGAAATAAATAATAAACGTGTCGGATATTTTTACTTTGTCTTACTAATAATGGGGTCGAGTCTGAGGCTATTCGGGGTCTACGAGACCGCTACCAACAGCTGTTCGAGATTTTTAGAGAGAAATGTCCCCGTGAGGCAATTCACTGTCAAAACAGTCACCCGACGACGTTTCCTTCTAGCGGTCTCTCGAAATCGTGGTTCTCGTGTCTTTGGCGGATGACTAGCCCTTTCCTTGGACACGTTTCTATCGAGTAATGTAATCGGATCGTCGTGGTGTTTTGGTCCTAGCCTGAGTCTGGCACCCCCGCGGAGGAGCCCAATCCAATCCACCCTCGTGGGCTGAACCTTTTCAGATCTAGTCTCTCGTTTCTTTTTGAGGCTTACTCGATCAATAAAATAGGTATTACTCGATCAAAACACGAAGTTGAGCCTTTGCATTGCATATTAAGGTTGCAATACAAAAAGTCTAAAGCGTCATCCCCGTTTTGCATGCCAAGTCATCAATATTTCAACTGTCGTCATCACACCCTCTGCTTCTGCTATGTACAAGCTGTAAAAAATGGCTGAAAGCGAAAAGGTACTGTACAATTTTCCCAAATAGGCGGTTATAAGCGGGCGTCTAGAAATCTGATCATCATCGTCATGTACAGTTAGAAAAAAATAGAAACGAGTAGTACAGGTATAGTATAATCATACATGCATCACTTTCCCTTCCCAGCCCGTCTAGATCCCTCGGTTTTAGTTTGTTCAAAAGACAAGACGAAGCAAGCCTAAAAGCACAATCATACACCGCCGCCGTCCAATGCTAGGCCAATGCTACCAACTCCCATCCCAGTTGATCTTTGCCCTGCCCATCTCATTCGTCTCAAGGTTCCTGATTCTTTTTTCTTCCCACAAATTCCTTTTCTTTTCCATCGTTAAATAATAGTGATGTGATGTGATGTGATGTGATGTGATATTGTATTTGTACACGGCAGACGAAACTGGACCACTATCATCCAGATCATCACGCCTTTTCCCCTCCGTGGTACTCGGCACTTTTTACTTCTGTCGCTTGAGCGACTTGTGTGCCATCTCAATCAATCCATCTTTGGCCTCGCTGTTGGGAAAGTCCGCGATCGAGGCAATAGCCTTATCCACGTATTCTTGCGCGAGAGCTCGTGTCTGCTCGATGCCGTCGCTTTGGAGAACCAACTCACGTGCCTATCGCATATTATTAGCATCGATCGTCTCCAATTAATGTGATTCGTCAAGACAATGCAACCAACTTACCCTTTGTACATCACCCTCCTGGGCGAACTTGCGGCCAACGAGAGCTCCGAGCTCCGGCATCTGCTTCCAAGCAAATAGTAGCGGCGCTGTCGCAAGACCCAACTCCAAATCAGCCCCCGCAGGCTTTCCCAAGTCTGATCCACTCTGTGTATAATCCAAGAGGTCGTCCACCAGCTGGAAAGCCAGTCCCAAGTTTCGGCCGTACAAGTATGCTGCGTCGACTGTTACGGGATCGGTGTTACCAAGCAGAGCCGCAGCCCGGCATGATTTGGAGATAAGAGAGGCGGTCTTGAGGTAGGTCTTTTGGAGGTAGTATGTGACTGTTTCCTCAGACCACTTGGGATTTCTTTCATCGCGCTCTGTGTTCTTGAGCTGCATGAACTCGCCCTCAACCAAGTTGGCGATAACAGTAGCCAGCAGCTCAACAACCTCGGGGTTGCGAAGACGAGCCAGCGCAACAGATGCCCTGCCAAGCAAAAAGTCGCCCGCCAAAACAGCCATCTTGTTGCCAAATTCCAGGTTGGCTGAAGGCGAGCCCCGTCGAGAGACCGAGTGGTCGATAACGTCGTCGTGAAGAAGCGAAGCCGTGTGAATCAACTCCGTAATTTCGGCTAGTCGTCGCTGGCTGGGAAGAATGTCCGAGTTGGCGTCGGGGATCTCTTGTTCGAGCGATGAGAGAGGCTGAGCTGAAGGGTTCACGTCGGCGAGGATTTGAGCTGGCGATATCGCAGTGTCAACGCCGCGATGAGTAACTGTAGGAGCCGTAGGAGGTGTCTTGGGGCAGAGGTAGGTTGCTCTGCTCATGAGAAGGACGATCAATGGCCTGACATGCTTGCCCTCGGCCTGGGTATAATATTTGGCAGCACGATCGAGCGACGGATGTCCGGAACCAAGAAGTTTTCGAATATTGCCAGTAAGAAACTTCATTTCCTTGGCGACCGTTCGCAGAGGGTCGACATGCATCGCATCCTTGGAAGCCTTCTTAACGACGTTGCTCACGACATTGGAAGCGACCTGCACAGCAGCACCCCACGCCGAGTCTCTTCGTGAGCTAGTGTGCAACGAGGCGCTGTGTATCCTCGTAGGACCCCGACTGACGGTCAATTGTCTGCACAGAGCGCACGCAGGTACCGCTGCCAAGTTTGTCCTCGTCCACATCGACTGTCTAGTGATTGTGCCGCGCACCACCGAGGCCCCCGGACGGAGCATCATCGCCTGCGCACACTGCGTCGATTTTATATGGAGCGAGAGGGAAAGTTCGTTCGGTAGAGAAAAGAAGTTGAGTACTATAACCACATCCGCCCAAGTATATCAGTAGGAGTCAATCGTAAATTGTCGAGTCGTCAATGGCAAGCGTTAGGCGATATCGGGATCGCGAGGGAAATTTGTCGAGAATGGATTTTTGGATTTTTGAGCCTCGCCTCTGGATTCTCGATTTGATCCGATGGATGGACCTCTAAACTTTTCCAGCTCTAGCTGTGTTCTGCTAAGCCGGGGGGTTAGCGGGTCCGTCCGGTCAGAACCCGATGGCAGGCCGTAGTTTGAAGCGATATTATTGGACAGAAAAAGCTATGGGGCCGTTGAGCTAGGGTGTCAGCGGATGAATCGCTACCGACTCTCAGGAACTGTCCTGTAATTGATGCCTATGAACTTCCATCGACTTGGGTTTTCTTTCAATACTTAAATTAAGCAAGCAACAATCACAGTCAACACATTATATGGGTCTCTGAATCACCAGTCAATTTCAATCCTGGTATTCGTTCCATTTGCCATCTCTGTACAGCATGGTCCTCCTCACAATGACATCCTCCATCGTGGAGGCATTGACGACTGTTCAACCGCTAGAAACGCCAGAAACACCAGAAACACCAAACAACGAAGATCATGACAACGAAACCGAGACTCAAAAATCACCAAAATCTACAAATGAACCTTCTCTCGACGATCCCAAAATAGGAAACCCCATATCAAATAGTCAAATCGTTGACCTTTGGAAGCGCTCGAAAGCTCAGGGCAACACAGACTATACCCTCGAACAACTCCTCCGCGGCGCATCTATCTACATCCCTCCGCCACCACCCAAACCCGAACCTGTATGTCACCCGATAAGGTCTTCAACTTACAAGCTGATCGTGCGACAGTCTCCCGAATACAAAGCCCTTATGGCCCGTCTCCGCCGCCAAGAAGAAGCCCGCTCCTACGAACGAATGATGAATCCTATACCCCAACAAGAAACCTTCAAAGACCGCTTCCCTACCAGCGCAGCTGCATTTATGGAAGTTAACCGCCCCACATCAGCTGCAGACCTTGGCGACGAGGATATTGCGATGGAAGAAGTTCACAAGCAAGTCACATTGATCATCAATTTCCTAGTCAGTATAGCTGGCGTTGCTGGAACATTATGGGTGACCGCACGATGGTGGAGCTTGCCATCGAGACTATTCTTGACTATGGGAGGGAGTATACTCGTTGCTATCGCCGAAGTGGTGGTTTATAATGCGTACATGTGGAAGATGGAGGATGGCAGGAAAAAACATGGAAAGGTGAAGGAGGTGAAAGAAGTTGTCGAGAGTTGGGTTGTGGGTAAAGATGATAATGAAGACGAAAAGACAGTGCTCCTCAAAGAAGAGAACGATGCAAAGGTAACAGGGCCTGGAAGTGAAGGTCTGAATAAAAGGTCAAGACATAGATTGGATACAGATTCTTAATAACGATACCACATTTCACGATCTTGGCATCTGGTTCACCTGTACATATTACCTAGACCCGACTGATTAATCCAACAAATCGAGATACAATCACTCTGAGCTCTGGTTTTGGCTATCAATTTAGCGAAACCGAGGGCATTCCCAATGACATATTGGTGGTGATATCATGGCTCAATTTAGTGTAGTCGCATGTGACTGCGCGCCAGACGCGTCTCGACGCGACCTTCTTCTGGTGGGGATCCTTGTTACCTTTAATGACTTTCTTTCTGCAGCAAGACCACATCTTTGAGGTCGTAATTAATTCTTCACACTCGTCTTATTGTTATTGTAATATTTTAATTAAATTCTTGTCTTGTTCGTAATTCCTCTGCATTCTCTCACACACGGATTGCGCGGTCTGTTTACTTACACTCCCACCTTCCGGGACAGCACGATACAAGTCGCCTTTCAGACAAGGCATGGGAACTTATTAAGGCGCGTACAAGTAAGAATGTACGTCTGTATGGCTTCTTTACCTAGAAGAAACGGAATTGACTGGAATAGGTCCGCAAGCTCAGCCCCATTTACGTCGCGATCACGCGCCAAACCACTACGAACATACGGCAAACGAGGCACACGAGACGACTCTCCGCGTGAAACGAATTCGAAGAAGCGACGCATCTCGCCAGAAGCGGCTTCCACTGAAACATCAGCGCCCAAGAACACGGATGCAGATGCCGAGTCGCCTTCTCTACCAAAAATTGTTGCGGAGGAAACCAAGGACACGACCGAGCCTACCACGACAGACAGCAAACCCATCAAGAAAGGGTCAATCTTGAGTTTCTTCAAGCCCATCCCTTCATCATCCACAGCCGCGTCCAGTCCAAAGAGTGATGAACCACAACCTGAATCATCACCCCCGTCTTCACCACCACCAAGAACAGAAACGCGAAAGAAACCGCGACTGTTGCGCTTTCGCGGCACCTCTTTACCACTACTAGATGGCGAGAACACCGAGGATGATACACAGGCAGAAGAGGGTGTAGATACAGAAGAAGAGAGCGGCGCAAAATTCACGAGACCGGCTAGCAGCAGTGATATGAAAGCAGGCAAAAAGGCGAAGGGGAAGGCATCGGTTGTACAAACGACACTGAACCTTTCCTCTCAGGCTGCATTCTCTGAGTGCAAGATCTGCAATACGGTTTGGAATCCGCTGTACCCCGACGATGTCAAGTTTCACACGAAGCAGCATGCAGCGGTTTTGCGGGCGATGAGAAAAGAGAAGGAGAACGAATTATAGCATTTTGATACCCGGCTCATGAATAATGACACAATACCTACATACTGGGCGTTCCTAGTGCTGTGTGGCTCGAAGTGTTAATGTCTGTTACTTATAAATTGACCCCGAATCCTACAAAGTACACGCCAAGCAATTGGTTACTCAAGTTCTCAAGCTCAGTTAAAGCTCCAACAAGCTTCGTCGTCATTGGTGGAATAAGATTGGCTGCTCATTACAGTACCCTGCAATAGGGCTGAGCCGAGTGAACTAACGTCGATCACCGCTGTCTTCGCAATAGGAGGAACAAGCCATGAAAGCGCAGACCGGCAAGCATTTCGTCCAGTCCCTTTTCCCATAAATTCAACTTTCTGGGGGAACCGTCATCGGTATGATTCATGGCTAAAACCTAGGTAGCATCGGGTGATCCTGAGTACATTAACCCATGACTATAAGGTGGCTGTGCTGATGGCGATAAGTGAAACTAAGGGCGCAAAGATCAAGATAGAGACATTTTAAAATCTACTCACCTTTCAGGAAAATACCCTTGCGCTTTGAAGCGGAACAATAAAATGGCTCGGAAAGCTGGTAATGGGTGTATTACCTGTCGGTAAGTCATGCTTCTCGGCTCATTTCACTCAGTTGACTAACCAATGCGGCCAGCATACGCCGGGTCAAATGCGATTTGGCCAAGCCAGCCTGCAAGCGCTGCTTGTCCTGTAAACGTCAGTGCGATGGATACTTACCAGAGAACTCAACCGTGACGCGCCGTCAACTTGCAGAGGCAGCTCGTCAGATTTCGGTCGTGGGACCCATCTCGCAAGCTCTGAGTCAGTATCCTATAAGTACAGGCAGCAGGTCAGCGAACCTGACACTTTTTGACGTGTTTCGTACACTTACGGCACCGTCCACGGCTTCTTTCATCCCGTCACAGTTTTGGACAAGGGAGATTTTGCAGTTGGCGCATAGTGAGCCCGCGGTCTGGCATGCCACGCTTGCTCTGGGAGCGATTCACCAAAGGCATGAGTTGTACTTCCAGGGTTGTGTGGGTGAGAGTGAGAAGATGTGGTTTCAAGCAAACGAGAGCTATGGACGTGCAATATCTTGTGCGCGGGAAGTGAAAGACCCTACAAAACTGCTTTCGCTAAGTCTCGCGCTTGTCTCGATTACGCATCTTATAGGACGTTGGTCCGATAGCCAAGTCCATATTACGGCTGCTCATGGTTTATTGAACCAAGCAGGATACAGCATGAAGACGTCAAGTGCAGCTGAGATGTTAACACGCTTGGATCTACACGCCATGACATTTTCCGACTCGAGTGCTCCGTATCCTTTCAAGAGCGCTCCGAGTAGAGTATGGGTCGGTGAAGATATGCACCGCATCACTGGTTTCCAGAGCTACGCGCAAGCAGGTACAACATTGTTTGGAGTCATGAGGAGACTTATGATGATGGGTCAAAGAGCAGCGGATGAATGTCAAAACATAGGCGAGGAGCAAAATATGATGGAAATTACGAAACGGGATCTTGCATGTTGGGAGTTGAAGATGGCAGAGTTTGAGGGGAATCGGGCCAGTCCGCATGATGAGAAAGGAGCAATATCAATCCGGTTATATCACACTCTCATGCGTACATTCTTGGCCGGGGGAGCGTTCGGGTCGGAATTGCGATGGGACAATCTTCTCGGTCTTTACGAGAGGATTCTCACACTGGCAGAAACACTATGCGCCAACACACAGAACTTCTACGTCAACTCGCCCCTCTCCCTCGAGCCAGGCATTATCGTGCCGGTGTTTATGGTCGCCCAACGCTGTCGACATCCATGGCTACGTCGCCGCGCAATCACTTTTCTACACAAGCTCAAGCGACAGGAAGGCATGTGGCTCAGCGACGGTGCAGCAGCAGTGAGTAAGAGAATCATGGAGGTTGAAGAGCAAACATATTTCGAAAGTGATCTGGCAAATAATGATGAGCCACTTGCTTCAGAGGATGTCCCGTGGGAAGCATGGGCTAGTATCGATATTGAAGGGTTACCAGCTAAGACGAGCTGGGCGGGCATTGAGAGGGTTCCCGAGGAGAAGAGGATGCGAGAGACGATGGTGATGGTTTTTACGGACGAAAGAAGGATTGAATTATCGCTTATAATGAGTTCTGGCGATGCATTAGAAGCTTATGGTGAAGTAAGGACTGAGTCGATAACCTATTAGAAAGTCAAGTAATAATCTACAAACATCACTTCCATTGAATGTTCTACGTATTCGGTGGTGATCTGAGTGATCCTCGCGTTCGTATTCGCAAATATCAAACAACACCAATGTCAACGGGCCCCGGAATGTCCGCATTTCCGCTGAACACAACAAAACGGTCCACCACTTTTATACAGTGTTTCTCTTTTCCATAAGCTTATTACTAGGGGACCAATGGAATTGCTTGTTTCCTGCTGTACAAGTTGAATGGTTCGACCCCGGATCTCAAGTTTCCGACGGTCGCCAAGCTTAGCGCATTGAAGATTGTGTCACTATGGAGATCGATGTAAGATTCGTGGTAATTGCGATTGTCAGGGAAGGAATAAGGCTGTGTTACACTATCTGTTTAATTGCCTCGTTGTGGCTTCTTGGTGGACTTATAAAACGTACTTGACATCGGTTGGTGCTCAGCTTTTGTCTTACAAACAACACTGCAGTTTCGTTACTTGAACTTCAACTTCTCAACATTTGCGTTTCATAATATCGACACAATGGATACTATTGTAGAGGCTGTCAACGCAACCGGGAGAATTCCCTTTCATCCATACTCGCCTTTGAACGCAGTCCTTCCTGAATATGTTGCCAACACATTATCTTCTCGCACGCTCGTCGGCAGCTTCGTCGTTGGATCTATTGCTATTTTTGCAGTGACACTGCTGTTCATCAACTCGGTGCCACGAAAGCTGTCTAAGGGAGAGACTTTTGTGACATTGTGGTTTGCTCTTTGCGGATGCATCCATTTCTTCTTCGAAGGTAAGTGACTTATTGTATTCAGCATTTGATTTAAAAGTTGTAGTGATATTAACAACAGTCAGGTTACTATGTCGCCAACTTCACCGACCTATCCAGCAGACTCAGTCTCTTCGCCCAGCTCTGGAAGGAATACTCCCTCTCTGACTCACGCTACCTAACTCAAGACTCGTTCCTCGTCCCTATGGAGGCCATCACCGCTATCCTCTGGGGTCCCATGTCGTTCTTCTGTGCGTGGAGCATCGTCAAGCAACACCCTCTTCGACATCCCATCCAGCTCATCATCAGCGTTGGCCAGCTGTACGGCGACGTTCTGTACTTTGGGACATGCTACTTTAACGAGATCGTGCACAAAATTGTGTACTGTCGTCCGGAACAGTTCTACTTCTATATGTATTATGTGTTCTGCAATGCTATCTGGATCGTTATCCCTTCGGTGTTGGTGATCCAGAGTGTTGTGGCTACCAAGAGGGCCTTTGCGAAGGTTCAAGCTGCTGAGATGAGTAAAAAGGCTTTGTGAGTGGAGTTTGATGACCAGTTTCGCTCGTGGAAGCGATATATGAACTGGCGGATGAGAGGTGTTGTTGAGGAATGGGTTATGGCCTAGGTGGTTGATTGCAGGAGATAAAAGTATTTGCGCTTCACAATAGATCGTTCTTCACAACTGAAGTTCATTTTAATTAGAATCCCTCGGTTACTCCATCGATATAGACCGTTATCAATGCATTCGCCGGCGTTTCTTGACAGAATACAAATGCCATAAAGACTTAAGAACGCTCAAGTGCTGGGGCAGTCGTACTTTCCACCGTCGTTCTAAGCCGTCGAGAAGCGATGGACTCGACTATGAAAGGGGTGAGCTTTCGTGGCAAAACAACCATAAGGCCATTGTTCTGAGGTTGCATCGCCAATGTTTTCATTGATTTAGTAAAGAAAGATATTGGTGCAATGCAAGACCCTTTGTTTTTTGTTTTTTTTTGTAGCCGTATGCCTGAAAGCCATCACATCTTTCACACTTGATGATATAATTATAGGATTTGTTCTGGAACGAATGGATCAAGATTCTGAAGCATTCTTCTCTGTGCCTAATTCCCACTGTTGCTCCCAGATAGGTCTCCGTTGCTCACAAATACAACTAGCACAGCAGCATACCTAAGATCCACAAGTTAGCTTGCCCCTGGTTCTTCTCGATCTTCAACAGTAGTATTATAACACGAGTACTCACGCTGCACTTCCCGCAAAGATCTCAGCTCGTTTTGCGTTGGTCATCAGCCCAACGCTAAGTGCAAAGGCAACGGTAAAGGCACATATCATGCCCAGAATTGCTGCTCGGGAGTTCACAAAAGACAGACTGGTGATCGGCCCTACCAGCAAAATAATTGCGGCAATAGTGTTAATAAGAGCAGCTGCTATAGGGATTGACCGCTCATCGAATCGACTAATTCGACTGAGGCCGTCCCGTGAAACCTCTTCCTGTTAATGTACAAACGCAAATATCAGTCAAATATTTCGGATGAATCAGAAGCACAACGAGTTTCGCTCACCTTGCCTGGCCAGAAGGCTCGAAGCGTTCTGGATAATGCATCGGTCTCTACTGGCATCTTAAGGGAAACGAGGTCGTTGTCGGTATCCAGATAGTCTTTCGTCTTTCCGCCTACGATTGGATTTCGCTTGAGACCGTTTGGGTCCAGTGGTCCTCCCCAAAGCTCGTTCTGAGCCACTTTGAAAACTCTTTTATCGGGGCGATGCAGTCGGGCGATTCTGCTCTGAAGATCCAGGGCCTCATCTATTGCTAGGTGCATCAGAATATGAACAGAATTTCCAGGGCTTACTCACGATACTCTTTCACCTTGGCTCTTAGTTGGTCGACCAGTGCCATCATTTCTTTTGCCTCTGCTCTCCCATCCTTAGCCTGCTCAGCCATTACTTCCCATGTCTCCGCAGCCTCTTCTAAGTCTATGTTACCACTGCTTGAAATCTTCTTGTCCCATTTCTTCAGTCGTTCCTCTATCAACAACAGCTCGCATTGTAGATAAAGGAGGTTTCGCGCGCTTATTTCATCGAACTTCCGGAATATGAGGAGCTCCTGGTCACCATCTGAGGTCATCAACGACGATAGTGCCGCGAAACCCAAAGGCTTTTGCTGAGAGTTTTGGCCCGCATTTTTCTCTACATCTTGGTTTCCAGACATTGGCGTGCGTTTCCTGATGTAGTTTGAAGTGTGAAGCAACCGTGGCTGGACAATGGCGCTGAGAGAATTGAAGATACAAATGTGAGTCCGTTTATCAGGTAGTTCCAAGGTGTGCGGTTCTCTTACGCAACCAGTGTGACCAGCTGTCCAGCCACTGTGACGTGTCAATCTCATCGCCTGATAAATGCAAGATGAGGCTTAGCCACCAAACAAGGCAACCGTCGCCTTGCTTCGCCTCCTTTTGTAATGTCATATTGAAATTTCATTCGAAACATGATAGGAAATGATGTTATTGTATAAGATTCTTTACATGGCCATGTCTAATACAGGCTTTGTTACTTACGATGAAAATAGAAATCTCAAGAAACAGGCATTGAAACTAATAGGAAATCATATCAAAGTATTGTCCCTTTACCAACGAGGAAGTATGACACCCAACCCGTAAACATTCTAAAATCACATCAAATTAATAAGCTTTCAAGTCTTTTCTTACTCCAAATCTTCAGTTTTTCGTTTGTCATGTTGGCTGGGTGTTGGAGATCTGTGCTCCTTGAGGTCATATCGGCCTCACAGCCCACCATCCATTCATCTGCGTAGGAACTTCTTCTTCCACCAGCGGGTTTTTGAATTGTGCGAAGACTGTCCATCTACTTGTGGCACGATTTGCTTAGTGGGAATTGCGTCTGCCAACCCCGCCTTGCGTTTGTGATGTTCATGATGACGGTCCCAGATCAGTCGTCGTCGCCGTTCTTCCTCCCAAGCTTCATTTTGCATCGCAAGGTAGAGCACATTGATTGCGTCTCTGATTTGGTCGCGACGAACTCGCTCAGATTTTCGAGCATGGGTAGAGTTAACTGTAAATGCAATGTCAGTGGGCTATTCTGTTCTTACAAGGTGAATGTAGTAGGTAGGAAGCTTACTGTCATTAAAGGATTCTTCTTCAAGCCGGGCCAGTTCTGGGCTGTACTTGCTAATCAGCCTGACGTTATATAGCTCTGACAAGTCAAGCATTGAGTCAAGATCGATCATGAAATTGTTGAAATTCGAGTACACATCAAGTTCAAAGATGAAGCGGTTGCTAAAGACAACATCCACTAAGAGGTTGTCAAGAATGTAAAAGTCGCAGCAGACAGCCAGCGCTGAGTCACCAAATGTCCACATCGCATCACGAACCATGCCGGTGGTGAAGACTGTTGATCCGTCCGCCAACTCAAGTTCCAGTCGATGCTCAGGGTCGTGGTCAATTTTGAGATTATTTTCCTTTGCCCACTCGGCCGATAATAACATGACGTCGGACCCAGTGTCGGGCAGGGCGAGAGCAGACCTACCGTTCAACGATCCCCAAAGGCGCTGCCTCTCATTTCCAAGAAGGTTGATGCGAAAATGGTTTCTAGGAATCTGGCGTATTGATTGCTTGATTCGGTTCTTGAATGTCGTAAGTGTCTTGGTGGCGCGTAAAAATGGTCCAGAAAGGATGAGGTCGCTTGTGCATCCTGGAATAATCCAACAGTCGAGCGTGTGTTTCTCGAGCTCCCCATGGAAATAGAACGGGACCTTGACAGTGCCCAGTGATGAAACTTGCTTTCCGCCGGGTAGCTGAATGCTTCTAGAGATCCTACCGTCGGGTGCGAGGCCGACCTTGTCGGCAAATTGCGCTGAGATGAAGTTGGATTGGGCACCAGTATCAGCTAGTGCGTCCACTCGATGTTCTCCAATCCTTGCTTCCACCCTATAGTCTTTCAGGCCGCTGGAGGATTGTGTGTCATGCCTCCGCGTCCCGGCGCGTGTGGTGTTATCGGACACTAACCCTCGTGAAAGCATACGGGCGGGCATGACCATCTTGGACACCAACCATCGTAAAGGAGGGCTGGCAAGGAAGAAATCATGATTCTCATGTAGGAGCATTCTATGGAGAGCAATCAAGGCCTGTTTGTTCTTGAGCTTTGAGTTGGCATCAGTGTCAGATGACTGAGAGTTGTCAACTTCAATGCACTTTGTCTCAACCATGGCCAATCCAGCATAGATTCCTTTCATCTCGGCAACGAGCTGGTCTTGAGAGATTGGCCTGGTCTCTGGTTGGCGCATCATCCTTAAGGGGGTGTCATCATTGCTGCTTGGAGGTTGAGTCGGTTGTCCGGCAGGTTGAGATGATCCGCTTGCCTTGATGGGCGGACCTTGCCTTGGCGAGTGAAGAGGCATGACCCGCCCTTGGGTATGTGATGTCTTTGGCTGGATAGGATTGTCGTCCGTCCAGAGCTGCCGGCCAGAAGTATTCTTGTAAGTCCTGCGTTCGTACTCGCTGCGTACGTCGTGGCGGGCCCGACTTCGGCTATCTAGAGAAGCGGCTTGTGGTGGGTTACTGGCAGGCGAAGGTGACAAGCGCTTTGCTTGATGGCTCTCTACTCCTGGCATGTCTTGGTCCCCAGTGCTTTCAGTGTCTGTGTCCCCCTTCCTTTTCTTTTTGTCATTGGAGTTCTGTTTATTGGACTGATTGGACCTACGCATAGAGGCATTCGTCAGTATATGTAGTGCAACATAGAACCACGTAGTACCTGAGGGTCAGAAACTTAGACAAAGCTCTTACCACTTAACATATATTTTGTCCACTTCTTGTGGTGTTTTCCACCTATCCTGGTGGTTGACATTACTCTTGACATGTTCTCGCCATGCTTCTATCCTATTGATATCTGCATAGCAGATGTCGCATGTAAAGGCCTGGGAGTTCGATGTATCGTAACGGGCTCGAGTCCGTAGGTGATCAATCCATTTTGTTTCAATGCCTGCCATCTTGGGCACTGATAACGTATGAACAGCAAGGATGTCGCGTGATACCAGAAAAGCCCGTGCCGTACTGAAGCGACGTTTCTTATCCTGTCCCCGAACGGGAGTTAAGTATGCGAATATTACGTGGAAAGGCGAAATAGGAATGAGAAAGCCTTCTTTTTCAAGTGTCACTGTGCCTCCCCTGCGTAGTAGGTAATATTGCATGGGCTGCCTCGTTCGCCCGCTGCCTCAAATGAGGCTCTGCTCAAATTCAGCTCAGCCACCTTCCCCTCACCAAGAGTACTAGCATCTTCTAAGAACCTGACTGTTATAAACTAGCTTAGCTTATCTTGGGTACCAATAAGTTATTACATTTGAGATAGTTGGGTCGGTATGCAGTTAGACATGATAGAAATATACGGTATCACAATACTAATGGTCAAGGGTCAAGTACAACAATATAAAATTATCCTTCGTTATTTAAGGACAGCAAAGGGCTCAATGTTTCAAGTACTGCTTGGCATAGACAAAACTTCAGAGGTATGTCGTTACATTTACGATAAGAGTATACTCGGCGTGTAGGCTGGAACTAATGCTTAGGGAAGGGGACGGTGTATACATACCCAGCAATAGCGTAGTGATCCTCAGAATAGGCCCATTACCGTCGTCAGCAACAGCGCTCAATGAGATAAAATCGAAGGGCACAGCCGTTCCAACTTAGTTTCGAGTTACAGAGCGGCTGTGATGCCGCATGGATAGTAAAAACCCGGTTCTATGCCAGAAATACGTTCCACATTATGTTACAGAATGAAAGACTTCCTCGGTGTTGTATGATTCTGTTTTCTTTCTAGTTTATATTTCGATGTACTTAGAGTTCTCAAGAATTACCTTTAAGCATTTAGATCTCGCTTCACAATGGCTTTACATCAGCCATGCCCTTTCCTCCAGCGCCTTGACTTCAGTGTTGCCAGCAACGCCTACAGCCTCAAACTCATAAAGAGGTTCCTTTGTAGCATCCCGCTGAAGGAGTATCCACCGTTTGAACCAATACGGAATCTCAACACGAATCTGATAGGAGGCGAACTTGCTCGTGGATACAGCAAAGACCCAATCTAGTTCTTCGAGAGTACGCTGCTTCGTCTCAGGAACCCAGAACAAGATCATGATGAAAGCGGCAAGGTTGAAGCCCGCGTACAAGCCAAAGGCACCAACCGTCTGTAGACGATCAAGGATAAAGGGGAACGATATGCCCAGGACAGTAGCCCAGAAAAAAA
Source organism: Fusarium cf. aywerte (assembly GCA_011034095.1). Taxonomy (NCBI): domain Eukaryota; kingdom Fungi; phylum Ascomycota; class Sordariomycetes; order Hypocreales; family Nectriaceae; genus Fusarium; species Fusarium cf. aywerte. The sequence goes on from WETZ01000020.1 coordinate 687,768, forward strand.
CAAGTCGCGACGGCAAAGCCCATGCCAGTTTCGCGGTGAGAAAGAGGGCATACTTCTGCGGCGTATGTGAATGGTACAGGTCCTTCACCAGGGGGGTAGAAAGCACCGAAGAGAAATACGAAGAGGCATACCAGGGCAGTGCGAAGATTGTCTGTGTCTTTGGAGATGAGTGTACAAAGGCCAGCTGCCAGAAGTGTCCAGGTCATTTGAGGGAATGTGAAGAGGAGCAAACTCCGACGACCGAACTACAAGATATCAGTATAGGTCGACTATAAAAGGGCAGGTCGGATGCCTTACCGTATCAATGGTCCAGAACGCAGGGAAAGAGAACACCCAGTTAACAAGACCAAATCCAAAAGAACCCACCATCGCCTTAAAGTCAGACATGCCAGCCTCTTTAAACACAGTAGTAGAGTAGAAAGCAATAATATTAATTCTGCACATTTGCTGAGCAATCATAACCGTTAATGCAGCAAGCGTTGCCCTTCGAACTCGAGGAAGAGCAAACAGCTGTGTGAAGCGAGTGGCATAGTTCGTGTCTCCTGTCAAATGCTCTTCGACTTCAAGCTGGGTACTGATATAGTACATATCTCTCGCGACTTGAATAGGATCATGACGCAGCTTCAGCATCGAAGCCCAAGCTTCGGGATACCTGTTCTTCTTCATATACCAGCGCGGTGATTCGGGACAGAAGTAGATGAGAAGCATGAGGGGAACAGCAGGGATAAAGGGAGCGCCCAGCATAAGACGCCAATTTATACCGCCATCGACATGGAAAATGGCCAGGTTGAAGGCTGTTCCGAGGAAGATGCCAAAGGCTGTCCACATCTGCCACGACATGACGAGGGCGCCGCGAACAGACGCTGGGGCATTCTCAGCGGCGTATATAGGAACTGTAGAGCTTTTTACGCCCATGCCTATGCCCATGAGAATACGACAGGCGAGGAACTGCTGCCACGTCTGACAGAATGTAGAGCCGATAGTAGGCCATATACAGAATTGTGCTGCTAGAAAGATGACTCCTCGACGACCGAAGAGGTTATTAATAGGATCTGATAACCAACATCCTATAAATGCAGAGCCAAGATACGGCCCTGCGTTGACGAGGCCGACGAGTAGTTTGTCCCTTGTGCTCTGACTCGCTATCCCAAAGACTTCAGGGAAGAAAATGTTCGCGCCATTGGAACCAGTCTGATCCCAACCTTGAACGGCAGCGCCTATAGAGCATGTTGCGATTGTCAGGATAAGACGACGTGGCAAATCCCAGCGATGCGTCGCTTCACGCTCAAGGTAGTATAGTTCTGTTGCTGTGAGTGCGTATTCGTCATCGAGAAGAGCTGCGCCGCTAGGGTTTTGGGCTACCAGGGCGCCTTTCTTGAGGAGTTCAATGTGCTCTGTTAGATTCTTTCTATGAGCCCATTCTTCGACGTCGGCGAAGAGTTGGTCTCTTGGGATGCCGTGGGGGGATTCCTGATTCTGAGACTGTTAGATGTGTCTGTAACAAGAAGGAGGTGGCCTTACTTTGCTTCGAGGTTGGTTTCCGCGTTTGTATGGGAGTTGATGTCTTTGTTTTCTGTATTTGAGATTTGTGGTTTGACTTCTATGGCATCGCCATGTCGTTTATCTTTTGTTGTTGAACTTCTAGGAGCCGGGTCCGCATGTTCGATCTCTTCAGCCATGATAGGCTATCTTGAAGTGCCTTCGTCTCGATTACTCGTTGAGTTATAAGTAGGGTTACCGGGCCAGAAGGATTCTAGTATGAGCCGCACCCAGAACAGACTGCAGTAGATAGTCCAATATGTACTGGCCTCCCTCACCAGACGTGGGCAGATGGGCAGGTCTTTATCTTGAACACAGTATGCAATGGCATATGCTATCACCTCCGCTATCACGCCATAAACCAATATGAGGCTTAACCATCCATAGTGAGCTTCTAAAATGAGGTTCATATCACCAGGAGGCTTGCGGTATGATGTCTTTGGCAGTCGATGAACAGTACACTCGTATTGATCGTTCACCTCTACTCTTATTGGCTGTCCATTGCCAATTGGGTTATTACGAGCTGAATATAATGCTCTCCGGTCCAATAATTCACGTATTGGATTGGTGGTCAACGGTTATGCTTGAGGTTATCTTTGAGGCAGTGAGATACGTTGACGATACACTGGCTGTACTAGAGTGGTTCGTACGACGAACACATCAATAGGAATACACAGTATCAAGCTTCAAAAGCGATATTACCGATCGCACTACGTTAACCTGATTTGATTCCACTTATTCCACTATCAATGCACATCATCAATTTCAACTTGTATATTTCGTTGTCGTACTGTATCTACTGGTTACAAGACCGACCTGTGTCTTGAAGTAAGGTTGTGTAACCATGCACACATGGGTGAAATAGACTCAGTACCCACGCCGATCATTGTTATACCAATGACTCTCTTACATAGATCCAGTTCAATGGTATGTGACAAAGCTTATAACCCAAGAGTGTGCCTCAACGGGTAGGATTGTTGCTAAGCTTCTTTGCTCATGTGGCCAAACTGTTCCTCTAGCAGCGTAAGTTAATTCAGCATATTCAGCCATGAACTCTGTCGTTGTCACGGTATATGGTGTGAAACATACATCACTTTACAATATCGACACAATACTCGAAGAGGACTATATGCAAAGATTGAACATAATATTAAAAGTACAACAGAGTAACTCTAGACTGTAGCTAGGAACCAAGCAAGTCTGGCCCGAGCACTACCATCTCTAGGACTTCCAAGGTCTTGTGCCGTGGAAAGGTCAGATGCTCTTAGCACCGCTTCCAATCTTGTTCACCATAGCAAAAGAATGAAGCAACATCAATCCGTCTCCATGCCAATTCTCACTTCCCCTGCCCACCAAATTCAGCTCTTGCAGAACCAGAGACAAACAACAGGCTTTCCATTATCACTGCCTGTGCGGTCAGGAGTCCAGCCCACCTCATCCATACTCTTCTCAATCTCCTTCTCCTCGTCTCCATTGAACGAATACCCCTTGTACCACTTGCCATTGCCTCCGCTGTAGATTTCGAAGCACTTGTTCTTCTTAGGGTTGGGATTAGTGCAACCGAAACCCTTGAGTAAATCACCCAGCTTGGTGCTGGTGGGAACGTGGGAAGCGATGAAGGGGATCTGCGCATTGGCATCAAGCTGCCAGGGCGGGACCTCGCTCTTGAATACATGGACTTTGGTGTGCTGTGCTGGGAAGAAGTAGTTGTAGCCCGGTTCACAGCCGACACCACCTGTAGAATTAGTCATCTGAGCGGCAGGCATTTGGGTGTCGATGTGCGGGTAAGGCTGGGCATTCCGACCCAGAACGTTTCCGTTACCATTGGGTTGGTTTGCGTAGGTCAATGGGGTTTGGAACCCAGCGACAGGTCCCTGGGGGACGACGTACGCAGGCTGGCCATAGGCGGCGCCGGCAGTATACACGAAATTGTAAGGGTTAGGAACTACACCAAAGTTATAGCCGGGCCCGCCGACATAGGGAATGTAGGGTTGACCTTGTGTGGGTATCGGAGCACCACCGATAGGGGCACCGCTGGGCCGTGTTCCTCTGGAATCACGGCCACTCATGGGGTTCCATCCGCCAGACATGGCGAACACTCGGGGGAGGATAGGGTATGGGGGAATTCAGTGAAGTGGTTGCCAGGTATGCACCCAGCGACGAACTCGAGGGTCGAAAGAAGCGTTCCAGTAACCAGGAACTTGTCCTTGACGAGCTGGGTCCCAAACTGGAGGTGCGTTATACACCGAAGTCTGATTCCAGTGAGGGTGAAGCTGTTGAGCTTGAAGTGTCTGGTTGCGTTGTTGATAGTCAAAGGCGTGGTTACTGGCGTACAAGCTTGATCGTTCTGAGAAATAGATGTCTAGAGGAAGTCAGAGAATGTGCGAGGTAGTAGCGTTTATATAGATCATTTCGTAAATGAATAACTGCTACAAACAGCAGATTCAGTACTTACCTGATGCAGTGCCTGTCTCCTCAACGTCGCTCTCTGCCACTGATGAGCTACTCTCGCTATCAGTGGTGTCGTCGTCAAAGTCCGTATCAACTCCCAGGTAGCCAAGAAAGATCTCCGCACTCCAGAGAGTGTTGCCGTGATGGTCGTAGAAGGCTCCGACAATGATCCAGGCCCAGAAAGGAGAATCTTGGGATGCTGCGAGGTGTTGTGTGATAATGAGCTTGGCTGCTGGTGCAGGAAGGTCAACGTCCTCGATAGTTTGGCAAGTGATAGACCCGTTGTTAGACATGGAGGATTGTTCTGCAGTAAGACGGCCCTGACGACGAGCTGAGGAACTGGTGAGCGGCTGGCTGAAAGAAGAAGTCCGTAGGACAGCGAAGTTCTGTTATTTATGCCATTGGCTGACTGGGATCTGGACATGAACAACTCCATGTCCTTGACCATGAATCAGGCCGAAAGCATGGACGTCATGTGAATTACTGAATAGTTCAGATCATGCGTCTACAAACAATCAAGAAACGGCCATCAGTCGCGTTTGCTGGGGGTGATTCACCGACAGTTGCATAAAACATCGTCGGATGTTAGAAGACAAACCCTAATGCAGTTTCTAGGGATGAGAATATCCGGGGAAAACGCTGTCAGGGACGACTTTGTCATATTGGCTGCGATACACGAACCATGCGAACGGGCTTTGTGATAATACACCCAGTTCGCGTGCTGTGCGTCACAAACGAACATGGTACACAGCCTCCATCGCTGTTGGTACCCAATCACTTGACGGGTATATGAGGTGATTGTCAGCCTGTCAAAAACAGTGATTGTCTAGTTCGCCGAAACAGCAGAACTGCTCAAGCTGCATCACATGAGCGAGTTACATCGTAAGTGAATATGTAACAACGGACAGAGTGGGCGACATATGGCTGTGAGTAACCTAAGCCACTGTTTTTCGAAAGCCAAAAGGAAGATCAGTCCAATTCAGAGTAACTCCTTGCTATCGCCAATATAGTGATTTGTTAAAAATGACAAGAAATAATCGACAGCATTCGATATCGATGGTAGAGCAAGGTCGATTCCCTAAAACCCCGCACAACGTTTAATGTCAAGGAGCCTCAAGGCAGCCACAAGGCGGCAGACAAGAGACGAAGTCCTGGCAGATATTCAATGATGAATTCTGACTGACATCATTCTTCGTCGCTTGTAGATTCAACAACTCGAACTCCACCACCCTTCTTTTCAATCTCTCGTTTCTGTTGTTGCTGCTGTAGTTTCCCAACTTCGCTCACCAATCCTTTCAGATAAACTTCGGCTTGGACCGTAGCGCTGTATGCAGCTGGAGTCCAACTCCAGATGTTCCGTTTGTGGATATCCGCGCCCGCCGCCAGCAGCGTTCGCAGTACCAGCAGGTTTCCATTTCCGCTCGCAAAGTGCAGTGCTGTGTTACCTTCGACGTCTGCGCGACGAACTGCTTCGTAAGGTCCACCGGGAACGTATGTGAGGAGTAGTTGTAGGATGGTGTCGTGTCCTCCACGGCTTGCCTCCATGACGGCATCGCGGCCTCGAACATCGCGACGGAGAATGCATGTTTTGTCGTATTCGCAGATGATCTGGACGACTTCTGTATGCCCAGCGCCTGCGGCTAGCATCAAGGCAGTTTGGTGGCTTTCATTGAGAGCAGGGCATGGGTCTTCATGGCCGAGCTGTAGAAGTACTTCGCAGACTTCGCGGTGACCTAGCGAAGCTGCTAAGTGCATGTTCGAGTTGGACTGGCCGGAAGGAGAAGAATCGGGGTTTAGGAGATAGTTGGGGTGAGTCTTGAGGATTCGGCGTAGAAGGGTCGCATCGTTGGCGTGGATTGCCCGACGGACACGAATGGATGGTTCAATCCTGTGGTTTGTTAATCATTTGCGACCAGGTTTGAGGCTGGTGCATCTCACATGGTGGAGGATGACTGGTCATGACGATAGCGATTGGATCAGGAGCATGTCGCGCCGTCGCGAAAAAAACGAGTCGCTATAGAAGAACAAAGGAAAGAGAGTATATAGACCAATGACAAAGGGAAAAGTCTTGTTATGAAAGAAAACGCTGAATGGATTATAAGAAAGAAGAATGAAAAAGAGGGGAAACGAAGCAACAAAGTGTTGTTGACGGCAAGACTTGAGCGATGAAAGCTTAAAGTGTAGCGTTACTGCACTGCACTGCACTTCACTGCCCGCATTCAGCTCAAACAAGGTCTGGGCAGCTTCCCGTCATGAAACAGGCAGGCCGCGTACCCCACATGCTTACTTGCTGCTGTTCCACAGGAGCTATACCTACAGCACCTACCTCGTTATGATAAGACTTCTGGCTGGGCATCATCTGGCGTACGTATATCATGGCAAGTAAAATAACTACTCTGTTATTTTATTCTTCTTCATCGACATGGCTCCTATACAAAACTTGTCTCAATATTCTCATCATAATCATGATTGTCATATTGTGGGTCTAAGATGATGAAGCTCATGGGAGGTCCACCCCACTATTTTAAGCGCTGTCATCTACTCTCCTGCGCTTCTCACGATGGAGTCTCCTCGATATTAAATCTACCCTACAGCTGAACATGATGTTCGCATCACCTCAAAACCAACCCATCAAATCGCGATTTACATACCTGCGAACTATTGTTGGGCCCTGAGAGAAGAGAAAACTTCATTATCTTTTCTTGGGCGGCCCAGAAGTGGCCGAGGTTTCACGCTATCCATCATTCACTTATTTATTGGTATCGCATCTGATCCTACATAACACGCAACACGAATCACTCGAAACCGTCAGTACCGTCTTGACTGCAAATCTTTCTGAGTTAGCTCCGACATGGAAGAAGAAAGGTAACAGCGGAAACAAATGAATACTGGTCGGAGATCACAGTTTCCTTACTGCTCAAACACTCCCTGCCTCGGTCTCTGAGTCGCCTACCCCTAGGAACGTGGCATCTCGTCAGGACGACAGATAACTGCGAAGGAAGAGTGAACAGCCCGGTGAATATAACCCCAGCGTTGGGCTTTTTCTTTCAACAATCGTAAGCACGCCCGGTTAGCTCAATCGGTAGAGCGTGAGACTCTTACGAGTACGCGATCTCAAGGTTGCGGGTTCGACCCCCGCATCGGGCNTTAGCTCAATCGGTAGAGCGTGAGACTCTTACGAGTACGCGATCTCAAGGTTGCGGGTTCGACCCCCGCATCGGGCTGTTCCTATACTACATATTCATTGATTGAGATGTGCTTTCTTTCTTTTTTTTTTTTTTTTGCATTTTTTGCATATGTTTTTTGCCTGCTGTTTCGTGTTGGTGAGAGATACACTTGACTGGTTGAAGAGGGTATGTTGAGATTGGAATCATGGTATTGGATATTAATGTTTAGTTCAACTACTTTAAAACCACACTGTGTTACCGCCAGATAAACAAATAGCCACGAATAACTCCCAGGTACCGTTTAATTCAGCTCATGAGCCTTCTTGATGGCCTTGGTCTTGCCTGTGTCCAGCACGACTGCAGGGTCCTCCTCGTCACCCTTTCTAGAAACTTCATTACCGTTCTTTGTGGTGATGGAAGTACTAAACTCATGTTAGTGAAATGATTTGACCGTTATTGTTGTGAAACTTACTCTTCGGCCTTGACATCAATGACTTTACCCTTAGGCTGTCCTTGTCCCCAGTTCCAGCTGACAGTCTCACCCTTCTTGGGACCCTTCTTTGCGCCAGAGTCATCGCCACCCTCGTCTTCTTCCTGTTCCTCTTCGGCGTCTTCAGACTTCTTTGAAGCACTGTCGGACTTCTTTCCATTGGACTGCTTCTTCTGTGGCTTCTCCTTAGCATCATCGTCACCGTCTTCCTCGGCATCGTCCTCTTCTTCCTCCTCGTCATTGGACTTTGTAGACTCTCCCTTGCGAGTCTCTCGCTTCTTGTTTGAACCGGTCTGGCTTCGGGTTGCTCGTCGCTTCTCGCCGGTCTGTTTCTCATCATCGCCTTCTTCTTCTTCTTCTTCTTGCTCCCCTTCAACACCGTCGTCTGCTTCCTCTTCTTCCTCCTTATCATCAATGCCACCCTCCTTGCCTTGAGCCTTGAGGAAATCGTGGCCCCAGTTCTTGAGTGACGCGTAGGACTTGGTCTTCTTGACTTCCTCAGGGGACTTGTCGTTGTTGGTCTTGGTCTCTTGAGCTAGATGGCGCTTGCTGTATCTTGTTAGTATCGAGGCGCGAGCTATATATGTCTATCGCGAAGGTATGCGCAAACAGATCAATGTTCTCACCAGTAGGAGACGACTTTGCGCATGTGCTGAACTTGCTCATCGGTGTACTTGCTGGAGTCCTTCTTAGGATTCTCCTTCAGAATTTCAACAATCTTGCGACCACTGTCGTGTCCGACGGTCTCGCCGTTCTCGTCCTCCTTGGGCCAGCCTGCGCTGTTGGAGTCGTCTGACTCGAGCCACTTCTCAAGCTCAGAAGCCGTCATATTGACGATCTCGTTGAACTCTTGGATAACCTCATCGTTGCCCTTCATGATTGCGGTAGTGTTGATTTATTGGTGTAAGTGAAATGGTGTACCTTGTCTTACGATTTCGATAATTGCAAAAATCGACTGATCAATTAGAAATCTACGCGATCCATCACCCACGTTTTGTAACGATTGTTATTGCTTTTTTGGCTTGCGCCGTGTCGTCATGGTAGTCAGGTTATGGATGGTGTCGTAGCGTCATAGAAAAGCCATGTTCCGTCGTGTCAAGCTCGAGCGTAGCTTGCCGTTCCCAGCTCTAAATTGACTCTGACGTTTAAGTGCGTGCAGGGTCTCAGCTGAATCTGTACTAGAATAAAGCGCGATCTGGGCTGTTGTCCAAGGAACGCGATCCGATCTCATCAATGAGCGCATCATTTCCGGCGATCCCTGAGCCGGGTGGTTGGACGGATGGGATGTGGGCCAGGAACCCGATCAACAGATCGATCATTTAGTTGAGCTAGAGGTTAATTGATACATTAATTTCAGGGGGACTATGATGAAAGATGTTTCTTTGCTTCGGTGTTTGGTCATTGTTCGTATTGGTTATCCCAATTCCTGGGTTGACAGCCCCTTGACTACCCACAGCGAGTTATGAGACAACTGAAGCTCCATAACCCACGTCATTCGAAACCCGTTAAGGCTTAACAAGAGAAGATGCCGTGAGTAGGTATATGCAAGGGCCATGGTGTTCATTTGTTACCAATGATTCAGTCTTTGAAGAGAGAGTCAGCTAGAGTGGGCCCAAGTTAGAACTGCTGTACTGTACGTTTGAGTGCAACGGTGATCATTCGTGCCTATGCTTATACTTAGCCACGTGTCTTAACTTCTATCTATCTGTATACAAAGAATAGGAATGATAGCAAAGGTACAGAGTAATTGAAGAGAATATCATGATGTTAAGGTTGTAGGCGTTTCTTGTGCCTGGCCTGATTTTTATCTACATCATCAGATCCAGTTGGCTAATCCCTGCTATTATTTGACCGATCGGAGCTGATGAGTAACAATGACAAGGGACAAGATCTGTCCCGATTCTGTCTCATATTGGATACGGCTTCAATTCGAAGAATCTCTCTTAGATATCTGACAAGCCATAATCTCTTCGTATCTTCAAACAGCTCAAGCTCATCCTCTTCATCTTCATAAGCTTGCCTGGACCTGGAAATATGATGCAATTGACCATTGAGCTTCTAATTCCCCCTCGCTAAGCCTTAAAAAGAAGACTTTTTAGTCCCCACCGCGGGGTTGTACGTTGTGCGGCAGCGGGAGCGGGGCCATAATTCGCCGGGGTCGCAGTCTTGAACGCCGATGCAGGAGCAGACGATATTCAGACCTTGAACTTTTTTTGTGACTCAGATTTAAACACTGTCCCAATACTCTTAAAAGACAAAAAGGTACGTGGAATCTCTCTTACAAAGTTTGATTGTGTTCCATATCGAAAATCGACACCGTTGTTCTTGTACGTTTCCTTGTCATGCAGCTGTCTTCATGTTTTCGCCGCCGGCAATTGGGTCGCGGTTGAGTCTTTTCAGCCGCTGCATGCCTCTTCGTCAATCATATCATTTTCTTTCTACACAATCACAATACTCGAACCAAATCGCTAATTACTCTCGAAACTTCAGGATCGACAGCTTCAGAAGCTTCAGAACCGTCGCAATCATGTCTCAATACCCCCACATCCTTCTGCGCGCTGAGGAGAAGCCCCTCGAGCACCGATCTTTCTCTCCCTCAGTTATCAAGTCCCTTGTCGATGCCGGATACCCCGTCTCCGTCGAGCGATCTTCTACCGACCCCAAGTTCAAGCGCATCTTCGAGGACTCCGAGTACGAGGCTGCTGGTGCGCGCCTCGTTAACGAGGGCACCTGGCCCAACGCCGAACCCGGAACCCTTATCCTTGGCCTCAAGGAGATTCCTGAGGACGACTTCCCCCTTAAGAACGACCACATTGTATGAAAACCCTCGATAAAAAAGCAATTGCTGTACACTAACTCGATCTAGTCTTTTGCCCACTGTTACAAGGTACAACATCAGCACCGAATCATGAGAAACGCCAACTGACATATTCTAGAACCAAGGTGGATGGGAGAAGGTTCTCGGCCGCTTTCCTCAAGGAGGCAGCGTTCTTTACGATTTGGAGTTCCTCGTCGATGAGCAGGGCCGCCGAGTCTCTGCGTAAGTCGATTGCCAAAATAAGCTCCATCGTGTCTTTTTTTAACAAATACAACAGTTTCGGTTTCCACGCCGGATTTGCTGGCGCCGCGCTCGGTGTCAAGGCCCTTGCCCACCAACTTCAGGACCCCTCATCCAAGCTCCCCTCAGTGGAGACTTTCACCGACGGCCGTGGATACTACCTGAACGAGGAAGAGCTCGTTAACCAGATTCGAGAGGACCTTGCCAAGGCTGAGAAGTCTCTGGGACGCAAGCCCACTGCTCTCGTCCTTGGTGCTCTCGGACGATGTGGTAAGGGTGCTGTTGACCTGTTCCTCAAGGCTGGTATGCCCGATGAGAACATCACCCGCTGGGATTTGAACGAGACCAAGGACCGTGATGGTAGGCCCCCTGTGTTCTGCGGAATAGCTCATTACTGACAAGTTGAAGGTCCTTACGAGGAAATTGCCAAGGCCGATGTCTTCCTTAACGCCATTTACCTTTCCAAGCCCATTCCTCCTTTCATCAACGAGGAGCTCCTCGCCAAGCCCGGCCGCAACCTGGCCGTTGTTATCGATGTCTCCTGCGACACCACCAACCCTCACAACCCCATCCCTATCTACTCCATCAACACTACTTTCGAGGAGCCCACAGTTCCCGTTGAGATTAAGAACGACCAGAACTCCCTTCCTCTATCCGTCATCAGCATCGACCATCTTCCCTCAATGCTGCCCCGTGAGGCCAGTGAGGCCTTCAGTGAGGGTCTCAAGGAGTCTCTTCTTACTCTCAAGGACCGCAAGTCTTCACGAGTGTGGGCTGATGCTGAGAAGCTTTTCAATGAGAAGGTTGCTCTGTTGCCCGAGTCCCTACGAACCAAGAGAGTTTAAAAGTGCTATTTATGACATAGTTGGAATGGTTAACTAGATCAGAATAAAAAGCTGCAGAGAACAGCATGAGAACCATATACATATATCTATACTTACATGTGATCGCTGATTGGCATTTTTGTTTGTGGTCTGCGGATCAATTGTAGAGGCTAAGTGGTTGTCATATCGCATATGAACAAGCCAGGCGTAAGAGAAGCTAGTGAGCTGACCACTGACATGGTACAACTTATCAAGAAATAACAAAGATCGAACATCAGTCTTAATCATAGATCTTGCTACCAATTGCTGATTAAAAAGTTTTCATTGCGTTATACTTCCAAGGTTCAATCATCTCATCGATAAGATGTAACCCTGAACCTCCACTCAGCCAACATGACAAAAACCCAACAAACTCAGTCAGCTTAGCGCGAGACTAGTGCTTGGATCGACAAAAGGATAGGACTAGTATGACCTGATATTGTTCCTATACATCCGGACATTTTTGTCAAATCAGTGATCTACCAATCACATCATGCGAAAACCCGGGTTCAACGGACTGTTGAGCGGGGAGTGTCTAGTTTTCTATTGTCCGACTTTTGACAATTCTTAAAAGGTGGTAAATATTGTAACTCTTCAACTACTCTATTTCATCGTAGTTATAGTTGTGTACATAATGTCCTCTTCTGAGGAAAAAGACAATCATCAGGTAGTTGAATGCATTGAAGCTGATGAGGCTCCAAAGAAGGACGAACCGTCTCAGGATGTTGAGTTTCCTTCCACAGCTCAGCCACATTCAAGAGCTCAATCATCCCAAAGCGTTCAACAGACGCCTGCACCTCAGCATGTACAGGCCGCTCAGCCTACGCATCAAGCTGCTCGACATATTCAAATAGCTCCTGCTCCTCAGACTCCTCGGCATCCTTCTCAATCGCCTCAAATGGCTCATTATCATTATCCTCACATGCCTCAGTCACCACACCATCATATGGGATACTCACCTCACCCGCCTATGCCACAGTCTCCTCATCACTCAATGGCTCATCCTCAGCATATTGTCTACGCTCATCCTCACCAAGTACCTCATTCTCCACACATGGCCCAGTCTCCTCATCCTCAGATGCCACAGTCTCCGTATCATCACCCATCTCAATCGTCTCACCCGTATATGACACAGTCACCCCATCCGTATTCATCTCCTTATATGGGACCTCAAATAGTGCAATATGCTCCTCAACAAGCACAGGGTCCTCCTCAACCTCCCCTGTTTACGCCTCATGGAACTCTCGTACTTACACCACAACAATCTCCTCTATTTACACCACTGGCTACACCTCGATGGACTCCTACTCCGACTCCGGGCCCTCAATCCTCTGCCCCGACTCCTGCGTCTTGTTCTGCCGTCTCGACCCCGGCTCCTCAATCTACTGCTTCTACACCAGCTCCCCAATCTGTCGCGTCTACTCCCGCCCCTCAGTCCGTCGCCTCAACCCCAGCTCCAGAGTCTGTTCCGTCGGCTCCTCCTCCCGAACCCTCCTCGCGAACCACAACGACATGGGGCATGGGTCCTCCACCCAAGAAGAAGAGAGGACCAAAGCCGAAGCCTCTATCTGAACGCAAACCGCTCCGCACTACACCGATTGTTCGTAAAGAGAACAGCTACTCGAAGCGCAAGCGGGAAGAGGTTATCATGTGGATGATCCATCATCGAGTTGACCGTCGAGGCGAGATGGTACCGCCTTCAACTACAGATGCTGAGAACCACTTTCAGATTCCCCGGAGCACCATCGCCGGGTGGAAGAAAGCAATGTACGTGATGCTTTCTGTGTTGTGAATGAAATGACTGGGTTGAAACTAACACATTGAAAGGTTGGGTCTTGGACCTATTCCAAAATAGACGTTGGACCGATCAATAATGTTCATAATATATGGTCTGGAAGCCTGTAGAATGAAATTCGGCTTGACCTAATACCTCCGGACCTAGAACCAAACTGACTTAACAAAACACGTAATGACACCTAATGAAACAAAGACAGCAATAAAACATTAATAATTCGATGTTGCTTACATCAGATTATATGGGAATTTTCTCTAGTTTCCCTGTATTGTTTTGCTGCCGCTTACACGATGCATAGCCTTTTTAATCAAAGCGTCCAGTGTTTACGTCACCTATGTCCGTTAACCCCGCTGGAAGTCTCCCTTTAAGACATGACCATCAGCATATAATCTGTAGTATTCACCATTCAACTTAACCAAATCTTTTAGAAAGATCACTTACACAATGGCATCTGTCGCGAAAACAATCGTGGCCACAGGTGCCTCATCTGGAATTGTAACACAGTATCTCCAAATGTCCGTGGAGTATCGCTAATGCCAAGGCAGGGCCTGGAAGCTATCAAGCAGCTCCTCAACCAAAGCCAACCATACAAAGTCATTCTCGGTGCACGCAATACGCAAAGAGCGCAAAAGTCTTATGATGAACTTAGCTACGATCGTTCAGCAAGCAATGTTACTATTCTTCCGCTCGAATTGAGCGACCTCAAGGGCGTCAAGTCGTTCGCTGAGCAGACTCTGGAGAAGCTTGGTCGTGAGAAGATCGACTACTTGCTGCTCAATGCAGGACTCGGTGGTGTTACAGCTGATGGACCGGGTCCTCACGGGCTTAAGTGGTGCGAGTCGCATGTCGTGAACCATCTCTGTACGTGAAGTGTGGTGGCACAAAGTTGGGGAAATGTTGGGCTGATGTGTTACTATTACAGCGCAGCATTACCTCGTGCATCTTTTGAAGGAGAAGTTGATCGAGTCCAAGTCAAGGATTGTTTTTGTTTCTTCTGGTGCTGTGCGCAGAGTTGCAGATCCTAGTAAGTACCTCGTTCGTCACAGCTGTGATTGTGGGTGTTAACTATGCGCAGGCAAGCTTGATGAAGAACTCAAGGCGGGATCTGGAGCGGACGCTCCTACGACCTACTGTAACACCAAGTTCACGGGTCTGCTTGGTGCACAATGGTGGCGCCGTCAACTAGCTGACACCAACGATGTTGTCGCCGTATCGCCCGGTCTTATTCCCGGCACTGGCCTTGCGAACCAAATGGGTATCCAGACAAACATGCCTGACGCCAAGTCCATCCCGGAAGGTGAGTGCCTTTTACATGTCCATTCATTGATATGGATTTGCTGATTGGAATCTAGGTGCCTCGAGCGTGCTTGCTGCTCTTACACGGAGTGACTTCCCTGAGGACCCCGACCGCATCTTCTTGACCAGTTGGGGTGAGTGGTGGGAGAAGAACGTGATTGAGAAGTCGACGGACAAGGCGCTACAGGATAAGTGGTGTCCTAGTAAGGAAGAAATTGAGAGAGATGCTGGTATCTCTTCTTAAGCGTGGAAAAGCAGCAGTAGATTTGAGGAAAGAATAGAACAATGCGTCGATCGGTTAGGCGATCTTCTGGCAGTTACCGAGGCTCTAGGTGGTATGGATGTCTCTAAAGCATAGTACAAACTGGCATAAAACGGTTCCTGTCACTTCACGCGGCAGAGGCTTAAGCCTTCGCAGTAGCACTTTAAACCTGGGATGACGTTGTCAGAAGCGATTTCATAAATTAAGCTTAAATTGATGAGATTGTTGTTTCCACGATCCAAGCGGTTGAGGATGACGCATAATATGGAACGCATTGGTTAAAATAAGCTACTAAGACTAGTAAAGCACATGCTCGGGTAGCTGGTCAACGTTCTCGGACCCGAATTGTTTAGAGTGAATGATAATTGATGGATTGCGGGTGTCTCCCACCGGTTTGCTTGCTTGGCCCTGGCAACGGTATACTGTGTGGTGTGTTGGATAGATGGCTTGCGTGCGAGTTGCAGAGAGTTGAACTGTGTTGACACGAGTCTGTAAAAGGATTACAGTGTCAATAACGTTATGAGAACATCTAAATAGTCTAAATATTGATGAAAAGACAATGGCCGAGACATCTAACCGCTGATTAGCTCTAAGACACTCGCACTCGGATCCTTCAATATTATAAAAATGCCACCCATCAATATCAAGCTGTCATCGCACTCAAAATGACGACAAACCTCGAATGGCTTTCCTCAAAGCACTCTAGTTCCACCATCCCTCGAAAGGCTTTCTCGAACAAGTTTAGCCTTTGATTCATCTACAGGGGTCATTTTAGTTTCCGAGCACCTTATTCACTGGACTTGCGGCAGTTTGATTGGGTGGTGCCTCGCATTCGCATCTGTCACAGGGCTGAAGGGTGAGAACTGAGTCTTGACGTTTGTTTAGCGAGTGCGAATGCATGAGTAGAGTCAAGATTAATTGGGCATTTTGTTTCAAGGTGGCAGTGTCGATATGCATCGAGTAGTTGTAGGATCAAGCCACTGGGAACAAGGACTTATGGAAGTAAAGAATAAATACTTAAGGGTCTCGTTCGTTCTAAAGTCCAGCCACCCATCAGGTTAAATTCTGAGGTGAGACGGTTAAAGCAAACAAGACCAACATCGAAAGGCTATTACATTTTTAGCGCGCCCTGTCAACCAGACATTCAGTTCATATACATAGTTACCTATCTCTCTGTACCGCCCTAGTCCCTCTCGATATCAGCAACCTCATCATCAGCAGCCACCATGTCAAAACAACCGCCCAACGGCCTCGTTGTCTTTGGCCCAGACGCAAACTGCACTCTCGAACTTTGCCCCGTGGAATGGAGTGTCTACCAATACCGCCCTTCGCTCGCAGCGAATATCACATTCATCGTGCTCTATGCCCTCGCCATGGGAACGCATATTGCTCTTGGAATACGCTGGAGACAGTGGTTTTACATGACGTTTATGATTCTCGGCTGCTTATTTGAGATTATTGGATATATCGGACGTATCATTCTGTACAACAATCCGTTCAACTTTGGAGGGTTCATGATACAGATTGTGTTCATCACCACCGGTCCTGTGTTTTACACGGCTGCTATCTACGTGACTCTGTCCAAGACGTAAGTTCTCGCTTATTGAACCGCTGGCATTTCTAAATTGTACAGTATCAAGCATTTCGCCCCCGAAGTCTCTCGCTTTAGACCAGACCTC
Source organism: Fusarium cf. aywerte (assembly GCA_011034095.1). Classification (NCBI taxonomy): domain Eukaryota; kingdom Fungi; phylum Ascomycota; class Sordariomycetes; order Hypocreales; family Nectriaceae; genus Fusarium; species Fusarium cf. aywerte. The sequence continues at coordinate 704,368 of WETZ01000020.1, forward strand.
GTTTGGTGGATCTTCATCCCGGCCGATGTCATCTGCCTCGCTCTTCAAGGCACTGGAGGCGCTCTCTCGACCATCAGCCAAGGCTCCAGCCAGACAGGCATCGATGTCGCTTTGGCTGGTCTGTCGCTACAAGTTGTTATACTGGTTCTTTTCTGCGCCATCTTGGGAGACTACCTGTGGCGATACTTCCGCAGTGGATCTGCTGGTGCGCTGAGCAACCGTATGCGAATCTTCTTTGGCTTCGTGAGCGCTGCTGTTGTCTTGATCCTTGCGCGATGCGCGTTCCGATGTTATGAGTTGAGTGAAGGATACCAAGATTCGGATCTCATTACGAACGAAGGTCTGTTTATTGGTCTCGAGGGAGTGTAAGTTGTCCATACCTTCGATTGTATGTGGAATTCGTGCTAATCGTGATCTAGACTCATTGTCATTGCTGTCTTCTGTCTCTGCATAGGACATCCAGGCCTTGTATTCACGGACAAGGCTACGAGAAAAATCTCTGCCTCGTCACAAAGCGATGCCGAGAAGTAGTCTTGAATGAAAAATAATTATTTCTTTTTAGAGTCCGTACCGGGAGCGAGGATAGCCATGGTTCGAATCATCAGTCATACCGTGGAAACTTAGAATGCTCTTTTTAATATATGCCCTTATGGATACAGAACTGCGTATCTATGTGAATTATTATTCCAATATTATTAAAGTAGCGTCTACCTCGCGTGAAAGAATATTAGTTAGTCGAGGTACAGCATAGCCTAAGTACTGGTATGCAGTCAGGAATAAATACCATGTTTTGCTAGAGGGATCGACGTATATACAGGGCATTCTTAGCTGGTTCTAAGGGTGGTTCAAGAATGGGAGACCGTTTTTGTACAGCAAAGTTTTGTTCTAGCTTCTAGTTCGAGCCTTGACCAACAAGTACACCAGAGTCGTTTCGTATCGAACAGCGGGCTTCCGAACAGAGACCTCAAGGCCTGTTCTTACAGGTTGATAGAACAATGATATGCATAGACTATTCTGGCACACAATTATTCACGTAGATCACGGGTAAACACGTTTTCTTGCAGACAAAAGTTGTTATCCACTTGATAGCTAGCTATTTCGCTAGAAGTAAACAGCGCTTCAAAGACCAAAGATGGGGCAAAACCTCAACATCCAGATACAATTCCGTCAGCACCCCATGGTTCTCCAGCAGTCGTTCGAGAGTTGTCAAGTCGATTCAAAATTCCATCAACTAGACGAGCATGCTCCGTGCTAAGTCGTATCCTCAAATCTTGCCATCACACTTGCACCAGCAGTTCTTCTCGCAGTAAGGGTTTGATTTGCGACGGGCGAAATGACCGTTGGCATCGCAAGTGTAGGCCCAGGGAGAACTGTAGCACTTTCGGTACCAGAAGGTGCACTGGATACTACAAGCGGCCTTGCTGGCGGCAGCCATCTGGGCGGGCTCTTCGGCAATCTTTGCCGCGGGTGACTGGATGGGCTTGTCGGAGGGCGCAGCGGCGACTGCTCCGATGAGGAAGAGGGCTAATAGATATATTGTTAGATGTATCGCTTTCTTTGGTCAATGTTTTCTCTTGCTTACCGACGGTAGCGATCTTCATGGTGGTGAGTGTTTGATGAAGGCAAGTGGGTAGCTTCAAGAGATGAATGTCCAGAAGGAAGTAGAGGTGGATGCGTAGATGAAAGTGGAAGCGTAGAGTGTTCTGATTCCTTGAGGATGAGAAGGAAAGAAAGAAGAAGGGAGAGGGGAAGGAGAGACGAATGCAAATTTATAGACCGTCAGGTTACTGCAGAGATAGTTGAGAGGCACTGCCTGTCACTGCCAGATCAGCGAAGCACCAGCCTTTGGCATCACTTGCCAGCACTGACGCAAACTAGCAAAATGTACGTTGGAACCAACTACCAGGAAATAAGTGAGGACCTCTCCTCTTAATGCCAAGTGTAACACAGCAAGGAGATCAAGTTTGGGCAAACACTATGGTGCAGGGTCCGAGGAAACGAGGGAGTAATGTCAGGCCATGATCTCTACGTAGCACAAGAGAATTATTGGAATGCAATAACAAAGGATAATCGATTTGAGGAATTGAATCTGACGCTGAACATAGGTTTAGTAATTCTCGGTTCTATACATATATACCCAAAGCTAAAAGCTGTATGGTAGTGCAGCAGCCTAAGAGAAGACGAGCGTCTTTGGCGACCGACAATTCAGAGACTCGACATTTTGTCCTCGAATGATAACTTCAAACAGCCGAATCATTCACATGACTAGATGTCGATCAAGAAGAAAGTCATAAATAACAGTCCTCTTTTTATAGTCACGATAGAGCTTCAGTTCGCAGTCATCTGGATAATATATACATATAGGCAGTAAGCGAAGAACTAGACATATGAGGTTAGATCCATAGCAGAAAATAGTAGATACATGCGATACATACAACTTACTTTGTAACAATTACGAACAAACAGCCGGAATCTCATCTACCAGATGGTAACTTGCAGCATATGTTCGAGGTACGCGGACCAGAACATTGAGTTTGTTCTGCACGTGGGGGATCAGTGGCGTCTTACGCGCGTCTCTTATTAGGTTTGTATGATTGATTATATTGTATCAGTTTTACCGTCGTGGTTTGGTGTTTCAGCACAACTTTATTATGCTGAACATGTCGTCAATGTTCGGACCAAGATGCCGTTACCGATAGGCATTCGAGCAAAAGTAAAGGAGTTAAGAGGGAACTGCCGTAATATAGGTTCCATGGAAAGTGGCCCTTCTGGAAACATTCATCTTATCCCGATCAAATACAACTCTGAGATCTCATTGATGCAACCAATAGAAACACCATGTACATCTGGTCCTATCAGTGTCAAGATAGTGTCATTGTCCATATATGACCATCCTTGAATTCTTCCGGCTTCAGGTTAATCGTCAACCCCTACAAACTCACCATTTATCAACTAAAACTAAATAATAACACAGCGACAATTCGATCAACACTCGATATCATCGACTTCATCGGTCCACCAAACGGGTCTCGACTTCCTCTTCGGGTATAACTCGACCGTTTCTCAACGTCTCTACCCCGGTCGTTGACCTAGACATCCCTGCAACACGCGCCCCAGTCTGTTATATGTTAAATTAAACGGATGGTGAACCTTGTCTCAGCCCTACTGAAACCACCTCGAGCTGGCAAGTTTTCAACATGAGAATGAGATTGCCTGTGCCGGGTTCCGAAAAATCTGCTCAATGGATGTTGGTTAATAATGAGGTGGTTTCGTCCTCTTGGCTTTTCATTCTCTCTGAAGCTCGACACGTACTCTTCTCTTGTTTCGACAGTTACACATTCCTTCTCGAGAATCTAGACGATCTCGTTCATTCATTCAAACACACTCATTCTTTTGAACATACCCCCTGCTCTTCCGTTTCTTGGCAAGTCCCAAGTCGAGTCTTTTTACAGCCGTTTTTGAACATCTGAAACTCGTCACGTCGATCACCATGAAGTTCCTTCTTCCCGTTCTGCTTGCTGCTCCCGCTGTTATGGGCCGAGCTTGCAAGGCTCCCCAGCCCAGTGCCGATGCATCTGTTCCAGTCTACTCGGCTCCCGAGGCTGCCTCTGTCGTCGCCCACAAGGCTCCTGTTTACACCACTCTTGCTACTCATGTAGCTGCTTCTAGCAAGCCTACCGAGGCTGCATCTCAAGTCAAGGCTGTTCCCAAGTCTAAGACTAAGTCTAAGGCTAAGACTCAGTCCAAGAACCCCAAGCCCAAGGCTGCTTCCAAGCCCAAGTCCCAGGCCCAGGCCCAGTCCAAGGCCGTTGGCAGCGGTGCATCCGTCTCTGGCTCGTCTACCTTTTACGGTGGTAACCTCTCTGGCGGAAACTGTATGTTCACCACTTACACTCTTCCCGCTGGTATCATGGGAACTGCCTTTTCCGGTCAAAAGTGGGACGACGCCGCCAACTGCGGTGCCTGCATTGAAGTTACCGGTCCTTCTGGAACCATCAAGGCCATGGTAAGCATCATCCTAAGTATCTTTTCAAATACAGTAACTAACTTATCCAGATCGTCGATAAGTGTCCCGAGTGCGATCCCGGCCATCTCGATCTCTTCCCTGACGCATTCAAGGCCGTCGGCGGCACAAACGGTATCGTCAAGACCTCTTATAAGTTTGTCGAGTGTGGCATCACCACTCCTCTTGTGCTTCACAACAAGTCGGGTACTTCAGCCAACTGGTTCTCCATCCAAGTTGTCAACGCCAACGAGCCTGTCAAGAGCGTTGAGGTCTCCGTTGATGGTGGCAAGACCTGGGCCAAGACTGAACGTCAGGACTACAACTTCTTTGAGAACCCTTCCGGATTTGGTAAGGAGTCTGTTGACGTCAAGATTACTAGCAGCACTGGCAAGACTGTTGTTGTTAACAACGTCGGTGTGACTGCTGGTGCTCAGTACAAGGCCAAGTCCAACTTTTAAGGAATGTGCCGGAGAATGGTTCGTCGAACTTGAGGTGGAATGAATCTTTGTATCAGGATACCTAGAGCTGAGGTCGGAGTCAAGCAGCTGGCTGTTTGAGGAATGGGTATCATTAAGCCTTGTATTTGGATACAAAAGGCCATGCCGCTTATTGATGACGGAGCAAATGGTGCAGATTGATCTTCATGTAAATAATTGGAAGGAGTATCACTCCGATGTTCATACCTAAGATATACAGCCCAAATATGTGCCTGTCAAAACCGCATGAGAGCCTGAGGTCGACATGGGCATCAGTGATCTTCAAGCTGTAGAGTGTGAATACTTTAAAGGTAATAACGAGTTTTATGTCACCACCTATACCAAGCTACGTTGATACTACACTCGGTCTATCTCTGCAAGGTGATAATTGTTGTAGGGTATGCAAGTGAATCCTGATTTGATCGTTCTAGTTGTGTCAGATGGGCTTGTCATGCTCTTGGCTGATCCATTGGTAACTGAACTATCCGGGATTGATCGACGAATACCACGTGGTTTATGGATGAAAGGGATGATCTCTGGACTCGACCAATCTGAGATGAGCCTGTGTACCTTTCTATCGAAGCTGGAAAGATGGTAGCTTTGTTGCAGCAAGACATGTGACGTTTTTCCTATCAGAGAATGACCGAACTTGTGTCGTCGGTAGGATAGTTAATAGACATGTTGTAGCACGTCTTTAAACAAGACTGGGTTAGAAGTAGTAGCTGATCCATGTGTTGAGTACTTGACTTGCTGATGTATGTAAATCCGGCTGGGCCCGAACAAGGACCCGATGATGGACCAACACCAAGACTTCCCTTACATCGGCGATACAACATACTGATACCAGGGTCTGCTAAGCCTCATCTTCACCAGTTTGCCCTCCAACAGAATGTTCTACGTCTGCTATCAATTCAACATTTTGTCGCTAAACATACCCTTAAGAGTAAAGTTGGGGTAAAACGGTAGTAGGATTTGGGACATGATATAATCCAAGCATTTAACCCCCAACCAAGGTCAGCAAGAAAACAAGGAATTAGAAAGATTCAATTGCTGTTGGAATTCTCGGTGTATCTTTCTTTTGCATTTTGCATTTTGCCTAAATGCAAGTGCAATTGTCATTTGCAAGTCCACGCAATATTTCGCCAAGTCGGGAGTTTGACCCAGAGGGGATGAATAAGGTAATGATCGAGGGGCCTAACAACACAACCCTGGAACTTTGGGCTCCCATTGCACCAGTATCGTCACTAGGAAAGATATCTCTGGTTATGTAAGATTCGTCTCAGAGTTGATGGGTTGGGAGTGTTTCTCCAAGAAGAAGCCAAGGGAGATGAGGTCTTGGTACACGACTAATGGACAGCCGAACCAACGACATGACATGATGCCTCACCATCAGTCATACGAGATGACATTTTATCTCTGATTGACTCCTTGACCGTTTTCTCGAACAAAAGCTTTGTCCTCTCCTTAACGATAGTCATAAAAAAAGCCATACACGAATAACATAGCATAGAGAAGAGTAAAATAGCCGACCCTTGAAATGTCCACATTTTACCCCGAATAATTTGGGGAATTTGGGGGGAAGAATTCGGGGGAATGGAGAAGCTTTTCGGCCCTTTCCCCACAGGCGCCGCTAATGACATACTATTAACAACCAAATATCTTGGCCAAGATTTTCACAGTTACAGTACAATATCACTTGTACAAATATTCCCAGCCCTCTGATGCGTCAGGGAAGATATAGGGACTTTTGACAAGCGAGTAAAAGAAAAGGCCTCATAAGCCGTAACATCAGTCAGGAACCTTACACACAAATCAAGGGATAAAAACACAGTGGAGCGTACAGAGGTACCTTGAACAGAGCACCCACGGAAACAAAAGAACGACGATCATTACTATTCTCCTTGGCAACAACAGAACTTGCCTACCCGTAGTTTATCAAAATTCGCGCATGCGCTCCAATCATTGTCCAACAGAAACAATTACCCAGGACTTTCTAGGAAAGTTCGAAAAGAAATTCATACAGTATTCCTCAAGTAAATCCAGCTCGGCAATGGCGCTCCTCACCGGCAAACGAGGTACTCTAGGGTGACATTGCATGAGACACCCTTGTTCAGAAATGATATCATCACCGGGAATACCCTCTTGCTTCTCGCGGAGCCGCTCAAACTTCCGCCTAGGCAACGGCCAACTTGGAATTTTCCTGTGATTCGGCGATGAGTTCTTTATACGAGACTGTGTGTGCTTTGGAGAGTGTCTTGGGTGTATGATAACAGCTGGAAGTAATAGTTACATCTCAACGTGCCGGAATAATATGATGCTTAGATATTCATGATCCTATGATGGAATCGGTCCTAAGGCTATATTGAATAAGGAATTAATAACACACGAGTAGTCAACTCGCCTCAAGCCCAGTCCCAAGCCAAACCCAAGAACCCGCCAAGACTCCCCCCTGAATCTCGGACTCTAACGTTAACTACTAACATCTCAAGCGACGATCCTCCCCATGGGCAACCGAAACGTTCCCTCCACAGTCACATAGTTGCATGACGTTGGACCTCGGACCCATCGAAATCGCAAAACATCACTCGCGCGCTTCTAATACATTCTCCACGCCATCCTTGCTTAACCCCATGGGCAGTTTAAGTTGGAACAAGTTCAAGTTCAAGTTCAAGTTCAAGTTGGGATATGATCTTTATATAAAGACTGCAGAGCGCAACTCTTTGTGAGTTTTTGAAAAGCTTTTGGATTTGACAGACTGCTTTGTTTGTGTTTCCTTGAATAATTTCGTCACCATGTATCGAATTTGGAACATTTACGGTATGTTATTTGCCTCTTATTCATCGAGATGATGAATCTCTATATCACGATAGTGATGTTGACTAATACGTCTCAGCGCTCGCCGCCTTTGGCACCATCGGCGGTATGCTCTTCGGTTTTGACATCAGCTCCATGAGCGCCTGGATCGGCTCAGACCAGTATCTCGACTACTTCAACTCTCCCGGTTCAACAGAGCAGGGTGGTATCACAGCTTCCATGTCAGCAGGATCCTTCGTCGGTGCCCTCGCAGCTGGAGCCATTGCCGATCGTCTGGGTCGTCGAAAGGCGCTCATGATCGCTTGTGGCTTCTGGATCGTCGGTTCTGTTCTGCAGTGCTCTGCGCAAAACGTCGCTCATCTTATCGTCGGTCGTGTCGTCAGCGGTGTTGCTGTCGGTATCACTAGTTCGCAGGTTCTGGTATACCTCGCTGAGCTGGCGCCCTCGCAAATTCGAGGACGTATTGTCGGTATTCAGCAGTGGGCTATTGAATGGGGTATGTTGTTCACGTCCCAATGCTAGTGTCATCGACTAACATAGTTTAGGTATCCTCATCATGTATCTCATCTCCTACGGCTGCTCCGTCTCAGTTGATGGTCCCGCTGCTTTCCGCATCGCCTGGGGTGTCCAAGCTGTCCCTGGATTCATCCTTCTTGCCTCCCTCTTCTTCTTCCCCGAGTCACCCCGATGGCTTGCCCAGCACGACCGATGGGAGGAGGCTCACTTCAACCTTGCTCACCTTCACGCCGGTGGTGACCTCGACAGCCCTGTCGTCCTCGCCGAGATGGAAGAGGTTCGCGAAGCTGTTCGCATCGCCAACGAGTCCAAGGATATTGGTTACCTCGGTCTCTTTGCCCCTGGTATCTGGAAGCGAACAGTCGTTGGTGTCAGTGTCCAGGTCTGGCAGCAGTTGCTGTAAGTTTACTTCCCGACGACCCGATATATAATTGATACTAACACGGATTCAGGGGTGGAAATGTCATGCTTTACTACCTTGTCTACATCTTCAACATGGCTGGCATGACCGGCAACGCCGCTCTTACGTCTTCGATTGTCCAATATGTTATCTTCCTCGTCACTACCATTGTCGTCCTACTTTTCATCGATCGCGTGGGTCGTCGACCACTCCTCATCAGTGGAGCTTTGATCTGTGGTGTTCTGCACTTTACTAGTGGAGCTGTCATGGCTGTCCACGGTTACCCAGTCGACGGCATTGCTGGTAAGTTAATTCATGTTCTACAACCTACCATGCAAATACTAACAGTTACAAGGCAACGATATCCTGACTTGGGCTATCAAAGGAGCTCCCGCCAAGGCTGTCATCGCTTTGGCTTATATCTTTGTTGGAGTCTATGGTCTTACCTGGGCACCCGTCGCCTGGATTTACGCCAGTGAGGTCTTCCCTCTCAAGTACCGAGCCAAGGGTGTCGGTCTCGCTGCCTCTGGTAACTGGATGTAAGTAACCCTTTTCCAAAGTGCCACTCTTTCATCGGTACTGACATTACTTGCCTAGCTTCAACCTAGCTCTGGCCTTTTTCGTGCCACCATCTTTCACCAACATCCAATGGCAGACTTACATGATCTTCGGCACATTCTGTATCGTCATGACCATCCACGCCTTCTTCACATACCCCGAGACCGCTCGCAAGACCCTTGAGGAAATTGAGGCCCTGTTTGATAGCAATGTTCCTGCTTGGCGTACCTCAAAGGCCAGCGGTAACTTTGAAGACAAGGTTGAGGCTGCTCAGCGCAAGGGTGGATACAAGGGAGACGTTGATGGCCGGGAGACGACACATGCTGAGACAGCATAGGTGTTATGCTGTAGTCTGATGTATTGTATTGTATAAGTTACCGAGTTCGTATATACCCATTTATCACATTTTATATCACCACTGGGTGTTTCGATGCCCTCACATACTTCTCCGGGTTAGAGATTAACGGAGGTTATTTGGCACCCAATGTCAAGGTGCACTAATGCTGACTGTCTCTGAGAAAGACAATGTTGCGTTGTGTTTACCAAGTTTCGAACTCGTAATGGACTTTTACTGCGATATTTGAACATGGGTTAATGTGAAAGCTCTTCGCGGAACAACTATTGTTGGTGAGTATGTTCCACGTTTACATCAACTCGCTGTTGTGAGGCATCATCTCTAACGCTCTTTCCCTGCCTAGATCTCCTTCCCCTCTAATTCTCTCTCAACCACCAGCATGCTGTTCCTTCCTACAAAAGTGCCAACAAGGACTGCATGCCTTGTGCCTTGATTCCCATGAACTTGATTTTCTCCGCGAAATTCTTCTCCTCTTTTCTACGTGCCCCTGTACTGCAGCCTCCAGCGCCTCGGTGCTGTTCAAACTATACTCGGGGATCTATTTGGTAGGTCTATCACTTACGTATGATTGCCGAATTTGGGGCGCCAACAGTTAAATCCTGCATATTTTGACCTGTACTGACCTTCCCTTCCCAGGCAAATCACCGTCATCACTTCCCTCCGTCTGCCGAATGTTATCAGTCACTCGCAATACCGTCTGCACCCATCGATGAGGAGATCACATTGCTCCCGAAAGCAAACTTTCTAATATGCTCGGGCGAACCAATCTGGCCTACAAACGACCAGTCGCGAGTTTTGGTCGGCGATACATGTCTTGTATGCCGTGCACCTACGCTGCATATATTCATTTGGACAATCTTTGATGTGTAGCCTTCTTTAACCACATCAGACGCCTGCAAGTAAATGAGCGATATCTTCGGTTATCTCGATGCGTATTGCGACCGATCACGGAGCATACCTATATCAGATCACCAGAATCTATAGCCGAATGATGTCAAATGCCGACCTTATCCTTGTCCGGAATCTTCGGCCGAATCAACCGGCTCCGGAGCAATATCCTCACCTCGACATGACCGCGTTTCGGGCTCCATAAGTAAAGGAGTTTCGGTCAACGGTCGGCCGCTCAAATTAATGGGTCCCGAGGTTTACGGCTACTATCATGAAACAAGACGATTCGAAATCAATCGAAGGATTAAGATGCATCACATGAATTGAACGCCTCATCCGACCTTGGCGCATTAGACTTCAACGCTCCGACAGATTTTCAAGGTTCCTGCAACGTTTCCATCGGCGCGAGTATACCAATGCAGAGGATACGAGGCACGAATCGTAAAAAAGGATTATGACGAACCAAAAAGTCCCGCGTCTGCATCAATGAAATCCTACATTGAGTTAAAATCAAGGCCCCAATTACCCCTCTGGTAGACTAGGACCGAGCCTCGGCACTCTAATTAGTGATTACTGTACAACCCGGACACGTTTCCTCTCTTCAGAGCTGAAAGCCTCATCGCTGTACCTTGTCCTTACCCCATCAAAAAGGACGCCCGGGCTCTAAACATGTCGATCCCCGAAAATACCGGTGCCGAATGACACCGTGAATGGCCCGGGGATATATCCGTATGGGAATAGCGTCCGTCCCGGTGGCGGGATAGTGTCAGAGCTAGTTTTGCTTTCAAAAGGCATCATAGGCTTCCTAATCCTTCTTCAGGGTCTACAAACGGAGATAACAACCCCAGATAGACAAGACACGCCGATTAATAATTGCGGGTTTGGCGTTTAAGGGAGGGTCGAACGTGGGTTAACGTATTTCAGTCGGCCGTCTAGAGAATCAGTACATAAAGGCTAGAACCCATCAACTAATCAACTGTCGCACTACCTAGATCTTTGTTTAATCAGAAACCGAGTTCCTCAGAAAGCGATCGTGATACGCTCCTTCCTACGCCGTGAATAACAACACTCGACTTAATTCAAACAGGTATAAAAGTCCCCATCGGATCCATCTACTGTCCCACAGCATCTTCAGATCGAGACACAGCCAGCATTCCCATCTGTTGCTCCACACGAAACAACGTAATTAGAGCTTAAAAAAACACAAAAGCTAATTCAGAAATCAGCTCCTTCACAGTTTCACAATGACTCACGATAACCTTGAGATCGTGCTCGCTGAGCGTCCTACCACCGACATCATTCCTGGCCGCACCTTTACCCAGAAGCACGGCAAGGCACCCACACCAGCCGATCTCCAGGATGGACAAATCCTCGTCGAGACTCTCTACCTGTCTCTAGACCCTGCCATGCGAGGCTGGCTCCGAGGTAGATGCCGTCGACTTTTTATCTACATCGTCGATCACTAACAAAATGTCTTAGACATGCGATCTTACCTCCCTCCTGTTCAGATCGGCGAGACCATGCGTGGATCATGCGCCTGCCGCGTTCTCGCTTCCAAGAGCAAGCTCGCCAAGGAGGGCGATATTGTCGCTGCCACTCCCGGCTGGACTGAGTTCGCTATTGTCCCTGAGGGTCGTTTCGAGCCTGCCTCTTACTACCCTGGTGTTCAAGACCCCAAGGACATGCTTTCTGCCCTCGGTATGACCAGTCTTACTGCCTGGGTCGGTATGTCCAAGATTGCCGATCCCCAGCCTGGCGAGCTTGTCGTTGTTTCTGGCGCCGCTGGTGCTACGGGCAGTGTTGCTGGCCAAATCGCCAAGCTCAAGGGCGCCACAGTCGTCGGTATTGCTGGTGGTGAGGAGAAGTGCAAGTGGCTTACAGAGGAGCTCGGCTTCGATGTTGCCCTTAACTACAAGGCCGATGACTTCAAGGAGAAGTTCAACGAGGCAACCAAGAACTACATTGATGTCTACTACGACAACGGTAAGTCCTACCCAGCATTTACAAAAGTACATAACTAACATGTCTCAGTTGGTGGTGATATCCTCGACATGTGTCTCATGCGAGCCAAGGAGCACGCCCGCTTCATCGAATGCGGTCTCGTCAGCCAGTACAACGCCGCCAAGCCTCAAGGACCCCGAGCATTCTCCCAGATCGTCACCATGCGCATCAAGATGCAGGGTTTCATCGTGCTCGACCACGTCAAGGACTTTGCCACCGCTCGTGCTGAGCTGGCCAAGTGGATGGCTGAGGGCAAGCTTAAGAAGACCGAGACTGTCGTTCGTGGCGGTCTCAAGGTCGCCGAGCAGGCCCTTGTAGACTTGTACAAGGGTATCAACACGGGTAAGCTGATTGTTGAGATCAAGAACCACAATGAGACACCTTCCAAGTTGTAAGGTGGTATGAAGGGGTTATCGAAGGGATGAGTTTTATATATGGGCTTTAGTTGCTGCTTACGATAGATACCTTACGTATATAATGATTATACCATGACATTTTGAGAGAGCCTTTTCGACGATTGGATTCGGACAGTCCCCATCTGTTGCTGTCGGAACCTTGCTGCTGACCGGTGTTTTGATGAGTGTACTACTTAATGACTGATCTGTCTATCTTGGTATTACTTTTGCATGTAAGACACGCATTGTCTCAAGATGAATCAGTAAACGTAGCGGAAATAAGGATTCTCCTTATCCGTCAAGTCCTGAAAGGCCAACTTGGCTCGCTCGCTCTCATCTTCTAGCCCAAGCGCATCCCTTCTCTTATTCTCGTTACGAAGTACAAAGTACAACGTGGTCGATGCAAGAATGCAGATAATATAGCTATTCGAAGTCAGGCCACAGACACAATCAGTGCAAGCAAGACTTAACTTACCAGATAATTAAGCCCAGCCACAGAGCTGGATAATGGTCCTTCTTCGTCTGACTCCAAACAAGCTGAGGTCCAACAATGTTGCCAACGCAATACGCCACAAAGATTGTAGCCGCCATGAAGCTCTTCTTCGTGTGGCCAGCAACGTTGGACATGCCGATGGTGATTATAAGACTCACAGTACCACCAAAGAAGCCAGTGATGGAATACCCAACCACAGGGGCAGCAGCACGATACGACCATTCGCTCTTCCAGATGATGGCGCAGCCCGCAATGACAGGAAGACAAGTAAAGATGAGCATGAAGATCCGGATGTTGTTGAATTTGGATCCTAGCCAGCCTGTGAGAAGAATGACGATGAAACACAGTCCACCGAGAGGAAACTGGAATAAAATAGAGTGAAGTGTGCTCCAGCCAAATGTCGACACAATCAGAGGTCCAAAACCACTAACGGCGCCATTGACAGTATACGCTGACGCCATCATCAGAGCAATAAGCCATATCTTGATGTCAAGGATAGCTTCTTTCACCTGCGATCCCTTGAACTTGGTACATCGCACACCAGTCTGTCCATGCCTCAGACGCTCCACGGCCGCGAATCTTTCTTCAGAAGTGAGAAACCAGGCTGAAACAGGCGAATTCGGCATGACGAAGCAGAACAGTCCAAACAAGCATGTCAGCGATCCAGCTAGGAGGTAAATGTATTGCCACCTCTTTAGTCCTCCACCGGTAATCTGCGCAAAGCCATAATTCAGCGCTCCGCCAATAATGGTAAATATTCCTGTTGATGAGAACCACCAGCTCTGCCGCAGCGACTGCTCAGCCTGAGTGTAGTACCCCGAGACGATGCACATGAAACCAGTGGGGATAATACTCTCTACAAAGCCAAGAAAGAAGCGCTGCACGTAGAGACCTTTGTAGGATGTTACTGCGGCGGTGAGCATGCATATGGCTGCCCAGACGATGACCACGCCGCCTAGTACACGGCCGATGTTGAAGCGCTGCAGGGCAAATGTCATGGGGTATAAACCTGCTAGCATGCCAAAGTAGAAGAGTGAGGTGGCCCAGCTGAGACGACGCGTGTCGACGGTTGGTGGTCTGGTTGAGGCGTCGACGACGGTGAGGTCGAGATCTGTTGTCATGCCGAAGAGAACGGCTGAGCCTAGAATGGCTTTATCGTAGTATACGAGACCATCTGTTCACGTTTTAGTGAGCGATCAAAAAGGATGATGAGAGAACGTACAGCCGACGATCATGGCGGGTATGAGAAACATATCAATCTTTCTTACCGCGCGCGCAGCGACGATTGGATCAACGGCATGTTGTTCCTCGCCCACCATGGCGATAGCCTCGTCTCTGTTTCCCATTGTAGGTCGCGCAGTTTCAACTGCATGATTCTCTTGCGCTCCCATCGTAGCGATATCGGAGGATCGAGATATGGTGTTGTAGCAGACACAATGGACAGACAGCACAAAAAGAGTAACTGGTTAAAGCATTGGCTATTATTTATTGATTTTTAACGAAAGATACCCTGGCCAAGTAAATGATTATCATATGATGGCATCATCCTTCATGAGCGAATTTTGTTAACTTAACTTATCGTTGTAACCTTCGATAGCCGTTTTAAGCCTCAGTCCATGTAACACCCTTGTACTTTGTTGAGCTAAAGTAAACTACAGAGTTTTTTCTGCGTCGCTAGTTTAATTGTTCTAGAGTTTTGGGTACGGATGTGAACCGGGATTAATTCGAATTGGTTCGTGGGGGTTATTTGTCGGTCGATTGGTTGGGTGGTGAGATTTTGTTATGTCTAGTTATGAATCATCTGTAATTTGTCTGCTGAGCCAAGACGGCCCGTTTGAGATAGCTTGTCTTGGTACAGTTGCAGAATGTAGCGGTAATCATCACTTCATAACAGTAGAGCAGGCAGTCTCTGGTAGATGCACGTCAATACTGCTCGAGTTCATCAAACTGGCTAAGCCAGATGTACCATACATGTCTATAAGCCAACCTGCAATGTCTATCGCCCTAACGCCTAGCTATGTCCAACAATTCTCTCTTGGAATTGTCGTGTGGTATCAAATCAAAAGATTCTCTTGATACTAGGTCCAACCCATTGCACTTCCGTGCAATTCCTGTTGTTTCTCCACTGCGAGATCCTGTCTGTTAACCAGCCAGACTTGAAGTCCACCCATCGATCCTTGCGATCTGGTGGTGGTGGAATGACATTGCCCTTGTCGTCTTTAATCACGGGCTCGACGATCTTCTCTGGTTGTCTAGGGTCGCCAACACGGAAAGATCGTGAGAGAACACACTTTTGCTCGTCTCGTCCTCGCCAGTTGTACTGAAGACAGTCGGTGCTTTCCTTGCAGTACTTGCCGCAAGCTTCGAAGGAATCAATTTTTGCTTCAGGCGGCGCGACCCAAAAATCCCATTTCCCATTGTCCCAGTTCTCGGCAACTTCGCGATCGCCTGGGTGGTGAAATTTCCAGACATCAGAGTAAACTAACGGGCGCTGATGAAAGTTAGTATGTGAAACAATTCTGCCAGTAATTGACTTACCCCCAACTGTCGTTGACCAAACTCCCACCGCCAAACTTTAGTCATGTCCTCCGGCCGCGTCTTGTGTAGCGTCATGACAGGTTGACACCAGTACTTGTCACTGAACGGGATGCTATGCAGTGGATGCGGGTTGAACAACGGCCAGTATCCCCGCAACGGCACACTGACGTTCCACAAAGCCCAGCCCGTTACGCTGTCACCGCAGCAATCGTCCCGTAGCATGGGAAGCCACTTTTCCGTAACCGGAGGTTCAACGTACTGTCCGTACGGGGTGGTCTTACGAACCAGGAGTGCCTTCATCGCACCGCGGCTGAGCACAAAGCCCGGCCCGCCGTTCGCGAACCATGTCTTGATGTCTTGTTTGACGTCGTGTCTACCGGGTGACGGAGAACCCATGTACAACGGCGCATCGGGGTCGAAGGTTTGGAGGAAGCGGAAGGCGTTATCCCAGAAGACATAGCTGTAGAGAAAGATATTAGAGGTTTGTAACGGCATGATTTTGAGAGTATGGCGAACTCACGTATCGGTCTCGAAGAAAAAGTAAAAGTCCTTGTTGGGCTTCATCCTCCATGCTCGTTCGATCATGGGGAGAAACTTGAACTTGTCCATTCTCCAGCCTTTTATGCGTGCAGTCGCCTCTTTGTCCACGTCCAGAGTTTTGTTCTCTCGCATCTCCTTCTGCCATAGATAATTGACAAAATCGGGGTTATCGTGGTAGTAGATGGATGGCAAATCGGCGAGGACATCGATCGCTTCGTGGCCGTAAACGTCGTCGTTGTCAAGATCTGAGAAAACAAGCAACTCATCCTTTTCGAAGCACGCACTGACGCTGTCGAATTGGGCGTCAAGTTTGTCTTTCGTATCAGCGTGGCCCATCTTTAGAACAGGCTGGATGGACTGGAGCAAATGCTTGGGAAAGGTACGGCAAAGGTCTTGTGTCGTCTTGCCAGCAGGATCGACGGATACGGGGCGGAAGTAGCTCGTCGTCGAGAAGGAGTAATATTCGGATACGCCATAGCTGCCGTGGATAACCCCCCAAAAGACAAGAATGAGGAAGATTATGGTGCAGAGACCGGCGATAGCCATGCGACTGAAGCGTTTGTTGAGCATCAGTCGCCGGCTGGACGAAGACCAGACTGAAGGCATCGCAGCTGGTGATCAAACATGGCACTCGGGGCCTTTTTCTAGTGGGAAGTGCCTGTCAATCAACGTGAGTCGATATGGTGTCGCAAGCTAGGAGAGACATTCATGATGGAGAACGGGGAACAAGGATGTGATATTTCTTGGTCTCCAACTGGGGGTGACGCAGCTGTCTTAGGGGTAGAGAGGTCCACTAAAGGCAGCCCCCCTGTTGTGCGGAAACGGACTCATGATGAATGTTCTGGGCTAGAACAAGTCTCGAAATTTTCTTTAGCGGCATTCCAATTTAGACATGAAGAGAGTAAAAAGAAAGTACAAGACAGTGGGAGGTTTTAAACTTACAACCAAAGTTTTTCTGTGCTGAGTTTAGAGGCGTACAAGTTGGAACAAAACGTCACCGTTGGACTCAAAGACATGGACGAGACGGAGAATAGGGTAGCCTCAGATGATTCGACTCCTCTAGCCATTAAACCAGAACCTAGAAAATGTCCGTAGCCTTGGTTACCTAAAAGTTTCTTTTACTTCTGCTTTATTGTTAACGTATCTGAACTAAGTTCCAGATTCAAAATGAACTACAGTAGTCTAAAAGGTCCAGTGATAGCTTTAACGCTGCATGTTATCCAGTGTGAGAGATAGCGTATACATAAAACTTTATGAGCTTCATTGCTGCTGAATGAGATGAGGGTACCACAGGCTACCTACCTATCTTCTTGACAACCCGATGGCAACTAGACTTTGATAAAAGACCGTAGAACAACACATCCAGGTGCATGTGGCTGCTGTTGTTTGGAGGATACAGCGCATAGTCTCATAAGAGGCTGCGACAGCAGCATAAGCCTGGATGCATCTCTCCAGCCACTTCTCGTATTCAATATTCTTAATAAATTTCACATGCGAATTGGCGATAACACACAAGTTCAACGAGACTTAAATTTCTTTCTATAAATTTGTTTGGCCAAGGAAGTTGCCGTCATTTGTTTCTTTTTTAGTCATGACGTCTTGTGATATGAACCTCTTGCTTCAGTCCTTGTGACGTTGGGCCAGCAGAACGTCGAGCTATATAAACTGTAGCAATCGAAAGAAACCCATGTGTTGATCGAGAAGCAGTTTTGCATATCAAAAGTCGACATGCCTCACAAAATTGACCCTGACGCAGATCACCCCTTCATCGAGCCTCCATCCCATGAAGGTCTTAAAGCTATCAAGTTTCCACCTCCATATACAGGAACGCCCTGGAAAATCTTCCTATCTGATATAAAACTCTTCTTCAGGAACTTCTTCTATCTCCCTTACCTCTTCATTCCACTCTATCCGTGGCGATCGGGTGCGCTATGTGAGCTATACCCTTCATCAGAGAACCTTGCAGATATTGCTCTCCATGTTATTCTTGCTGTAGCACAACTGGGGTTTCTGGTCTCGCTCTTCACCTTGGTATTCCTTCCAACTTTTACCTATGTTGGGTATGTTGCTGTCTACTTGGCACTCAACGAACTTGTTTGCTGGCATTTCAATAGAGGGATTCCTCGGAGTGGGTTGAAGTCCACGGAAGATGCCTTTTCTCAAAGCTGGCCTCGGCATAATGATGAAGCATGGATATTCCTCAACGGTATCTGTGTAGGGTGAGTTTTGGAAACAACTCCATTCTTCAGAACAACTAACGGCGAGTGTTTAGTCAGAACTGGTTCCAGAAGAACATTGATCGCATTTCGCGAACCTTTCACAGACCAGTAATCGGTATTCATAACAGAACGTAAGGACACCTGCCAAACCACCACTGAAATGTCTTAACACTTCCAGTGCCGGTGTCGTCTTCGACCTCATCCAATGTTTGATTCAGCGTGCCCTTCTCTACGCAACACAAGACGTCAGAGAATGCTACGTCCTTGTCAAAGAGGCCCTCCTAGATGACCAAAAGAAGAAGGTCATCTTCATACTGCACTCCCAAGGTGGAATCGAAGGCGGCATGATCATAGACTGGCTTCTTGACGAAATGCCCCTCGACACGCTTCAAAAACTCGAAGTATACACTTTTGGAAATCTCGCGAACCACTTTAGCAATCCATGCCGCGGTAACGATCCAAGCTCGCCTGTTATCTCGCACATAGAGCACTATGTCAACGAAAAAGACTTCGCGTGTCGCTTCGGTGTACTCAACTTTACAAAGCACTACTCCCAGAACGAAAACCGGTTTGCAGGAAAGGTGTTTATTAATCGAAGCGGTGGACATCAACTGAATCAGCATTATCTCGATGATATGTTCCCATTAGACGAGAACCTTCGCAGAGCACGAGAAGCACGAGAGGGGGATTTTATGAATAAGAAGGTCCGCATCAGAAAGGACGGAACTATAAAGGAGACTACTCGAGCGGAACTGCCTGAAGGTTTTGTGGTTACTTGGGATTCTGACGGGAGGAATGGGATCACCAGGCCAGATGAAGTTCTGCGAATGGGCGATCTGAGTAGATTGTGGAAGTATCGTAATGGGCGATTGCCTCACTCTTATAAGAGTGCTTTGGTCGATGGTACTGAGAGTTAATGTGGGAGATAGCTGTAAACAAAACTCGTTGCGCTTCAGCCCAGGTCTAATGATTTTATCACCGCGGATAAGAGATTTTCAGTTGAAAATTGTAGTCCTTGTCATAGTGCTGGATGTTTACTTCTCGACATCTTAAGGATTATGCACCCTGGTGTTCCGTGCCCTCATACTTCCCTCTCCCGATACCGTCCGAAACACCGAACTTGACGATACGTTGTCGCCCACCATAACCCCATTCCCTTCACGTTGCTCATTTGCATCGTCTCCATACTCAAGACCCTTCCTGCCATTCCCAAACCTCTTCCTAATCCACGGCAACAGGTTATAGTATCCGCCACATGCAAAAACACCGCACCACAGTACAAACTCCGTCGCGTAAATCACGATCCCTAGAACATCCAACTCTGGCTGAAAGAACACCGAGACGAGTGAAAACACATCACCAGCTGCATCAATGGCAACAAAAAGAAAGGATATACCCCGGACGGTTCGATGGGTCCAGATATCCCAATAATGTGTCAGCACTCCAGCTGCAAGAAGAGCTGCAGATAGAGAAGCCATAAGTATCAAAGGCCATTCTAAATCCCTAGATTTGGCTATGCGCAGGGCGATGATGAGAGAAGCTTGGATGCCGCCCATGACAGCTGCGATGGGAACAACGACAAGAAGAGAGCGTGAAACACTCCATTTCTATCGTCCGTTAGTTACTTGTACCATATAAAAAGGTATAATACTTACTCTCTCGTAGTAGTAGCATTGAATCCACGTAACAAGACTCAAACAAGTCAAGATCTGAGGTTGAATCCGCAGCGCAACGTTGAACTCCTTGACAATATTGTAAACTCCTAGGGGAACACCTGCCCACGCCCAGAGCATCATCATTGATGGCTGCAAGCCTGTTGCATTATGGCGGCGATAATTAACGATGATCTGAGGAATTAGCTACACAGCGTTAGTTGTGCTTGTCTTATGGGTGGTGTTTACAAGTGACGAACTTGGACTGACCAACACACCTAGATAATGTTAGGAAATCGTTTTAATTAATAGCAAGGGAAGGAAAGTACTCACAGCCCCCAATGTTCCGAGAACATTGGCAGCGATGGGAACATCCATTTTCTGATTGACAACACAAAGGTGAGAAAGATAGGCTTGAAGAAATTGGTTATCCAGACATTACTCAGAGCTCTGAAAAAGTGAAGCGAGAAATTGATGCGTGCCAAGAATTGTTAGGCCACACTAGCAAATTTGGTGAGAATGCCTAACAGCAACAATCACCCTACAGTATATCTAGGGTGTCGTTGCAATCAGAATCACAAACCTCAAAGCGATCATTTAGAAGACTATCACCATAAAAACTCTGAATTATTCATGGTCCTTTATGAGGCCAATATCATCTATTTTACATGACCGAAGCCTTGATCAAATAACCCATTTCGCCATTTTCCCACCTTAGCCCATCAGCTCCTTAGAAAGTTGTCTGCAACTTAGGATAATCCTTAGCCTGAACATGCAAATCCGCATAAATGGCAGCTGACTGGTCATCAGCAAGGTGCTTCATGCGCTTCACATCATCATCTTCTAGATGCTCAAGAATCTTCTCCGGCTCCTCCTTGCCATCCTTCTGATCCTTTTTCTGAGGCTCAATAGCCTTCTCAATACCCTCTGACTCTCCGATGAACAGAATCTGGGCGTTGACATAGTCGAAGTGGGCTGGCTTGGAGGGTAGCCAGCGAAGAGATCGGAACTCGTCAATGATTCTGGCCATGTTAGAATGAATTACTAGAAAGAATGGGCATGTACTTACTCTTTGGGGAAACTAGGTCCTTTAGGCAATTGCGCGTTTTGAGGTCCTGGAAACTCAGGGTTCTTGGTGCTGATAATGAAGCTTCCCTTCTCCTTGAGACCCAATTCCTTCTGGACCTCATCAAGCTTCTCAGGCAGGGTAGTCAAATAAGCCAAATGGCTCTCTCGACCCGTCGATGTAATGGCGTATACACCCTCACCGACAGGCTTAGCGGGTGGTGTGCGGCGTGTACCAGCAGACTTGGTATCGTACTCGTCCGCAGCCAAGAACTCTTTCTTGATCTCATCATATGAGACGCCAGACTTTTCGACAAATACCATGTACTTCTCTTTTCCACTCTCGGGGAGTGTTTTCTTGGGAAGAGCGAGGATGCGTGTGTTGCCAGCGTCAGCAATGGAACCATCGCCGAGACGGGCGTCTTTCGCAATAGGTCGCAGCATGATGAAGGATCGTGCAATATCGTCGACGCTCTCGGGATCCTCGAGGTTTACGCGACCGCGGATAAAGAAATAGATGATACCCTTCTCGAGGATGTTGGAAGGAACATCAGGTTCCTCAGAAGGTTGCACGGCGTCTTCACCATTGGATGCTTTCTTGTCGCTAGACTTGGTCTTGTCCTCTTCTTTCTTCTCAGTGTTATCTTTCTCCTCTTTAGACTCGTCCTTCTTGTCACCTTTGTCTGACTTGATCACTACATCATCAAGAGTAGTTTGATCGTCCGTCTTGGTGCGCTTTGCATCAGGTGCTTCTCGTTCGATTTGATGCTTCTCGCCGGCCTTCTCGTCACCATTGGTCTGTTCAACGTTGTCGGGCTTGGAGTCAGTCATTTTGGGCAAAAGATGGCAGTTTAAAAGACACAATTGATGAATTGAGGAAATGTAAATGTCAAGAAAGAAGTCGCAGAGGAAAGAGAAGGTGCCTGGAAAGTGGTGGACGCGTCGCGTTAATTGTCGCACATGTGTGATGTCATAGACATCAACCTCAGCTAACTCATCATCGATCATGGTATATTTCGTGCCTTTTTCGCGTCGCCTGGTCAAGCCACACATCGAGCTCGTCATTTGTTTCAGTTAAGTGATTAGTGGCTAGTCTGACGTCAATGTCTTTCATGATGCCTTTATGAGATAACTTCCGTCGTTGTTTTCACCATACCAAGACCACCAATGTCACGTTCCAAAAGCCGCAAAGCTTCTCTAGCAAATGGAGTTGCAGCACCGCGAACTCTCAAAGCCCACCTCAGCTCCTCAACTCGAGAAGCACACCATGCCATCTCATCAAATGAGTCTGCAGTTGCCCATAATAGTCCCGCCAATGATCCGATTTGAGCTGCTTGATATGCTGCAGCACTACCCCAGAACGCAGCAGTATGCTCGGGGCGTAGAGATCCTAGTAGCTCGATAGCTGATTGCAATTTCGCTCGAGCGGTTGTTCGTAAAACTTCGTATAAAGACATAGGTGTATCTGGTGTTGTGATTCGTACTAGAGCTCGATGTAGGGCAATCTCGACGGCTGCGTGGGCCAGATGAAGAGCCCCGTTGGCACACAGCTCTCGAAGTTGAGTGCTTTGCAAATGAAGTCGAACTGGAAGATTGGCTTGCCATTCTCGAAGACGAAATACCAATGGTTTAGCAAGTTCAACAGCGGCAACAACTCCCATCTGGTCCAAGGTCCCACCAGCACGAGTTGCCCCAGCGCCGTAGAACGTGCGAATTACATCGCTCAGAATCCGAGTCAGTTCAATATGACGAGTAAACAATTCCCACCCAATAACAACCGGTGAATTATGTTCGGGATTTTCTAGATCGACTTGATCGAGTTCGGGATAGTCTATCGCAGTGCAAGGCCGGACGTCCCAGTCGCTGTCATGGATAAGAAACGGTCGTCCGTGGACGCAAGCACCCCAACGATCTTGCATATACAATGCCCAAGCCAGTCTTCTTCGAAGGCCAACCTCCCACGCTGGGATTGACCAGTTACTGCAATCGACATGGATACCTAAATCTTGAGCCATAGCAACAATCTGGGCTGTAAACATCCGATTCGACGTAGGATGGGTATGAAAGGCAGAGTCGACGATACGACGATTTCGTTGTAGTAATAGCAAGCCAGCCTCAAGTGTACTGAGCTTGGGTCTTCGCATGTCTTGTGCAATAGTGCGCTCAGCCAACTCCTCAAGAGCTGTTGGGTCCGGTATTGACTCGACCTCCCGGCCAGCGAGTGAACTGTCATAAATCTGCCAGTCAAGCGCTACAAGGTAAACAGCAGCCAACAGAGACGGAGCAAAGTGTCGATGAGATAAACGATGCTTGCTTATGAACACATCTTTATGCAGGATGGGAAAACTGGGATGAACAATTCGAAAGTAGAGGTCTACTAACGTGCGACCAAGCGGATGAACAGTGGCTTCGATAGCATCCAGGTCTGCGATACGCATCTTCTCGGACGCAGTAGACTCATCGGCGTGAACGAGGAAGACAGTTTGATAGTCCAATCGCCGGGCAAAAGTGGACGATGCGGGAAAAGGTGAGAGTTCTTCATTCAAAGGATTCGGACGATGTAGATCGAGCAAGACTGGATCACGGTAGTCGGTAGGTCCGATATACTCAGCATGCGTCTTCAAGTCCAAACCGAGAGTATTGCTAAGTATACCGGGACGGGTCGATTCAGCCATACTATTTTCAAACGGCATCACTTGCTGCATTTGAACCATCTGCTGATTGCCTTCGGCGCTGGCTGGAGTAGATGCGGTATCACCTTGTCGGCTTGACGGAGACACTCCTGTTTCCATCCCAACGACTGGAGAGGATATCGCAATATTGCCCTCAGTCTCATTTTGGTGCTTTTCTCTATCCCTTTCTCGATTCTGTCTTCTTTGACGAGGCGTTGGCCCACGCAAGAATGTGCAAGGCTGGTCGTGGAAGGTACACAGAACACATCTTGACTGACCTTCCTCTTTTACACAACGCGTCTTACGAACACGGCATGTATCACAGGGTCTTGTGCGGGTATTGGAGACAGATGGGGCTGACGGGGCTGCGCCGTTACCGTTACCGTTATCGCTTGAACCGGCCGCCATCAACGACGGGTCGCTTCCAGGGCCGGTCCGGGCAATATCAGATGGACCGGCGCCGGCACGAGGAGACTGAGTATGAAGCAGCGGGGAGAACATGACCCACTGTCGGCATCAGGTCAGGTCAGGTCTGTACTGCGATAAGGGACAAGGGGCCCATCTTCTAGTAGAACGGATCAGATTACATTCGCCGCTATGGTGTGTGGGTCAAGCTGATCCTGATCCCAAGAGTCGACGAAAGAAAGAGATAGATACCGCATTAGAGAAGGCAGGCGCACAGCACGAGCATGAATATGAGCATATACGCGCATGTCTTATGGCCGCCATCGGAGGCTATTCGTTATCAGTTAATCCCATTTACGGTAAGGTCGCAGCGCGATAAGGAATGAATGGTTATCAGGGACAAATACAGATAGCCAGCCCTTGGGCTTCTTATTCTCCAAGTTAAAACATTACTAACAATTCATTATCAACTACTCGATCCTTCAGTAAAATCATTAAAATGTTGAAAATACAAAACAGGTTCAAATATAACCTGGACCTTCTCCCAATTCTCTCATTTTACAGATCCCCTGTTATCAGCACAGCTAAAGGCTGAACCAATAGTACCCGCAGCATAGGCTTCACGAATGGCAGTAATCACTGCGTAAAGACCTCCAATAGATACGAAGCAGCCGAGGAAGAAGAGGAACCAGTGAAACCAGTACTTGGTTTGCTGCAAGGCGGTTCCCTTGCGATAACTGGCATAGTCGTAACTGTACAGATATGAGGGAAGAACGATGGTCAAAGGAGCGAATCCAAGAGAAGCAGCCAAGCTGAGGAGGAAATTGAAGATGGTTACTCCTCCGGCGATTGCAATTGCAGTTGCACCAAGGCCAACAGTGCAACTAAACCAGACACACCAGTGAACCCAGGTGTTGCTCCGAAGGTGGGAAGAGTCTCGCAGGATGCGGACAAACAAATACTTGGCCGCAATATGCACATACAGTGCACCCGTGACAAGCAGACCGATGAATGCGATTCCATACGAGATCTTCTTGAGCAGCGGGCCTGCTGAGCTCGGAGAAGGGGACGCGACCCAAGTGCCGCACCAGCGATAGACAACCATGGA
The DNA here is from genome assembly GCA_011034095.1 of Fusarium cf. aywerte. Lineage (NCBI taxonomy): Eukaryota > Fungi > Ascomycota > Sordariomycetes > Hypocreales > Nectriaceae > Fusarium > Fusarium cf. aywerte. The sequence continues at coordinate 729,469 of WETZ01000020.1, forward strand.
GAAGGTCAGATACGAGGAAGTGACGACGATCATGCACGCGTAGAGAGACTTCTTGTACTGCTTGGGGTCCCTCATCTCGGAGATGACGGGAAGGAAGGCTGTAGAGCCAGCGTGTGAGACAAAGATGGCTGTCACGGCGTTGATGCCCTGGACAAAGGTCGGCGATGCGATGACAACGTATCCGAGTTCGTAAGATCCTGTCTGGGGAGCTGCCACAGGACGATCTAGCGTGGTGACACCGACACTAGAAATGAGATTAGACATGTCCTGTTCGGAAGATGATGGACTTACATGACGATAAAGACAGCGATAAATGTAGCTGCGAAACCAACCCAAGCCAACCATCACAGCTTCTCAAAAGTACGAATACCCGCTAAAGCGATGATAACAAGCTTCACAATTAGAAGGAACCAGTTGGTGCAGAGCGCATGTGTAGACACAGCATTCAAAGCTGTCGCTGCTCCAACCATACCGGATCCCGCAACTGTGACCCAGGTGATGATGAAGAATCCACCAACAACCTCGCGAAGCACTTTGCCACCCACAACTTGAGTCATGTCAGCGACAGAGTGGCAGCCCGAATGGCGATTGCGGAAGTCGCCATCACGACAGCAGCGTATGTGTTGACAGCGAACCAGCCGATGACATTGACGGCGCCTGGGAATGCTCCGAGAGCAACCAGCGCAATAGGAATGGAGAGCACACTAGTTGAAAACATGATTGAACAAAGGAATTCATTGTCAGTATAGGCTCTTAGAAACCGAGCGTGTGATAGGGGGAAACATACTCTTGAGGAAGATGGTTGGGGCCCAAATCCAACCAACGGTTCGAAAGTTGACTTCTCCATCCTCTTTGAAGACCTCAGCGATACCCTCATGGGCAGTCGAATGATTTTGACAAGATGTCTTCTTGATTCATACCAATCTTCTTCTCATCAGAGCCTGAGCCCGAAGAAAAGATCTGATTGATCGCCATGGTGCTAATAGTAGGAAACAAGTAAGGGTGAAGACTGTTGGACGAATTTGTCTACAAGAGACTTGATAGAAAATGTAGGAAGAGTCCTTGAATTATATAACACATACCAGGGAGATTGAAGAGATTATAGTGCAATATACCCAAGATAATATCTATCGATGCAAAGAACCTGGGATAAGATACCAACCATGAACATGACGGTAGATTACGTGCATCCAGACCTCAGACTCTACCCCATGGGGGACGTGGGGAAAAGGAAAGGCCCATCGCTTATCCCAAGAGCCGTTTTCCTGGGCCGCTAACGTACGTTTGGGATTAGGTTTGAGATAGTAAGTCTTGAAGATGGTCGAGAATCATTGGATATCTCGGACCCGTGAAGCGTATCTTGGTGTTAACCTCTGTACAATACTGATAGTTTTAGAACCGAGTACTATTGTGGAACACCCCTTGCCACCAAATCATGTTAGCGTGTTTCTGCTATTGTCACCATTAGGAGCCAACTTATACTTGGTTAGTTGTGGACTCGATACACATTGTTTCAAAGTGTTGGGCACTATACTGTCGATTCATTCTTCGGTTCGGAAATGGATGCATCTTTACAGCTAGAGGTCGTGTTTGGTCACTCATTTGACTATAAACAGAACCCCCCAAAGTTCTGTCAAAGCACTTCTCGACAAGATAACTAAATCCTGCATGTTATCACATACTTTCCGGCGTGGCCTTCGTCTCTCCTCATCTTCATCACGACTTTTCAATCTACTCAAAATGGCTCCTCACGCTGAAGAGATTCGGGCGTCTTCTCCTGCCTCAAAGTCTCGCTTCCACTCCCTGTCTACTAGCAGTGCGATTGAGCTTGAAAGCTAACGCGTAGCTGATATCTACGCTCCTATTCCTACTGTCTTTGCACGTGCCGAAGGTGCCCATGTTTGGGACTCTGAAGGACGTCAATACCTCGACTTCCTATCTGCCTATAGTGCCGTTAACTAGGGACATTGCCACCCTGCTCTGGTCAAGACCTTGACCGAACAGGCTTCCCGACTCACCATATGTTCTCGAGCTTTTTACAGCGACGTGCTGCCGAAATGGGCAGAGAAGGTTACTGATACGTTTGGCTATGAGAAGGTCCTTCCTACGTGTATGGGCGCTGAAGCTGTTGAGACAGCAGTCAAGATTGCGCGCAAATGGGCTTATAAGACCAAGAAGGTCCCTGAAGACGAGGCTTGGGTGTTTGGTGCCAAAGGTAACTTCCATGGACGCACAGTAAGTATAACTTCTCAAGTGTAGTGCAGATCCAGAACTGACGGTAATCAATAGACAATCCCAATCACCCTCTCGACTAACCCAAACTCGAGCAAGAATTACGGACCTCTTCTTCCCCACGTTTCTTCATATAATCGAGATACCGGAAAGCCAATCCGTTACAGCAACATCGCCGACTTGGAGGCTGTCCTTGAAAACTACGGATCAAAAACCGCAGCCTTCATTTGTGAGCCGATCCAAGGCGGAGCCGGCATCATAGTCCCCGATGACGACTATCTTGCCCAGGTAGATGCCCTCTGCAAGAAGCACAACGTCCTGTTCATCTGTGACGAAATCCAAGCCGGCATCGGACGAACAGGCCGTATGCTTTGTTCTCAGTAGGCCAATATCAAGCCCGATATAGTAACGTTGGGTAAGGCTTTGTCAGGAGGTCTTTACCCCATGAGCTGTGTGTTGACGAGCACGGAAATCATGTCTGCCATGGAACCAGGCACGCATGGTTCCACATACGGCGGCAACCCACTTGGCTGTGCGGTGTCGATTTGGGCGCTCGAGGTTATGGAAGAGGAGGATCTGGTCAGCAAGATCCCGCTCAACATCTGAGTATGGTCCCAGCTCAAGAGGTTCGGGACGCCTTACTTCTTGCCTACTTTAAACACATTCACCCCCTCCATCCCATCATACCGATTTCAGTATTCCTCAAACCCGATGGAAAGCTTCAAAGCAAACCGCCTCTTTTACTCTTTTAGGCTGTACTTTTAGTTGGAGTACATGTCTGCGACCATCCACTAGTTGCAAAAGATAGACTAGTCGTCAAGAACGTCCTATTCAGGCGGGCTAGCTTGCTATTCCATCTGCGGCACGGGACAGCTCGTCTACAACTGGCACAAGTTGCAGTATGGTTCACATGGCATATCAGCGGCGGAGATACGGTTGCCAGCGGGCCCTGGTACTGGAATGGAATCGCAATGCGTATAGCCCTTAGTCTAGGACTCCACAAAGCTGACAAGCACCTCCCAGTCGTTGACAGGATCATCACCAAACGTCTGCGGTGATCCATTTTCATCGCCGAGGCATTCTCAGCACTTGAAACTGGACGTCCAAGCTCTATACAAGTCCAGGACTTTGACCAAGAAACGCCCCGAGAAGACAATTTCATCGACGAGCAAACTACAGATACCGCGAAGGGAAAATCAGAAATCGAGTCTCGAAATATGCTTCTCCGACATCATGTATGCATAGCTGAGCTTGCCATCATCATATTGGACGTTCTTGAACTCAACTCTCCTGCTCCCAGGCGCAAGCCTGATATTTCAAGCATCAACAGCAAATTCACAGTGTGGGCGCTGCGATCTAACTGTGCTCTCGACGCTCAAAGCGATGACTTTTGCACGAATCCATTACCACCTCGTCACCATGCATTTCAACCGCAAGATTGAGGGACATACAGGCCTCGGCGGTAGCGGTAGCAGTAGCAGTAGCAGTAGCAGTAGCAGTAGCAGTAGCAGTAGCAGTAGCAGTAGCAGTAGCAGTAGCAGTAGCAGTAGCAGTAGC